>CM044559.2:22367043-22967043 GCA_024416835.2 Perccottus glenii | reverse complement strand
TGAAATATAAGTAGTGCTAAAACGTTAAATAGGATCATCATTGCATTATTGTATTTGTATGATCCTTTTCATAATATTAATCGATTTGTTTGAAAAGAATGTGAGTTTGTTTTGGCTTTTGATCATTCTTACTTTCGTCATTTTTCAGTCTGCTTGCCTTTCAGAAACCCTTTAATACGGAAGAGGATTAGGGCCAAGCAATAATAAAAAAAATAAAACCATCTCGAGATTAAAGTTGTTAAATTGCGAGAAAAAACTCGTTAAATTTCGAGAAAAAAAGTCGAGATAAAATGTTGAGAATAAAGTCATTAAATTACTAGAAAAAAGTCGTTAAATTACGAGAAGAAACTCGTTAAATAATGAGAAAAATGTCGTTAAATTTCGAGAAAAAAGTCGAGATAAAATGTTGTGAATAAACTCATTAAATTCACTCGATGTGTGTCATACGGAAGAGGTAGTGTCGTGTTTGTCGCATAGAGGACATGACAGAGTTGGATGACTTAGTGAAGCTTTATTTTAGACTTTCTTTCAGTAACAAAGAAATTCTATCATCTTTAGCTAATTATAACCGGATAATAATTAGCATACGAACTTTAAAGAGAATTTGCAAGCGACTGGGTCTTTTAGAAGAATAAACCAGTCCAATTTGCGCGATGTACTCGCTTTTGTCCAGCATGAAATAACAACTAGTGGACAAATGCAAGGTTATCGCTGGCTTCACCTACGCGCGATTCATAGAGGTTTCGTGGTTTCCCAGGATACCATTAGACGCATTATTAAACTTGTTGATCCTGAAGGTGTGGAATGTCGACGAAGGAGACGCCTGAGAAGACGCCAGTACAGCTGCGCTGGCCCAAATGCACTTTGGCATATGGACAGCTATGATAAACTAAAACCATACGGCATTGCCATTAATGGGTGTATAGATGGTTACAGTCGTTTTATTCTATGGATGGAGGCGTACACAACCAACAACGACCCTAAAGTAATAGCCAGTTACTTCATTAAAACTGTTACGGGTATAGGAGGGTGTCCCGAGAGGATGCGCGCGGACATGGGCACCGAGAATGGTGGTGTGGCAGCAATGCAAAGGTTTTTACGAAGCAACCATGGAGACAGTTTTGCTGGAGAAAGGAGTTTCCTTTATGGAAGAAGCACAGCAAACCAGCGAATCGAGGGATGGTGGGCTATCCTCCGTAAACAGAGTGCACAGTTCTGGATTAACTTTTTCCAGACATTAATCAGCGATGGACACTTCAGCGGAGACTTTATGGATAAAAGTCTGATCCAATTCTGCTTCCTCAATCTTATTCAGGTATGCCTTGTTTTAAAATGCCATTATGTCAGCCTATAGCCTATTTTATAACTTACTTTTCTACTTTATTTAATAGCTTCTGCAGACAGCGAAGATAAACATGACCTACTTGCTATTGATTTTAGAACGACGAGTGTTGCCTTATGAATAGGCCTACCTATAATGTTAAGCATATAACACACACCTCTGGAATATATAGAGCCTACTTATATAGCCTAGGCCTACGCAAAAGACGCACCTTTTAATGAATCACCTTTCTCCAAAAGATGAATTAGTTTTAGTTTCGTTTTTGATTTTTGGTAGCGGATATGAATAAATGAATGTTGCTTTCTTTTAATGCGGTGCAATGTCTCCCTTTATACAGTCAAATCATGTAACGTGAATGTCTGTAAATCTGTAAATTGAGTTTTTCTTACTTTCTTTCTTATTTTATTCTAGGATGAACTTGATGAGGTTGTAAATACATGGAATTCCCACAAAATCCGAGCACGGTCAGGAAATGATGGAGCATCAGGACGTCCACTAGTGATGTACACTCTTCCAGAAATGCACAATGCAGAAGACAGACTAAAACCAGTTGACATGATGCAGCAGCCTTGTGTCAGGAAGAGTGCACCCCAAGGGTCAGTTCCCTTGTGATGAGACAGTTTTGAACTCTGCTGTCTGTTAATGGAGGAAAATGGATGGGATGCTCCTACGGATCCATTCAGTGCAGTTGATCTTTACATATTATTAAGAGCAGAAATACAGCAAAATATTTGATGTTCCTAATCCATGATGAGCCCTGACAGGTACCCATATGTTATCAGTCTTTTGTATTATTTTATGCTGCATATCAATGAAAAAATGAGAGCAGGAAAGTTAAAATGAGTGTGACTTACAAAATCAACAGCAATTCAATAATACAATATGATTACTAAACCCTCAGTGGTTAAAATAGAAAGTCTCTATATGCATTGCATGGTTTGTACAGGCCATATATGGCTAAACTGTATGTTGCTGTGTTCTAAAAAGAAGAGTATTTGATGTTTTTGTTTTTCATTTGATACAGACTTATCATTATGTCTAATTTATGTCTAATCTGTTAGAAATTGATAACACAAGTGAACATGTCAATTTTTACAATGTTTATTTAGTAAAATGTTTAACAAAATTACCAATAAACAGCACTGAGAAACATGAAAACATCTTGTAATAATTTCTTAAGCTGTCAAATTGGCACTGAACACCAGTTTTCACTAACAAGAACTTCTTGGCTTTTAATAACAGCATATTACTAAAAGATGTATGCACTGAAATAATCAATAAAACCTCAGCATACAAATACATGCATTACAGTGTATGAAGTTGGACAAAGTTTAACGTGTATGAACTTGTTGCTCTAATTAACCTGGATATTCAATTCACAGCATAATTTAAACATTTTAACAACGTCTTTTCCTGAACATTTGCTTTACTAATTGTCTTCAGGCTAAGATGGCCAGCATTTACAAAACCAAACAACCAAAGTAACCAGAAATCAAAATGAAGGTTTTGATACATGTTAAACTATGTCCATTATCCAGATGTTACTCTCCAGAACATCATTAAATTCTGAACGAAGTCTGGAAAATTATCATAGTTCTCACACAGGTGAAGGAACATCCCACATGTATGACCAATAGGACGCCTTGTGAAATCCGACATCTTTGCAAACTCAACAGTGATGCAGTCTGACACAATCAAGTGACATCCTGTGCAGAACCTCAGAAACTTTCCTAGTTTCTCATCATCCATTTCTCGGATGTACCTTTTGAGATGATGTGCCACTTCCCTTTGCTTTGCTGTCATATCAGCAGGGAACTTCAAAAGTCCTATGACCTTTTAGCAGTTGGTAAGAGTTCAGCATACATCTCTTTTAGCTCCTCAAAAGTTAGGAGATCTGTGATTGTGTGATTTCCTTCCAACAATCTAACACATACATTGGCTTTTGGACGAGCTCTTTGTGAGAAATTTCCTTCAGAATTTCTGGGAAGTTATCAGCAGAGACTTGTCTGCGGCATTCATAGTTGTCAAGAACTTCCAACAGTTCATCAAATTCAACTGAAGAGAAATCCTGTAATGTGTTTTGAAGGATATCTCGTTCTTGGGGCTTACAAATTGAAGGAAGCATTCTATCAGGTCACTATATACTGCACCAAAAGCATCTCCTCCATAAAAGGAAGAGCCAGCTTTATTGGAATGTATTGGCAGTCTTTGTAACCTTTCAGGAAAATTCTGCCAACAGCTTTCCAAGTGTCAGCTTGGAAATCATGTCTAATGAATGGAACTTTCATTGTAGTTCCAAGTGTACACCGGTCATAGAATTCCTGCCAGAAGTTAGTATATACATCTCTGACAACCCCTGATCCACAGCCAGCTTCCTCTGAATTATCTGGTAATAAACGTCTAAATTCCAGCTGCTTGGTCAAAGTCTCTGGGTCAGAAAATTCACTGATCATGTCATGGAGGCAATTGCCATGACGTATAATTATTTGCTTTGTTTGAATGCCAATCTCAGTGGTTTCTGGAAACACATAAACTACTGTATTCCAGGTCAGATTCATCTCCAGGATTAGGGCCGAAAGTGATTTCAGGGTCAGAAATATTAAGTGGGTCACTTACTACATCATCTGTCACGGTGAAAACATCTTGATCTACTATAATGTTCTGGCTTGGTACTACGGCAAGATCTGTGACAACTGACCAATCTGGGTAATTATTTGGGGCATTGTAGAGTCTGCTACTTCTTCACTATATTCACTATGTATTGAGATGATGCTGGCATCATCATTGTTTTCAGACTCAGTGTTTGAAGTACTGTCAGCTGACTCAATTTGCCTAGTAGCTATGTAAAAGCGCAAATTTGGCAGTTTCACTGTCTCATATATTTTGCTAATTGAGACATCAGTTGGAAGGACATTTTGTCTGAAGTCCCAAACTTCAAATGAGAAGTCACACTCACCCTTACTTGATTTTCCACCTGGGAAGAAAAGTTCTTTACCTTCTTTAAGGATCTCATTGTAACCTGCATTAATGTCCATGGCAAGCTTCCTAGTACCACCTCCTTGTTTTGTTCTGACTTGTTTTGTTTCTTTGTTATCTGTATGAATCCAGCCAATTTCAATCTGTCGCTTACTTGCTTTGCCTCTGGATTTAGGTTTAGAAGTCTCTGGTGTCTCTTCAGATTGGGGTTCAGTAGATTCCTTTCTCAGTTTCATCTTTTCTCTCAGTCTTTCAAACAGACCCTGCTTCCTTTTGGAAGGTTTTTGACTTCGCAAAAATGGAAAAGAGCAAGTCTATCTCCATATGAAGGAATATAGCTGGCGAGAGCTGAGTCATCCATTAGCAAGATCACATCTCTGTCAATCTATGGATTAAAAAAAGATATTGTTGTATGAATGATACAGTACAGTCATATGTGGGTCAAAGACATTTATATGTCATCAATAGAAATTTACAAAAGTGTAGCCTATATATATGTGTGTGTGTGTGTCTATACTGGGGGTCATCCATATATATATATATATATATATATATATATATATATATATATATATATATATATATATATATATATATATATATATATATATATGATGCAGTATAGACAGACAGCGATTAGAAGTGAAAGTGAAACTTTAAACCCGTTTTTCTCCAAATTCCATTCTATGGAAAATCATAGCTATCAGCCGACTTCAAATAGCCATAACTTTTGTTATGTACAAGCTATGAACAAAATAAAAACAGTTTTGGAAAGGACTTGAACACAGCTGATACAATTTCACCATGTTGTTGAGTTCTCCCAGATCAAATCACATTTTTGTTGTAGGAATCTTTCTTTTGCAATATTAGCCTACATTTAAGCTGCATTTAGATCAACTATACTTTGTTACGAACTGTAAATAAAACACTCACTATAGTGGCCTAATACAGTGTTTTTTTAAGAAAATTACACTGACCTTCAATAAAGCATTACATACATTTTAAATGAACTATTCATGTACATACCCTTTCTTCCTCCAGATGAGAAAGTATGTCCTCTGAAATACCACGGTCCTTTAGAAATTCTGTTATAGTAATGATGGACATAATTGTGCCGTCTGCTCCTGCTCCTCCTGGGCCTGTCAAATTGATGTTGCGTTAAAGGCTTGACTTTGCAAACGTTAACCAACTCGCTTAAACATATAGGCTACATAAATGAAAAGATAAATGCTCTATCGTTAAAACTACAACGATCATTAAAACAGCGTGTGTATATGAAGAAAGTAATATTAGTTGTTCGACATAACCAGGCCCGTAAAAGCTTCGTTATTATGATGATTGATAGGCTACGTTAAACTGCATTATTGCCGCACATATTATACAAAGTCCTCATTGAATAAGATACATGAATTAAGTCAAAGTTCACTCACTCCTCGTTCAGAAAGCCGCTGAAACACATGCAGCAGATAATGAACGTAGCCAAGTCTATATATATGATTTTGCTTACATCTCACAGTGTTCTCGAAATTTAATGAGTTTATTCTCGAAATTTAACGAGTTTTTTCTCATTATTTAACGAGTTTATTCTCGTAATTTAAAGACTTTATTCTCAACATTTTATCTCGACTTTTTTTCTCGAAATTTAACGAGTTTTTTCTCGCAATTTAACAACTTTAATCTCGAGATGGTTTTATTTTTTTTATTATTGCTTGGCCCTAATCCTCTTCCGTACTTTAATTTCCAGTCCCTCTTAGATAAATTCCCTGAGCCCACCATCCGCTGTGAAAAAGCACCAGGTTTCAAAGCAAACAATGGTCAGCCACACAGAGCCATGAGTCAAGTGCTTTCGAACCTGCTGTTGCTAGGCAGTTCCACATGCTGTTTTTGTCGAGCCGCTTTCAAAAGACCAGCAAAGTGGGCACCGGTGTCGAAACATATTTGGTATCCAGCTGGAGTTGTTGCTGTTTGTGCTATTTGATACATGTAGTCTCGAGTGTCGGGCGGCAAATCAACCAGCTGCACTGACGTTTTGAAAAGTGTAGCTTTGGATACATGCTGCTTTCACAAGTGGGGAAATTGTGACTTGATGTGCAGGTTTAAGTTGGTGCTGGGGAGCTTATCACTTCATACTGTGTGCTGGTTTGTGAAATCAGATCCCAGGGCATGTACACTTAAAGATATACAATCAGGTCCATAAATATTGGGACATCGACACAATTCTAATCTTTTTGGCTCTATGCACCACCACAATGGATTTGAAATGAAACAAACAAGATGTGCTTTAACTGCAGACTTTTAGATTTAATTTGAGGGTATTTACATCCAAATCAGGTGAACAGTGTAGGAATTACAAATTTGAATATGTGCCTCAGCTGCTCAGCCGTTCCATGGCCAGGTGTGTGTTCTTCCCTCATTATCCCATTTACAAGGAGCAGATAAAAGGTTCAGAGTTCATTTCAAGTGTGCTTTTTGCATTTGGAAACTGTTACTGTCAACTCTCAATCTGAGATCCAAAGAGCTGTCACCATCAGTGAAGCAAGCCATCATTAGGCTGAAAAAACTAAACAAACCCACCAAAAACTTTAGGAGTGGCCAAATCAACTATTTGGAACATCCTCAAAAAGAAAGAACGCACCGCTGAGCTCAACAACACCAAAAGACCCGGAAGATCACGGAAAACAACTGTGGTGGATGACCAAAGAATTCTTTCCCTGGTGAAGAAAACACCCTTCACAACAGTTGTCCAGATCAGGAACACTCTCCAGGAGGTAGGTGTATGTGTGTCAAAGTCAACAATCAAGAGAAGACTTCACCAGAGTCAATACAGAGGGTTCACCACAAGATGTAAAACATTGGTGAATCTCAAAAATAGGAAGGCCAGATTAGTGTTTGCCGAACAACATCTAAAAAAAAGCCTTCACAGTTCTGAAACAACATCCTATGGACCGATGAGACCAAGATCAACTTGTACCAGAGTGATGGGAAGAGAAGAGTCTGGAGAAGGAAAGGAACTGCTCATGATCCAAAGCATAGCACCTCATCAGTGAAGCATGTGGTGGTAGTGTCATGGTGTGGGCATATACAGTATGGCTGGTTCTCTTGTATTTATTGATGATGTGACTGCTGACAAAAGGGCAATATTATCTGCTCATATTCAGCCAAATGCTTCAGAACTCATTGGACGACGCTTCACAGTGCAGATGGACAATGACCCGAAGCATACTGCGAAAGCAACCAAAGAGTTTTTTAAGGGAAAGAAGTGGAATGTTAAGTCAATCCCCTGACCTGAATCCGATTGAGCATGCATTTCACTTGATGAAGACAAGGCTGAAGGGAAAATGCCCCAAGAACAAGCAGGAACTGAAGACAGTTGCAGTAGAGGCCTGGCAGAGCATCACCAGGGATGAAACCCAGCGTCTGGTGATGTCTATGTGTTCCTGACTTCAGGCTGTAATTGACTGCAAAGGATTTGCAACCAAGTATTAAAAAGTGAAAGTCTTATTTATGATTGTTAATCTGTCCCATTACTTTTGGTCCCTTAAAAAGTGGGAGGCACATATACAAACTGTTGTAATTACTACACAGTTCACCTACATTGGATGTAAATACCCTCAAATTAAGCACATCCTGTTTTCGTTTTATTACAAATTCATTGTGGTGGTGCATAGAGCCAAAAAGATTAGAATTGTCAATGTCCCAATATTTATGGACCTGACTGTAGGACAATCATCTTCAGTGAGGCTGCTGTATGACAAAGAAGTCTAGTAACAAAGTATTGGCAGCCAATAGGAATGTGACCCTGTTTGTATTTTTGTCATTGGCACATTTTAATTTAATAAAAAGGCTGCTGCTATTGTTGAAGCCCTGCATAGCTAATGAAGGTGTTTACAGTGAGCTGAGGTGAGAGGGACACTTTACTTGAAGAACTATTAGGTTGCAGCCAGTGAAAAATTGATGATGCATACTTACAGATAGAGATAAGACATGTCTTACCTGCGACTACAATACAAGGGCTGCAACAATATTTGTATGTAATTGATTCAGATTAGATAAACCGATACATGTGTGGTTTACCTTACTTTGCTGTTTAGTGAAGAAAAAGAAATATTAAATTAAAACACATGCACGTTTTTTGTTAACTGGATTTAGGGAAGTTCCTATTGCTTTTTTCTTTTTATCAATTCTTGTTTGATCCATTAGTACCTCAACAGTTGTTGTTTGGCAGTCACTGTTTGCCAATATGAATCAACACCTTGGTTACTGAGGGGCAGGGGATCATAGATCATGTATGAAATGTGACCTCTGCCTAGTCCAGCAGACCTGAACTGAGACGGGACACGAGAAAGACAAACGGCATCAATGTGAGCAGGACGGTGACGGGCAGACACCTGAAACATGGCTCTGGGCGCTTAGGGGAGAACCGGCTCGGACCAGAAACGCTGCAGTGATCAACGCTGGCTCAAGGACTAGGATTTTATCTTTACTGCACTTATCATATTGTCTGGTTTTGAATCACTTTTTTATTTGAATGCTTTTAGTGGGATTAAGTGCTCAACTTGGATGATAGTATTTGGATTTTTGTTCGAACTGGCTGCAACCAACATCCCTTTGGTCTTGTTTTTTTTTGCCAATGACCTGCAACATGATTGGAAATGGAATAGCATGTGGCATTGTGTCACCAGTGTAAAGTGCCACCTTTTCTCCAGAAGCAGTGGTCACATGACAGACCAACGTTCATATGAATCCTGCCGAACCTGTGCGCTGAGTGGTAATTGAGTGGGATTTCAGGATGTGACTTTATGAGCCTGTGCATTACAGGACTGGCTCATTTGAAAATCAGTATTACACGATGAATCAAATCAAGTAAGTTATTGAATTGAGACTTGTACCAAACAAGAAACAAGTAGATTTTTTGAGTAACCAAGACAATGACAACGTCGTCATCTGGTCTGGAAGTTCCCATGAGCCCTTACTGTGTCCGTCGCCACTCCTGGGTTTGGTATGTGGGTAAAAATATGAATATCAGCTTCACCAGTGCCCATTTAATTTAATTTCTCTTTGTTTGGATTGTTTTGCATAATAACTGTGTGAGATTACTGCTGTAAATAACACTGATTCATGGAAAGAAATACAGCTAAGTGCAGAGAGTGGTGTGAAAATCTCTTGACTCTTTGCACTCCTCCTTATCAACACCTCCTGCAATGCCAACTCACTAATTGCCCTGAGTTTAATTAATCCATTTCACTGTTGTTCGAGATGCCAAACAGGTATCTGGATGTAAAAGCTGCTTCATTTGCCTTGTTATAAGCGCTGCCTAAACTCGAGTAAACAGGTTCCTGCCTCTCAGGTTTTTCTCAGTGAAATGTGATACTGCCAGTTTTCAGGGTTACTCTGTAGATTTGATGATTAGGGTAAAGTAGCATGTGTTATTAAAAGGCTGACCACGTATTAGCTAATTTTGGCAATGACTTTAGCTGTTGGGCAGTAGTGGGCTGCATATTTACAGGTAGGTGCAATTGGATGTAAAAAACAAAACTAAGATAATTTATAATATTAAGACAGGCAATCAGTATTACAGCTATCAGCAGTCAAATATTGAAATAAACATATATCAACAAACCTAAATTCTAATATCATAAATATATCCTCTAGTACAGAAATATCTACAGGGCATAACCCCTAAAGCCCAGAGGCAGGGATGACAGTGCACATGCTGTCAGGAGACATTTCGAGCTGTGGATACATTTTAAACAACAATGTTGGTGGTGTTAGTGTGTGTAATCCTTTCTGCCTTGTTATAACCTGTTCATTATTCGCCTAAGTATACACACACACACCATGCACCAAACATTATGCATATTTAAATATCTCCACCTCCTTTATTGTCTGTTGTCTTTTTGTTCATAACTAAGCATATGACTATAGTCCATCAGTGTCCTAAATGATGTAGTGTCATGTCTTTAGAAAACCATACAAACTCTTTATTGTTAACTTACCCATTCTCCATAATCAATAGGGAATTATTATGTTAAACTATATTTCACACCTGAAGCCCAAACAGTGGAGAGAGACTGGTTATAAATGCGGCATGTTTACCCAACCAAACCAAAGTGCTGAGGAAGCTTGGCACTCAGAGACTTCGGTCATTTGCTTTTATGTTGGGATCAAGCCTTCTAACCCTTAACACTTGTCAAGTCCATGTCGCCAGTGTCAAATATCCACCCCATATCAGACACTGACATCTACGGCGCTATATAAAGAACATACGTGTCATTGTGCGTCAAAGGTTTGTATGTAGTGCGAACACAGTAGCTCTAAATATTTAATCAGGAGTGCTGCTGAAGTGAACTGTATGTGTGGGGATTTTGACATGAGAGAACCAGATGAAACATAAGGCTAAAAGGTTAATAGGATTATCAAGCAGGAATAGTTTAACATTTTTGGAATACTAAATATTGCTAATGCTGAATAATGTTATACTTTAAATAATGTTGAAATTAAAGTATGTAGTATTTTAACATGCTAAAAATCTTGATTAATATGACAGGAGACAGTAATTGATATTTTTAATCTTACATTTAAAATATTCTACCAAAACACTCATAAATGGTGTCTATCAGCACTAAAAATATCTTCTGTGACTTTTAGCTGTAAAAATGAGAATCCTTGCAGATTAAGTTTAATTAAAGACAGGTTTGAACCGCTGCCGGATCGGTTTCTAAAGTCACGGTCTGTCAAGCTGCCGCCTTTTTATATCTGCAGCTTTAGATGTTTTTGCTGGTAGCATACATCAGCTGTTATTAAGTTCAGCACTGTATAAAATTCACACATTTTTTGAACCCTGCCCTGTAGTTATTGTAGCACGAATGCGCCTGACGTCAGATACAGCATGTTGTTGGCGCTGGAAAAGAGGGCTGCAACCAGGGGATTAGGTTAATCACAAGGGAACTGACTGCAGTGCCCTCTTTTTCAGAGAGGAGAATTAAATGTAGACAGGGGCGAGTCTGTGTTGTGCAGAGAGTGACAGGACGGACAAGCTTTGGTTTTCAATTCTGCCTCTATCTGAAAATCCCAGGTGTTTGATAACAGTTTATCATTTGTTTCCTGACCTTATCTTAATGTTTTATTAATTTATTATTTTTTTAATTTTATTTTTCAAAATTACCTCATTTCTGCATACCTCGCTGAATTCAGTTTACTATGGTATTTCCTCTTTTATATTTTCTCTCATGGCACTCGTCATGTTGAATCACAGAGGCCACGGGAAACGAAGTAATGTCAAGAGCTGGGATGGGATGAATGGGGTGCTCAGCGTGAGAGAGTGACACTCATACAAAAGTCAGACCTGTCACAAGAAGTGTGTGTGCGCCGGTGCTACTCTCCTCATGAAGGTTTCTGCAGCAACTCAATAAATGCCTCATGTATGTTGCAGAAGTGAAAATCAAAGCGAGTAGCATAATCTAAGGAGTGAGAATAGGAATCACATTCATCTTTAGTCGAGCAGTAGTAGATAGAGCTCAAAGATATCAAAGACTAAGACAAAGACAGGGCTAACATCCTTAGCCTCAGTCTGTGGAGGCTATAGCTTAACAAAGAGAAGATAAATTAAAACACAAGTCAGACTGAACAGAAATTGGTTGACTTCAATATTTTGATACTGTAAATACACAATGTTAGCGTAGATACCATAACTGTTACTAATGATATCAGTGACTATCACGTTAAGCTAATGAAGAACAAGCTCCAACTCTAACATAATCCTGTGTATGTCAGTGATTTTAATGATTTTTGAGGATAAAAAAATGGATATTCAAAAAGTACCATAAATATTTAAGTTGTATTTAAGTTAAGCATATTATTATGATGCAAAAGATAAAGTTGTTGGTAAAACGTAAGCCGTTGAGCATCAGGGAGAACATCTCTTGCTATTTCTGTATTCATTTAAACAACAAGACTTGAGCCTTGGCTTTTTCCCCACATGTCTGCCCACCAGACACCCCTATGCTTTATGTGTCTTATGTAACAATAGTTAAATGACTTCTGTGTAGGCAGTAGCATGTTTTAAATGTTGTCATTGGTTTTCTCACTAAACCATTTGAGGTCAAATTTAAGCTGATTATTATTACATAAAAGTCACATCATTCACAGTACTTAGAGTATTTTAAAAAAGATTATTATGTTGGATGCTTGATGTTTGGATAATAGAGACATTGTACTTGTATTATCTTTTGTCTGTTTGTCCTTCATAACTTCACATTTGTTGTCTCTGTAAACAGGCCGGGCTTGGCCTGTTTCCTGTAACTCGTTTTTGGATTTGTGTTTAAATAGCTTTCCGGGATTATGGCTGTATTTGATCCTGATTTAAAATGATTGTGTGTTTGTTTTAGAGCGACAGCCTTAATGTCAGAGGTGACGTGCTTGTCAGTGCCTGTCATCTACATCTGAGAGCTGCTTCTTGTTACAGCAAGACAAAGACAAAGTTTTTCTTTTTTTAGTCGTGTCATCTGCAGTGGTTGTATTGATTGAAGCCAGAGGTTTGTCCTGATGGCGACATTTAGACGTGTTACTCTTAAGTCATAATACAGTCTGATAGGCTGTTTATTATGAGCCTGTGTCTTCAAGTGCTGCATATGAAAAACATGATCACTCAAGTGCACATGTTAAAGACGCACTACATCTACCCAGTTCAAGTTGAAACTGACTGCTTTATTCTCAGGTACATGTTGTTTTCCCACCATATGGGCATTAATTATTATAAAGTGAGAATTTGATTACAAAAAACAGAGAAAGGGACATTATGTGCCAAGGTTTTACTTCATTCACCCATACCTATGTTTAAGTTAGTCTTGTAACTGCAGTCTGTCTTTCCTTTGTTTAGCTGATTTATTTATGTACACTTAAATCAGTCTTAAAATATAAATAATGTACATTTCAACACATTATCTATCCAAAGTATGTCGTTTAACTGGCTTTGGTCATGGCTTTTTTTTACAGATCTGGTTAGTATTTTGAGATTTCTAAGCTGCCTTGTTATTATGCCCTTCTCTTTGCATTCAAATCAAATGTCTGTTATTTATCCCTGTTTTTTTGCAAGGTATTTGTCATCCCTGAACCCCCCCTCCCATTGTCGAGAATGTTGAGGCACATCTACATCTTGTGGACATCAATGTTATGGTTTGTGTGTGACTAAAACATTATGCTGTCATACACTGCCGTCTAGTGACTGCAGCTTTGAATGAAGAGGGTCTTTCTTCTGATATTTACCACTGCTCTCTAGTGGTCACTCAAAGCTCCTGCATCATGTCAAGGTTTTTGGCTTAGACATTATGCCAAGAAGTAGGTTAAGTGGGGCTAGGGCCAAATGGTTAGGGCATATGTAGGAACTATTTGTCAAAACCATAATCATACTCAAACAACTTAAGCACTTTAGCATCATCCAGGACAACACACATTTACAGCAAGGCCTGTAGCTTTGTTAGTAGTATTATCCATATTAGTCTGATAATATAAGTCTTAGTTTTATAAGATTTGGTGTTTGGTTTTCAATCTGTGGGTATTCTTAATCTTTTTTACGTAAAACAGTATGGTATGGACTGTAATGGACTTAAAGCCAACTGCAATTCAGAGATCTATTGATCACTTGAACCTGAAAACATTTTACTCAGAAATGTTTTACAGTTGTTGTTTGTTGTTTGAATTATTAATCAGTTTTGTCAAGAACATATTTTTCTTCTTAGTAACATTGTTAGTAAGATCTTTAACACTGAAGCTTAAGTCCACACACCCTGACTCTGTGACTGCGAAGTTAAATTTAGAATTCGAAAGTAACACGTTAAAACAGAAACACATAAGCTATGATTGGACAGTAGCAAACACTTGTCATAAAGAAATCTATTTAAGAGCTGCCCCCTAGTGGTCACTCAAAGCTTCTCATTTCATTCAGATCCAAAAGCCTTTGAAGTGCAACCAGTTTGTAATCGTATATACTAATTATGAAGTTGGTATTTATGGACCATAATTAAAAGAAGGAATTTTAATCTGCATGTTATGCCAAGTTTTAGATTAGTATCATTTTTTTCTGCCAATAATCACATAAATTTAAAAGTAAGACACTTCCAAAACTGATCTTGAATACCATGCACCTTTTACTAGACTCAATGGAGAGGAGATAGTGTCTTCTTCTGTGGTTATCCCTCAAGGATGCAATCAAAGAAATGCCACTGCTTTTGTTAGACAGGCTACAAAAGACTTCTCTCATTCCTCATCTTTGTGTCTTACTAAGAAGCACTATAGCATTATAGGAAATATTAGAAACATTTGCTGGTATGTGTCATCCGTCTGAATCACATCCAAATTGAAGATAATGAGGACAACTTGTCTAGTCTTGTCAGCACTTACCAGAAACACCTCCAGGTGTCTCTCAACAGATGTAGGCTTTGTAGAGAAATTGGAAAAGGAACGCCATTTAGCTGGAAGCCATGCACATAATAGTGCCTCTTACACATAAACATGAATGGTTAGTTATTCAGTCATGTACATAGTGACTCAGATCTGGAAGTCTCATAGTATGCTCTAAATCCCTTAAGGGACAAAATCTCTATTTAGATTAGGAGTTATTGTTTGTTTTAGGCGTGGTTTAATGATGTCTACACAGAAGGGAAACTGAAAAGATGACTGCAAAAAAACCTTAGATTGTCTGTCTTTACAGTTTGGAAGTGTTCAGGGAACCTTCAGACCTGTTGTTACCATCAACCTTTGTTAATTTTACCTCCTTAAGATTTTTATTTTCCTGTCCTTTTAGTGCCATTTAGCAGTTTTCTTTTTATTTTATTCAACTGTGGCCCCATAAATGTCATGAAGTATATACATATAATAAAATTGTAGATTGTAATTTCCTCAATTATATTGTATATTTGTACCATGTAGGCTCACTTTACAACATTTCAGACTGTGGCATTCAATACATGGCAAATGTACTACATACTTCTTCCAACACTGGACACTGGGACGTTGCTTTCTTAACAGCATCCATCACTGCGGGGCAAACATTAAAAGGAGGCAGCATTTCATTTTGTCCTTTATGCCCATTATACATACCTCATTCATTTGCTCTTATTAGCTGCACTCCCTGTGGGCACACATACAGTATGGTGGTATAAATGCTTGGGTACCGGGGCTGTGTGCAGTGTCATCCGGCTCTGTGGCCCCCTGCGAGAATGCCAGATGCCACTTTCTTCCCACACGGCAAACACTCCCAGTTAAGGTAGACCTGCTACTACAATAACCCATCTATCATTAGCGAAGTACATCCACATTAAAACTGCAATACGTTCTTCCAGTTGTATTCATTTACTGACTCGATAAACATCATAAAACACGCACAGAGTCGTATTGGTTGCCAGTATGGTTTGCATTTCTGACTCCAGTTCAGCCAATCCAGTCCAGATCTTACTTGTCCCTCTTAACTCTTTTTGGCCTTGCTCAAAGAACAGAGCTCCACACACTCACTCACATTTACTCTAATACACACAGAGCATGGGGAGGAAGTGTAGCCTGTAACGAAGACTCACTGACAGTGTCAGAGTGTGAACGAGGGCAGTACGAGTGGTGTGATGAGAGCTGTGGATGTCCGTTTGTGCTGCTTCTCTTGTGTGAATGTGCAAAAGCTGCTTGGATATATACCTGCTGCTATATATGTTTTTTAGTAAAAGAAGGATGGCGGTTGGATGAACTCCTGAGTAACTTTTTGGCAAGTTTAAATGGCCATTTAATTGTATGAATGTGGAGTTTGGATGGTGTGTGACAGTGCTTGTCTAACTGAGAGGTGTTTATAGTAAAAGTTGCATGTTATTAATTCAATGTCTTGTTTTGACTCTCAGTGAGTTACAATAAGCTGGGTGTGTGCTTGTTAATGTCAGTGTTTGTGGCATGCAATGGTATGTTGAGGCTACTGTTTGCATGAGCGCTAGTGTATTTGTGTTAGTGTGTGTCCGGGGCCATGTACCGGCGTTCACCTTGTGCCAGAGGAAGAGTACACTTTGACTTCAGTGAGGAAGTCATCAGGAAACTACATGCTGCCAACCACCGTCATGTTAACAGGTTAGCACACCAGAATAACCACACATGTCCTCACATGTTGTCAACTTGACAAAACTCTGCTTCCTTTAATCCTCTACTGAGTCTATTAATAGAGTCCAACTCCTTTTGTACCAAGTCTTTGCTTTGCTTGTGTTTTAATAAGAGTTTGTAATTCTCACGCTTGTACTTCCTATTGCCCAGACAGAAAGTCATGCATCTCTCATCATTAAAGTAATCTGAGTACAAATGTGGTTTTGTCCACTGGTGCATGTTTGCATGTGACAACCGCACACATATCTATTTGTATATATCTGTTATTGTATGACTTGTGTAATGTTTTAAAGCCTGCTGCTTTAGTCAATAGTTGGCTTGTTTAAGTGATTAAGAGAGTCAAGTTGTTTACTAGTCAAATAAGCATGTCAAAGTTGTCGTGACATTTGTCTCTTATCTGTTTTATGTCGCCACAGTCTTTGGCTCTCACCTCATCTTTGTGAGACAGTGACAACTAGAGCTACCAAAAGCTTAATAATTGTGACATGGAAAGGCCCAGATAATGGCCTCTATCAACTTTTAGTGTAGACTTTGGCCCTGTCCATTTCCACTTTGTTATATGGAGAATGATTACCTATATATGATTACCAAAGCGACTTACAAGTGAGGAAAAACAATGGAAGTAATTTTAACAACACAAGGTACAAAAAGCACAAGTGCACAAAAAACTAGTCAGTTTAAACCCAGCACAGTTTACAAAGCTAAGGATG
The DNA here is from genome assembly GCA_024416835.2 of Perccottus glenii. Classification (NCBI taxonomy): domain Eukaryota; kingdom Metazoa; phylum Chordata; class Actinopteri; order Gobiiformes; family Odontobutidae; genus Perccottus; species Perccottus glenii. Next base: position 22,949,886 of record CM044559.2, on the reverse strand, counting down.
AGAATTTATTTTTATTTTTTTAAAGAAAGGAATCGATAGAAAGGAAGTACAACTCAGTGTTTGTCAGTCAGGTGTTGACGGAAGAGATGTGTTTTCAGGCGTTTTTTAAAAATGGCTACAGAATCTGCTGATCTTGTAGCAGCAGGTAGATCATTCCACCAATGTGGAACAGATCCAGAGAAGGTACGTGAGAGTGACTTTTTACCTTTTTGGGACGGTACCACCAGACGTTGTTCATTTGCAGAGCGCAGGGATCTGGTAGGAACGTAGGTCTGTATTAGTGAGTGAAGATATGAGGGTGAAGAACCAGTGGTGGTCTTGTAGGCCAAGAGCATAGCTTTGAACTTGATGCGGGCGTCAACCGGGAGCCAGTGTAACCTAATGAAGAGAGGAGTTACGTGCGCTCTCTTCGGTTCATTAAAGACCACTCTTGCCGCTGCATTCTGGATCAGCTGCAGAGGTTTGGTTGTGCAGGCGGGGAGTCCAGCCAGTAGAGCATTGCAATAATCCAGTTTGGACAAGACAAGAGCCTGGACTAGAATTTGCGTAGAGTGCTCTGATAGGAAAGGTCTAATTTTAGTGATGATTGATTTTGGCAAAAAACAAACACTACTTTCAATTGTTAAATCCCGAAACATAACATGGGAGTGCTTCTATAAAATGCAACAAAGATGCAAAGAAGCAGTGGCTGAAATATTATTATTATTAAGCCACTTGTTGAAAAAGTTGAAAATCAACAGATGAAGAGTTGCAGCAGGACTCTTGCGTAAATGGACAATGCCATCCTAACAGAATCCATCACTGCAGGGCAAACATTAAAAGGATGCAGCATGAAAAGCAGGACAGGGACCGCAGTGATGCATGCTGCTCAGATGCACGTCATTCTTGAAAGGTTGAGTCTGAGAAGGAAATAGACTGGTGTGAAAAACTAGGTTGGGTCTCACCCCATGAGGACTGTAGTTATTCACACTGCTGGTCGGCCGAGTAGACTTGAGCCTCGTTTCCACTGGGTTTCCACAGGGTACAATAAACATGAGCTGTACATAACATAGCAAACACGATAGAGTAGAGACATGTGATCTGCTTACAGTTGCAAACATGAATTGAAATTGGTGTAAAAATTAAAGTTAGGTCTACCTGGAATTTAAGCACTACAGAGAGTCTAGCGGTTTATTATTCAAAAAAATGTGAAAGAGTTGGTGACTTTTGATTGGCTACAGTCTGGTGACAGCCAAGTGTCCCAAAGGCCAGATAATGACATGCCTGAAATTTACATGAGTATTTACATGAGCCTGAGTATTTCTGGTAAAATAAATGGTATATAAATTAAATAGCTCTATAACCAACTACAAATAAGATATAATTTGACTTCACAGTAGCCATATAGATAGTTAGTTAGCTCAGCGGGCCAGGTTTGTTCCTACTGTTCGATGTTATGGTCCATTCTTGTTTGAGGTAAATGCTATTCCTCTCTATTACTGCTTTAGTAACTACCAAATACAATGCTACCTGTACACATGTTGACAGAGAGTTAGCCAAAATTAGTAAAATACTTCTAGAACTAATTGACAATTGTCCTGAGTGTAACTCACATACGACCTAAAGTTGCTGGGATAGGCTTAAGTCACCCATCGACCCCTAACGGGAGTAAGCAGGTAAAAAGTGAGTAAAATACTTACTTCTTTAAAATAGATTGACATTTATTCACACACTTGAAACATGGAGCGTGGATTCAGGTCCACCTCTGTCACTGACAGTTTCCTGTGGAAAGTACTAAACTTGAGAAAGCAGAAATGCACAGATGGCCTAGTGTACTGTAAATTCTGCATTTAAATGTCTTAATGTAACACGTGAGCACCACTTAATACTGCCTGCTTGTGTTGACCTCATGTACATTATTGTTTGTGCTCAGGGACAATAATGCCTTTACATCTGAACAGTGGCCCAGTGCCATTTATACTCAGTGGGTGCAGTGGTCACCTATCTGTGTGTCCCGGGGGGGTTTCTCACATGTCCAGCCAGAGCAGATAATCTCCCCAAGAGCTTGGCTTAACCAATGTTTGGACAGTGATCCGGATTCCTCTGGTACAATGACAGAGATCACAGCCTTTGTCTACGCAAGGCTTTTTCATGGATATTTGTAATTTTTAGACTTATATATGCCGTAAAGTTAAGGGCTTTTCTTTATAATGTATGACAAATATATGACCAAAATATTCCAGCAAAGAAAAGTATCATTTGAAGTTGTAGTTGACACCAATCTTGGTTCTTGGCTCACTATTAAACATTTCAGGCTTTTCTCAGAACTAAACAGTTGAACTTGGTCTTTCTTGAACTTTAAATAAACCTGTGAAGACCATGATTTATTTCTCACATTGTTACACAAGGATAGGGATGGAAGTCTTCAAATGCAAACAAGAGCATCTCCTTTCACATTAATCATCCATAACCTCTTAAGTTTGTCATTGGTAAGACTGCAGCATTTTAATAAAAAAAAAGTTTAAATAATACAAGAGTTTAGATAAAATAGATATGACTGTATTTTAGTTAATGTAGTACAACACTACCTTACCGTAAATGGCACGGAAAACTTTTTACGCAAAGTATAAGCCATTGATCTTAAACGCTGTGGATAAAATAGCCCATTCCCGCTTTCCCTTACATTATCTGGTTGTGTTGTCAGATGTGTTTTAATTTTGGTGGGCCATTTTCCTCTCTACTGAGTGATTTAATAGCTAGTGTTTTGTGCTTGCTTGCCCATGGGTGGGGCGCAGCACAGCGTTGTACAGTTTGCGGTTCCTCAGTATTTTATTTGTGTGCATTTTACTCATAGTATGATATGTTGTTATGGAGATGAATACACAGCAAAATGGGGCTGGGACATGTACAGTTCTGTCTGATGGGCTAAAGTATGCTGATGTGAAGTTTTAAACTGAATCTGAAGCACACAATTCTTTTCTTTTGGGACAGTTTATTAGTATATTCTGTTCAAACACTTCATCTTACTGAATAAATGGGTTCAATAAAACACAAATTGTACTTTCAGCACTTGCAGTATGAGCAGAGAAGAGGGCGCTGTGGCTATGGCTTGAACTAGAACAGGCAACGCACTGTAATGAAACTGATGCTCTGCAATTTACCACCAACTCAGGAATGCCTTTTTGAACAACCGCTCTGTATACTGTATACTGTATTTTAACATTTCCCTCTTTGCCTTACACTTTTATTTCACGTTTGTTTCTGTTTAGATAAGGTTCCCCCTTTCCCTCCCCCTCCCAAGTAAATGTGTCTGACATTATCCCACCTCTGCTCAGTTCTGCTTTGTCTTGTTGAAATCACATGGCACAGTAGACAGTGCTTTCCCAGTTTAAACATCTGCTGGACATACATGCACATTTATGTCCAAATGTGCATGTATAATAGCTTGTTTTTACATTTGACCTCATCAAGTATTGTATCTAGTCAAATTCTTGTGGATTCTTGAAGAGCTTTAGATTCAAATCCAATTAATGCTTGTCTAAATATGTTTTCAACACAAGCTTTTAAATGTCACAGTGTATTTACTTCATGTTAATAATGAAACAGGAAGTCATGTTAAATATATAATATTCAGGATTGTCATTGAAAGTTAAAGGGACAGTCCAGTATTTTGTAAATGTGTTTCTATAATATACTTTTGGATAATTCATTTATTCTTTACAGTTTAAAGAAACCATTATGAGACTACACGATACTGTAAATGGAGCCGTTAAGAGGTTTTGATTACTCTATAACACAACCCTATTGTACCTCAATGTCTATTTAAATGTGTGGTCTGTGTGGTTGGACATTTCCTCAATATGTGTTGCTGAGAAATGGTTCAAGGATGGTCATACTGAAGTATTTGTACTGTACTGGTTCATCTGGTAATTTGAATTTGCATACACTTGCAAGTCTACTTCTCTATATTGTCAGTCAGCATTTACCTACTGTAGTACACACATTATCCCTAAGTATCTCATAGACCCCCTTTTACAAAATCTCTTTTAATTGAATCCCCTAATTCTATATCTTTGTCCCACTGTGGTGCTAAAGGTTCTGTCTAAATCTACTCCTAAATTACACAGAGGGGATGTTTTGAGTGTGAGGCTTTCCATATACTGTATGACAGTTGGCTAGACTTCATGCAAAGTAAGTCTGGATTTGACTTTTGATTAGGGATGCAGTAGCTCAGTGGGTAGAGCGGCCGTCCTTCGATGCTCGAAACATCCCAAAACATCATAACATCCCGCTCTCCCCACATACTGTCGTTGTGTCCTTGGGCAAGACACTTAACCTACATTGCCTCCAGTGAGTGTTCTGTAACACTGGTAAATAGCTTAATGTATGTAAAGCGCTTTGAGTGCCTACTAGTAGGTGGAAAAGCGCTATATAAAATTTATTTTTATTATTATGAGCACTTAGAGAGATTCACCTGAAAATCCTGCATACTCCATTTTCTATAAAAACTGATATTTGTGAGGTAATATATGTCTTGATTGATATATGTGTTGGGAACTGTCAGCATGTTTAGACTGGCTTTCCTAAGTAGACCTCTGCACATCTATTTTTAGACGCATTCATGTAGGGAAATGTTTTTGTGATCTTTGTGCGGGATATAGAATTCTCTGCTATTTCTGCTCGCTCTGATGGGATCGCTCAATCAGCTCATCGGCCTTCTGGGCCCTTTTTCAGAGCCCTGGCACATTTGATTTCACTGAGCAGGCTGGTCATGCACAAAGCTCTTTTTTTTTTGGTCTCTGAGACAGAACCAGGCTGCTGGCATATTTCCCTTTCCTCTTGAACAAATGACGCATGAAACGTTGGAAATTACACTCTCAAATAATCTTAGAGTAGAAATTGTGCCGATGATGTGTAGCAGAGCGGATGTTTTGCGTTTTACTGCCATGACATTGTTGACATTAATACAAGTCATCTATTTAAAATGGAATCAAAACAGTATGAAGTGTGTTTGGAGAAATATTATTTAGGCCTTGGCTTTGAAACCATGGCACTTGTGTTTGGATGACCCCAAAGACAAATTGTTATGGGCTTCCTTTGACCATTAGACACCGGAAGAACTGAATCCAGTCTGTTTCTGAATTCTGAATTCAGTCTGTTTTTCAGACATTAGTCTAGTATGTCATAATTTGCTTGTTGCCTAAAACTCTGATATTCCCTGACCTTTTTAGTCGCCTGCAGTACCCTGAAGATATCTGTAGGACACAATTATAATCAAACTCCATGTGTGCGAATATATTACATTTCTAGAAAAATATAGATATTGTAGCCATTTAATGACAAAACCTGAATAGCCTATAACCTATCCCACAAAAAGGTGTCCGATGTCATAATGTTGTAATAGAGTGGGATAAAAACAGCAAGAGCACTCTTTTTTGCCAATGTCCTCCTGAGTATAATGTCCCATTGAACCCCCCAAATTACACCCTCTCCTATAAAATATGGTCGTCAAATGTAGATCTTCTATGTATTTTTGCGTAGCGTTTATTATTCTGATGTTTTCACTCAGTAGCACAATGTAACCATAGCAACAGTAAACACACTGTCCAGCTGCAGAAAGTTTACTGATAAGTATTAAGTCTTTGTGTAGTGCAACTGAAACCATGTGTGGCGTGCACACCTCCTCTCTGATTAACCCTTATGTGCGTAGGTCATGGAGTACCGGAATCTTTCACAATAGTAATAAAATATGGGTTGGGGGTTGGCATATCCTGTTCTCATCTGCTCCGAACATTTAATTTGCCCTGATTACCACTCAGGATGCTGAACTTTCCTCGTCCCGTAAATGGGAGTCACGCTCCTGGTCTGTCAACCTGAGACTGCATTGTCCCAGACCTAGGTTGCAGAGTCATTTCCCAAGAAAAAAAAAAGCTTTTGTTAATATTTCCCATCTTTCCTGTCTGTAGATTATTTTCTTCAGTTTTATCTCGCTACACTCTTTTACAGCGGCTGCCACTTTGTCCTAAATATCTCAGAGTTCACACTGGCGCAGTGTCCAATGACTGCTGCTGCTTTGCTGTCGTTGTTTCACATTGAGCATTTTATAAAATAGTTTAAAATAAAAATGTATGACTTTTTTAGGAGAGGCTCATTTTAATAATGATCTTTTTTATAACAATATGCTTTGAGTTGATATTAAACAAATTACCGCAAGCAAAAGAAAAAAGCAACGTATTGCACATTTAAGTAACATTATTTTTTCATACAATTTTTTCAATTTATTTACCTATACTTTTACTTGATTACATGACTTTGACTATACCATATTCACCTCTGTACAAGAGAAGTCTGCCACGCTCTCAGCTGCTCGGTCACTCTCCAGATGGATCATGGGAATGGAATGTGGTGTCATCCCAGCTTCATTGTGAGGTCAGAGGGACCACTTCCTGGTTAGTATAGTTAAAAAAATAACGCCCACTGAGTCTTTTCTGACTCACTCTTCTAATGAAAAACTATTTAAATTTACAATTTCCAAGAATTGATTTAGAACAAATGACTTAAAATAATCTTCAAACGTACAAACCAGTTTTGTTTTCGTCAATGTCCAGTGATGCTTTGATCATTTTAAGTTGTGTTTAGCTGACTTCCTTATATGTTTCCCCTTTGATGCCGCTGAAATCTTTCCTGCAGCAAAGCTCTGCTGTTAAGGACAAACTCTCTCTCTAATTAAATGTAATAATTCTGGATTAATTGCCCTAATGTTAACCAATAATATTATACAGCTTATGCAGATAACATACATAGGTTTGACTAACTTTTTACTAATATTCAAGTACCATTTATATATTTAAATAACTTGATATTAAATTGCTTTTATAAGGTGACATCATATAAGGTGGTAGTATGTAATTCTGCAACCAAAAACATGATAGTAATAATAATAATATTTGCTTATGGTGCAATATATGAAAACATAGCATGTGGTTAGGTGTTATTAGGATCTAAAAATAATAATGTAAAATGTTTGTATTATTAGGCATACATCACAAGCTGGTTGCTGTGCATTTTAGAGTATGCAACAGTTGATGAAATGAACACTTCTAATAATACATGTTTTATGAACACAACATTTACACATCTGTCTCATTCATGTGTGTTGTAATATCACAATAAAGTAGTTGGGAAGTGGAAAGCAGAAGTAATCGCCTGTGTTTATCAAGCTTGACCACAAAATGGCACAAGGAAGGGTAAAAAAATCACACCAAAATAAACTGCAGAAAGTTCAAAGACATATGATGAGTGATGAAGTTCCCTAAAGGACACCCCTCTTTATAGAAAGGGATTTTTTGTAGCCAGTTTATTCCCTCGTATCCCTTCTTGGCGTAATGCCATCGCCATGTCTGGTATTTTTATTTCCATTACTAGTTGGTTGTTTAAATTCCAAGCAACAAATCTAAACAATATTAATAAGCTTGTATTACATATGAGACCATTTAATCAAAGATATTGTTCCCAAATGACAGCAAAGAAACGCAATGGCCGCTTAGCTCTACTTTTTGTACGTCTTATTCTTGGTTTAATTCGGCCGACCCTCTGACCTTTGCTGCAGTAAAAGTGAGACCTCGGTAAACCAGGCAGTCGTGGGGGAACAATAAACCCATAAACAGTCTGGAAAACGCTGCTGTGTTCACTGTGTGGAAATGTAGTTCAGTGAAGGTAAAGCTGCAGAGTCTGTCTTAGTGTTAAAGTGTGTTAAACCTTTTATAGTACACAACAAGACAGCAATATTTTACATTTAGACAAGCATCTCAAAGAAAAAGATAGTCACAGCTTATCATCTTATTAACAGTTGATAACTGCGCTGTAGGACCTGTCTGAATGATTGTTGAAAATGTTGAAATATACATTAATATCAGGTTGATTTATGAGAATGTTTCAGATTGTGCTTGGGTGTACTGTTCTAGCAGCTATTGAGACTCCCAACTGTGAATAAATATGGGAAATATATATGCATTTGGCTATAATTCTTTCTTTCCAATTCAAATCTTCTTGGATCATAGAGGAATATAAAGGCGCTTTATGGTTGACACGTTCATTCATTTATTTATTTATTTTTACCGCTTTGTACCATTAGGGATTACATGTGACTGGATCCTATCCCAGCAGCTTTGAACCTTTGGTGGGGTACACCCTGACACAGGCCAGCACGGACTCAAAGAAATGTTAAATCTTAATTCAAGCATTGCTCAATAATTTTGTTATTTTATACTGAGTTGCTTATGTTATATGTAATATACAGCACTGTGAATGTAAGTAGTAACTAGATGGTATTTTGGTGAGATTTTCAGCTTTTGTTTGAATGATATAGTGTAGATAGAAAGAAAGAAGAAAAAAAGCGGGATAAGGAGGCGCTTACAGGCCTGAGTCTGTGTATAATCCTTGCTGCTATTGTAGGCAATCTATCTGATCTGTCTTATATCTATAAATGGTATGAGAATAGTCATTAAAATGCAAAGACTATTTCATTCTTATTCTCTTCTACACAAAGAATTTGTCTGGTGGGTCTGAGTCTGATTCCAGGGAACACATCAAATCTACACAGATTAAACTACTTCTGGACGCAGGTTAGCCTTGGTTATAAATACTGTGATACTGATATTGGATTGGTTTAATAATATAATCTGTGTTTATTGTATCTGCCTCTATCAAATAAACCATAAATAAATAAGAATCAGAATTGAGGGGCTGCTTCAGTAAAACCGTAAAGCCAATTAAAAAATGAAAGCATCAAATAAAGCTTTCCCCATTTTAGATAAATGGTTATAATTGGTCTGGTAGGATTGATTTTGGAATGGGAGCGGTTCCACATGAACATAACTTAAGAGAGAAGAATGGGTCTGACTAGCCAGGCTAATAATGCACTTGTTCTTGGTCTTCTTGACACTGTCCCAGTCCGTAAAAGTCACGTTCTTTCTTTGCAATCGGCACACTCTGGTCTCAGTCCATGTCTTGACAACAACATTTCTCCTTTCCTTGTGCTAGTGTGTAACATCTTACATAACACATATTCATCACACATGCCTGTTGAGGGGAGAGCAGTGTCGGCACGGTGTATTCTCTCTTATTATTCTTTCTCCTGTTGGGCCTCTCGTAACAGTATTAAGTGTCATAACACCTGTACCGCCCGCTCCCACCTCTAACATGACTCACACGACCGTCATGACTGCTCATCATCGTCCTCGTGTGTGAGGATCTGACTCAGCCCAAAGGTGAGCTCGGGGCTGATGCGTTGGCTCAATATGTAGAACAGCGGTTAATCTCAACACGCCTGTCAATGTGTTGTGGATTTTCTCTCTTCTCTGTTAGGGTTCTTTTCCAGGACGCAGTAAAGTCTCTATCTAAGTAGTCTGTGCCAAAAAATCCACATTTTGAATATGTTCTGTCATAATACATGGTGTTTATGAAAATGTGTCTGAATGCTTAGAATAAACCTTACATTTGATGGTGAGAGCAAAGCTTTTATTAAGCTGTTGAGAGTGAAGTGTTGTACTGAAGACAGTTGTCAAATAGAATCCACAGATACAGAGTGGCTCAGGTTTGATAACCAGCTTGATGCTTGTTATCCTCTCTTTCTCACTCCCTTATGCTTCCGGTCTATTTATACTATCCTCGTCGAGTATAAGCTGCAAAATGACAGAATATATTTTAAATCCTATACAATTACACAACTACACAGGAGCTGATGCAGTGAAATACTCTTGTAAATGACATTTCTACAAACAGGAGTGTCTATTTAAGGCTGTGTCTTGTCAATACACAAGTCTTTGAGCTTTTATGCAAAGTTTGCATTGACACTAGTTTTTCCATCCTGGTTTGTGTTGACATACAGAGCCATTGTTCAGCAGCAAAGCAGAGCCAACATGAAAGAAAAACACTTACACACTAACACACTAAATAACAGGAAAATATATCAAGATAGTTACAACACAGATATCAAACACACCAGCTTTTGCCTTGGCCTTTAACGGAAGAGCCATCTGTGAATGAGTGATGTGCAGCATAGCGTGTCTTTGGGCTCTTTCCTGCCCAAGATGTGCGTAATTCTGTGAGATTACTGCAGATAAACTGATGTTGGTGGAAAATGTGAAAAAAAAAGACAAATTGCAAACATTTCCCTGTGTGAACTGTTACAAAAGTCACTTATTACATACAAGGAAAACTCTGCATTGGAAGATGCCTAAATGGGTTGTAAATACGTATTTTCTTTGCTTTTCAGTTTTGATGTGGAGAATGGCCCGTCTGCCAGCTGCAGCCCTCTGGACTCCCAGGCGTCCCCCGGCTCTGGGCTGGTGCTCCACACTAACTTCCCCGGTCACAACCAGCGCAGAGAGTCCTTCCTCTACCGCTCAGACAGTGACTATGACTTATCGCCCAAGTCTATGTCACGAAACTCCTCCATTGCTTCTGAACTGTAAGTAACACTTGTGCAAACCAGTGTAGCAGTGATTTTATTAGACACGAGCTGCAGTCACGCACATCAATACTACAAGTCTCCATCTAAACCAAAGCCCAATGACAAGCACATTTTTTAACATAACTCTGAATTATTAGAGTTTGGAAACTTTTCTAAATGCCATATTAAGAGATGATAGAATTACTAATAGACAGAGACCAAAATAGATTTATTTATGAAGAAAAAAAAAGTGAAGTGTGGAGATAGGTTTGTGAGTAATGAAATGTATTACAGCAGTAGGTTATAACAAGAATTTGGTCATTTTTCATGCAGTAGGCGCATATCAAATGTATTAGAATGTTAACTGGAACTTTTCTCATCTTTTAAAATGTTTTTTATTGCTGTGTCTGAACCTCAGTGCAGTGGGTTAATGTCGATTTCTGCAGCTCTGCCCCAATGGACAATTGTGACCGCAGACATTGTGTAATAGACACGCATTTAAACATCCCCAGAGAACATTATGTGACTCGACAAATTGCGTAACGAGACAATCATCTCAAAATACAAACCAGTTATTTGCTATTTTTTCCAGGTTTCTCTTCACATTTATTAGTTTAATCCTTAAAAGGATACGTTGCACTGAAGACTTATGTCTCTGACCCGTGACCAACTTCCTACAACCCTCTCCTTTTTAGGGGTTTATCACTGATTATAATAATGAGGCTGGTCAGGTTCATGTTTGTCATAGTTTTTGCCTTTTACAGTTTGCTTTTGATTACTATAGCGGCACAGACTGAGACAGAAAACCCCAAATATGTACTGTTCATATTTATGTAAAATAATTAAAAACTATACATATTTATGCAGTAATTACTTGATATAATTGTTGCCTGAAGCTGAAATAAAGTTGCATTATTCTGTTCTTGTTTTCAGACACGGGGATGACTTGATCGTAACTCCATTTGCTCAGGTAAATTTCACGTAAATCACGCTCCTGTAATTCTTTACTTTAATACTTTACTATTGTCAATCCAGCTGCCTGTAGTCTCTCCTGTTTTCATTATCAGGTGTTAGATAAAATTTCATTTAGCTTCTGTAAGCGTTTATTGTGTCCTACTTATTCTAATTATTACTACCTCTGGTTGTGTAGGTTCTGGCCAGCCTTCGAAGTGTGAGAAATAACTTCACAGTACTCACCAATGTCCAATGTGCCTCCAGCAAGTAAGTAAGACTATAGTTTTTATATAGAACAACATTGATCCATGTTATTTATTTAACATAATACTTTAAACATATTTCTGGTCTTATTGTAAATGAGGTAAATAGTATCAAATTGTTTTGTTTTGTTTTTTCCAATCTTTTATTTATAGCGGTTTCAAGCTGTAGTTCTGCTGATGGGCCACTAGATGGAAGTATAGTCCTTATAATCAGTAGAGTAGTGCTACCGCAGAGCTACCCATTGTACAATAAAAGGCTATTACACACAACACACCATATTCCTTTGTACAGCAACATATTGGAGCATATTTAATTATTTAGTCAGTATGTCCTATTTAATCGCTGTGACCCTATTTAAATGTGTTGCCTAACATTAACCTCAGTTCCAGTTGAAATAAAAATAGGTCACATTTCTTTCTTGTCTAAAATGTATTCCTCAATGTGTCACTCTATTAACATGCTTCAAAATGAATGTCCCTGTTGTGGGATGTCCTCAGCTACTAACACAGATGCAATGCCTCATTGGTATGCATTTACAGTGTTGCGACTGATGCCCAGTGGCCACTGCGTCATATTTTCACACATAAGTTAAATAATAAAAAACCTTGTCACAGCGACTGCAGATTGTAGAGCAATGACACAAACAACAACTCACTGGGTTCAACTGACGTTATTAAGCCCCAAACATACCACAGATGTTATGTTTGTTAGTTGGTGCCAGTGGGTTAGGATTATTGTTGCCATGGCAGCAGTGGTCTTGGTTGAGTTTTATTTCTGAGGTTACTGTAATGGTTAGGTAAAAAGTGAGTAAATTTCTGTCACTAAAAATTTACATATGTAACCTTTGCATAGTGTACTTTCGATAGGCTTTTGAAAACATGTTTTACAATGTGAAAAGAGCAAGCCGAACCAAAACAGCTCTCTGTGGTTTGTAACAGCAATTTCCCAAAATACATTGTGATTACCCAAGAGGTAGATAGATATATAGATCTACATCGATATACGCACGCACGCACGCACGCACGCACGCACGCACACACACACACACACACACACACACACACACACACACACACACACACACACACACACACACACACACACACACACACACACACACACACACACGCACACACACACACACACGCGCACGCACGCACACGCACACACACGCGCACGCACACACACGCACACGCGCGCACGCACACGCACACACACACGCGCACGCACGCACATGCACACGCGCACACACATACACACACACGCACGCACGCACGCACACACACACACACACACACACACACACACACGCGCGCACATGCACATTTCAAGCATGTCAGACTTCTATCAGAGATGCCTGTGGAGACTGGAAGATATAATGTACATATATCGAATATGTGTACATTATATTGCGACTAACTTGTCACTGTCTAGAGTGTACCCCGCCCCAGGCCCAAAGCTGCTGGGATAGGTCACTCGTGACCCCTTACGGGACTAAGTAGAAGAGAATGAATTAATGTTGAATTTGTTTAGCAAACTGCATCAATGAGTGCCTCAAGGGAATCTGTCAAAACCTTTAAGTTTCACAGCTGCATACACAGCTTATTTTATAGTTTTAGATATGAATCATTATTATGTCATCATTATGTCTCAGTAATGGATGTTCTGGCATAAATGCCTGAGATTTTCTCAATTTCTTCAATGTAGATAGAGGTCTTCAGTGTCTTTCAGAGTGTTTCAGGAATTTTGTTTCAGTTCTCCTTTTACCAGCCACTGAACAGGTTGTGTTATTTTAATCGAATAAATGCAGGTTATTATTCAATAAAAGGTTAAGGAATTATCTGTACATAATGTTTCAAGGGGCTTTTTATTGTAAAGTTGTATTACATTGTTTATCTCCAAATGTTTCTTTTATTATAATGTACTCGGAAAGCTTGTAAACAAAAAATATGTTTTTTTGAACGTTGTTTTGTCTTTTCTCTTTTTCAGGAGGTCTCCAGCTGCTGCGACCCAGCCTCCCATCACCAGAGTGTGTCTACCAGGTAAGACGTCAGAAAATGTCCAGCTACGTGTTTGACTTTTTAAAAGCTACGTGGAGAACAAGCCTTTTAGGACTTTCTGGTTTTATCAGATCCAAACATTCCTCTCACATTTTCCCTCATTATTTAGCCGTCTCTCTCCTTGGCTCCCCATCCCGTCCTTCTCTCATAAACCTGCGTACGTGATGACTTTCACTATTTTCCTCATCAGTCTGCTACGCCTGCACTAAACCCAGACTATTTTGTCATCGAGTTCATTAGCCCTGGTCAGACACAATTGAACGAGTAGCTCCGACATTTACGCACGAAGGGCACTGTGTTGTAGGCACTTTCCCAAAGATAACAGCACACGACAAGCTTTCCTCCCCGTCCTTCATCACATTGGACTTGAAGCAGCTGCTTGTGTCTCGGATGTGTGTGCACGTACACGTAGGCACCAGTGAGAGGCAGTGTCCGCAGACGAGTCTGAAGACTGCAGTGTAATGTTTGTGATGAAATGTGGATCGTTTTGAATGTTTTCTCTCTCTGTGTTGTGGCCTAAAGGGAACTGTATCTGTTATTTATAGATTTAATAATTCTTTAGTGGTTTTGCTTCTGCTGTTTGTGTTTTTCCGTGAACACAAATAATCTTAAGGCATTTCTGTGAATGTGTGTGCGCTGGATTGTCTCATTCATTTTAAGAATATGATACAGATGAGTCCAAATCTATAGATCAGTTCAGTGTAGTTTCCTCTCAAAATATTTTTCTATTAAGTATTGGGTTTTTAACGCTAGCACTAAATTTCTACCTGTAGCTATGTTATATGTCCTAATATAAAGTTTCTGCCATATTTAAATACACAAATAAGAAAAAACTGCTCCAGTAGGCTAATGTGTCAAGTATTTTCTGTGCCTTTGCCTTTTACTGTCTTAAGAAATACATATGCATTGTCACTCTCAAAAAGAAATCAAAACAATGCAGTTAAGTCGTGTGATATATCGGACCAAAACAAGACTGGAAAACGCATAAAGCTTTTGGGGTTCCATTCTTGTCAGTCTCGTTGGTCTGAATAGCCAGGACCATGACACTTTCTTATATTTGAGAATATTGACCATGTTTGGTCATAGCACAACAACTGATCTAAGAAGATACAACAACCCAGGAAGACAACTAAAGCGTTAGCACTTTAAAATACATAATAGTCTTTTTAAATGTTATAAGTGAACTTGCTTAAAATATATTCAGGAAAGTCCCACTGAGATTACAAATCTCTTTAGCAGGGGAGTCCTGGCCCCATGTAAGGGTGTGTGTGTATGTGGGAGTGTGTGTGGGAGTGCGGGGGGGGGCTTAACTGAGAAAGAATGTGGCTTTGTCTCAGTTCCTGAACAAAACAATGTCTTGTCTCTCATTTTGTTTCATATTCCATACAAATAATATTATATGTAGAATATATGCACAAGAATACTTTCATTGTCTTCTGTTAGACGAGATGGGTCAATAATAAACATATTTTAGCCTTATTACTTACAACAAAATAAATATCCCAGCTGTAAATGACAAAATAATGTCTGGGGGTTACAGTAGGTGTGAAAAAAAGACATCAGTTCAGCAGTGGGCACACACAGACAAAATGAGCAACAGTGAAACTACAAAAAACTACAATGAATAAAACCAAAAGTTGCCAGTATTTATCAACTTCAAAGTGACAACTCAAAATGAAACCTTGAACCTGGAGCCTTTTAGCAAACAACTACTCAATACAAAAACAAGCCCATATTTTTGTTTTATGGTTCATTTAGTATTTTGATCAATATACGTCATACACCTCGCTCTTGTTACGTTAGCACCCACAAGTTTGATACTTGCATGTTGTGTGTGCATGCTGTAGAAAATGCACACCTTTTTTTTTGTTTGAGGTTCTGAATAAACAGTAGTTGTAGTCTGATATATAACATGATAAAAACCCATGTTATGTTTCGTTGTGAGTAATGCAGTCTGAATGTGTGTATGACTGTGTGTGTGTGACGGTCGGGAGGTGTTCCTGTGGCTTGGATTGACGTCAGCACGCTCTTTGTGGCTTCTGTTGACTTCCTGTCAAAGCAGATGGACCTAGTTTTTACTTCCTTCTTGAGACCGCAGCTCGTCAGGTGCTCTCTGAGCCCTATGTGTGTGAGCATGTTGTGTCATTGAGTGAAACAGTGTCACAAAGCTGACATTGACCTTTTAAATGTAAAGCAACAAGAGTACTGTGTTGTGATAAATGTAGCTGTATGAACCCAAATCTGCTGTGTTAAACTGCAGAGGTTTTGGGGGAAAAAAGTCCAACTTATTAACTCTCCAGATACATGCAAATGTAGTTTGTGTTGCATAGGTCACATTTTATAGGAAAGAAAAAGCTTAATTTAATCAGGCTTTTTCTTTTTCTTCATCTGTTTGAAAACCTAAACACACAACCAAATCACTTTGAGTCATTTATGACACTATCTTGAAACTTGTCTTCAGCACTGAAGCCTAAGTTCTGATCCACTAAAATAACTTGACTCCAATAGCTAACAAGGAAAAGAAATGCTCATCTCAGATTATTTCTGGGGCAACAAAAGAATGTTAGCTGGATTGTTACATTTACAAACTGGGTAACACTGACCTTTTGTGTTTCCACAAAATTGATGCTCTATCAGTTTTATTTCAAATCTATGTGCTCCATTTAAAACAGTCACTAAATACGGCACTCTAAATCCTTTATTTCATATAAAATAAGACTTATCAATGTACAGTATTATTATTGTATTAGATATCAGGCTCATCTTGACCTAAAAAAAATGAAATAATATTCATATATGCAACTACTGCTGTGGCATTTTGGAAGGGGGGAATATGAATGATTTTTTCTTTCACTCATTGTTAGTGGTTGGGTGAAGCCATTTATTGTCAAACAATTGTGTTTACTCTTTTTAAATCATAATGACAACAGAAACTACCTAAATGACCCTGGTTTCTGTTATTATGATTTAAAAAGAGTAAACACAGTTGTTTGACAATAAATGGCTTCATCCAACCACTATCTATGAGTGAAAGAAAAGTATTAGTGTTATACATTTACATTTATTCATTTAGCAGACACTTTTATCCAAAGCGACTTACATTGAGCTTCTGATTACCAGTGTTACAGCTGGAACACCACTGGAGGCACGGTGGGTTAAGTGTGTTGCCCAAGGACACAATGACGAGTGGGAATCGAACCGCCTACCTTCCGGTTGAAGGACGACCACACTACCATTGAGCCACTGCACCTTATTATTAATATTCTCTGAAAAATGAAAATAATCATAAATTAAAAAGGTTATTATGAGCACAACTTTAGCATTGTGGTTCTTCTTAGCTAATATTATTTTACCAGGACCAGCTACACCTCAAAATTCCCTGAAGTCATTGTCTGGTTGTTTCCCATAATCTCAGGCAGCTTCATCACTGCAGCCGTCTTACACATCTGCAGTGTGTCTCCATCCTTCTTTCCATCCACTTGGCTGTAGGTTTTTTCCTTTTTATTCCTCTGTTATTCTGTCTGTCCATTAGCGCCAGAGGGAAAGACAGGAAGTGAGGAGCAGGAAGTGAGCATCAGATTGTTCCTGTTTTGCTGTCTCTAACTTTTGTAATTTTGACGGAAACCAGGAGGAACTGTGTGCGCTAGGTGTGATTGTGTCTTTGTGTGTCTATTGTGTAAGTGTCTGAGTTGTCCTGCTGCAGAAAAATAGGATGCAGTGAGACAAAGGCTCATTGTCTGTGCCCACTCTCCACAAACACACGCTGACCCAGTGATGTAAAACACACACACATATTTTGGTAAATAGGTCAAATAGAAATTTTTGACGACCCCTAACGGGACAAAGCGGTAGAAAATGAATGAATGAATGAATAATTCAACTTTATTGTCAAGACAAACACTGAAGCAGTAATGATAGAGTTAGGAAGTCATTCTGTTGACTTCAGACTGTTCACATGCTTTTGGGTCACTAAGATTATTGCTGTTCACATTTTGATGCAGTGATGAGTTATAAGTTATTAGCTTTTATACTACTTACATGTCAAGTTTAAAATGTAATGTTTTATAATACTCCATTTGATTTAGTTTGAACTAAAGTTAATGTACTATATTTTAAAGCTGTGTTAGGTGCACCACATTACTGTAACCCAAAAATATATATTCTGAAAATGATTTTGGTGGTTGTTAGGCATGAGATTGGTAGAATCATGTTTATCTCACTGACACAGTACCCTATGTTGGTGGGAAACTTCCAATGTAACTTTCTGTCCCGGGACAGATATGAGTGACACGCTTCACGGCTCAAATAGAGGGAGCAGAAACAGGCCAACACACTGGGCCCTAGTAGAGTCAAATTTATACAAAAAACACCATACCGTTTCACAGACATGTTCTTTTCTTCTAAATTTGGCGGCTTGGATAGTCTCCGCTTGTAACAAATGACATCCATGAATATTGCGCCACACAGAGACTCTGTGGAGGGATCTCTCTATCGGCTAAAAGCTGATTTATTTAAACAAATTTAAACAAGAGTTTACATTTTTTTATTTTTTTGTTTTTATTTGACTTTGTTACTCTTGAGTTCCTTAAGCCTTTTCTTCAGAACCATGCTTTTGTAAATGTGTACTTGAAACAGGAATTTCTTGAATCAGGTTGGGAAATGTATTGTTGATTCACTGTTAAACAGCAGATACCTAATTCTATTACTCACATAATTTACTCAAGAGGTTTACAGTCACAGAATATATCATATAAATTTTACAGGAAGAGTTGTATGAGCAAGATGTTACTGTGCCACTTGGTCATCACTTCCTGATGTTGTAAGTATATGTGAGATTTCTGTTTATGATTTCAGTGTACTGAATACACTACTTATATTGAATACACTACATATTATCGTGTATTAAATATAGTTTGTTTTATTGGCTACCCTGGATAACTTTACTGTAAACCAGAGAAGTATCAATCCTGATGATGCGTAACATTAAGTCAGCCGTAACAAACTGCACTTTTAGAATATTCTCATGCTCTCTATTGAATTATGTGTTCTGAACACAAAGCTCTTCAAAAGCATTGTACAATATTGTTCCCATTGATGGCATTATTAAATAATATTATTCAATTTATATAACAAATAACTATAATACATAGTTATTTTACAGTAGAATTTAGAGTAGGGGGCACATTTTATCATGAATTCATGCACGAGTTCACCCAATTATCTTTTGTTTTGGCTTTTGAACCGCCATAGTTATCAAATAAAAATGCATGAAATGTGAAAGGTAAATAATATACCACTCGTAAAGCACTATGTTTGAATTATGGAGGGTTATGCAACGTGGGTCATTCATAATCAGTGGATCAGGTCCATCCCATAACCTTATACTATTCAATGGTGAGTGGAAACATCCAGCTCCCCAATTAAATGACCTAATGTGTCTTCTACTGTTTCAGTCTATGGCTGCGCCCTCTCAAATATGTTGTTTTCTCTAGTGTCAAAATTAATTTGAGTGAGTGTCTTTCCATCAAACTGTTGGATGGCAGGAAAATTACTACGTGGCACATTGTTAACACCAGATGCATCAAATAAGCCTTTAGAGGAGCTGGATAGTGTTTTTGTTTTGTCCGCCGCTGTGTATGGGTTTCATTTACACCTTCTTTCATTACACATTCTTTATAAAAGCACTTCGAGGACATGTGTTGCAAGTGAGCATTAACCACAAACACTATTTGCACCAGATTGCTGTCATTATTTTGTCCACATGATGTCAGTCCCATTAAAGAAACCATTAATAGAATTAGGAATAAAAAAATATTGAATAAGAAATGGGATTGCATCATTATCTTTAATTAAGTTTCCTCGACTGGTGTATTATAATCATGTAAAGGCATTAAAATGATGTGGCAGCTTTAAGGTTTTAAACGTTACTACTGTTTAGAGACAATGGTTTCTTCCCCCAACAATTTTTATGATAACGAAACTATCAAAGCTGTTTTTTATTTTGATTGCGCCCTTATTGCGTCAGTGCGACAAACAGGTTTGTGAGGTCTGTGTGCGCACGTGTTGGGTCTTTCCTCCTGATGGAGCGTCAGATGTGTCATTCCAGAGGTGGATATATACCTGTGAGAACCTGCTTCCTGCTGGAGTCGTCCTCTGTGGCCCATTGCTGTCAAACAGGATAAACGAATGTCAAAGGGCTCTTGAACCCGCCTGACCTTCTTCACTTACTCACTACGTGCAGCACTTTGGAAAGGTGTTAACAAGTTGGCTTTTAAATCCCATTGTCCGTCTTTCTATTGTAGGTGTTTTGGTAAGAGGCGAGCAGGCCCTCCATGACATTTTCCCCATGAAGCTGTACATGTCGTTTTTAAAGCCCTCACACTGATCGACACCAAACAATGAATGTGTTTGAGGTATTGGAGAAAGACGTTTGAACAATACACAGCTCCTATGTAATGGGCTGAGTAAACAACACATGTGTTAGCGCCATATGTGCTGAAATGTATTCAGTGTGTTTTTTTGGTGAAAATGTTGGTTTCAATACAAGCATTAAAATTAGTGAGGTTATATTTGGAAAAGCTTTGGCTTGTTTTAATTTGCAACACTCAGGCAAGGCATGGCAGTGAATTTAAAAGGCTTTACAAAATTAAAACAGGACATCAGGAAAGCTATTTGAGAGTTTTTCTGCATAAAACTGAAACACTGCTTCACCCTGTTTTTGTTTTACCTCTGGACACTGGACTCTGGATGTTCTCACGGTTTAAGAAAGCTTATGTATTGGTCAAAACTGTCACTAAATCATGCCATCATTTAGTTACTTATATAAAATTTGGATTTTAGTTTGTCACAGGTTCAAAAGGGAAATACTTCTTTGTGGTCAAGAGAGCCATCCAAGTTAATATTCAGCTGGAGTATATGTTATCCAAGAACATCTTCCATTAATCATGTGATCCCTATTTGAGTGATCATCAAAGACTCTTAAGCTTCATTTTTCATAAGCAAACCTAATGAATGTTTCTTTTACAGGGCCATACTTTCCTTACAAGGCATTTGTCATCCTCCATTGCGTAACATCAGCTTTAGAAAATCCACCATTTCTGTTATTTGTTCCAGACTTGACTTAAGATGAAGCACATAAACATTGATGAGGTTCACTTCATGGAAGCTCTGCTAGCTGCAGGATTTCAGAGAGCGGAGCAACAGGCCAAAAAATGTAGAGTAGCTCATCAATCTCTTTATGAATGTTATTTAATACAGGCTTGGACAAACTGGCTTTTAACAGTGGGTAAGTGCATGCCACAGCTAACAGCAAAGGTCAAAGGAGAAGGCAAGAGGAGGATGAAAGGGAAGATGAGTGATGAAGCGGAAGGGCAGCAAGGATAAAAATTGTCTTAAAAAGGGAGGAATATAAGCATTAAAGTGATAGCAATAGTGAATATGACCAATTGAAATCTTTAGGCACTAAAACTAGTCATAACATTTGGAGACTGAATAATATCTAAAATGAAAACTGGGCTTTACACAACATTTGTAAGAATTAATTGCAAATAAGATAAGATAAGATAATCCTTTATTCGTCCCACAATGGGGAAATTTCTCTGTTCCAGCAGCAATTCTTACAGTATGTTACAAACATAAATAATATACATAATATACAGCATGATATATAATATGTATATATATACTATGTATATATACCTATATATACAGCATATTAAAAAAATAAATAATAATAATTAGGTTATAAATCAAATCAATGTTAATGATTTTTATTTTTTTTTTCCTTACAGTTTACTTGGCAAGCTATGTGCTGTAAGTTCAACTATTAAAGCTTAAAATTTCCCAGCACTAATTAAAAAAATAGCTTTTTTTTTAGAAAGTGCAAAATATATGTTTCTGACATGTTATGTTACTAGTTAATTCAGGCACGAAATATTCCCCCAACTAGAAACTACTGAAGTACATGATCAGGAAAATGGAGGCAAAGAGGACTATTTTTACCACTTTATTTTCCCTGTGGGAAAATCTGTAGTCAGCATGTTATTACGTTGGTTGGGGAAACCGGAGTAACCAAGTTTATTTTTCAATAACTGCATGTGAATGTAATTATTGGAGTGCTTCATTTGTGCCCATCATGCCATGTTTTCAGACCTCAAACATCCACTGGTTGTCTTCTTCAGGCAGATATCATTAGCATTATTTGTGAGTGGCCTTTGACGGTTTGGCTTTGAAAAGAGAAAGGTGTCTTGCAATCTTTGTGATTAATTCCTAAACTTTTTGGTCAGTATTTATCATTTGCAAAGCACCTCTTGATATAGCCACAGTTTTAACCTACTTTACAAACAGCTAACACTAGCATTAATTTTATCCCCTCATACTAGCTTTGTCACGTGACCTGCCCTGCTAAATCCAGAAGATCCTTTAGCAGTGCACCTGTCTGGGACTTCTCGCTGACGCAAAAGCCCCCGGAGTCCAAATAAAGGCGCCATCTGAAGGGGTCACCCGTGTTCTCATCTTAGCAACAAGCCGGCCTGTATAAACTACGGCAGCGGGACAGTTTAGGTGGAATTGGGCTAAAATAAAAAAAATAAAAAACGACAGGAAGTTGATTTCTCTGCATTGTTCCTTTTGTTGGAAGAAAACTTGTTTCTGCAACTTAATTAAATTGTAATGGTTGTAATAGAGCCACTGAACTAGTCCATGTCATGACTGAGATGCAGAAGAGAAGATAAAGGAGAAAGAGAGAAAAGGAAAGGAAATTTAGAAAACATCAAATATAGTAATGACTTTCAATATCTTATTGCGTAGTAGAAGTTGAATGCAAGGCTCTAGATGTTAGACTGGGATGGCTTACACTTATATTTAGACACATCACAGTTCAATTTAAGGCTCTGGATTTAAGGCTCTGATTTGGCTGATTTTGAGTTTGACTTGCAGCATTGATGTGATTCTGATGTGATGGCCTCACAGAAAATCCTAATGTCACTTTGACCCAAGAACCCAAGTTCTTTGTGATACGAAGGTGAGACCAAGACCTTTAAGTGTAGTCATAAGACCGGTCACAAGACCAATCTCAAACACAACAACCTCACTTTTTACTTGATAAAATGACTAAAGAGTCACGTTGACATCCCTCATGTTAATGAGGTAATGCTGTTGATATGGCGTGAGTTCAGTGAAGGGGTATTATGGTGAGGCAAGCATGTCTAAATGTCACAGATACAGTATCTGCCAATATCGCGGCCTGCCTCTCCTCTCACACTTTGCAGCGCACGTCCACAAAATACTACCACGAACGTTGCTATGGAAACGGCTCCCTCCGTTTCCGCCAGCCTTTAGTATAGTCTGGCCAAGGCTGCACTGCCCTCATCTCTCTGCTGTTGTATTAGGAAAACACATACCATGGCCTCAGAGTTGGTAGATAAAGTGTCTAAGTATATTTTTGTCACTTGGTGTCTAGTGTTACCTGCCCTCTTTACTACTTCCCGATCCTGGCTACTTTATTGACCTCAGCAGCAGCTACAGGAAGATACTGCCCCCAAAATGTCATGTTTTACAAGTTGACTACAGATTTGTCATATGAGAGTTTTACAAAATAACTTTGACGCAGTAAGACTCATATTAGATGATATCAAACTATAAAAGAAGACAAAGGAGGATTGTGACATCTTATAGCAGCAACAAGTAACTCGGCAGGACTTGGGGCAGTTAAGAGATTGTGAATCTAAGAGGGTTTGGGTTTCTCTGATGGGAACTGTTTACATAACTGACAGGAAAGACTATCACGTCTAGCTTAATTTTTCCTGATTGTTCAAAAACTTTTACAAGCTGAACACTCATGTTGCTGACGTGTATATGGGTTTCATCACAGCAACTGAGAAAAACCTTTTTTTTTTCAACGCTTCCTGGAGTATAGCCTATACACTGCACAGGTGATCACACGTGGCGTTTGTTATGACACTTTGTACAGGTGCTATCAGCTGCTACACAATCATTTTAAAGTTTACGACAAAAAGACTCACAACACTTATATATGCAATATGCAAAAGATTTTACAGAGCCTTGCACAAATGCATCGATACATAAAGTAATGTAAATGCTGAACTGACATGTATTCAAATGATTTTTGAGTGACCCAAATGGTGGTTACCTTTAGCCAAGAAAATCTTCTAATAAAGTAATAAAATAGTTAATATATGAAATGGTAATTAACTAAATCTGCTATTTTTTAATTTATATATCTTTTGTCTGTTTTTGTTTTTACTATACAAACATCAGCCCAGTGTTTGATAAACTATTGAACTGCCAGACACTAATAAAGTGTCTTTGGCACACAGACACTGAAGCAATAGTGTACTTAAGCCATCACACTGTATTAAACAAATAAGTATAATATACAATAAACACATTATCTGCTTTCTTAAAACGTGACTCCCAAATGGCACGTGGTTACACGTGAAAAGAAAATCTTGAAAAAGTACATTTGTAGTGAATTTAGAGCTGATTAAATTTGATATTTTTTATACATTTTATTCCATTGGATTGTTGCATTGCTTTGTGGTTAAACACGTGATGAGTTAATCTATTTTATTAACTTATACAGAAGTTTGTCATTTTATATTTTGCTGTTATTGCCAGCCATGGTATAAAAACCTAGCACGCTCTTTGTTTGTTCAAAGGGTGAGGTTAATAGCTTGAGTCTGATCAGTGTTTCATGATTAGGCTGGCAGACAGAAATAATTGTATCTAATTAGGCCATTTCACACTTGGACACTGTGTACTTAAGCCATCACGTTTCTCAATGTATTGTACAAATAAGCACAAAATGTACAGTACAAAATGTGCATGACCCAGCAAACATTACCGGTGTCTTATTCATGCTCGTAAACACTGCAGTCCTAGTTTAAACAGTGGATGTGCTAAACGGTGTACAATATGTGGTGTTCAGGTTGTTGCGCAGTATACAGTATATCAAGGGAGATATCAGGGTCGAGAGAAGAGTCTGTTCTAATGTTTCACAGATAAGACTGTTTAGTCTCAGAGAAGGAAATGCGTTGATGTCCACATGAACCAAGACCTTAATTACTCTGCGTTCAGTGTGAGGCATTGGAGCAGTGTCCAAAGATCCTTGAAGCCTAAAAAAGTGTTTATTTGGTTTCTCATTTGACAGACTAGAGTCTTAACTGGGGATCTATGGACTGTATTCAATAATAGTTTTCTGGAACAGCACATCTCAAACAGGTTTAAAATCAAGGCGAGGCCCTTAAGAACTGTTACTCATAAAAAAAACAACGTACTATAATGCTTAAGTCTGATCATTAATCAGTATAAATTTCTTGTAAAGATCCCTGATGCTAGGGGCTAGTTACGGCACTGTTGGGATGCTAGGACCCAATAGTGGTTTAACTAAACACTTAAAGTAAGAGTTTAGAGTATTTTTGAGTCCCTTTGCAATATAAGACAAGAGACTGTAAAAGGAGGGCAATGGGAACTAGATGTCCCAAGTGATTAAAAACATGAAGCTCGTCTTTATTTGCAACACTACACTGTAGATGTTAGTTACTATTCAATGCCTTTTCTCAATGGACTCAGCTGCTTTTATTGTGTGCCCCGTCTGTTACATGACCAGTGTGCTTCACACTGTGTGTTATAATGAGACTTTGTTAAACAGTACTGTATAATTCTGTCTAATTGAGCCCTATTTATTTTTCATTATAGCGCCAGCTCACGTGTTTTAAATAAAACCAGATCAAAATGTGCCTGATAAATAAACACTGGGGCAAGAATGAAGTGTGAAGTTTGTATTAGACTCTGTACAAATAGACTTTAATTGGTTTATAGCCTCACTGCGGCAGATGAGTATTTATTTAGTTTTTTTTTAGATCAACAGTGTTCATGTGACTTTTAGACATCCGAAGATTTTTCATTGTTCCAGTTTCTCTAGAGCACCATCAGTAAAACTAAATACGTGCCAAATATGATTACATTATTTTAATTTTTTTAATCTTATCTTATCTTTAATCTTGTGTATTTTATCATTTATCATATATATTATCATATCATTTTGTGTATAATTTTTTTGTAGTATTTTTCATTATTGTTTCTATGAATGACGCTGAATAAGCCAATTGGATTCTCTGAAGCACTCTCTGTAGAGCGCTCAACCATTGCTCTCACACTTTGGCTAAAACGTCTTTACTGGCTCGTCTGTTTGTGTCCCGTGTGTTGTCCTCACAGATATGAGAGATCCTTTTGGGACAACAAGTCACTCAAACCGTTGTTCCAAAGTAACTCTGTGGTGATACACTGTGAAGAACAGGGCAAAAAGCACAGTGGAGATGTGGACTGGAAGATAATTTGAGATTTTATAGTTCGTGTCAATGTTGTTATGAGGAAGAAAAATTACAACACGGCAAAGAAGAGAAAAAAATCTAATCTAGTAGAGTTTGTGATTTCATTCAAACAGGGCAGTAAATATTAGCACTGTAGATACATAAATACAGAAGTGGTTGAAGTGTGGAAAACCGCAGAAATGCACTGTCCACTTACAATCCTTGTTTATTAGGAAGAGGTGGTTGTAAAGGTCAATGGGAATTAAACAAATCAATCAATCAATGGTTGACTAAAGATAGTAGCTCCCACACACAGAGCATTTAGTTGTCATTATTAAGTTGTTCTGTGCTCATCAGTGACATTGTTTCCATAAGTTGACAATTCCTCTGTTGGTTTTGGGTCATTTTTCAGCCATAAAGACAGAGACAGTTGATGAGTAGCACATGTGAAATCTCAGAGCCTGAAAATGCTGACTCCATCAGGGATACACGTGGCAGGAGCGAGGTGGGAATCAAAGCCTGGGCAGCGAAGAGTCCGACATGAGGGAATACATACATAAGACTCCCAGTTTGTGCCAGGAAATGTTTCAAAGATTAAAAGGAGTAGTAGACCTGTTTGCTCAAAGCTGTCAGTGTTAAAAAAAAAAAGGACCACTGACAAGCTTTCAGCTTGTATTTATGTTTTAAAGGGCCGTATGTTTTTGTTTTTTGTGAGTCTGGAGAACTTGTGGTACTGTTGTAAGATGTCAAATCTGCATTGTAAGCTCTTTACACAATATAATGAACTGAATCTTTTACTTTCACATTTTACTTTTGTCTTTGACCCTGTACCTTGCCTGGTACTTCAATTTTCTGTGAACTGTAGTGCCTCACTGAGAAAGACAAAGCAATGACGATAGTGTTAGATGATTCCTCTCCATTTCTGTGCATCGTAAATTTTCTGGGAATCAAAAGTGCCTGTCCAAACATTATCATCTTCACATCAATGTGTCACACTAAAAGAAACACAGAGGGCTAAAACCTCTGAAGAGGAGTAGAGATTGAGGATTAGTGTTTAATCACAAAACTCCTAAAGCTGTCCTCACTCATGCTTATGTGCTTTTGCTTCTCACTGCCAATAACACAGACTCGCTACTTCGAAATCTAAAGTGTATACAACTCTGCTTACTTTGACACATGCACGTCCCACTCTGGGGCCAGCTCACTGTGTGTGTACTCATTCCTGTCTTGTTTGCAGTCCACCTTGCATTATCATGAAGCTGTGACAGATGTGGCTCGCTTTACGTTTGCTCTTTTAGCCGAGGTGAGGAATATCGCAGGTCTCCTCCAAACCACTCGGCTCAGATCTCACTGTTGTTTATATGCACTGACTTGGAGACCAGGTGATGTCAGCAATAATATTTTCTTTATTTTTCAGGTTACAGTAAGCCCAGGAATTTGCATAGGTGTCAGCACCATATTGGTCTAGTTACTCACAACTATCACTAGTCTGTCAGAGCGGACATGGAGAAGTTGTTTTTCACTTGTTGTGGAGACCAGGCTGTGGTTATAAACTAGATGTTGTCAGAAGAGTTCCCATGTGAGCCTCATCTCATGCCATTGTCTCAATCTAGACCCTTTATCCTCCTCAAATCTGTCAGAGCCTGAAGCAGTGAAAAATGAAATAGTGTCTGGTAAGTTACAGCAGAGAAAGCTGTACTCTCACTGTTGTAAAAGCAAAGGCATCTGGACTAGGTTTTCAAGGTGAAGATGTTTTGTCTTTAGTCAACTGGTAAAAGAGCTGAGCTTTAATCTGAAACTGACATTGATTGGACCAAGCTGTCCTTGTCTCAGAATCGTTAAATGGAGTTCTTTCCTTGTGTTGCCCACAAAGAAACACAAAATTCACAAGGAAGGAACTCCACTACGAACCACAGTGAGCAGCTCAGATTCAGCCATTGACAATGTAGCCAAACACCTGGCCACTATCTTGGCTCCATTGGTAGGTCACTCACAACACCCTAATATCAACTCACAGGACTTTACACACAAAATAAAACATCTACAGCTAGACGCAGATGAGACTATTGTCTCCTTTGATGTCACCTCCCTCTTTACCTGTATATGGTAAGAGACTCCTACAGGACACATATCTACAGGACAGGATTAACCTTACCCCAGACCAAATGTGCAGTTAACTGGAGGTATGTTTAAACACTACTTATTTCCAGTTCAGAGGTACCGGTAATTCAAATATTATTCTGTTATACTTTATTAAATATTTTATTACTCTATTTGGTTCAGAATATTTTTTTTCCTATTTTTCTCCTCTAAAAACTAGGTGCGTCTTATGGTCGGGTGCGTCTTATGGTGCGAAAAATACGGTAACTTCCACAGACAAAAACACGGCTGTGTCATGGGATCACCTGTCTCTCCGATTGTGGCTAACCTGTACATGTTGGAAGTGGAGAACAGAGCTCTGGTCTCTTTCCCAGGTGCAGTGCCCAGTCACTGGTTAAGATGCGTTGATGATACTTGGGTCAAAATCCAAAACCCAGGAAGTAGAAGCTTTCACAGAAAACATCAACACAGTGGACAAGAACATAAAGTTCACCCTTGAAGATGACATAGACAACCGCCTGGCTTTCTTAGACTGTGCAGTGGTTATTTGTGAGGACAGGACTCTCCAAGTACAAGTTTATAGGAAGCCAACAAACATGGATCAATGTTTGCTGTTTGATTCCCTCAGAAGGTAAATGGAAAGAAGAACAACACATCCGTAAAGCCCTGAGAGACTGTGGATACTCCAGATGGACATTCAACAAAACCAAGAGGACACAGAAACCAAACAGACAGGAACCAGAGACAAAAGAGAAGGATGTAGTTATCCCTTATGTGTCTTGTTTATCTGAAAAACATAAAAAGATTTTCTACAAACACAACATTCCAGTCAACTTTAAACCATTCCTTTGAGGACAGCAATGTCCACATTTTGTCCAGAGAGGCCAGATGGTTTGAGAGAGGTGTGAAGGAAGCCATTTTTGTTCAAATAGAAAAGCCTTCTCTGAACAGAGGAGGTGGCCTCAGAGTCTTGCTGCCCACCATTTACAACACAATGTTGATCCTAAACCAAAAGAGTTTTACTCTAGAAGAACATCAACACCAGAATGGAACAGGGTCACCTGTTCAACAACTCTCACATCAGGAGTCACACTGTCCTTTCAGAACTAATGACTATGAGACCAGAACAGCCTGGTCCTATCAGGTTTAGTTTCAGGTCAAACCCCTCCCTCTAGAGATATAAGCTCATCTCTCTTACCAGTTGACTTTTGAATTGACAAAGTCACTTGGAGAAGAGACGAAACATCTTCACCTTGAAACCCGAGTCCAAATGGCTTAACTTAGACCTTCAAGATGACCTGCGACTTTCACAGACATCTTAGTATCACTTATTAATATTAATTTTAATATATATATGTTGACACTGGATTACTCTGTTGTGAGGTGCCGTAAAGCGCAACGCTCAAGTAATCTCTCACCAAAAAGTTAGATTAACAGTTTAATGATTATACATAACATAATGTCAGAAATGAGCATTTTGTGATTGAACTTCACTCTAGGCGCCTACTTGAATAGATAACACAAACACTTCTTTATAGTTCACTAAAGGCAGCAAGGGTAATATAAGAAGTATATAGTTTGATAAGTAGAGGTTAAGGCTACTGCATTTTTTTTTTATTAGCTACAATGCATTTTTGTCATGATTTCTTATAAAATTTAGCAGATTAACTCAAAGCACATGCCTTGACACTTGTCATGTCTTTCACTTCCGCCCTACTGTGATCTTTCTTTGAAACCCCTCACAATCCTGTTGTTAGCTCTTTTCTAGGAATTGGCCTCTTCACCGTTTCTTTGTACTTGTTGATTGATGTCTTAGTCCACTACAGTATTACAAGAGATGGTTTAAGGGGCATTGGCAGAGAGGAGAGAGGCAGCCCTGTCTGTGTATGTGGACTACACTCATTTCAGCTCTTGTCAGGCTTCTTGTCTGTATTGCTCTTTTAGGGGTTTTGGCTATGTTTTTAGTTTTTTCCACCTAGTAGGCACTCAAAGCGCTGTAAATTAAGCTTCCATTTACCAGTGTTACAGCTGGAACACCACTGGAGGTAAGATGGTTTAAGTGTCTTGCCCAAGGACACAATGACGACTGTATGAACAGGACTGTATGTTTGAAAAGTTTTGTTTAATTGAAACAGTTGCATAAGGCTCCACCAAGTTTTAATGTGGGATAATACTGTTACTGAATGTACATGAACATAGTGTTTGTGGAAGTAATTTGTAGCCACCACTTCAATACAACCATCTGTTGATCATTGTTATGTCACAACGGAATAATAAATGACCTCCTGCAGTTTATGTAATACACTTGTACGTAATGATTTTCTTATGCAATGATATAATCCTGATGTTATATAAGCGATCACCTGTCAATAAAAGTATTGAGCAAATAAAATTCCCATTTATATTCATCATACTTGGCATAATGTTGCTTGAAGCTATGTTTCAATATTAATGTCAACACCTTTATGGAAAACTGTAAAAAGTGCCAAATCAGGTCCTATTTCAGTTTCAGTTTAATGTCTTTATAAAGTTTTCTGAACGATAGTGACCATACGTTACCTATTGAGGTACACTATTACCTATTGAGGTTTGGAAATATGTTAAGAGTTAGTGAGTCATTTTGTCTTTCTGTCATTAGCTCATTTACTTCCAACACAGCAGGACATTTTCTAAACCATAGTTTGAACCCCTCTTGGATGAGAGAAAAAGGAAGAGAAGAGGGAATAGGACATCCATGTTGCTGACTGAACACTCATAACCTGTGATGACTATCAGAATAAAAAACTATTGAACCCCTACAAGTCTATCACCTACTCACTTATCTTTGAAGTGAAGTTAAGTGATTTCTTTGTGACTCTTTATTCTCAAAGAGACACACATAAACCTCTGTGGTATTGGTGAGTTCATGGTTTAATTAAAAATAATAGTGTTGAGCATTTGCCAGAAATAGCAGGCCCGTCCCCTGCTTTACAAGTGTCTAGTGTCATAAACAAGCAGCAGTGCCAAGTATTTACCCTACGCAGCGCTCTCTGTAGGCCACGGTTAGCCGCAGGCCGCCGGCCAAACACAATCCAGGCCCTCCTGACTGGGTGGCGTAAGAGGTATGTTTGTGTGCACTGTATATGGCTGATGGACAGATGGATGAGTCATTCTGGATGAGGTGGAGTCTGCTGATAATTTGGGTTTAGAAAATGACTTGCTTTCAGAAATTTGGGATTCACACAGATTTTATTGTATCTGTATATTGAAGCCCATGTCTCCATGTCTTTGTTTACTGTCTCACATTATAAAGCAAAGCAACTTAACATAGGCGCAGTTTGGGAAAGATTCTAAAATATAATGCTGCTGTGTAAAAATATCTGCCTTAGCTTCACCATGTTGCATCTTTTTATGTCTTTTGGAGCCATGGAAAGTGCGTGATCTTCAATTGTTCCCAGCTTTCTAGAGTTAAGACTCTCAGATTGTTATTGACTGGATGGAGCCAGTTAATTATACACAAAATGGGTTCTTGCACTGAAAAACAAAACCCTAAACCACATTTGATTGGTTGACATTAAACAAAGTCCAAAATCCCTCTCTTAAAAACTATGATTCGAGTTACAAAGACGTGCCATATTATTAATCTGACTCGCTTATTGCATGTTAGAAGGCTTGCGCAAAACACTGTCAAGTTTCACAATGGCTCTTCTAATCCATTTCCCCTCTCCCTTTTTTTTTCATTTTTTGGTGTGGAGTCAGCTCCATCCAATTATGTCATCCTCCCTCATCTGACAATGTAACGCATGAGCTCATTTAGACACAAACATTGTTCACATCTGCTGTTGAGGGCAAACAGTCCAGGCATTAATACAAGTCAACCTAATAAATACTTCTTTATGTAGAAATGGGTTTTATTTTTTTCAGTGGGTAAATTAGCAAACCCACAGATTATTGTCTGGCTCTTTGGAAATGTAAAACCCCTAATTGACAGCCATGTTGATTCAGTAAAACCTTTTAGATGTGAAATATTATTGTATGTGCTGTTTTGTCAGTACTAAAATGACTTTTAACTGGCCAAGGTCTGCTTGAAAATACTGCTTTTTATTTACAATTATGTGACAAAACAACATGCATAAATACTTGACAAAATGTTTCACAAAAAGGTCTTTAATGCTTAAGTTTCAGTAGAAACATAAATGACAAATCATATACAGTATGTTACTGCAAATGGGACATCAAAAGGCAAATATTTGAGAATATAGAAATTAAACTTCGGTCCAGCAGAATAGATACCAATACATTCAATTAATTTATTAATATAGGATTAAATTGTCTGGTGTTCAATGTATTATAAATGTAAAATAGTAAAATAGTAAAATAGGTCTTGACTTTTGTATTTTACTGTCATAGAAATGGTACTTGGTGTGTAATATTTGAAAATCAATGCAATATTTCAATAATTTTACATAAAACTATTGCCTTTTTTGACTAAAAGTTAATAGTGTATATAAATGCAGAATTAATGTCACGTTGTTTTCCTTCTGCTTTTGAATGAAAACTATTAGTTCTTGATTAACAGGAACTTCTTTTTCCTCAAACTCTAAACAGTTCAATCCCTGGAAACGCACAGACCTATTAGCATACATTTTCATAGATGTTTGTCAGTTTTCATGACAAAGACAGGCCTCGTTGCAAATGAATACCATGTGGTTTTGTGCTGTTCCATCCTGAAAGGACTCCAGTCCGGTGGTTGTTTTGTTACACCCAGTCCAGTTTCATGCCGGGTTTTAGCTGCAGCCCTCCTCAGAGCGAAAGCAGGTTCAGAAAGCTGGAAGCATGCACTCTGCAACTATTTGAATTATGCCATTGACGTCAGCACAGTCATAAAGTAGACGGCTGCCCTTCCCCTGAAGTATTCCCTTGCCAGCAGGCCTGTTCAGCTCAGTGCAGATGGATTCAAACGCTCCCTGCTCCACAGACAGGCTCTTTTGTAGGGGTATTTGGGAAGCATTTACACTCGCCCCCCTTCAAACGAGCCATGTTTGTCACCCCTTTACTCTACCCTCTGTCTATTTAATGTCCAATCAACAATAAAACACTCACGTTTAATCCTGATTACTGTGAGCAAAACAAGCAAAGTCAAATATGGCTTTGATTATCATTAATCAGCAGTTCATTGTCTTTTTTTGGCAGAGGTTGGATCCAGTTTTGTGTCAGGCATCATGCCTGTTTAGATCTTTCTTTGGGGAATTGTTTAAATCTTGATTTAATCGGGAGGTTTTATTTGGCCAATATGAACAAACACTTAATCTTTCTATGGATGTCACTAGAGCAGTAGAGCCAATGGTCTTTATTGGGTTTATTAGATTTTCAGATGCCGTTTCATGGTCTGGGATTGCAAACATATGTGCTTATACACAGCTGGGTAGTAGCTACTGAGTCAGCTTTGATTTACTGGACATACAAACTGATAAAATATTACCACTACTGCTATAGTTGTACTGTTATACTTGCCCCCCAAAAAGTTACTTAAAACTCACTCCACTAATAAACCAGCCTAGACTTACACTAGCAATGCTCAACCATAACAAGGAGGTCACTCAAGGTTTGTCTCAGCTGGTCTTCATCTGTTACTGGAGACAGGGATCCTTCGTCGCATGCAAACCATTCGTCATCGCGCAACGGGTGCCTTTCCTCGGCCCATTCCCTGAGTCTGCTCTGCACACTAAATACAGCTGCAATAATGTCTATAAGATGATGGTGTTTTTCTTGACAGAGCTTGAACAGCCACTGGAAAGGTGTAGAAAGTGAATCATTTCTTGCTTGAAACAAAAGGAGCGTAATTCCATTTAATTGAATATGTGTAAAAATGACAAAAGAGTCTTTTTTTAAACACAACATTTTCTCTAGTTTAATAGCTCGGCAGGTGCTAAATGAAGGCACTAACAGGCTATTTGTAAGATCATTTACAAAAACGTGATGTAATGGTAGTGCAGCCATTAGCAGGAATGTACAAATGCCAGTCTATGTGAAAGACTTGGCTGTATTGGGGCTTCCTCGGGACCACATGCCCTTTTGACCTGCTTTGTGTAAGTCAGGACATAGGAAGATATGAGGTGTTCAATGAAGCAATATGCTACAGAGTGACACATTGTACACTCCAGTAGTGTACAGGCTGAGCTCAAACATTTATTTTAAACAACATTTAAACATTTATTCTGAGGAAGGCGTCATGGCAGATCAGACACGTCCAACCAACCCATTCACGGTGCAGAAAAAAAGAACATGGACAAACACTCAACTGTATCACACAGAACAACTCACTTATGTGAAGGTTTTCTTATACCTTTAACTTAGACCAAACAATACTTTGTATACTTGTATATGTATGTTGCTGTGTGTATGTGTACATGTGTTTACCAGAGTGCTGTATATGACTGAGGGGGAAGGGTCACAAGGAAGAGGGAGAAAAACTGTGTGAGAGCTTATGAAGTTTGTAGTCTAAACAGTTGAGGCAAAGAAGAGAGCGGACTTCAAGGATATATTATAGTTATGCCCAACCCTTTTTCAAATATCTTATGTATCTACCTAATGTTTTCAGAAATAAATGATTTCAAGAAAGTACATTGCATATTATATACATTTGGAAAAGACCCTGTACCTGTTTAGGGACAGCAAGGTTTTCTTTAAAAAAGGAAAGTGTGCAAAAGAGTTCACTCACAAACATGCAACATTCATATTCTACCGCTTAGTCCCATCGCCGGTGACTGGGATGAAACAAACCATATAAAGATGTTTATACTAGTGTAGTATTAGGAGCATTATAAACAGTGCGTGTGCGTCAGCTGAGAGATGCAGTCCTCAGGCTGCAGTGAACCCTGAGTCTGTGATGTCAGTGTGTCTCCCTGGGCTCCTCACACTCACCTCCCACAGTCGTAAATCATCTGTCCCCTGTGTGTGAACAACACGCACATATGTGAATCGTAACCATGTGCCGTGCAGAGATGTGCACAAAATGTTTTGGTTCACTCACTTTCAACAAGCTCAAAGTTAGTGAAAGCAAAAGAGAGGGTTTAAAATTCTTTCCTAGATTATGGTTATTGTTAAGGGAAAGCAAATGGCTCAATTATTTTGGCTTCACTTCAGTGAATTTTGTAGTGTTTCAGAAACAAAAGCACCATTTAACTCAAAATTAGTATATACAATTGAATAAAATGATGACAAAAAAAAAACTAACCTACTAAGCTAACATCCATGTGCTTATTCTGGAGTAACTGGAGTCTACTGTGTATTGAACGTCTGGTCCAACATTGTTTGAAGCCATGTGACTCTTTGCTTAGTTCTTGCTCTTATTTGGACAGAAACACAGAAAAAAAAAATCCTCTGTATTTGTTGTAAATCAAGGGACTGGTTATGGAATGAACACTGTAGAGAGACGTATAAACTGTTTTCTCCAAAAGACATCATTTCTTTTAAATTCTGTCTTACATCTGCTCACCACAACAGACCCTTTCTCAGCATTATTCCACGAAATCTGCGAGGTATCTGGTATCAGCGTCCAACCACAGAGTTCTCACCTGCTGCTCAGATTTATGTCTTTCCCTGTTGCTTTCCCACTGAGTTGTATAGTAAATCAGACAGGACTGTACGCTACAGGGAGGACAGGGAACACTGTGTCCAAAAAAAATGAGAAGGTGAAGATCAAGTGTGCCATGAGTTGGAGTTTAACATGCAAACACATAAACTCATGTGGCCGTTATATGTGCTGGAGTCAAAGATGTTTCTGTTGGAGGCTGTGGCAAGAACTGGCTGACTTTATTAGACTATAAATATAAGTACAAAAGCCGCAAGACTGAAAAAAGGGATTTATACGATCCAATAAAAAGGAAACCTGCTTTTGGTTCATCTTCTTCCCTGACCAATTTCTAGGAATATTTCTGTTTGGACGATCCTCTGGTTTACTCTCGTAACTTAGCTCCAGCTCTGTGCAGCCCCAGTGCATTGTAGCTGGGTCACAATAAGGACACATAATGAACTCGCAGCAAATGAACCACTTCGTTTGGAGACTACTCGGAGGCCAGCCTCACAGCCGCCCTCACTGTTGTCGTTTCAGTTCATTTCGAGCGCAATTACTATGTTTACATCTGTGCAAACAAATCATAGGTAGTAGTTAGTCCAAAAGTTCAACCAGACTATATGCACTGTTGGTTTGTAATTGTGCATCTATACTGCATTTCCAAACTTACTGTACTCGTGCGTCATAATGATTAAAGAAGAAGAAAAGTGACTAACTTTGCATTTCGGGGAGTTAGCGTTACATATGACCAGAGCAGAAATGGTAAGCTGTAGGTAATATACTTACAAACCCAAACCCAGCATATCTGATTCTTAGAGTGCTTCTGATTGAATAAAAAGGTGGGACAGGAAATTAAGTGTGGAAAACTTGGGGACCTATGTCACTGACCAAATACTTCATATCACTGCTGTCTTTTTGAATAAAGAGATAATTAACTCTTGTTTTATCACAAATGTACCATATACTATAGTTTTAGCTTAATCTAACACACTTACTTGCTTCACTATCTTTTTGATTGAAATGATTGACATTTATGATTCACAAGTAACATGCACACAAGCCTTTGTCGTCCTGTTGCTTGTATTAAAACACATCTGCATTTTTTTTTGTGAGTCAGTAGCAAATCTATATGTCATTTGGTTTTGTAAATGATCACCACATGAATAGGCTTTGTTGGTTAATTGTGCTCAATGACTTCACTTAAGCTTTGATACATCTTCATAAGAAAGGCATTGCATCACATTGGCATTATTCTCTTTACCACAGGCCATCAGTGTTATCTATTGAGAAATTGTTTGCAGTGTGCCCTCCCAGTAAATGAAATAAATGAGCACAGCCTCAGAGATGAGCTCACTTTCTCAGAACCCTGCCTGCAGAAATGTATCAACAAGCATTTCTGTCCCACATTACAAGCCTCTAAACCAAAACCTCCACCAGTGACCCCCTTTCCTTCTCTTTAAATGTGACTGCTTTTGTAACGCTCTGCATGTGAAGTCACAATGTGGTTTGTAAGAAAGGGGAAGAGCCTACCAGTTGGCCATAGTAGCTCTGGCCTTTGTCAGGAAGTGTTGTGTAATCGCACATCACGCTGTTCTGTTTCTGGTAAAACAGGAGAAGCCTCTAAAGAATCGCTCTCTGAATTCATTGTTTGTCATTGAGTGGCCTGGGCAGCGTTGCCAGCTGGCTCACCACAGAGTTTAGACTCTCTTTATGCAAGTGTTTAGCCGTGTTTATACCAGTTTGCTGGAAAAGTGGCACGTCAGCGCTCAAAACCAAGATGTTTACACGTTCAATGAATAACAGGAATTGGTTTGAGTGAGAAAAGGACACTCTTCTTCTTCTTCTTGCTGAGGTTGTCTTTACT
Source organism: Perccottus glenii (assembly GCA_024416835.2). Classification (NCBI taxonomy): domain Eukaryota; kingdom Metazoa; phylum Chordata; class Actinopteri; order Gobiiformes; family Odontobutidae; genus Perccottus; species Perccottus glenii. The sequence goes on along the minus strand of CM044559.2, from coordinate 22,912,325 downwards.
GATTAAAATCAACACTGACAAGATTTGGGCTAAGGATAATGCAAAGCAGCCTGTCTGTTCATGCTCTATGTAGCATCCTTTAACTGGCCGTGTCCCCTGAGAGGATGACAGATGCAGCGTACTCACACTCAAACATAGCTTCAGCTCCTCTGATCTCATTCAGCCTCAGTTGAACTCTGCTACATGTGGAAGGTGCTGTATACGCATTAGACACCTGCTGGAGACGAGAGTGTGAAGACTATGTGTAAAATCAGAAAATGCAAAGACAAGATCAAGGAGCAATATATAGGAAAGACAATAATATGTAATTCAGTTCAAATAACAAGATATAAGGGCAGAGAGAACCTTTACAGACAAAATACAAAAGGCAGAGAAGTAATCTTATTTGCTTTCTACTGTCCATATGCAAATGCAACTGGGGTTAAACTGGAGACTGTAAATTGATTGAATAAGAATGAATATAATCAATAATTATGTGTGCGACCTCAATGCCCTATAAGCAGCTGGGATCTTCTCCTGACCTCTGCAAACCATTAGGATAAGTGCTTCAAAACATCAAAAGTTAAAGGTATTGTAAAAGAGCGGATGTGTTGAGCATGACACTGCTATTTGACCTTGATTAAGTAATAACCATGATGTAAAATGATCAAGAGGAACATGCTTATTCAAAAAAAAAAAAAAAAAGAGGTACTGTGTGTTCCTGACTTTACATAACAGGGCCATTGGCAGATTTGTGCAGTCTACATTTACAATCAATTCCTTTTTAATACTGTGCACACGGCCTGATTCATTGTACTCCCTTTGTCTTCTAGTGACTTGTTTGAGTATTGGATTTGGTTACAGTGACAGTTGACCTCACATCCCTCTGCAGCCTGTTAGCACTGGTTCTTCTCTTGGAAACACATTTATATTTGTGAGCTTAAATGACTGTGCACAGAGATTTATTTTCTTTCAGATTGTACTGGGCATGTCTGTTCAGTTATCTGTAGTGTTTTCCTGTCTGGCCTGATCAGAGAGGGCCCTGTGTTGGCGGGATGGAGGCGCTGGTGGAATTCCCCTTGTACATAGTGCTGTGTGGAGTAGACACTTGGCCTTTGAATGTGTTTTCCCCTCTGTCCATTTGGGGCCAGGAAAGATCTCAGAGCAGACGGCTGTTACTGTAATTGGTGGTATGCAATTACTGCTCAGTCTAGCGTCTTATTATGCTTAACACAGGCTCATTAGCCTTAAATACAAAGTACGGCTGTGGGTATTTGGTCCTAGTATTGGTCAGGGTGTTTGAAATGCTTCACTTTGAAAAGAGGATGGATAAATGTACAGCAAACATTTTAGAACATGTAGTGTTAATTAACTATTAACAGTGTATTTGCAAGTCATAAAATATCTGTATGTTTTTAGTAACATTAATAGTTTACTTGCAGAAACCTAATAAATTTGTTATTAATCTAATTACAAGGCAGTTCTGATTTTTTAATAAGACATTTTTTAAGCCATATATACATAGCGTCTACAAACAGTATACATGAAGTAAATAACTTTATTTATTAAACTTTATTAAAGTATTTGTTCATATTTTTATTTTTAAGACTAACAATGATAATTTCATGCATAACCCATATTCTTCTGTTGGCCTATACAGAGTATCTGCTGTTCCTTAAAAAGTCTTAAATGGTATTAAATTCCACAATGTAAAAATAAGATGTCTTAAATCCATTTTCAAAGGTCTTGAAAATGAACCGACAACGTATCATTTTAAAATAATGTAACGTTACGTCTTTGACACGCAGAACAAAATTGTCGTAACTAACTAACAAAATACACGTTCGCAGCGGGTTTGTTAGGTGCGCGGACTGGAAATTACCTGTTGTTCGCAAATTTATTGCTATGAAATTGGTCTTAAATCTAAATCTCAAAAACCTGCAGATACCCTGCTATATAAACCTATAGAAATGTGGGCGCTTCGATTGCGACTTGAGTCCATTTGCAATATTAACAGAATTAATTTTAATTGTATTAATGTCAGCCGTCTGAAGTGATTGAAAATGGTTGGAAATGCTACTGTTTTCAAAGCATTTTCCAGTTTGGTGCTTCTTCTCAAAACCTCAGGACTAGGGAGTGCATCTTTAGACCTTCAAATGCTATTGACAGACACTAGAGCTGTTTATGTAACACAGTGTAAAATAACAAAAACAACTCTAAGAAGTGGTTCCAAATGTTTTTTAGAAATGTGCAGAGCGTGATTACTGAATTTAATTAAAACGACTCAAAATATGGACAGTCTGTTATGTCTTTAAATGTTATATGACTGTTTGACAAATATTCATCTAGACACCACTAATGTAGAAAACATCATAGTTTTTAAACCAAATGTCTAAACCGCAGTTCTGGGCCATTCAACCAATATTAAAAACCACATTGTTACTGGCTGAAAGCAGCTGAGGTTCATTTCTTTTCAGGACGCACTGATCCTCTTTTCTATGAGCTAAAAGATGAATGAGATTAAACAGGAGTTGGGGAAACAAATCCACATTATTTGGGACAACTTAATTGATCTTAAATTAGACCAAAGATTGTGGTAAACATTTGAGTGGTGGTCCAGTAGTTGTGGCTGTCCTTGGCGTTGCTCAGCGCTGGAGCAGGGATCAGAGTAAAACTGTTATACAAGAGTTATGGTTATATGGGTTTAGTATTCGGCCTGTTTAAGATCAGGGCTTGTTAAACTGGATTTGAAGGCTTTGATCCCAATTTTTGCTATTGTATTCATTAAATAGGACGAGAGTAAAAAAATACAGCAATTTGTTAGCAGCCAGTCTATTTCGGATGCAGCCTGACTGTGACTGGTCTCAATAGGCATTATTACAGGCCCTGCTGTGTCCTGCATGAACTGATCTTTATTGTTCCTCTTTAAATGATATGTAAACTATGGATTAGAGCTGCACAATAAAAGGAACAACAATTCTTCTGCTCTGGGATCTGATTAGATTTACCTCCTGCAAAGTGTGAATGTTTAGTAGATTAAATACTGTACCATTTACTGCAGTTTTAATTGTCTTTAGCGATACCTTTTTGCAATGCATTGTCATACTTTAATGATAAAAAAAAATATTGCCTACAAACTATTTTAGTTTTTTGGTCACTCCGGATCTGAGCTGTTTTGGAAAAGTTTCATGTAAAATAATGGTCTAATGGTCATATGCGCATGTTTGTAATAGAATTACACATATGTACTATTTTTTGATGTGGATGACTCTTTGAAGGAAGCAGCTGACTGTATCAACTGCTATTGATATATTTTTGCTGTGTGAGAGGAGTTTAAAAGTTCAAATGGAAACAGTATGCAGTATGTTCTTCAAAAGGACAAACCACCTCAAAAGTGTTGGGAAAACCTCGACTGCAGCATAAGCCATGGGTATAAACCACTACACACTCTCCTTGTTCCTCTGCAGACTCTCAACATGAGGGATAGGGAAAGCTCCGGGCCGAGCGCCAGGTGCCTGTCGTGTTTGGGAGAGCAAACAGCCCGCTGTCTTTGATGGTGCCGGGATCAGAACGGGACACATTCAACGCAGCCGCGCTAAGGTCGCCGCAGTGCTCACTCGTGTTGTGCTCTGCAGCTAGGAGACCCACGTACACACAATACAGGGGCATCCAACCCCATTTCGAACACAGCACTCCTTCTCTCAGACGTGTCCTCCATCAGACTTTCACAGAGTGAACAGCTCGACCACAGAAACTGAAAGCTGTCCATGTAAAACAATTTAAGCAGCGAACAAACCATGACCATGTGTTTTTTACATTCCTATCTATAAAGAAAAAGGACTATAATTAAAGCTATATTGTTGCAGTTTGGGTTTTGGGTTTTCATATTTGGTATATTTATGAGAAACTACAATTTTCTGTCACAAGGCAAACAATAACCACTAAAACCTCAACTTTACTATACACATTTACAAAGAATCTGACTCTGCAGAGTTTACTTTTATAGTACAAAGGATAGCATCACAATTTGCAAACATTTAAAAAAATCATCTTCAGTTAGAGTAAAAGCTAATGTAAAAGCACTTCCTGCATCAGCTCTATTTCTTCACTATAATGTGGTCTGGCTGCAAACAAACTTTGCTTGTGCTTCTACAGCAGCTGTAATCATTTCCACACAAGACCGGAATGAGAAATGTTCTGCTCTCTCTGTGGACTCATTAAAATATCCAGCGTCTTTAACAGGAGTCCCCCCAAGAGACTGAAAGCACCATTATGAACTGTACTCAAAGCACATAGTCTCTGTCAAGTACTCTTGTCTGCACTATTTAGATTTCAGTAGATTTATTTTCCAAAGGTTTGTGTTGGATTCATATTCTTCAACAGTTCACTCTATCCTGTGCTCTACAATGCTTTAAAGTGATTTATTTAAAAGTTTGGTTCAGTTTGGCAGTGACTTGTTGAGAGGTGCAGGTGTTATTTGGTTGCTGTCAGGATCTGTGACAGGCGGGGGGTTGTGTATCTGGTTTCCTGTTGTGGGTGGGGATCGTGGTGACTTTATGTAAATGATCTACGTCTCTCAGATTGGGACGGGGTGCATATGTGCAGAGAGCATGTACTGCTAGCTGCCATCCCATCACAAATCGACCTTATCGGAATACAGCAGAGTTGTAACTGCCCCATGTAGCCCCCCCTCCTTCCCGCAGCAGCAGAACCCCCTGACTGCGCCCATAGGTGGCTATGGGCTGGGAGCTGTGGTGCAGACTGAGCCTCCATCTGCCCCATGTGTTCTGACGCTGTGTCTTTGTCTGTGTGTGCCGGCTGCATGTTGACAGATGAGGCGTACCAGAAGCTGGCTATGGAGACCATGGAGGAGCTGGACTGGTGTCTGGACCAGCTGGAGACCATCCAGACCTACCGCTCTGTCAGTGACATGGCCTCCAACAAGGTAAGAAGAAAAAAAAGGTTTTCCAGCATGCAAAGCGGTTTTATTTTCTTTGTAAAATGATGTGGTGTAGTCTCTTCCTTCTGCACAATAAACTTACACATTTAACTTAAAAATCATTACAGTTATAAATGTGTCACAGTTGTAACAACTGTTGGTAATATACGTTTAAATAAATATTTGGCTTGTATTTTGTGAAATAGCAGCTTTTTTCTACAGCTTTGTAGACTGTAGCCCTTACGTCTACTGTTCTTATAAAACTGTAATTTGGTTAATATGTAAAATGATAAATTGACTCCTTTATTACGCTCATAAACCCTTTGTAAACAAAGCTTCTTGTAAAGTGGTACCGTCACTTCACTGTATTTATACTAAAACAAAGCAGACAGCTGGGCTACTGTAAACCAATGTGAACTTGGTTTGACCTTAGCATTGAAAGTGTGAGAAGTCCGGTGGATCGAGCGGGCAGCTGTCGGCGTGCTCTGTGCAGCAGGTTACTCATCAGATTTCCAACTCGCAGCTGCAATGTGTCCAACTTGTTTGCTTCTCAAGAAAAATGGCCATGAGTCTTATGTTTTTTCATCTTTCGCCTGAGCTTTTTTTCACTGGTTTTTCAGCTGTTTCTGCGTCATCGATGGTGTGTGATGTGCAACAAGGTTCAGTTCCTGGCTGTTTATATAAGTTACCTCTTAACTGTATTACTCACTGACACAAAGCGGAGCAGTATGTGGGCCTTGTTATTCATTACCTGGAACTTTTCCTACAATACATTGAGCTGTTTTTGAATCGTTCCTTGTAAACAACATTTAAGATCTAAGAAGTTATATTAATATATTTAATGTGTCATGGTTTTAAAACATAAGACCCAAATATTATTTATACAATGGATTTGTTTGTGTTGGCCTGAGCCTTATCTTGTCTTGTGTTCACTGTCCAATGGTTGTCCTATTTCTTCTGTGTCACTGATGATGTGCACCAAGGTTCAGTTCCTGGTTCTTGTATAAAAAAAGGAAGTGAGATGGGCTAATGAGAAAGATCATTTTTAGCAGTTTAGAAATGACTAGATTTTAAAATACCCCAAAAACTATTATAATATTCCCATATCCTGACTGACACCTGCTGTTTTGCAATGAAAACCAACTTTTATCTGCCAGGATTTAACCATTTTCTTCCTTTATTTACATGGGAAGGATGTTTTTATTGTGTAACTCTAAGCCAATAACAGTTTAATGAGGAAATAAAAAAGTAACCTTGAATTTGGCCTTTACTTGTAAGGAAGCTCTAAAGAAGAGGATAAGCCATTTGCAAACATTCACCTGAAAATCATGCATTATGCCTTAAAGGATTATGCATTGATGGTGACCCTCCACAGTATTATTATTTAGTATAATTCATTGAGCTTTTGTCCTTGAGCTTTATTGAAATACTGATAAAATCCCACACCAAATTAAGCAAATGCTGCTTTTTTACAAGCAGCCACAACCCACTTCAACCCCAGCTCCTCAGTATTAGTGCCCAATATTTCAATGTTAAAGCAGCGCTATGTAACTTTTCAGTATTTGCACCTACAGACCCTTTCTAAACACTTGGGGCTGATGCTTCTCAATAAGTATCTTGTATCTATGTCATCAAAAGCTGATAGCGTCACTTAGACTTACAAGTCTTTGACAGTGAGGTTATTATAATTCATGTCATAAAATCATTGAAAGAACTTTGGATGATTTTCAGTATTTTGGGTTAAAAATGAGTTAACATAGTGTTACTTTAGTATTACTTGAATGATTTTGGGATGTCATATTTATTGCTATTAATGGTTGTGCTGTCCTGCTCCCATTGAAGGACAAGCTGCTATCCCTTGATTAACTTTTTTGTGTATGTATTGGGATGGTAGTAAGGCCTCAAGACATTAGCGTAACACTGACTACAAATACATACTCTATATCACAAGTGTCAAACATGCGGCCCGGCGGCCAAAACCAGCCCGCCAAAGGGTACAATGCGGCTCGTCGAATGAATTTGGAAAGTGAGAAAATTAAATAGAAGGTATTTACTGCAATTTTCTAAATCAAGTAACTGCTATTCCTGATTTGACCACTTGGGGCTGCGCTGTTTTGGGAGGAGTAACGGAGATAACGCAACGCTGAGACCCAGAACTGAATAGCAGATGCAATCATTCTTTTGCTGTTAAAATTTCAAAATCTGTTTTTACCTTTAAAGGTCAGTGATGCAGCAGTAAGAGTTAGCTACATTGTTAGCTTGCAAAATAGCATTAGTATCAAAGCCATATTGTAAGGGTGAGTTTGTGGAAACATACAGCTGAAAGCTTTTACCAAGTAGCTATTTTAGTTGCAATTGATGACAGTAATAATGTAACAAAATTGTTTATTTTCTATATGTATATTTATAGGTCATTCTATTATTTTACTGGTTCGGCCCACTTCAGATTAAATTGGGCTGTACCTATACTAAAAGCTATTGAATTAGTTGTTTTTAGTGGTCCTTATCAAGTTGACTGTAATTATGCAATCACATTATGGGACAGAGATGTGGACTTGTGTTTCAAAAAGGTAATAGGAACTTGTCAAAACAATGATCTATGAATAAGATAGTTGTAAGTGTTGCTGGTTACAGTGAAAAACAATCTGGAGCCAAAAGCTGGTTATTGCTCATAAAAGTGGACAACAGGATGTGAGGGCTCCCACACTGGGTCAAACACAATAAACTCCAGAGGAAGACTGTGTGTGTTAAAGGGGTCCACACAGAGCCCTGGGCACACTGACTGTCTCTTCCTGTCTCCTTCCTGATCTCCTGCTTCTGCCTCATTCTGCAAAAAACTATATATATTTTCCGTCTGCATGGCTCACGTTCCCGTTTATTTATCTTATTGCTGCCGTCATCGGGACCTGTTACAGCGAGACGGGACTGGTTTTAGTAAAGATACATGAGAACTATGAAATGGCAGGATAAATGTTTTTTAACCATTTAAATAAACACACATTTGGACAGGATAGCCAGCCAGAAAACAGGCTCTTTCACTGAAAAGACGGAGATCCTTTTGGTATTCCTTTTAGTCAGAGAAGACAGAGCATAGGGCGTAAGTGTGTCCGTTATCCTTCTTTTGAATGTGGTGAGAAATGTCACAACATTTCTTGCTGCTGTCCAGCAAGTTTTGATTTATGAGACAAATAAGCCTTATCTCATCTTTGTCTTCTGTCATTTTAGCATAACTGAAAAGTTGGCTGGGTTATGTGTGCAGATGAATACTGGGAGTTTCCAAAATAGGCCAATAAAGAAAATTAGACTTTTCTTTCCCAATTCCTAGAAAAAGCTGGAAAAAATTGAACCCTTGTGGCTTCCAGAGAGATCACATGCAACACAAAGAGCCAGTTATGTCTCATTGTAAAGAACAGTGGACCATGTAATCGATTACCAAAGAGGAAGCTTGGTTTGGTGAGTGCTGGCTTTTAAGAGGTATGGCTCTTACTGACCCCATTTATAAAGTCCCAAAATAGTCATAATATTTTAACAGTTATAATTCTGCTCTCTCTTTATTTAAACACACATTTATAAGATGATTGACAGATGTGACTAGACTTGCTTATCTGCCAAAGCTTTCACAAGACGATGTCCTCTACTCTACACTAGCAACAGCTAACGGTTTTGATTGAACTTCCTAAACTATGACCTTTTCCAAATATAGTCATCTCTTCTAACTCCTTAGTTAGTCTGCCAAACTAAGTTTTAGTGTTGAAGTGTTGCATAGCTTAAATGAAATATTGCCTCTGTACATTGGAGTGACTGGATAAGGCTTGTTTGGATGTTTAGATCTATATGTTTTTATCACAATAGGTTTATCTGTCCAACATCACACCTGTCACTTACCTCATTACACAACTGCTGTCCCATTTATCATTCCACCTGACCTGGATTTATTCACCTGCCAATCAGCTAATGTGCCCACTAACAGCCTGCAGTGTTTAGGATGGAAACAGCTGTAACTCAAGCTGAGACATTGTATGAAACAGAAGAGCTGGGGGCTGTAAGGAGAGACCCGTTGTGCAGGGCACAGTTACTGCACGTAACAGTACGTGACAGCCCCTTATATTCTGTATAGTGCAGAGGGTCAAGGGGAGGTACAGGGAGGAATAATCTTTTGTGTTAAGGCTATGGCAACAGTTAAAGAAGTTAGCTATGGGCTGTGGAAATACTGTAACTGCTTAGTTTAAAATAAATAGACAATGACAGAGTGCTTGAAAAAGAAAAATATTTCTTAGTAACAGAAGAACAAGATATTTCAGTAATGCATGTGTTTGGCCATGTTTATGTTCTTCTGCAAATTTAATTATAAAGTGGAGATACATTTTACTTGGTGAACTAAGGTCAACTAAGACGGTAATAGAGTAATAATATGGCTAATGTGCTGTATATTGAAAACACACCTAACCTTCTGAGCCAACAAACATGTATGACTTGTGCAGAGTTTAATGAAGCTAATCTGCTGCTTTGGACCTGGACCATGATTGTTTTCTCTTATACAAACAAACATTACTTAACTGTTCTTTTATAATTGGATAAAAATAAGCGATGTACCCTGAGGTGACTGTTATTAAATAAACGTATTTCAGACTGCACACATCTCCTTGAAAGTGGTTGTGGATTCAATGAGCAAAAAAGAAAGACAGGGCAAAACTTTCACTTTGATGTGTTTTAACTACCAAGGAAGTGAAGTGAAAAAATGATGCCTGGAAACCTTCCAGAGTTAAACAAAAAGCATGTCCCAGAAACAGAAAGTGCCAGGAATCATCATAATCAGTGAGATCAGTGAGGTATTGATAATGTAAACTCAAGAACTGACGGTCAGCTGTAGCAGACGTGTAACAGGCTGCAGCCCGGAGTGCAGGGTAGAGGCGGGACTACCCCCATGAGGGAGTGTGTAAGAGGTCTCTCACACACACAGTCAGTGTGAGAGGTGAAACCTAGTCAGAGCGCGCAGCCTGAAGTGTATTACTCAAGCAGTGGCGTTTCCCAGCGTCAGAGAGCCAAGGCTTGGTCCTTTTACTCATGCTGTAGTCAGACAAGACGGACACTTTTAACAGACGGCAGAACCGCTCTGCTCTGAGCACTGACAGCACCATGGGAGCCTGTTGCTTTGACAAGAAAGAGAGGAAACTAGGGAAGCTCAATGGTTGGAGAAAGGTCAGTTTGTAACTTTTAAGTACTTGTCTCTGAACCATTTTGTCATGCTTTGGGAATATTATGCTGAACTATTTTTAAACATTTTCTTTCTTGTCTTAAACGTTGGTGTGGATGCTGTGCACACTTTAAAATCTTAGTTTGTGAACCACACTGCCTCCAAACAGTGATGATAAAATGCTTGTCTGGACATCATGCAATTTTTATGCATTTATTAAAAGATATTGAGACATTTATACATCTTTATATTCATGCAATAAGTAACATTTAGCTTTTTGTGTTGATTCATTAAACTATTTTAGTCAAATTAAATAGAATTTACTTTTTAGGGCAGTGTGTTGACATATATTGTTTTATTTAAGAAGGAAAGACACAGTTCATCATGAGCAAACTGGAGCATATGCAGAACAATAGCAAAGACTACGAAGAGATGCATCATCAATAATTTTTGTGTAGCCATGATTTGTTTTCTGCTTGTCAGACTTTTATGTGGTGCTTTTTACTTTCAAAGCAACCTGTTTCAGTGTGCAGTCTGTTAACTGTCCTCCTTGAGCCAAAAAACACATTTAACACTACGTCTGACTGTTGCGGGGCCTTGAACAGCCCCCACTGATAGAAATGAATCACTCATCTGAGAAAATGTTGGCTTACTCGTATCTGCTCTGTTGTTTTTGTACCGCTCTTCAAAAGGTGGCTACTCTTTTCGATACGCCTGAATGCAGAGGTTAAGAGAAACAGAAAAAAAGCTGTTAGACATTTAGACACACATATCATAAGAGCGTGAGTCAGAGAAAGTGTGGTGTAGTCGTTTCTGTACCTTAAGCCGTCTTACGCACAATACATACGTAGGTAAGTTTCCAAGTCTTTACCGAGTTATGCCACTTCAAGTCTCCAATGTTGCACTAATATAACTATGTGTCATATGTGAGCTGAGGCAAGGGTTGGATACAATTTACAGCAGTTGAGGAGACTGTGCTTATTTAAGTCACAGCCAACCACACTGAAATTCAAAAACTAGCACATGTAAAAGAAGAGATCTTATGATAGTGTAATGTACGGTGACTCCTGGAGTAATGTGGGTCAAGACCTAATGGTGGGTTACTATGGATTTAATGTAGGTCACTGACAACCATACAAGTCTACTTTTACCCAAAACATCAAAACGTCTACCTGGAATGGCCCAAACTTTCTCAATTAAAATTGAGTGACTTTCAAGTTTAGATGATTATAACTCTTAAAAGTTGCATAAAATAGTGTTGAGGTTATATAAGTAAACTTTGAATACATCATTTCTTATTGTTTAATGTTTGAGATCTACAAAGAGTTTCAAAGAGCTGCAGGGTTAAGAGGGTCACCTATGATCACTGTGTAAGGAACTCCACTAGACTAAGCAGAGTGCGCCCACTAGTGGTCCAAAGCCGTAGCTGTTTAATGACTAAAGTTTTTAATATCTCACAATTGAAGCAAAGGAATGATCTTGATATGTTTTTGACACACACTTTTGTTACTCTGGGGATTAAACTGTTGCATGATGTAAGGCTAACTGAAGCATGTTGATGATAGTCGATACTGAGGCTGTGCGTGTGCAGTGTTTGCTTGACTGCCCTCTGCGGCGCGCTGTCCAAATGCATCACATCTCAGTGGAGAAGCGCCGCATTTATTTTTTTCTCTTTCTCTTGAAATGAAATGCCACAGGCTCCATTCACCTCCTCTGCCTTGTGTCACTGCTGCTCTCTACTGAATAAAACCCAGACCCCCTGCCAGGCAGAGGCTGGGAACCACCAGGGTAAAAGGTTAGTAGTGGCAGATAGAGAGATAAATGGTGGAAATGGCACGAGGTAAACATAAGCAATAAAATAAAAAGGTCAAATGACACATACAGTAGATGCTAGTATAATGTATGTGATAAAGAGTCCTATAGCCTCTTGATGAAAGATTGCTATAAATGTTATGGTAATGTTATCACTATGTTTTTTCCAATCAGATAGAGCCAACCCATAAATCAATAAGCCGTCTATTATCCACAAATGTAAATGCTGCAACCTTCATCACCATTGCAGTATTCAACAACAACCCTGCATGTTTTCATTTGTACAGCATGCATGTGTCGTGTCAGCATCACCTTTGCTCAACAGCACTAACTGCGTCTGTGGGCTGCTGCTGCTGCGTGAGGCATTTCTTATGGCCTCTGGGGAAGCATAGCTCTTCCAACACATTGCAGAGACATCCCCCGCTGTTATTTCTGCTTTCTTTATATATTATGCAGTGAACTATTATATAAAAGAGCTGCCGCCTTCCCTCTATCCCTGCGTCCTAAAACCCCCATCTTCTGCCTTGTTCCTTCACTGGGAGGATAATCCAAGCGGGATCCTCTCGCGGAGGCTTTGATGTCTTCCCCCACACAAAAATATTGGTTCCCACATGGTTGTGTTTACAATTTTTAATGCACTGTTTTTTTTTTTTTAACATGGCTGTAGATATTTGCTCATTAGGTGGTTAGTTTCCCACCCAGTCACTACTCCCCTGCATGCACATAATAAACGTTTTGAACCCAAAATTACACGTGTACATTTGAAAATGTCAGTGGGAGGCAGCTTGCAGTGATAGATGGGGAGTTCTGCTTGTAATTTTTCCTTTCATTTTTATATTTTACAAATTTGCTGGTTGATGTTTTCTCACGGGAAGGGTCCCACAAAAATGTGTTGTGACTAAACTGACTAAAAGAAGTCTCACAGTGTGACTGTATATTATGTCTGGAGAGTCAGGTGGCCCTAGCCTTGTGGTGGTAAACACTGCTCCAAGGACGGCCCATTGATCGCAACAGCAAAGCAGACAGACAGAGATTGATGACTGTGTTGGCAAGTAGCAGTCTGGGGAGAAATTGACATGTAAGTGGCGAAGAGGTGGGGGAAGGGGACCATTTTTTTCCCTTTTTTTCTTGTTCCAGGCTGTGCATTGGGTTGATGCAAGTGGTGGCGATGTGTGGTGCATCCTCGTGACAGCTCGGCAACCACTGCACATGTCTGCCTGCCTGGGAACGACAAGGGGAAGCCTTTTCCCTCTCTCCATCTCCTCTGCTTTTAAATAAGGCGACTTGTTCTGGTAATTGGCGTGTACACAGTTCCTCACAGGTAGAGCGAGAAAGCTGTGGCCTGATGTCACTTAAATTGGAAAAAGATGCAATTATCTCCCATCACTCCTGTTTTTATATTTTTTTGTTTTTTTCTTACCGTCTTCCCCACTCCTTCAGTGTCTCTCAGTGTTAAAAATAGCCCTGCACAGACACCCTGACAGCATCTAATATTGTTGTGGGAGCCAGATAATGAACAGGCTTATGAGTTCTCTACAATGGCTGTAGCACTTGGGGGATGTCAGGCAGCAATAGAAGACTCTAGAGAGAAGTGGAGGCAAGGGGCGGATGATAATAGATATAATGGAGATAAAAATACAGATTCACTTCATACACATTACTCCAAATGTGCCCCCTCTCTGAAGGCTTATTGTTCCATGTTAGAGGCAAGGAATGGACGCACGGCTCAATGGCATTCCTTTACAATGGTTCATAAAAAGAAGAAATTACAGAATCTGCAGTCAATAAATGGGTTAAAAAATGTACTCAATATAACTCACGTGATACTTTGATACTCATAAATCGGGTTTAGAATTTATCATAACTAAACCCTAATGCACACAATTACACAATAGTAACAACAAGTTCTTTGTTCTTTGCAGTGAGAATACAGTACACAAAATCACATTAGGAAAAAAGGAAACGTCTAATATATGCAAAAATAGTGCATGCAGTTCATGGTTTATGGTTTAAGAGACTGTCCACGGGCCTAAATGTGAGCCATACCAAGGATTCCCACTTTGATGCATTTTGTTGCTGGCTGACTGCAGAGGGGCTCAAAAATAATAAAAAAACACCAAAACCATAGAAACATTGAGAAATGGGGAGAAGAGCAGAGTGGGAAGGCTGGTGCAGCAGTGAAGCAAGACCAATCCAGCAGAGGAACCCCCCCTCCAGTCAGATAAACATCGCAGGCTCCCTCCTCCGCCTCCTCCCGTCTCCATCACTGTTTCCCCTCCTCCTCCTCTCTGGCTTCTTCCATTATTCATCATTCCGCTCAGAGTCAGCCTACAGCTCCAGTTCAGCTGCTGCCCCGGCCCTATCTACAGAGCCATTGCCACCGCTGGTTGGACCCCCTCGTATTGGGCTGATCCCGGGCAGGAAGAACCCCCACTGCAATGGAGCCTCAGAGGTGTCCCTTATTTTCCAGCACCAAGAAGCAGCCGTCATCGAGCTGCTCAATTTGCTGTTGAGGAGAGACGCGAGTGAAGAGAAAAAGGGATTTTTTTTTCTGCCGTTTAAAGAATCCTGTCCGTCTGCCTCTGTATTTTTGTCCATTGGATTACAGTTCTGGCTTTGTGTAGGAAGGAGAAAACGGGGTCCAAAATGCCTGAAGCAAATTACCTGCTGTCGGTGTCTTGGGGTTACATCAAGGTGTGTGGCGCTATCCTATCTACGTCGATTTTCGGGATACCGCACTTATTCTATTGTATCTCATTGTTTAGCCTTTATGTGCTTTACTGACACATCCAGAGTCATTTCTTGTGATATTTGAGTTTCTCTTGTTCACATTTTGTCATAATTAGGCTATAATTTTTCTGATGATGATAATGGGGTCTGGCAGAATGGTGTTTTGTCGCTCGGGCTCCATCTTGAGCCCTCTGCAGAGCTGTGTGTGTGTGTGTGTGTGTGTGTTGTCTGTGTGTGTGTGCGTGCACGCACAGCATCACTGTCATAAACAGCTGCTACTGCAGTGTCTGGGTTTCTGTGTACTGTCAAATGCATCTGCTTCCATTAACTATTTCTAATCACCTCCGTCATATTATGGGTCAATGAGAGTCAAAAGACATACATTGTAAGCTATGACAGAATTTGCTCTTAAGATCCTTGGTAGATTTTTTGCACTCTGATGCAACTTAACCAGCTAAGGGGCCAGAAAATGTGTCTTAATGTAATAAAACTATTATGGTTATAGGGGGTGTGCATATGAGTGTTGCATATTAAAAGGTGACAGCATCCCCAATGTTAACACAAATAATTACGCACACTAATGGGTTTTATGGAGAACAGGGAGGGGGACTAATTTGTTTCCCCCACTGATTGTGTGCTGTAATTTGAAAATATTCTTGAGCTGGTGGAAGAAAACTGGACACTGATGTATTTTCCATGACATCTGGGAATGTAATGTTTCCCAGGTTTTCCCTTAGTGGAAACTGACGAAGTTTTTTTCCTCCCTCTCACCCCCCTCCTCTTTCTGTCTTGCAGTTTAAGAGAATGTTGAATCGGGAGTTGACGCACCTTTCTGAGATGAGTCGGTCTGGGAACCAGGTCTCTGAATTCATCTCCAACACCTTCCTAGGTAAAGGACAAAGTCTTACGTAAAACACCAAATAACAAGTCAAATATTTCACCCTTCACCTCATTAAAATGTTAAATGAAAAGTAGCCTTTTAGCCAAAAATATGTTGACATACTCCTAAATATGATGTACATATACAGAATTAGATTCTTTGGCGGGTTTGAATGTCGAGATTCCATTTTTTCGCATCGCTGTGCAAGTTGCTCTGGCTCGTGTGGGGGCGTACCATTAAACACTGCGCCATCAAGCTTTGTCTAGAAGCTTAAGGCATCAGGTTGAAAAATGTTGGTATAAATAGATTCAATATTTTATTGTTGGACGTATAAAACCTATATAAATTGTTATTATGGTAGATTTGTCAGACAATTTTGTGAAAGGAGCAGTTGATTGAGAATTGAGATAGTTGGCCTAAATCAAGGGAGTGGATTTGGACAAGAAGAGAGTAGGTTGGACTATTAAGATCCAAGAGCTGATTAATATAGTTCCCGTCTGTAGAAGGTTTATTTTTTGTCAATTTGTGCTTGATTTTGTTGCAAAAATACAAAATACAAAAAAATGCATGCTGGACAATCGGCAACTTGTGAGATCTGCCGATTTGACTCTTGTAAATGTGGGGTTTCTACAGAAAGAAAAACACAAAGAGCAATGGAAGCCAGGCAGAAAGCACATAGAAGTAGTGGGGCTATTTATATTTATAAGCCCTGGGCTTTGGATCGATTGCCATTCTGATCCGGTGTTGGGTTTAATGGCGGATCCCTCATCCCCAGATCACAGACAGGAGGGTGAGGGGAGGTTTGAGTGAGAAAGGGAAGCAGGGAGGGGGATCCATTGGAGGAGGAAAGCGAGGTACAGAGGATCCCCCTTTGCTGGCAGAGAGATGAGCTCAGCAGATTGGTGACTCATTCCTGTCTTAATGCATTTCTGTCAGCAGGGACACCACAGTGTCCGCTGTTCTCTCTCTGTGAGGCTGCCCCGGGAATCCAGCCACAGATACACATCGCTCAGATAAGAAATCAGGTCTACCCTCTTAGTGTAAACAATAAGTAAACACTGATGCAGACGGTGAATGAACAGCTGGTTTGGCCTCAGCTGACCAACCGGACTGTTTAATCTCAACCACCATTAGTATCAGTTTTTTCATGAAAGCCTAGATCTTACTTTTTACAGCCATATGCTTGGTTTCCCGTGGCACATGTACAGGAATTTTTAGACCATTCCAAAAAAAAAGTATACTAGTATGAACCAGCTTACTCAAACATGATGTTGTGTTCTGACCAGGATGTTCGATAAGGATTGGCTGTACGCTGGCCGTTCACATGGGCCTTGTGCTCATCACAGCTGTCGGTGCTGCATAATTCTGTCATAATTCCCTTTGATCAGCCAGCAACAGAACACACCTAGGAAACAGGCTGCGAAGAAGAAAAAGAAAAAAAACACCCTGCAAAAAGGCCTCCTTCTCCACTGCATCTGCATCTCACAAGAGGGCATATGGAGGAGGATGAAAGGCTTGAGATGAGACTAAAATAAACGTGGGCGATGTCACAGCAGAGTGAACAGCAAGAAAGAAAACAGAGACAATGCAAAATCACAGATAGGTTTTAGGCTGTGCTTTTTGTAAATTGGTGTCTAAAGTAAGGCTGCGATAAAAATGTATTGTCATTGTGTAGTGTACAAGCTCCAGTGTTATAGACAGTACTACATGTACATGACCTGCCTACATGACACACCTGGTTGGTATGTTTGGCCAATAAAGAGTGACCCTAAGGCAGAAAGTTATTAGCGTAAAGTCATTTTCCCCTAATTCTATTTATTTGAATTTGCGAAAGCCTTTAATGCAATATTCAACAATAATATATAGTGAATATTCTACTGCTGTGGTCTAAGGTAGAGACAGGTGGTTGATTCAGTTGAATGTTGGATATTTATCTTTTACATGTAGTGTTAAGGTATGGTAGATGGCCATTCTTTGACCCTACAAGGCTGTGGTAGTGTTGTGTGACATATCTCTTCCTTAATGGACAGTGCCTGTTTTTGAGTCTTGAATCCTCAGTACCTCGTGTACCCTTACTTATTGCCCGCACAGAAACACAACTCAGTCATGTAATTAAGATGGGTTGTAATAAATTACAGGGCGATATAATGCTCTTCCACTTGTTTCCCACGCAGCACATTGCTTAATTGCCCTTTCTCAATTACCACTGCAGGGCTGAGGAGACAGAGAGACACTGGGAAAGACAGAGCAATGCAGCAGGAGAGAAAGGCAAAGCATAAGCGTAAAAGTGATTATTTGAATTACAGCTGGTAATTGAATAACCCTCCACAGGGGAAGGCTGATAGGCCAGGAATGAGCTGAGCCATAGCTTGATAGATGAGTGCACAGCTCACATACATGCCGATAGGCAGTCCCCGCAGGAGAGAAATTCAACTCATATGCCACTGCAGTAAACAAGGACCCAATTCATTTTTTAAAGTGATACAAAAATTGTCATGTTTTCTTTTTAATATTGGACAATGTGCAAACACAGGTTGGTGTTTGGATTTTGCATAAGTTTGTATTTTTATGTATTTGCAGCCTGACTAAGGCAGTCAAATAGCATAAAGGAAAAAATGTACTTGCATGAGCAACAGGAGCTGCCTTACCTCTATGAAAACCCAACATTTTGTCTGTCAATGGTCCTCCTGCTGAGCATAAGAAAGCATTGCAGACACAGGAAAAGGGCATGAATGAACACATAAATTGAGGGACACATGCTGAATGAATGTACATGTTACTGAATCTCGGAGAAAGTAACCTGCTGCGGATAATTCTATGGTGCACCTGGGATCTTGGACCACTTTATAGGACACAGCTTCGATTTAACAAAACACTCTCACATTTGTTCTTACATCATATGTGGCATTGTGCCTTTCTCTCTGGTGCAGACAAACAGAATGAGATGGAGATCCCATCACCGACGTCTAAGACACGAGAGAAGAAGAAGCAGCAAAAGCAGCAGCTGATGACACAGATCAGTGGGGTCAAAAAGGTGTCCCACGGGCCATCGCTGTCCAGCAGCAGCATTGCACGTTTCGGGGTCAAGACTGACAAAGAGGAGCTTCTGTCCAAGGAGCTGGAGGACCTCAACAAGTGGGGACTAAACATCTTCACGGTGTCGGAGTACTCACACAACAGACCTCTTACCTGCATCATGTACGCCATCTTCCAGGTATGAGGAGCCAGAACATACTATCCCACACATTGACAATAAATATAACTTATAAATATTATTATTGACATAATCGATTAGCTTTTAAGGTTCTTGTCCTATTTACTGTCAATGGGCGAGTGTTTCTACTACAATCTCTATAGCCATAACTATGATTTGTCTTATCCTTAGGAACGAGACTTGTTAAAGACTTTTAAGATCCCTGTGGACACATTTGTGGCCTACATGATGACATTAGAAGATCACTACCATTCAGATGTGGCCTACCACAACAGCCTGCATGCTGCAGATGTAGCCCAGTCCACTCATATTCTACTCTCAACTCCAGCCCTTGATGTAAGTATCCAGCAATTAAATCTGAACAGGAAATACCTGTTTTTATTGTATTGTTCCATCTCCCTCATTTTTAGTACAATCCACTACGTCTGACTTGTGCAAACTTACAGCCACAGAAATAGGGGAAATTTGAATTATAGTTGTTAAATATATGTATCTTTCCCTGGTTACAATACCATTTCCATAAGTTCCATGTCTTCCAATGAATCATCTTTATCTCCTGTCTGGCATTACAAATACAGCACAGCTTGGCTTTTAATGACCATGTTTTATATCACTGTTCTAGTATGTGTGGTATATTTGACTCTATTTTACATAGAAGTAAACACCAGCTAGAAAAGCAGTCTGCAGTGTGTTATACAACTTACACAACACGCAATCGAAGGTTAGTTGGCATGGATTAACTGTTCTGTTGTTCGTCTTCTCTTTCACAGGCCGTCTTCACAGATCTTGAGATTTTGGCAGCCATCTTTGCTGCAGCAATCCATGATGTTGACCATCCTGGAGTATCAAACCAATTTTTAATCAATACCAGTAAGCCAAAATACATATGTACCTGTTACTAACCTTGATTTATGGCTTTGCCTGGTGGAGCTAAACCATATGTCTCTGTTGTATCCAGACTCAGAGCTGGCGTTGATGTACAATGACGAGTCTGTGCTGGAGAATCATCACTTAGCTGTGGGATTTAAGCTGCTACAAGAAGACAACTGCGACATCTTCCAGAACCTCACTAAGAAACAAAGACAGTCTCTACGAAAAATGGTTATTGACATGGTAAGCTATTAAAATCAGATATAAAATCCTTGTATATTTCATTTATCTTGCTTTTGTTAATGTCATGTTTATTTTCCTTTTTTTCAGGTTTTAGCCACTGACATGTCCAAACACATGAGTCTTCTAGCCGATCTGAAGACTATGGTAGAGACCAAGAAGGTGACAAGTTCAGGAGTTTTGCTGCTGGACAACTACACAGACAGGATACAGGTATGTACTTTGTGTAGGCAGCACAACTAATCAATATACAGTGTTGATGGTTTCTTTGGCCAAAGGTCATTAGCCAGCCTCCTACATGAATGACCTCTGCTCTGCTATCACCATTTCTCTCACTTCATTCATCTTTTGCCTGTATGTGCCTCCCATATTTCTCTCTTATGGCCTTTTGAGGAATTTTTCTTGATTTTTCAAAACTGGAAGATTTTATTATTGTAATTATATGTATGAATTTTTATGGTTTGTAGGTGCTGGAACATGGTGCACTGTGCTGACCTGAGCAACCCCACAAAGTCCTTGGAGTTGTATCGCCAGTGGACAGACCGGATTATGGAGGAGTTCTTCCATCAAGGAGACCGGGAGCGGGAGAGGGGCATGGAAATTAGCCCCATGTGTGACAAGCACACAGCCTCAGTGGAGAAGAGCCAGGTAAGCAGAAAGCCTGTTTTAGCTTTAACACACAGAAGATGTATGATGCGGCCAAATATACTGCACATATGGCACATGAGTAAAAAAAAGGTAACACATTTTGTGACCTTATTCTATTCCAGGTGGGCTTCATCGACTACATCGTGCACCCACTGTGGGAGACCTGGGCCGATCTGGTGCACCCTGATGCCCAGGACATCCTAGACACACTGGAGGATAACAGGAACTGGTACCAAAGCATGATCCCTCAGAGCCCCTCCCCGCCTTTCTATGACCAGGGATCACATGGACACAGTGGGGGCCAAGGGGGACAGGGGGGAGGTGAGAAGTTTCAGTTTGAACTGACCTTGGAGGAGGAAGACTTGGACGGGATTGATAAAGACGGTGAAGCGGGGGAAGAGGAGGAGGAGGAAGAGCTGGAGGAGGAGGAGGAGGAAGAGGATGATAGTCTGGGGGATTCCCGCTCACCTCCTTTGAACTATTTGGACAGTCAGGAGCAGGAGGAGAGCACCATGATGGAGTCCAGCACAGCAATAGAGATCGTGACACACGAGGCATCACCCACCGACACATAGAGCCTCCAACAGTGGCCCACGCTGTGGTTTTGAAAGGTTTTTTGAAAAAGAGGGTGGATCCTCTGAGCTTTGTAATAAGCCCACAAAGGCAAGGCCTTAGTTTTAGCCCGCACGCGGTCGTCTTGCACTTAGGTGTTTGAAGCCGGATTCGGATGGACTGTTTTAGTGAGGCGGCTTCAGAGTTCTCAGGAAATAATTACTGCGAACATTTTAGTCTTGGGGGACACAAGACTGATGGTGGAACTTGAAGGATTTTGGCCAGTTTTGGAAATGGTTATTTTTCTTTTCTGGACTGGCATTAATAGACAATGACACTACTGAGAGAACTTTTTGTACCTTAAGACTTTTTTACGGACATGATATGATCTAGAAGTAGCATATAGTAAAATCTACTGATGGAGATAAGTTTGTATAGCAAGAGAAAGTGTTTACTTTTTTCCTGTACCATTTGTCAAAGGACTTTTGTGTGCCTTTTTTACTATTGTCTATATAATAGTTTTTTATTTATTAAACACTCTAGTTTGTCTGTGAAATGTTTTCTTTTCTTATCTGAAAGAGCAAAATCTTTTTTGTATGTTAAAACCAGTCTTCCATGTATTGGGCAATAGAGAAATCCAAACAAACGTCGACAAACAACTTTTGGACAAATTCATTGAATTAAGAAAACATGAGCATGCATGTTTTTTATGTTTAGTTTTCAGGATGAGCACAATGTTTTCTCTTTTGTGGTAGATTTTCATAGACATGTAAGTCTCATTTTTTCTTCTTCATTGGATGGTCTGCAGACCACTGGTGCTTCCAACCTTTTCACACCAAAACTTAATCTTTGATGCAAAATTCTCAGTTAAGTAATAAACCATACAAATCCATTTATGTCTGCTACATTTTCACTGAACAAACCTTAGGTGAATGAGAGACGTTTTATTTTGGTGTGAAATGGAGGAAAAACCACTTCAAACATTGACTGAAAAACCACTTCAAACATTGACTGGATCATATAAACCAAATTAAATCTGAATGGATAAAACGTTAAAAACAACAGGATTAGTACAAGAAGCTGTGAAGAGCATCCATGCTAAAATTAAATGGGGCCTGGCAAGGTCAAAATGCACAAGAGCAGTGAGTATTTTTAGCCCACAGGTATGCTGCACTTTTAATAATCCTGTTAGTTGGAACAGGCCTTGACCTCCGTTCCAGCTGATGTAAGACCTCTCTGCCCCTCTGTAATCAGGCCCAGACCACATGATTAGAGGTGCTCTTCTAGCTGCCCGTGTGAATGGCACTCAGACACTCATCAGCACCAACATTCACATGGTTTACAAACCCCTCTGGGCCCCACGGACACGACCCCAAGACAATCAGGACGGCTATTTCTTCCACACGATAAAAATCCCTAAAGTGCTTCTTCTGCTCATTGACGTCAATTGAATTTCCTCTCCCCCTCCATCTCTATCAGGTTTCCAGGACAGTTGGGTTATTGGGATTTGGCACAGAAATATACAATATGCTTCTTTGAGCAAATAACAATTTGTCCTTCAAAATGAGAAAAAAAGTGCACTAATTTAAAACATGTGTTCCTAAACAATGTGTTTGAATTGGTTTGCAGACCTCGCAGTTCGACCCTGTGGTCTCTGTTACTGTTCATATTGGTTTACTGGTAAACTCTAAGGTACTTCATAAGTTCACAACAGCATGCTTTAGTTGTATAGATGCTGCGTGAATGCTGAGTTATGTATGTACTGTATGTGTGACTCGGACAGCCTTACCCATCACTCCACACCTTGTCTCTACTGTTTGTCGCTAGGAGCTCAAGTTGGTCCTTTTTGCTGTTTATAACAGTGTGTATTTATTCTACTTTAAGCTGTAAATAAGAAATACTGGTTCAGTGTAAGATCTATTTTAATTTATATGCACTTGCATTACCTGGAAGTGGTGGTGTTTAATGTGTAGAAGACTCTGAATATGAGTCTTTTTATATATGTATTATATATTGTTTTTATATATATAAATATATATAATTCTAAGTATATATTCGCACAATGTTTTGAGTGCCCAGCAGAGCAGCAGCTAAGATGACATGTTGCTGATGTCACATGAAAACGATGGAGCTCAAAAATAATCTTCGTTAAAGTTAGTGATATCTTTCTTAAACAATAATTGCCTTGATGCCTAAAATATTTAAACCAAAAATCCTGACAATGCTTAATGCAATAATTATTGCTATCAGACATTTTGGGTATTGCGTTTAATTATGTTTCATGTATTTGGTAATTGCCAAAGTTTTATTTTTCATTTACTGATGGACCAATTCTTATTTTGGAGCGCCAAAGTGTTCATGTGACGACAGCACGTTGGTAACCCAGAGGCGACATAGAGGACATGTTAAACTGCGTAGACTTGGATATAGGAAACGTACGAGCAAACACAAAACGTAATACCTGGTATCAAACGTACACCAGTAGTTAATTTTGTGTCATTGGCTTGTCACAACCTAAGCTTCTTCATCATCCTTTTGATTGCAGATTGCTGATATATGAGGCCAGACACAGTTCGACAAACACAGTCTCCTGTTTCACTTAACACACTTTATGTAAAAGTAGATAACACAGCGGCGCATTGGTAGCATGCTACAATGAGCGCGGCACTGACAACAAAATTTTATGTAACTGATTGTGCTAATGTGTGAACTATCTCTGACCAAACTTGTTAGCAGTTTTGAAATTCAAATTTGTTTATCTATGTTTAAGCGTTTTTTTTTTGGTCCTAGTTGTGTCCAAATGGTTAGCCAGATTAGCACTATCTGCATGAAAGATGGTTTTTTTATTGTCAATAATATGTTCAAGTCCGCCAGTTGTTCCAGGTGGGTTATTAAATGTTTCACACAATGTATGGTATTATATTGTATATTGTGTTCAAAATAATTCTGAAATACTTTTTTTATGAAGTGATTAAAAGCAAAGCATGAATATACCTGTGTTTTGCCTTTTTCCTTTTCTTTTGAGATTCTTGTTTGGTAATTTAGGTTTAACAGTGTTTCATTAAGCTGCATCCACAAAAAGTGTATTCACCTTTCATCAATATGGTTTGGTCATTTACACTTAAAGATCTATATCAGAGTTTGTGTTACAAAAAGCACTCATCTGGGCCTTTTAAAATTAATTAATTGTCTGCAGCCACTAGGTATAGTCATGTTACTAACCAGAAACATTGGTGCAAAACCGAAGAACCCAGAGAAAACCCACCTAAGCACGGGGAGAACATCCAAATGCTCAATCTGGCCCGGGTGTTGAACTCTGGACCTTCTTGCTGTGAGGTGACAGTGCTTACCACTGTACCAATAGCCAATAGTGTAAACAAAACCAAAAATCCCAAGCCTTTAAAATATTGTTTTCACAAAAGAGAGTAATTTAATAATCTTTGTAATGACATTTAGGTCTCCATTAAAGCAAGTCAGTCCAGTCCTTCTCAACCCATTCATAATTACATCTCATCTGATCAGCATTTGATTGTCATCTTTTTAAAGCTCATATCTTTGCTTACACAAAGTCGGCCTACAGATTTTGGCACAAACTAGAGAGACTTTCTGCTGAAACTGTGAAATCTAACAGGACCCTTTGTGTTTTACCTGTTCAGTCTGCGCTGGTGTTAAATCCAACAAATATTCTTGTAAACTAATTCAAATCTGTTCTGGATTCACTAATACAAAATATTTCTGTTTAGGAAGGTATAAAAAAATGCCATGTTTCATTCTGTCACTTGTCCATTGAACCATACCTGACCTGTATGAGAATCAACAGCATGAATGTATCTGTATTATCTGACCACTATCTAACATAATTGTATGATGGCTGGCAGTGCTGCATCATCACTTCTCTGTCTCTAATGTGTGGAGACAGGAACACAGTGTGGCACAGACTCAGCACCACGGCCCACACACAATCTGACTGGACTGTCCTGACTTGACATAAGGCTTTCGCACAACAGTGCTCACATTGAGCATGTGTGTTGTAATGTATGGAGACTTGACACGAGGGATGTCATGGTAATGCTGCCCTTATTTTGTACAAGAGATAATATTACTTCCCCCAATGAAGATTTATTAGTCTAGGACA
The DNA here is from genome assembly GCA_024416835.2 of Perccottus glenii. NCBI lineage: Eukaryota > Metazoa > Chordata > Actinopteri > Gobiiformes > Odontobutidae > Perccottus > Perccottus glenii. The sequence continues at coordinate 22,887,132 of CM044559.2, read as the reverse complement.
TAGCAGGCAGGCATAGCAGGTGATACTGAACTTGTAGTGCTTTATTTTGTCATACGCTTGTCCTGGTCTCGTTTTAGGCCATTTGATCTTGATTGCAACACTGTTATAATATTGAAAGCAATGTAATCTCACACTAAGCTTCCGCTGCTGACAATTTTGTTGGGTACCCCTCCTGTAGTCATTTCCAAGTAACATTAACTACAACGGATGCAGCTGCCATGCTGTTGGGCTTTTATTGGAGTATTATTAACTTGGTTTATTAAACTTGTGGGATGTCTCACAGGCAGGGCGAGAGCGGAGAATGCCTAATGAAGTTTTCAGGAATTTGCTTATTACACCATTTACCACAAAATGGTCTGACTGGGGGACTTTTATTACCAATGGAAAGTCCCCGGAGAACTTTAGGAAGTGCGCTACAGGCAACTTGTTTTTTACTGCATTTGCAACAACCTTGACAAAAACAACTTTACAGAGCAATCACAGGTGTTAAAGGCAAAAAAGACACTCTCCAAAAGTGACCCCGCCAAAATAATGTTCCCTCACCAATAGTTCTTCTAAGGCTAAGGAGATTTTTATTCTAAGCCTGAAATAACACAAATAATCGTTTGTCATTTCCAGCCATGACCTTTCATTATCTAATTTTAAAGTGACCCTGATAAGAGGCTCTGAGGCTGTCTGCCCTTGTATCCACTTCAATCTTGCTTTAAAAGAGAACGACGAGAGAATTATATCACCAGTGTCTGCCATCATACTCTCCTGTTTAGCACTATTACATCAGGACAATCTGTCCTTGTGAAGGTGCATTCTGTTAAATGTTGTAGTACACAGTAAAGTACAAAAATGGTCTTTTCAACACTTGTTGCATTTATCTGCCTTGGAAAGGTAAATGTTTAAAGTTCCATAGAACCCATTGGAAGTTACATTACGTATCAAAAACATTAACGTTACTTACACTTTCAGTCAGTTTCTTTTATTTCAACCCATCCATTTTCTATATCTGATTTTCAAACGTAGAATATTTTTGTGTTGGCTCTGTCATATGACTCTTGCTTCACCAATCGCAGAAATAAGAATATCCCATGAAACTACAATGCCATGCCTTACCAACAACATCAACAACCACAACAAGGCTGGTTTCTAAAGGCAAAGTTTAAGATTAGTATTTACAGTATATGTGGTTAAACGCAAAGAAAATCACAACTTAAAAACATGCATTTCACAAGTTTTTAAAAACAATAATTAAAAAATTATTATAAACATAAATACATTCAATCTGCTGCACAACTCACTATTCTGCATAAATGGCTGGACAAGGAGCCACGATATAATTTAATGTGGTATGAAAAAATCATGTCATTGATTCCACTGGATAGATAATTTCCTGTTTTTAAAGGGTCTTTAGATACATTAATGCCAATGGTGTTTTAAAAAAGAATGGGCAAGGGATATTCAGATGGAGGTGTCGGGTGATGCTGATTGAGGGCACTGTTTAGCTTCAGCTGAAGTTGCTGCTGTGATGAAAGTATTTCTGAGTGTAAACAAGCAAGTTCTTCAAGGTTTTCCATAAAGATCAACTCCAGCTCAGTGTCACACCTGGCTGTCCTCCCCAAAGCTTCATATACAAATACAAATACTTAATGTATCCTTGAGTTTTTCTTCTTATCTGACAGATTGCTTTCTTTCCTGCTCTCATATTCTCCAAACGTTGTGCGAAAGGGGAAAAAAATAGACACGAGAGACCTGGATTAAGGGCAGCAGGGCTCCCCTGTCCCTCTTTTACAAAGGCACAAGAGTCTGCAGGGAGAGGAGCAATTATCTAATAAAGCTAAAAACAATCCAGTTTGTGCCACCAGTCGAAATAAATGACACCACTGTCTCCTCTGTGTTAAACAAAGACAAAAAATTCCAGTTAGGAAAAATTGAGTTCTGAAGCTTATTGGGAATTCGTTAAAAGCTAAAATTTATTTTTTATGCCCCCCCCTAAAGTGATTCTAAGAAAATCCACTTTATATTGAACTCTTGAATTAAGGGTTAGTCTCTTCTAAATTGCCTTAGACAAAATGATGTAATGCACTGTGCTTTTTGAAGCATTATGAGAGCAGAGAGACAAAAGGGAGCAGCTGATTGAAAGGCCTAAATAGAGCTGCATAGGCCAATAGCTCTGTTGAGTAATCAAATTTAAGGTTCTTGAGTCCAAGCCATAGTTCACCGTGCTGCACAGAGAAATGTGGATTCTAGGATTTTGTTTTTGTTTAAGTACACGGCACTTATTCAAAGCATTTTAAATGTCTACACAGCAGTCTTGTTGCTGAGAGGTGTTAAATGCAAGCCCAGCCTCTGAAATCAAATGCAAACTTTGGGTGTCATCCTTCATTACATAAGTGTTTGTGCGTCAGTTTCCACATGATCCTAATTTTTCCGTGGTAATATGTCATAAGATGTAACCGCTAACAAGAATACACATTGATGTTTATTCATTTACTAATTTTCAGTTTTTAGTTTAATAACTTTCAGACTTCTCTTGACAGCAATAATGTTCACCACAGAGGGTTACATTTTTTTCTATTATTGCAAATGTTGAGGTCAGATGCTCTGTGGTTTTGTGGCTACTCTAAGGTCACCTGGGTCACATGTGGCAGCTGCGTCTCTCAGGGGAAAGCACTGATGGCAGTTTGGCAATTGATTTTTTAGTGCACATATTGAGTCACTAAACACTCTGTCTTACATGTTTAATGCAATCAATCTTAAGTTATTTTGTCATTTAGGCAAAAAAACTTTGGCAAAATACCAACCTGAAAGTGTGCATGTTCACTTGTCATTTCTGTTGAGAAAGACAGTGTGCATAACATTACATGAGGGGTATTGTGTAAGCAGACCTTACTATGAAATTAAATTGTACCAAACAACGAGTCAGATTTAAATTCAATGCGGATTTACTGAATTACTAAGTGAGTATCACGTCAAGGCCCAATTATAGCCTCCTTACCTACCATGATATGATAACTGTTTTCTGCATGAAAACTGTGAAAACATGTCTTCGATTGATAATACTTACATTACTTCTCACATATAACACGATTAGCTATTGTTTATTTGCTACAATGGTAAACATTTGTTTTAAGATAAGATTGGTCCTGTGGATGAAATGGTAATGTCAAACAAAATGGTAATGTCAAACAAAATCTATTGTGTTAATAAAAGTTGGTCAAATTTATTTTTTCTCTCAGAACATATGTTGTACATGGCTCATAAAGCAAATGTAATCATATGGATTTAGGAATTTAGAATTCTGTGTTGTTGTTGTGTTGTCTTACACAATTAATGTGTTCCTCTCACACACTATTCCCTAAACACAGATGTCTGTAACATACGGGAACAATCTGGTCTGTGATGACACATGTTGTTCAACCTTGTTCCCCCATCATGCTATTTGTTCCAGTAATCTACATTTTGAGGCATTCAAAGTTGATGACAGACTCACTCCTATCATCTTTAGCAAAACACATGTTATACTGCATTAGTTGAACACTGAACTAAAATGACTTGTTTCCTTGGAGAGATTATTGAGCTTCTTTAATACAATTAACCGCTCAGGTGGAGTTTCTTTGAACAAAGTGATGTGACTGTGAGCATGAGCACATGAACACATGAGACTACACGTGCAGAAGTAGGAAACAGAGATACAAGACACACAGCAAATTAGGAGTTCAACCAGTTTTTCACTCACATGGCATCAAAGAGACCACCAAGTCCTCTGTCGATAAGGTTGCCTTGGCAACTGTGTCAGAGTTGGGACACGTTCTCTAGACTTTTCTCAGTACTATGTAACATCTTAACTCACACGCAGGTACATCTCAGCAGGTATAAACAACTGTGAAGTAAACATGTTGAAGTTAATTCTATTGTGTTGAGCATTTAAAAAGCCACATTAAACAATAATAATAAACTGTGAGAAAAACAACTCAAAACATGTTCAAGTTACTATGTCAAACTGAAAAATGAAGTTAAATGAGCTGGCTGTGTTTGTCTCTCAAGTTCACAAATATTTATATAATTTCTAAGAGATTAAAACAGTTGTTTGTGGTTGACCTTGTAAGCCAAGTAAGTTGCTGACAAAGATTTTAGACTAAAGCTACACCTGACACAATTACACACACACACAACCTGCTTCAGAAATAGTAGACTACATGCATGAATGCGTGCTATGCTTGTTGCCCAAATCAGTCACTGTTTAGGTGTAGCCTAAACAACTTCTCCATGCTGGTAGAGAGGCGCACTTTACCTGACATGAGTTAGGCCTACAAACGTCTGGAACATCAAATTCAACGAAACTGAGAGATGGTCTTGACACGCAACGAAAATTTTATAATTTATCACCGTGTTATACAGGGCACTTGGTGTAAAGACAGTGAATGACATGCTGATTGAGCCCAGGGCTTCAATATTATATTATAATCATAAATGATGCTTTTGATAATGAAATAAAAAACATTTCAAAGTTATGTTTTTAAAATTTAAATAAATAAATACTTGTTGAAGTATTTTAAACTAGCTTTATATTACGATCAATCAACCATTAAACTACAAATGATGTAATTTCCGGAACCTACACATCTCTTTCTCAAATCCTGAAAGATTTTTGTCACGTGATAAGTCATTTAGTAAAGGTTTTCCATAACATATGGGTAAGTAGTTACGTGTAATTGTGCCTTTTGACTATTCATTCTAAGCTAGCAAACGTCTTAAATCCAATTAGAAACTGACTGTCTGATTGTAACTTTAACTATGATAATGTTAGCTTGGTTAGCTTTACCAGTTTACCTTTGCTGTTTAGTCATCATACTGTGTTAAACTAATGCTATTTAACCGTAGCCTGCTATGATGCATAAGTATTTCTGCTTAGTCAGCTTTCATAAATATACCTCTTTTGTAAATAGCCTAGCTACATGCTACATGAAAACTACACATGGCCTTTTACAAACATTTTCCTCATATCACTCTTTATTTATTGTAAATGATTTATTCTCGGAGCTGGCATGACTATTTTGGGAATTTACCAATGTCTCGGTTACCATGGAGACGCGAACAGGAAGAGGGCGCATCCGAGAAATAAAACATTTCCAGTATGTCAACTACACGATGTTTTTACTATAAATTACTAGGAAAAAACTGGGCAGTGGGAAATGGAGCTGTGACACAAAACTATGTGTGTCTGAGTATGTATTGTGCTCAACAGTCAATTGTTTCATTAGCCTCTCTGTGAGCATCTAAATATTTTACGACTTTGGATTAATTACGCTGTGAATGTTACATAAGAAATCTAGTGTAATATTGTCTCAAGTGGAAAAACAATTTATTTCCTCAGCAAGTGTTGTTCCATGTGAGTTTTACACAAGTTTATTAGGATTTACTAGTCTCTCAGCACAAACACCAACAGATACTGCCTTCATTTCGGACTACCTAGAGAATCCCGATGGAGTTACATTTGTGAAGTTCACATTAGGTGAATGTGGGAACTGCTGAAGGAATGGGTTTGCCAAACATGAGTATGATAAATGAATGAGGTTTTTGGGTGGGCTTAGCCTGGGAATTCAGCCTGGGAAAATATATTTTTAAAATATAAAAAATATATTTTATTTTTTTTAATATCTAGAAATACCTCATCACATTCATTGATTAGCAGTTTGGTGAAGGGTTGAAGCGGATAATTTGTAAAAACTTTAAATAAGACTTTGGGTATGATAGTTGCTTCTGTTGCCGAGAATTGCCAGTATGTGTTTGGGAATAAAGTTTAAAAAAAAAACATCCACAAGAGCTTAAAATGGTCCTACATAGACTTGCATGGTCGCATCCAGAACGTGTTGCTTTTGCTGGGAAGACAGTGACTCATTCATACATATATTGTACACAGGGGAAGCCTTTTGAGCATGTGCGGAGGAACAGAGAGTTTCCTGTCTGTGTGAGGTAGAAGAAAACACCATGCATGCACCCAACTCTCAACCTGTCCATCTTCTCTGAGTCTAGTGCTGATGTCTGTCTAATCATATTAATAAATACTAACGGACCCATAGTAATCAGTTAATAATAGTAAAATGTGTATTTGTCGGTTGCCGTTTACAAATTTTGTTGTTTTTAAATTACTAGAATTACCTCTAAATGTAAATGTTTATTGAGATAAGTATATGAACATGAGTTTATTCAGGCTTTGTGATAGTCACTGATGCAGTGTTTGCTCTGTGCTCTTCTTAAATTTGGAGTTTACCGGAAGTGAGTGTGAGGGATTCAGATAAGCTTCTTTTGTCTGTGTGGGTGAACTGAGACTTGATGTGAGGAAAAAGGAGAACTTATGCTTTAATATTTGACACTGCAAAGTTGGTGAGAAACAAGTTTGTGACAAAAAAGGAAGATCTATAACTCAAACCAAAAACAAATCCAGTATCCTCTAGACTAGTGTGACAAGGCATTGGCAATAACTGGTATTCCTAACCTGGATCCAGAAAACCACAAAGACTCTTTTACATTGTTTCTGTTGTATCAAGATTTTAATCTAATGAAGCATGTAGCTAATGACAATATATAACAAATATAAACATGTTGGTAACAGACAAAAGATTGTGTACAAATGTAAAAGGTTTCCTGTGGGTAATGATGACCCGTTGACTAAAAAGCAGTGTGGAGTGACGCCTGTGATGCTTCTCAGAGGTCTGTGATAATCTAACACTAGAATAGAGCTTACAGAAACATTCATCTAGTATGTCCCCAACAAGTTATTTCTTGGACACTCATTTGGTTTCTTTATATTAGATTCCTCTAATGATGCTAAACTCTTCAACAGAAAGACAATATTGACATACATAGTGTTAAAAACTATATCACACTGAAGATTATTATTTTACCAGCACTTTTACAACCTCTCTTTTTTGGCTCTATAAGTGATATGATTGCCAGGTCAGGACGTCCACCCAAAACTAGTATTAGATCATAGTCGTACTTAATTTTTTTCTCTCACCCATCACTTCCTGTCGCATCCTGACTCTATCATATGTTTGAGTCATGCCTTATGACCATGCTGTAGTATTTCATTGTTCTGACTACTCCAAAGTGCTGTCAGCTACATCCCATAATAACAGAAAATCCACACTCCTATTTTAGGATTTCTCATGAATTATGGGCATAGTATAAAATGCGTCATAGGGAGATCTTTTATCAACACGTCATAGCACTCACACACATAACCTATATTAGCAACAGCCTTGTGGGTGTCCAGCTTCTAAAGTGAGCAAGTGAACAGGCGTGGGCATGTTTTCTTATTTGCATTTAGTCCAAACTCATATTGGTTTGGGAGATGGCAAAACCATTGTAGGGTCATGTTTTTTTTTACATTTGTTAATAGCAACATTGCAGTCTTTGCTTTGCAGATGTTTGATGTATAGATTTTAAATATTTGAATGCATATATATATATATATTTCTCTGTATAAGTTATCTGAGGAAACTATCAGTATATGGAGACATATGCCTGTGCTATTTCGTTTTTTTTTTAAACTACTCCTTTGAAAGTCCCTGCAGTTAGTTCATCTGGCTCCATTCTGTCATCTCGGCCTAGCGGTCCAAGCAACGACCATTACTCCTGGGAGTGGCCCAATTTAAACCTCCTCACTGTTTATAGATATAAGCCGATAGCTGTATAGCAACGTTGGGACTGTTTATTTAGGCCTGTGCCTCATATGGAAATGGTAATTGGTGTGAGTAAGAGGGACACACTGGACTGGTGTTGACATCTTGAAGACCATTAGGGAGACCACATAGAACAGAACAGTATCTGAGGGATGAGCTCATCTTTTCCATCCTGTGCTCCAGTGCTAGAGGGCACGGTTGAGGTATAAATCCACAGTGACTAAGCTTGTTTAAGTGATGATAAATGTATTAGAAGTTTACAGGTCTTATTGCAGGTTGTTAAATCTGAATTCCTCCTTCTTGGATGAAAATTCCTTCATGATTTTGGACTTGGTCTGTTTGGATTTTGTAACTGCCCCCTGGGATCCCTTGCAATATATCCAGGACTGATCCACAAAAATCTAATTTTGATCTTGGTACACTCTGGTCTCGGTGATGACTTGCTCTTGATCAGTGAAGTCTTGACTTAAACACTTTTTTTAAATGACTGAATGATGTACAGTTGTAAGATTAATGTGATAATATCAGTGATAGGTTTGGACCATTTTTAACACCAACAATGGACTGGTTTACAATATAGTAATATAGATAATTTGACATATTTTCTGCCCATTTTTCTAAATACAAGCACTTAAAATAGTTCTTTATTTACTTTTAATTAAATGTGCTTTTTAAACAATGCCAAAATATCTGTCACTATCATCTCAATAAGAACATGAGTAATACACCAATGAGCAGCCTCCTCAGTTTTATTTGGTAATTAGGAAGTGAGAGCTAATTATACTGAGAGCTGCTGTACACTGTGGTCCCTGTGTATGGGAGTCTGCCTCCCTTGGGCCGGCAGTCTTTGGGGTAATGACAGAGCACAGAGTGTCTGGCTCGGCTGTGCTCAAGACAGAGAGCATCATGAGTGGCTGAGTGGCACGTAGGCACTTGACCTGGCAACCTGCCATTGCCCCGCCTTTCGCCCTGCATGCCTTCCTCGTCGCAAAGAGGAATGTTGTTTTGGTTTGACTGCTCCCTGTGCTGTCTAATCGGTGGGTGGATGTTTGTACAGTTAATGGCTGCCCAATCATCATCCCTTATCAGGACACTGGGGGTGGGGGCAATAGGGGGATTTTGATGCTGTGGAGAAGCAAGACGGTTGAAACGTGTATAAAGATGTGCTTATATAGGGCTGAAATTTACTCAGATGCTGTACATACAAAGGACATAGACTAGAGCATGTTGACAAGTTGAGCTTAGTGGCAGTACCGCTATGATTGATAAAGTGAGACGTGTGACATGAAAGAGTCACACATTCATAACAGAAAAAATACAGATGTGTAGTTATTTTCATTGCCCTTTCTGTCTCAGTGTGAGTAAACTTGGTGAACTTCTCTGTTTCAGCTCCTTTTCTTCTCACATGCCTCGTCATGTTTGTAAATGAGAACTAGTTCTTAAACATTTTACCTAGATAAAAAAAAACCTGCTAGGTTTCCTTTGCTTTGTTTTCTCATTTTCCTAGATTACTATAATCTCTATGTGGAAATAGAAGGTCCTTAGTGAATACTTTTTTTTTAAGTAAAAGTGGTGCTGCTTTGCTTATAGACCGGCTATACAGTCAAAATATTTTTTTAAATCTTGTTAGTTATTGCTGCTTAATCCTATTCAAATAAAGATGAGCATGTCATCTATGCACTTGATTACTTGAGTACTTTAATGCTCACTTCAGTGGTTCTGAAACCTTGAGTACCATCTTATTAAACACTTGGGGCTTTAAGTCCTTCCGTGGACCCACCACCTGCGGGAGGAACCGTAAGGGGCCGGTGCAAAGTGGATTGGGTGGCAGTCGAAGGCAAAGCCTCGACGACCCAATCCCCGGACACGGAATCTGGCGGTAGGGACATGGAATGTCACCTCGCTGGTGGGGAAGGAGCCTGAGCTTGTGCGGGAGGTTGAGAGATACCGACTAGAGATAGTCGGGCTCACCTCCACGCACAGCTTGGGCTCTGGAACCCAAATCCTCGAGAGAGGCTGGACTCTCCACTACTCTGGAGTTGCCTGCGGTGTGAGGCGGCGGGCTGGTGTGGGCTTGCTCATAGCCCCCCAGCTCAGCCGCCATGTGTTGGAGTTTACCCCGGTGAACGAGAGGGTCGCTGCCCTGCGCCTTCGGGTCGGGGATAGGTCTCTCACTGTTGTTTATGTTTACGGGCCAAATAGCAGTGCAGAGTACCCGGCCTTCTTGGAGTCTCTGGGAGGGGTGCTGGAAAGTGCTCCGACCGGGGACTCCGTTGTTTTACTGGGGGACTTCAGCGCTCACGTGGGCAGCGAAAGTGACACCTGGAGGGGCGTGATTGGGAGGAACGGCCCCCCCGGATCTGAACCCGAGCGGTGTTCTGTTATTGGACTTCTGTGCTAGCAACAGTTTGTCCATAACGAACACCATGTTCAAGCATAAGGGTGTCCATCAGTGCACGTGGCACCATAGACATATATAAAGGCTAGATGGCTTACCGGCGCTGAGAGCCAATGGGACCCGACGACGTCACACGGCGGCCATCTTAGGACGGACCGCTCGTCCAGTTATAACATTAAAGTCTATTGTGCATGTAGTGCTGAAATAACTATATTTTGCTCAATTTTCAACCGATTTTCAAACGGCTTGGTGTGTCATAAACGTCAGGGATGCGGCTATTTAACTGCATACTTGTGAAAAATTATAGCCACGGAGTTTATTAAGCACAAATCATAGCCACGTTAATAAGGTTTGTAATACACCAAACCGTTTGTGAATCCGTCAAGAATTCAGCAAGTTACGAGCATTTTAGTTGGCGTATGTCACTCACCTTCCATCCACAGCAGCAGGGAGCAGCACTATGGCAGCACTGACCTAAGATGGCCGCCAAGTGATGATACAGCTGACTCCGCCTTGAGCCATCTAGCCTTTATATATGTCTATGCGTGGCACCAGGACACCCTAGGCCGGAGATCGATGATCGACTTTGTAGTTGTTTCATCTGACCTCCGGCCGTATGTCTTGGACACTCGGGTGAAGAGAGGGGCGGAGCTGTCAACTGATCACCACCTGATGGTGAGTTGGATCCGATGGCGGGGGAGAAAGCTGGACAGACTCGGCAGGCCCAAAGCAGCGTGTGAGGGTCTGTTGGGAACGTTTGGCAGAGCCCCTGTCAGAAAGATCTTTAACTCCCACCTCAGCAGAGAGCTCCGACCAGATCGAGGGAGGTCGGAGACATTGAGTCCGAGTGGACCATGTTCTCCACCTCTATTGTCGATCGGCCAGCTGTGGCCGTAAAGTCTCCGGTGCCTGTCGTGGCGGCAACCTTGAACCCGGTGGACTGCTGAAGCGATGATGCCATCAAGCTGAAGAAGGAGACCTACCGAGTATGGTTGGCCCGTGGGACTCGTGGGCCCGTGGGCAGCTGATAGGTACCGGCAGGCCAAGTGGACTGCAGCCCGGGTGGTCGTAGAGGCTAAAACTCAGGTCTGGGAGGAGTTCGGTGAGGCCATGGAGAAAGACTATCGGTCGGCCTCGAAGAAAGAAGACCTAGGACACGCTGGAGGGACTATGTCTCTCGGCTGGCCTGGGAATGCCTCGGTATCTCCCCGGAAGAGCTGGAGGAAGTGTCTGGGGAGAGGGAAGTCTGGGCGTCTCTGCTTAGACTGCTGCCCCAGCGACCTGGTCCCGGATAAGCGATAGAAGATGGATGGATGGATGGATGGATGGATGGGCTTTAAGAACCACTTTTACAATGAGAACATATAACACAGAAGTGTAGGATTGTTTAAGTACATGTACGGTATACTGTAGTTTAAACAGGATGTAGTTTCTCCATATAATTTGTTATATTAGGCGGCAGTAGCTCAGTGGGTAGAGCGGTCGTCTTTCAACCAGAAGGTAGGCGGTTCGATTCCCGCTCTCCCCACAGTTCATACTGTCGTTGTGTCCTTGGGCAAGACACTTAACCCACCTTGCCCCCAGTGACTGTAACACTGGTAATGTAATGTAAGTCGCTTTGGATAAAAGTGTCTGCTAAATGAATAAATGTAAATGTAAATATTAATTAGTAGTACTAAAACATTATTGTCTATCACCAACTGTACTTATCGTTTTAAACTTGGAAATAAGTCCAGACAAAACTAAACTAAATATAGTATAGTAAACTTGTCTGTGAAGGTTCTCAGTCATCCAGGTAATCTTGAAAAATGTTAAAGCAAAGGCATTTGGACTAGGTTTTCAAGGTGAAGACCTAGTCCAGGTGCCTTTTGATTTAACCTTTTCTTCATAGTATAGTAAAACATATATTTTTGGAATAAACTGTTTTTAAATTAAATAAAGTTTTTTAAATATTTCATCCAAAAATCCACTTTCAGTCCAGACTGATGTATTTTTATTGATTATGAACTTTCTCTGTCATTTTAGAAATGCAAAAACACTGTAGGCATCTCGTTGGTTTGTTAAACACCAAAGTTGTATTGTGGACCATGCATGCATTTTCATGGGATGAAAGTATCTTAAAGTATCTTCAAATTTATAAAAGACTGTCTATTTACAAATGAAAACACATTAGTGGGGACATTAGTGTTGACATAGCCCTATTGCCTTGGCTGCAGAAAATGGCATCCTAGTAGCATTTCTGTTTTCAATCCCACCATTGCTCATGTGCTACCAAGTGCATTTGTGCAACATTGCTATTTGTTGTAGAGAAAGAGAGGATGGAATTAGAACACATTTGATAAATGTTCAGTAATTCAGGGCCCAAAAATGGCCTGACCATAGCTCATCCTCTGCTCCCACTGGTTCTCTACCTGCCAGCTCACAGAGGCACCTTGCAGATAAATGCAGCTCTCTGGCACCGCTGTCATTGTTCAGAAACTGAAGGCTGTCCCAGTTTAATTTGTCTGTTGAATAGTTTCTGGCATGCAAATAGTTACAGGAACACAGAGCTTGAGATGGCAATGCTAGAGCAAAACTGCCCCCTGCTGGGATGCAGTATGAAGAAAGGTGTGGACAAAGTAGGTCAGAGTCAGACGTGTTTGGATGTGTGTGTTTGTGTTGTAAGTGCTTAAGATGGCGGGAGCATGAAGTGTTGCTCATCAAATCCGTGAGAGTTGTTTCCAAAGAGTCCTGATGAATTGGTTAAGTTTTAAATAAAGCATGATCAAACAATGCCAGTGCGTTTTTTATTGTAATGATAACAAAATAATTTACCTGGTTTAAAAAGGTTAAATTAATACACACCTAAATTATTCGGCCGATTGCCTCCTATGCTGTGTGTGTATGTGTTATTGCTAATGTGTTTTTGACATTCAGCGTATTGGAGACTATAGTCACTAAACAATAATGAACAGTAGATGGTGCCAACTTCATGTATAGTTTTGTTTGCCTCCATTACATTTTTGTAGCCCTGACAGGCTAGTCCTTATCACAGCTGCAATATCATGACATTTATCAATTTTATTTTTACTAAATTGTAGGCTTTCTTGTTAAATGCAGTTAATCTGGTGCTTTTATTGAGGACTGTTGGACATTTTAGCAGTTTTTAAGTTATCAAGCTTCAAATTTTCAAGAATGAAGTTAAGCAAGATACACAGAGAAACACACAGAATGTTAAATATTAAATATTTTCTAATTTTCTGTCATGCATTTACATAATTCATAATTTATTATTCAAGATTGTTTGATCTGTGTCTTTAGGGCATCAAAGGACACATTGACCTTCAGTCCTGGAGCACTCAGGACACTGCCACATTACTATTGTCCACAGGTTGTGTTATGCCCTTGTTGTTATCTTGTGTGTTGTGTCATCCTGGTGTTTAAAAGAACCCATTCCTCATTGGTTACTCCCCCTCATCCTCTCCTTTTACTCCTTTTTACTCTTTTCCAGCAGACCGTCACTGTGTGTCTTTTCAGCCTCCGTCATCTCATCTCCTTATGTTGCTGTGACGAAGCCTTTCTTCATGGAAAAAGCTGTAAATGGCTGAGGAGTTGTGCACAGGATGGTTCCGTCTTGTCGCAGGTACAAACATTTTATCATTCTATGTGGCTAGTAAAGACCTCTTGTGGGTTAATTAAACATGACCTAAAACAATGGGTTTGCATTTTAACTTTCATTTTTCCATCCACTGTGTTTATGTCATACTGGTGAGGTCAGTGACTCATGTTTTGTTTATTCAGTTTCTGCAGTTAGCATTATAGTTTTCTGTTAACTAAAGCTAACAAATAGCCATAGTACCCATTAGCTTCTGTAAAATACAGCCTAAGTTCAACTAGTTTTAATCTGGTCTGCCACTGTTGCTGAGTTCTAATTTCTGATAGGATAAAAAAGATGGCATACCAAAAATAAAAATAATAATGAATAAAAAATAACATTTGGAAAAGAAGGATCAACCATTCAACAGTGATGCCTGAGGTAATATCTAGCTACTTAGCCCTTATTTCTTATTTAATATACAGCACTTGCTTATACAAAACCAAACCGATACAGTATAGTTTTCTATTTCAGTTGTAAAATACATACAGTATTTTGATAAATGGAAAAGTTTGTTTCACAAAGAGCATTAAGCTTTAAGAATAAGCAAACTCTTATCATCTAAAGTCATCTTTACGGTTACTTAATTATTGGAGTTGTGAAGATGAACAGCACAGTCTCTTATCCCAGCCTTGCTTTTTACTGTGAAATGTAAAAGGCAACATACTGTATTTATGACTGAGGCCCGATAAGCACACTTATAACATCTCTGCAGGACAACACTAGAGGGCAGTACAGGAGAGCGTTAGGTTTGTACAGCAGCAGAAGTTGGTAGGAGTTAGAGATGAGCAGGGTTATAAAACTAGTAGCTAGTAGCCGGTGTAGGACCTGGTTTAATGCAAGAGATTAAAGAGGGGTGGAATTCTGAAAAACACTTTTAATTTCTGTAAAGTCACAAAGAAGGCAGGAAGGGGGAAGGGAGTCAAAGATGGAGGTGGGGGGTTGTGGTTTGGAGGCCCTCTCTTTGGGCGCATCTGCTGAGTCTAAGAGAAGAGCACCATGGGCTTGAAAAGAGGGTGGAGGCAAGTGACAGAACTAGCCACATGGAGCCTGTTTGACAAAAACACTAGAGTTTAACCCAAGCAAAGAATGATGTGATAAATGAAGAAATCATTTAGAAGGGGAGTCACCATTGCATGGGTTTTAGCATGCATATAAAGGATTAATGGATTTAAAGCATGAAAAAGACAATTTAAAAGGTACTTTTCCCAGCCACACTACAGGCTAGTTCTAAAAGTGGCATACACATTTTAGCAAGTCAACTGTTGTATTATACATCCCTATTATCAGGACATTTATTGTTGACAATCATATTGTTTCCTATTTAGCCAAGTGCTGCTTTATGAATGCTTTTTTAGTCTCACAGTGGGAAAATCTATTGTCACAGCAGACAGGAAGAGTAAGAAAATACCCCATACTATATTATATTAAGAAGATATTAAGTGTAAAATACAGAGTAAAAGACGTACAATTAAGTTATTGTGCCAAAATGAGCTACTATTACTTTTCTAACTCAAAGCCAAATCAAAGAAAGATAAATTGTTGTTGTGGTTGGCCTGCCTCATTAATATTCCTATTTGCTCTTTGTTTTGGCCACATAAAATTCACCGTGTTTCCACTGCTCGCTCTCTGCCCAGCATCTCATTGAAAACTAATCAGCACACACACATCGGGGGCTGGCTTGTCATCACTTTTGCCATGTACGCTGGTTGCAGCTGTAGCCCTTGTCGCCATGACGTCACGCCGATCAATGCTTATGTCGGTGCAGTGGGAATACACAGAGAATGAGTGGCAAAGAAAGGAGAGGAGGGAGGGAATGGGCAGAGGAGGACAGAGAGGGGCGGGACTGAGGGGCAGGCTCACACAGGCAACAGCCACTACAGAAATAGTCTCTGTTGACGAGAGAGCACAAATATTTCTATACAGTCGGTGCATGTTCAAAATGGTTTGTCACTTCTCTCACTACGGCACATTATTCTTTTGGCCATCGTTTTATTAATGTCCTTCACGGCTGGGCTGGCTCTGCACTGACAAGGTAGGCTGAAGGGGAGGGATATGCCCTGTTTGGTCATTGTTTTTTACATGTTGACTCTTCTGTGTAAACTTTAATGTAGAAAGCTGTCTAGTAGGTGCATGTGCGCTAATATTTGTCAGTGTATGTGGGCTAATATTTGTCAAGCAAGTGCAGTTTCTAATGTAGCATTCTCTCAGGCCATGGTGTCAGGAGATTCAAGCTGTAAGCCATGTGACTCTACCCAGGACTGCAGTGATTGGCTAAGCCCCTCTGTGACCTCATCAGGCAGCCTCCACCCCCTTCCCTCACCAACCCATACAGCCCCTCCCTCCCTATCCTCTTGCCTCTCTCTGCTGTGCCTTTTTATTTATTTATTTTCTCTCCTTTCCTCCACCTCTCAGCATCTTCGACTGAATGTGGATATTTGAGCTGCAGTAGCAGCATTTGCAGCATCCATGGCTTAAGCTCTAACTCGGATCGGCAGCTACAGCCTCGGCCAGGCCCCTACCCCTCATCTAGGTTCCTCTCTCTGTATCTCAGGCTGGATCTTTCCTGGGCTTCTTGACAGGGGACATCTGGGGGTGTCAGAGACTCACAGTTAGCCAGGGCGTTAGCCACACGCAGACCGCTGCTCTGCTACCCATCGGTTTTACTAAACCTCTTTGGTAACTGAGGCTTCTTGTCTATTCCCCCCTCCCTACATCCTGCTTTTTCCAGGCTCCTTGGAGATAGAGGAATGCAAATCTACAACCATGATGGAAGGTAAGATGACCGATTTGATATCTCCTTTTTTGTGGTAATTCATGTAATCCCCTTTTTGTCCTTGCTATACTGTGCTGTATTTGATGGAGCTTGTGTTTGTTTGTAGGGGGTTCAAGTGTCATAAGCTGCCCTGCTATTTTGAGTGCTTACATTCTGGAGACTGGCATGTTATAGAAAAAGGGCCGGGTCACTTGATGTCTCCCACAGAGGCACAATTGCGAGGCTAATTGAACCGTACCTTTGTGACTGTGTTCGTACACCCCCCACCCTCTTTTCCCGCTTCCCAAAGGATTATTTGGATTTATTGTGCAGGAGGGCTTATGTGCCCAGCTGGCTCACTTGTATAAATTCTCTTTGTAGGGTGCACTTTAAAACACACAGGCACACATACAGTGCTACTTGACATTGCTGCCTTTTGGCTCACACTTGTCTACCTTTTACCCAGCATTCATATGTGGATGACATGTTTGGCAGTTGGCATATGAGGGATAAAGGTTGGGCTACTACACCTTTGTAAAGTCACTGAAAAAGAGGAGATACAATTGTTTAGTCCTTGTCCCTTTAATTGATGACATCAGCAGGAGAAGGCCAGTGATGGAGGAATGAGTCTCTACGGCTTTGCAGCTGCTGCACAAAATCCTTGTTTGTGCTATTCAATACATTGTCTGCTCTTGACCTTTTATTTTGTGTAACTTAGGTCTGAGTACTGATACATCTTTAGTCAAATGCACAGATTACTTGAATTTTTTGATTATGTAGTGTGTGCATAATACAAAATGTTAATGCCTCTGCTGTGATATAGACTATTAAATTGTTTATTTGTGAGTTGGTTTGTGTTTTCTGATAAAGTAAGATGGTGATGATGTTGTTTATTCCAGCGCATTTAGATAATTAAGTTGATGCCAGTTTGTCTGCTGCTGAGGAAGAATCTCATTAGCTGGTTGTCGACTTGTGTTGATGTGTTTGTACGGTTCCATAAGCAATTTAAGCTTATTTAATTTTACTTTGATTTTATATTGGCTCCCATGCTGCATTCACAGAGTATACATATGGTATTTATTGTATGTGTAGTACATATATTGTGTAAATCATTAACTTGGCTTTAGTAGGTCCATTACTTGTTTTAATATTAACATATAAGTGTGACAGATCTCATGAAGAAGCAGATGTTTGCGGTATTATAGACGCAAAACTAAATCAGTGTCATAGGCCTTGTATTTATCTTAGAGTGTGATTAACGGTTAAAACAAACTTGCTTCATATCTGCACATCAGGTTGTAAAAAAATATTAATAAAAATATTGATTGATTTGTTTTCTGGTGCAAAACATTTGCTTAAAAGTTTAAGCAGTCCTATTATCAGTGGCATGTTTAGATAATACTGTAGTATAAAAAATATCAGTCTGCAATCTTCACCTGCATTAACATGGCTAGCACTTAGCATGGGTTGTGTGAGGCAGGATTACAAGCAGGTGTTAAAATTGGATTCTAATCCTTGTTAGCTCTGCTTTTTAAAGCTCTATGCTGTGGACAGTGTGGGTGTCTTTTCTTAGTAACACATGCTGTAATTACGTCGCTCACATCAAACAGACTCGGTCCAGAATGCAAGATGATGAATGGGATGTTTAACTTTAACATTTACATTTAGCCATTTAGCAGACACTTTTATCCAAAGCGACTTAAAAATGAGGAAAACAATGTAAGCAATTTTAACAACACAAGGTAGCAAAAAGCATAAGTGCACCATAAACGAGTCAGTTAAAACCAAGCACAGTACACAAAGCTAAGGATACAATTTTTTTTTTTAATAAAAAAAAAGGAAGAGATAGAAAGAAAGTATAAGTCAGTGCTTGTCAATTAGGTGTTGACGGAAGAGATGTGTTTTCAGGAGTTTTTTTAAAGATGGCTACAGAATCTGCTGATCTTGTAGCAGCAGTAGATCATTCCACCAATGTGGAACGGACCCAGAGAAGGTACGTGAGAGTGATTTTTTTTTTCAATCATTTGCCCCCTATCGCCAGCAACACCAAAGATTATTAACTTTAAGTGAAACATGTTTCTACATTATTAATAGACGGATGTATTAAGTACTCTAAATGATTACAGTTCATTTAATGGATGAAAAATTAGTGGGGTTGGAAGTTATTTGGACAATTTTCTTTTATTTTGTTATTTTGTTAAAAGTGTGGAATTTATGGAGAAATGTGCTATAAGAGCCACAGCTGTTATCCATTTCTACAATGATCATCATTTCTTTGTGCCCTTATAGATGCTGAGGATGAGAGTGCTAGGAGTAAGACTGGCTTGACATATCATTCTTAATATAACCTTTAAACTCTGTATAATTGTAAGACCCTTTCAGTTGGAGGGTTATTGTTTATAAATGGTGTAAAGAAAAACAAGTCACTACATAATTTGGAATTCATGTGTCACAGTGCAGTTATTGCAGTTATTGCATGGCATATTTGTCATTGGTCAATGAATCTGTGATGCCCTTGTGATGTGAGATGCTTAAACCTGGTTTCTACATCATGTCTGTGATTGAGCTCTGACTACACTGAAGCCATAATTTGCTTTAGTGATTTATACTGTATATGTATGTTGCCCCAGTTTATGGGTTGCAAAGAACAAACAGTATGTGTTGTTTAGCAGGGCCTGCACTGACTAAATTAACTCCTGTATGTTGAACCATGTTCTTTGTTACAAACATGCTAGTTTATACCATATTATTATTTTATCAAACATGTAAATGTGTCAGTAACGTGTCAGTTATGTTCTCTAAATCACCTCACAGATGAACTGTACTGCCATATGGTTTCCTGGGTAACAAGCATGAGTGAGTCATGCCTGTGTTAGTAATGAGATGACCAGTGGAGCTGGCAAGTGTCCCAACTGCAATATTTTTATTTCTGCATAAATAGGCTTCTGGCAGTGTTCATAGGCCTCTCCTACATGTTGCTCAAGGACCTTCTGGTCTGTTAATAAATCTAAAGAATTCATTTCAGTGTCTGGCTCCAGTTCTGTATCTTAGTTTTTTTTTCAATCTAGAAGCTAATATGTGATATGAAAAGTGCTTTTTGTTCTGTCCAAAAAAATTTACTTAGCAACTGTGTTTTTTTTTTTTTAAGTTTTGTTTCACACCTGTACACTGTATATTTACCTAGTATTGGACTAAAATTAGGATAATTGTTATTGCATTAGGTGGATTAAAGATAAAAGAAGCGGAGCTAATAGGAAAGGCTTGTGTTAAGTGACAAGTCTGAGTCACTGCTTGCTCTTGTGTTATCATATGTGGATGTGGGCTGACATGACAATAGATTGCAGTGGTTAAAACTAGAATATACTGTATTCAAGTCTATACTGAGTTTGGTTACACTTTGAACAATAGGATGGTGGCTTTGGCTGTGCTTACCATTAAGTTTGTCACAGACTTGAATAAACCTTCCCTTCCACATGTCTCCATTGGGGAATAAAATACAGACACAATGTCTATTCACACTTGTGTTTAGACCATATTCATTTGTCATTCATAGACACTGCAACACAACATTGCAACAGTCACACACACACACACACACACACACACACACACACACACACACACACACACACACACACACACACACAGATACAAGCTTATGTAATGATGCCTGAGATTCAGAGGCAGATAAACTGACATGTTTGTGTAATCCAGTGGCAGCCGGGGAAAACAAGACTAACAGTGTGGTCAAACCCAGGCTTTTGAATTACATGGCATGATTCAGCGCTGTCTGTTTGAGCATATGTCAGATGGAATCAAATCAGTGCTCATAAATGTACATCTGCTAGCTCTAGCTCTATGCAAACATATAAGAACAAATAATATAAGATAAGAAGCTTTATTGTCATTGCACAGCAGAATAATGAAATTGAAGTGCCACATCTGACCAGTATGGAAACTAGAACTAAACACAAACACGCATAATAAAAACAATAAAAACTCAATAAAAAAATAATTGTTAAACATGGCACATTTCTCAATAGAGATCAAGATGCTTTTGATTAGAGAGCTGATGCTTGTAAATACTGTCCTTTATTTTTATGTCACAGAACAGTTGGTGGACTTTTGTGCTCAATTAATTTTTGTACACTGTTAGAATATGGTTCAAACGTAAAAAGGGGGAATCAGCTTTAAAGTCCATACATACTCCGCAAAAACAAGAAAATGGCTGTTGTTCTTGCAGTGGGAGTTCTCGCAGATTGTTCTTGACACATTGTCTGTTTGACACTTGCTTTTCCAAAACAAACTTTGTTCTTGTTCTTGCGGAGTATGTATTGGCCTTTATTGTTCTTATAAATAAACTTCCAGCTTGGAAAATTATTACATACAGTATGTTGATATATTGCATACATCAGTTATTGAGTAATCATTGTAAATACTTTGTACTTTGTAGAGTGCCACAAATAGAAGATGCGTACAAAATAGAGGTTTAGTATTACAACTAAGATACAACAGTTCGGCTCTTGAAGAGATGTGGCCTGTCACATAACCTTTTGGACAAAGGTCAGTTAACTGCAGTGTGGTCTGTTTTGTGCCTCTTATGTGAGTATTTCCTTTTTTTGTTACAGTGCAAGACAACACATATTGTACATATTAGCTGTGGATGTGCAGCTTGTTACTGACTCATCAGCTTTGTGTCCGTGAACACTCAATGGAGCATATTTCAAGGATATGTTTAGGACAATCTATTGACCACGGCTGCTGCAAGGTCTTTGACCGAAATAGTGCACATACCCATATAGTTTTATAATAGGGTATTGCCTGGAAG
This sequence comes from Perccottus glenii, assembly GCA_024416835.2. Classification (NCBI taxonomy): domain Eukaryota; kingdom Metazoa; phylum Chordata; class Actinopteri; order Gobiiformes; family Odontobutidae; genus Perccottus; species Perccottus glenii. The sequence goes on along the minus strand of CM044559.2, from coordinate 22,865,841 downwards.
AAGGACAAATAAAATGAGAAATGGTATGGGTAGAAAACAAGTTAAAATGTAGGATTGTATGAGAATGGAAGAGGATCTGACATGCACTGCTGCATGTCAGATCCTTGGAAGAAAGGACCAAGACAAATGGAAACATAGAGAGAGGACGCTATGATTAGGGTAAAAAGCTTGTATTGTGTTGAGTCACCCCTTTTCTCCCTCTGTTGTTTTGGAATCAGATCAAGTCCAGTAGTGCTGGGTGAAATTTAAAAATAACTTCTACTGATGGTGAGGAGATTAAGGGAGAAGAGGGAATGACATACAACAATGTCTCCCTGGTGAGATGTACTTGCACAGTAAATGTTTGATGATTTGCTTTGTAGCTGTTATGTTTTTAGTTATTTTCCTACATCCATCCTCTCATGCATCACTTCTCCTTCCTGTAGTTCTTTTCTCCTTTTTATTCTGCTATGTCTTCTCTATTACCAGAGGAGTTCTGGATGAATGTAGCAACAGGAAAACCCTCAAGGAAGTTGGACTTATTCAGCTATATAATATTCATGTGTCTGTATAATGCATTCATTCCCAAGATGACTTTTAATGCCTGGCTTCATTTCTGTCTGCTGTTTAATTAATAAAACAACAAGAAATCTAACCTGAAAAATGCAAATGCCTGCTGAAAACATGTTTTGTTAATCCAGTCTCTGAGAATACAGTATCTACATTTTCAAATACATCACACATTTTTCTTGGTTTAGTCAACACAGAGTTATACTTTTTTTTTTTTTTTTTTTAAACAGGAGGACATTTTGGTTGGTGAACTGAAACAAACACCTGCCAATGTAGTTAGTGATGCATTTTTAAATATGGTACCTGAAGGAAGTGGGATTGTTGAGAGTTGTTATTTGTTACATTCTGCTGTCTTTTTCTAACCATATACAGGTGTCCTTTTTGCTTGTACTTCTCCATATACTTTTGACAAACAGCCCCTTTTGCCATCTCTGTGTCTGGGCTAAGCTCTTCTTGTGTATTTGTACTGTATGGCTATATGCCAGAGCAGTGCAAACAGATGTCAGCTTGAATCAGAGTAGGATGCACCAATGCAGAAATGCTGAGCTGCAGCCACAGGAAGAGATTAGCAGCGTTTAGATTGATACTGGTTGGGCTGAGACAAGGAGTCATGAGAGAGGGATTGAAGGGTTGGGGCCCTGAATAGACTAGTGGAGATGCATGATTCATGAAAGTGAATGAACAAAGCGGTTTGAGGATATCATTAAAACGCAGCGTGTGTGGAAGTGTCTGAGCAGCTGCGTGTGACATGTTTACAGGCTCATACGAGTGTGCCTTAAAGATGAGGATTTACTGCATGTGTACTTTACTATGGCTCCTGGTTTGTGTTCAGACTTGAGGTTAACCAAAATACCTCCTAAGTCACCTCACACCAGAGTGTCAAAACCAGAACAAGACTTTTAGAACCAGACAAAACCAAGAAACAGGGCAAGACTAAGTCAAGATCAAGACCTGTCCTCTTGATCTTGACGCCAGAATACAAATTCAAATTCTCTGTTTCTTTAACTGTAAAGATTGGTTATTCGTTTTTAACTGCAGCAGTATTAAATAACTGTAAATGTAACACAGCAACTTAATTCGTTGTGAAAGAATGAGGATGAGCAACAACACATGACTTGATACAGAGTAAGGCAGTTATTAAGTTGTTCTTTATTATTATCTGTAAAGTGAACACTCAAAATGCAATTTACTTAAAGTTGCATCACAAAATACTGTATGTACTAAATCAGTTCTGTCATCTGTTTGTCAATATAAAAATTGAGTTTATATAGATTGTGAGTATTTTTAGGTATAATAGACATGCCCAGATATTTGAATATCACATCAATGTAAATATGTTGTCCTATATAACTGTTCTATTTGTCTTGATTGTGAAAGCAGCTAAAGAACTGATCCTTGTGCTAGTTGCTGTCCCAGCAGTGACGAGAAGAGTGACTCATAGCAGATAGGATTTCATTAGCAGATATCAGAGCATCCACCAAATAGAGGAGCCATTGATTTTTACTGAATCAGCAGGGGAAAAAAGAACAAGAGAGAGAGAAGAGGCAAGCAAGGAATCATGGGAGTTAGAGGTGCACAGAGACTTGAGACATTGCTCTTCAGTAAAACTAAACCTCACGGCTCAAAGCACTTGTCATCATCAGCCGCTCTGACACCACTCTAAACCACCAGGAGAGTGGGTCTCTATGTAATAAAAGATGGCCGCAAAGGAGTTTTGATATTTGTCTGTGAGTTACTTTGGTGCCCACATTAGTCAGAAATTTGTTCAAAATTCACTTGGGATGATGAAAAAACCCAGTATTTTATTTATGGATCAAGCCCATGTGGGTAGAGCCTGAACAAGTGAGCTGTCATCAGTGACATGGGCAACACAATCCAGGTGCTCCCTGACTCCTTTTGGAGAAGTGCCATTTTACAGAGACCGAGGTGAGGCTGCTAGTGCTTTTACTGATGCTTACACATTTTCCCTTTGTGTGTGATAACCAAAGTGATGTTATCTGAGATTATAAACTTAATTACATCTGACAGCTTACCTGATTATGTGTCGTTGTAAAAGCAGTGTGGCAGACTGATAGCTTGAAAGTGACTGCAATATTAGATTACAGACTAGAAAAGGCTGTGCTTATGTGTATTAAATGAACTTTGCTGTGTCATGCTTAGATGTTAAACAGCCAGGAGTAATACAAATCATCAGTAATAAAGAAATCACTGTGGTCATAAAGACTGGTTCTGGGAGTTCCATTGCTCACTGTAACTCCAAGTTAACCACTATAATTTGTTAAAATAGTACACCAATGTAAATACTTTCTCCCTCAGTCCATCCTAAACAAGACTAAGATCTAAGATGTTGCCCTTTCTATGCTTATCTTCAGACTCTGTGAGGTTGGGTCAATGCTAATTTGCATTGAAGGCGAACACAAACATAAGATGTCTAACAGGCTCTTCTGTACACAAGCCAGGGGCTGTTTGTACCAAAATCACAAGATTTGGGTTTTGTCTCTTCCTTAAGTCATAAGGTTTTCTGCAAATAGTTTTATTTTTCACATTTTCAAAAGAATATGGGGACTATTTTATATTTTTTATTATCCCTTTATTATCCCCATGCTGTCCCTCAAGCTTAATATACTGACTTAAGTTACTGAAATATGCCTCATTTTTTTCAGGCTTCAAGCATAAAAATACACATTAATGTTTATTGTAATGTTTGTTATACTGTTTTTGTAAAGGCTGTCTGGTATATCTTCCACTCAGAAAGATATGCTGCTTTATGGTGGACAAATAAATTACTTTCCAAGAAGGGCTTCCACTGCTACTTGTACCTCTTTTGTTCTTGTCCCGGTGCGTTATGTAACACGTCGTCACGAAGAACAATACGTGCATTTCAACACCTTTTGTGCAACCTACACAACATGTACTTAATTTTAGCAGCACATTGTTGAGTGTTCATCCCTATTACATAGGTACATTGTGTCACTGAGATAAAAACATTGCACACAAAATGGCTACATATTGGCACCAGGAGAGAGAAAAACAAGTGTTGATGACTCATAGCTTCTGCCAGTGTTGATGTGATGCATGTATCCAGCGTTGGTATTAGGGTGGTCTCTAATTTACAAAACAGCTTGTTATACACAGTAGAAGAATATTTTTTTGTGTGACAGGAATTCTTGGTCAGTTCCCTCAAAGTGCTTCCAAAATCTGGTTCATTGTGGTTTCTCTCCATTTCCTTTACTCTCTCCCTCTTCCTGTCACTTTGCCTCACGATCCCCATTTTCTCTTCTGACTCAAACAACACGACCTTTTAATGATGTCAAGGGTCCTTATTTGAGTGCAGCAACTGTGGGAAGATGCATTTAGGGGTTTTCATTTTAATAGCTCGGAGACAGTCACGAGATTCTTTGCCAACCAAAAACTGCCCAAACCTATAATCTGGGTGTGAACACGGGAGGGGTGGACTGAGCCTTAACCAGACTCCTCTGAGATTAGACTGCAGGGAGGCAGTCGGGGAGATGTAATCCACAGGAATTTGGGACAGCTTTTTAGGATCCTGTCTCAATTAAAAGGCACTAAGTAGAAATGTCTTTGTTTCTCCGTGGTTCTTTATCCTCTGTTGTCTCTCTCCTCCCCCTTATCTGTCCTCATTTTCATAATGGTTTATTTCTACAAACAAAGTCATTTCCTGTGTCCCCTGGGGTGCAGGGGAGGAAGATGTTTCCAGGCTGCATCTGAACAACTGATATCAATCGCCTGCTTACAACCAGCCTGCAGAGCTATGCAATGTCTGCATGCATGCATCTTTTTCTAATATAAAAAATGAGACTTTAATAATGACCTATTGTTTTTGTGTTGTAGAAAGAAAGACTGTCATCATCCATTACCTTTTTATACTGAGATAAAAAGCAAAAGGTGAAGTAAAAGTAGCCATTTGGCTTGGAGACAAAATGGAGTATTTCCATAGTATACTATTTATGTTGTTGTAAAACCGCATTGAGGAGAAGAAAATGTCTGACGGTGAGAAGAAGAGGTAGAGTGACCCTACATAACATACACCTTAACTGCTACAAGACAGATGCCTGACCATAACCATATATTTTTCCTTTGGAGCATTCACAATGACACTTACAGCAACTGTTTTTTTGGGGTTTTTTTTTACTCGACTTACAAACCATTTAAACTCTTAAAAGTACCATTTTTGATATACGTAAATATTTACAAAGCAAATATTGTACATTGATCTACATCTAAATGTCTATTTACAAAAGCTATCACAAAACATGCATATTTACATTTACATTTACATTTAGTCATTTAGCAGACGCTTTTATCCAAAGCGACTTACAAGTGAGGATAACAATGGAAGCAATTTTAACAACACAAGGTACAAAAAGCATAAGTGCACAAAAAACTAGTCAGTTTAAACTCAGCGCAGTATACAATGCTAAGGATAAGAGAATTTTTTTTTTTTTTTTTATAGAAAGGAATCGATAGAAAGGAAGTAGGACTCAGTGTTTATCAGTCAGGTGTTGACGGAAGAGATGTGTTTTCAGGTGTTTTTTAAAGATGGCTACAGAATCTGCTGATCTTGTAGCAGCAGGTAGATCATTCCACCAATGTGGAACAGAGCCAGAGAAGGTACGTGAGAGTGATTTTGTACCTTTTGGGACGGTACCACCAGACGTTGTTCATTTGCAGAGCGCAGGGATCTGGTAGGAACGTAGGTCTGTATTAGTGAGTGAAGATATGAGGGTGAAGAACCAGTGGTGGTCTTGTAGGCCAAGAGCATAGCTTTGAACTTGATCAACCGGGAGCCAGTGTAACCTAATGAATAGAGGAGATACGTGGCGCTCTCTTCGGTTCATTAAAGACCACTCTTGCCGCTGCATTCTGGATCAGCAGGCAGGGAGTCCAGCCAGTAGAGCATTGCAATAGTCCAGTTTGGACAAGACAAGAGCCTGGACTAGAATTTTTTGGGAGTGCTCTGATAGGAAAGGTCTAATTTTTCTAATGTTGTAGAGGATGAATCTACAGGACCGGGTGGTGCTGGCGACATGACTTGTGAAGTTTAGCTGCATATGTTTATGCATATGTTCTCTTTCCTGCTCGTTGTCTTTCACCTCCCAACAACATCATCAACAAAGAGACATCATCCTCCAAACATCCACACTGCCTTTTGTGCATTATGCCTCAAGCTGTCTGAAATAATTGTTTGTGGTTCAGAGTCACTCTCTATACAAATAACTCTATTTCACATTTTCCACAAATGTATATCAAAATAAAATGCTCAAAATAATGCTCTGAAGATTACCAATTTGAATTAAAGTTTAGTCTCTTTACCCTAATTTCAGCTGCATCAAACACACACCAAACACTAGAATATTTCTATTGGATGCTTTTGGATGACTGCTTTCATGGTATTTTCTTTACACTTTTCTTTTTTTTCTAAGAAGCAGATGCACTTTTCTCTTTTAGCGTTTGCATTCACAAACCCTCATCAATATATGAGTGCTGCTCAGTCAAAGTTAAGCACAACAAATGAGATCATGTCTGCCCTAAGCATTACTCAAATTACTCAGGTTTTGTTCAGAAGGACATAAGAGTATAATCTGAAATGTTTGGTATTTACATGCATTATTTCATATGTACATTTTGCAATTATATTACAATGTAGATTGGAATGTTTTTTTTGGAAGCCTGAAAGAGATATGCCGGTAGACACATTCCTTGAATAAAAATTCAAATTGCGGTGATAGCTTTCTTTCTTGTTCCTGTGGGAGATTTGTAAACCATTAAACGTATTGTATGCCAATAATAGGATGAATATTTGAAAAGAGAAGGGTCTGAACATTCTTTCTGACCTTCAGTGGCAGCTGTAGTGGTCTGTTTTGATAGTGGGACATTGCTGAAATAACAGTGGTCTCCAGAGAAAAACCTGAAGCCGAAAAGGGGTCTGGAATTGTACAAATACTTTTTTTCTGGGAATATTTTATAAGCTTGTATTAAAGAAATATGCAAATGCAGCAGGGCTTCTTCTGTTTCCTATGTTCTGCTACACTGGTTAAGTTTTGTGACATTGGCCTCTAGAGTTGAGTAAGTCCTTGTCTGAAGGCTGAAAGAATCTGTCAATATATGGACAGACTGCTGCAAAAATAAATTTCAACCAGTCTTTGTGTCGATTAACCACCAGTAACAGGTTTTTATTGGCTCCCTGGCAGGGTCATTGACAAAAATGTCCTTGTATATGCAATTTGGAGCCAGACGATGGCAGCTATAAGGGGGCACTATTGACTCAAGATCAGAATAACTGAGAGGTAATGGGGTGGAACCTGCTCTATCCATTTATATGTACAGAATAAATAAACAAAAAAGTAACAAAAGGACACATGGACGCAGCACTCCTCTACATTGTCAAAACTCTTTTGTTCACCTCTGCACCAACAGCTGGTACGCATGCTGCAATATGATTTCTGGCTCTGAACCCACTTTTCCTCATGGCTGACGTCATTCAATGAATTGTCTTTTTCTATTGGTGCATCTGGCTCAAACAGATTTCCTAATTGTATTTGCTGTTTAGGTTTATCTGTGCACCGGGCACATGCCATTGTAGCAGCGAGCGTTATCGTTGATAGCTCCCAGTTCAGCCACCTGGACAGGATCACCAAGGTCTAATTTTAGACTCTAGCAGGCACAAATGCAAGCTGACACCGCCTCGACGTCTTTTCTGTGCCACACTGACACAGACACACAGTAGCTATTAGGCTGCAGGTGATGCATGTCACTGGACATTTTCAAGGTTTCCTCAGCTTCTCCGATGCCACGGCCTCCTTGGCTTCAGTTAGTGCTGAAGTGAGTCAGAGGACATTTCCTCTGAGCGTGCCCTGTTTTAGCAGGTTATCACCATATTTAGTGAAGTAAGGGGAGGTAACAGACATTTTTAAAGAGAAAATTAACAGTGGGTTATCAAATTATTCTGATGGATCTATAATGAACAGAAATCGGTACAGATATATGAACAACTGCATTGTTTTGTGTCTTTGTAGTGCTTGTTGTGCTTGTTTTTCTCAAAGCTCATATTTCTATTAGTTCTTTGACATAGATGACACAAGAACCACCAAGAGCATATATTATTTTGGATGAATAACTAGCAAACCAGCCATGAGTTTTGGTAAGATTGTAGTGTTTTCACATCATGACTGTTGCCTGGTATCTCTTCCCAAGTCTCAGTCTCAAGTCTTCCCTTGTCTTCTTGGCCATGCTCTTGACCTATAGTACCTAAAAGTAATGAGATGAAGAATGGAGAAAGATTCTAGGCATAGGTTTTGAATTAGTTCCGATTGACAAAATTTGATAAAAGACTGAGAACCTGTACAGAAAGTCCCTAATTGCCTGTCTTGTCTTGGTACACTCATTTAAATCACCTATTGATGTTGCTCTTGAATGGTAATGTTCTAAAGATTGCATTGAATCCTACTTAAAGGTTAAAGGTTAGTCTGCATCATGGCAACAGGACCACATGAGGTTTGTAAAAGATTCTTGATGAAATATTTACATATAACAGTGTTATCTGTTCTGCAGGTTATTACAAGCTCACCAGTAAGCAAACAAAACATGCTATAGACTAGAATGGAAAGTGTCTGTTACATTTGTGCTGTGTGTATTTCCTTGTACCACATGATATGTCACACCCTTATTTTATTGTTGGTGTATCTTGGCTGGATCCAGTCTTTCTTCACGTCACTTCCTCATCTTCGATTATTGACCAACTTTGACAAAAAACAGAGACTTCTTTAAGTCCCTTGTTTGCACTAGGCCTGCCTTACTTTCAGTTTAAAGTCTCTATATGTCAGTCCCACCAGTCTGTATCTCACTCCTTGTCTACTAAGGCTCATTACAGCCAGGCTGCCAGAAAGTTTTTTTTCTTGCTGTTTTTGTGCTGGCCCTGCACCCCTCATTAGTTGTGGCCTCATGTGCAAACCTGTCTGCCTGCCAGCAGATGCACATGCTTGGTCAAACCTGATGCCAAAACCTAAGCAAACACAGGGAATTCTCATCTCAAACATGAACATAAATTATATAGTCACGCTTTCATCGCTTTCAACCAAATAAAAAATGCTGTTGGTCCACACAAGTCACACAAGTGACTCTATCAAAGCACAACAATACTAGGAATTGACTGGCTTTTATTATTTTGGGCATGTGTTTGCATATTATCTAATCATGTTGACTGCTGTTGAATCATTAAGCTCCTTTTTAGTGTTTCTAGTGCTCTTTGGTATTTGCTTTAAAGGCCAAATAAAAATATCTGAAAGCCTAATTTGTTGGCCAGGCCTTGACTTTGATGTGTGTTTTTAAACCATCAATTGACACTACTCTGTCCCTAACCCCAGCTGTGTCCTTAGCCTCTCTACTTGCTATGCGCAGCAGCACATGTCCCCATTCAGGAGCTGAGTGGCTCGGCCTGGCCTGCTGAGGTTGGCAGTGCAAGTCTCTTCATCTCTTATCCTTTTAAACAGATTGTTGGACACCATCCAGAGCCTCTGGGCCGAGGATTGCTCCCAAACAAGCCCTGTTTGGGTGGCCCGCTGTAGTACATGTCGTATATACGTGCTGGTTCACATGTTTGTGTTTACAACAGAGAATCGATAAAGAGACTAATGCTCCGGGAAGAGGCATACACAGGAAATCCCAAAATAGGAGCAGTGCATGAGCTTGACCATGTACAAAGTCTGTATAAAGCACAGTACTTTTATCAACAAAATACACCAGTTTTCTGTGAGCTTTCTATGTTTGTCTTTTAACACTAACTGTGTTTGTGCAAAGTCATTTTTAAACATTGAAACAGTGTGAAAATCCAAACTCAAGAGGCTTGTGACATGCCGCACCAGCATGTTTTTACTCCCAGGGCATGACGGTGGTGCAAGCATGTGAATGGGAGTTACTAATGGCAAGTATAATTGTAGTGTTTAAAGCTGGTTGTTTTTATTGAGGCCAAGTTTGGGTTTACCTCGTGCTTTAGATTGAAGGGTGGACCTCAGTGAGCTGTAATCAAAACACAGACTGGTCATTTTCCTTTTGGGAGATTGTTTTCGCTGGGACACTTTCTAAAGTTAAGTTCTTCTTCCAGATTTACTTCCAAAATCAGTGGCCATCAACAAACATTTTGGTATTCTGAAATAGACACACCAGAATTTATTAGCCCTGCAGCATTTTTGGATGGTGTTTTCCAGAACACTTTAGCACTTTGAACAGATAATGCTAGACTGTCGTTGTGACCTTAGTTACTGTAGGGCAAGTAGGCTCAATGTTGTTCTGCTCGTTGCCTGGCTTTATGTTCTCTGGTTATTCCTTCTTTCATACAATTACATTACTGTGTCTTCAGGAGAAACCACTAATTATGTTAGCACTTGGGCGAGCATCCTCCTGTGTACTGAACGGAAGCCATCAAGTTATTTAACAGCAAGCCCCGTTCAATCTGTTATTTCCCTCTCTGTTAGTTAACCCTATCCTTGGACAGAGATTGGAAAGAGTATGTCACCTTTACCATAAACAGTAGTAGTTTATCAGTGTAGATATAATAAAGTATGTTACTCACCTTTAAGGGCATATATTATCAGGCATATATTTTATCAGAGACCTGATTTAGTCACCTAAAACCATTGATAATACAGTGTGGGAGGAACAACCCGACCATGTTGGTGAGAGGGAACTCTACTCACTTTAAGGGCACCACTGAGCCACTGAAAAATGAATAATACAATAATAATACAAGGTGAAAATGAGGACATTAAATACTGTATGCATGCCACAAAGAAAGTGTTGTCTTCCTTAAATAAGAATTATTAATTGTTAAATAAGAATATACAACTTGGGTACAGTGTATGTATGCCATGTTAATGTATTAACACACAAACAAAACGCTCTTTCATTAGCACTAAACCTGTCAGGCCTAACTTGAGAGCAACACTGGATTTACAGCAAAAAGAAAACAGCCTCAAGGAAAAACAAGAAGAGAAGTGAGAACTACAGAAAGGTGTTCATTGAGGACATGACATTTTGACTGAGAGACATGTGTAGAGTTGGTGTTAGTTGAAAAACGGTGTTAAAGTGGAGAATCAAGGTAGCACTTAACACAGATCATAAACAGTAGAAATTGTTAATCAAATGAATCAGATGCCAACAAGGAAGGTCATGAAAAAGTGAAGGTTGGCTCCACAAAACCTTGCTCTCAATACAAATGTTACCAAATACTTTATGAAGTCAAGTGGTGCATTACTATTAAAATTGTTAGCTACATTAGCTCTAGGTATAACAAAATTTTTTTTCATGTATCCTGACCGCTGACATTTTCTAATTATTAAAATCAAAGGTTCCCATTTCCAATATTATATATTAAACGACACACTTTTGTATTGTGTTTTGGGAATAAGGGTTCAGTGAGTTATCAGACATTCATTTTTGCATTAGGCTACATCTTAAAAGTATCTGAACCTCTTTCAAATATCTGGTCGGGATGGGTTCGAGGAAAGTTTGAAATGGTATTATATTTATGTGAATGCTGTGAGGTATGTGCATTTCTCTGCATTTTTAAGTACTGCAGACATATGTGCATTTATTCAGCAGTGGGATATTTATTTGAGCTACAACGCTGGCAGTACAGGGAGGGCAAAGATGAAAACATTTGCTACATGTTAGCTGCCCATTATAATAGTATAAAAATAGGACAAGGTAAAAAACAACCAGGGTTTGGGCATTGTCACTTAGTATTGATAGGCAAGATTAAAAATGTCATATGATGATTGGTTTGGCAAATTTACATTTTAGACTTTGCACAGTTCTGCAGTTTTTGCAGTCTTTATGTCTAATGGTCAAATATGCAAAGACTTTGTAATCCACTTTTAGTTGTAGGCCTCGATGATGATATTTGTCTTTAATTCATGAGTGGGGTCAGTCGTGGTGTTGAATGTGAGAAGCAGGTACGGCTCACGACCAGGATCCTGATACCTTATGTTTGTGTGTGTGTGTGTGTGTGTGTGTGTGTGTGTGTGTGTGTGTGTGTGTGTGTGTGTGTGTGTGTGTGTGTGTGTGTGTGTGTGTGTGTGTGTGTGTGTTCAGGAGTGTGTGTGTGTGTGTGTGTGTGTGTGTGTGTGTGTGTGTGTGTGTGTGTGTGTGTGTGTGTGTGTGTGTGTGTGTGTGTGTGTGTGTGTGTGTGTGTGTGTGTGTGTGTGTGTGTGTGTGTGTGTGTGTGTGTGTGTGTGTGTGTGTGTGTGTGTGTGTGTGTGTGTGTGTGTGTGTGTGTGTGTGTGTGTGTGTGTGTGTGTGTGTGTGTGTGTGTGTGTGTGTGTGTGTGTGTGTGTGTGTGTGTTCAGGAATGTGTGTGTGTGTGTGTGTGTGTGTGTGTGTGTGTGTGTGTGTGTGTGTGTGTGTGTGTGTGTGTGTGTGTGTGTGTGTGTGTGTGTGTGTGTGTGTGTGTGTGTGTTCAGGAGTGTGTTAAGTGGGGGTACTGCAGCATCAGGTTTCTTCGCTCAGGCTCAGAACTGGAGGTATTATCAGCTGGTTGCAAGAGGATGTGGTGAGTGTCTGACCAAGCGCAGAGGAAGAATGAGAGTTAAAAAAATATTGGCAAGGAAATGGAGGGAGACAATTGGGCTTTTATTCTTGGTAAGATATTATCAGCGTAATCGTAACTGTATTTAAGCTTTGTGCTATTGATTTTCTTTTGTGTGAATTCTGGAGAACAAAATGTTAGAAGTCACTATAACTTTAACATGCTTTATAGTTTTTGTGTGTAGTCATACAAAGTGGAAACAATGACTGTAGAAGTGGGGTTTGGATCTAAGAAGCCTTTCTCCCATTGACCTCTGTTCAAAAAACCTTCCAACTTTGGTTTTATCTTCCTTATATTTGAATATTTTTTAAATCAAAGAGAAATTACCAGATGGAATAATTCTTTTTATGGTGCATTTAAAAGCACAAGATCAATTCTCTGTTGATTATTGTGTTTCTAGAGATGCACAATATATAGTGCCATTTATTGTTACTGCAATAATTTTACAATTTAAGGGAAAAGACATTTACATTTTAATGTGAAAATAACCATAAGATCCATTCAGAGCTCAAATGAGAGTGGTGCAGCCAAATAAAAGTTAGTGACACAGAAATATTGCAAGTAATATCAAAATATCCCACATTGTTATTACATATCGTGTGCTTTCCTAATATTATGCTGGCTGTTTGTGACAGACAGCAGCCCAGTCTCCTGGTTCTGTACCTGGACTGTGTCTACAACATGTTTGTGAACTTAACCTTTACTGGTTATTAGCATCACAAGCATACCTAACATGATTGTGGTAATCATGTTAGTGTTTACTGTGTTATGGTGTAGCATTGGCCCATTAGTACTATTCCACCATACACATTTGTAAGGACATGTTTGTCTTAAAATAATAAGTGCTGATAAATTGCTTGGCTTAATTTCTCATTGCTTCAGCATTTTATGAAATCTGTGACTACTTTGTGTCTTTAAGCGTAATGATTCTCCAAACTTCATTGATTATCTTCTAATGGATCAGAAAAGGTGTCTCGAGTATTAAAAGACTGTCTGCTGCCTTGGCCGTGAGCACAGTTTTAGCCGTGAAGAGTTTTGGCCTTCGCTATTGATGTGGCTATAGCTGGTCAATAATGCATGAATACAAAGCTTTTATCTCTTGGATGATGCAGGACAGCTGATTCCCTCTAACTTTACTTCACCAAAGAAACTACACCTTTTTCTTTTGTCTTGTTACTTAGGCAATAGCTGATTTTTCTGAACTCTCTTTTTCTTATTAGGACTGAAAAAACGTACCAGGAAGGCCTTCGGGATACGGAAGAAAGAGAAGGACAATGACTCCACGTAAGTCAAGAGCTTGCATTTTTTAAATTTGGGACAATGTTTTACATGCTGTGCTTTTGGCATTGCTTATTGGTATGTGCTCTAAAGTGAACATTACCATTTGATTATTAACATGGCTCTGTTGCTACATTTTAAAGAGTTTGATTATCCAGCTAATTTTTAAAGCGCATTTATTTCCTTATGTATTTATAATTACACCATCTAAAACACACATACATGAGACTTTCATGAGTGAATAATATTAATGGTCTTTTAAGCAGTTTTAATAAATGATGAGTAATTATCCAAGCACTTGATTTTAAAATGAAACGCTCATGTTTGATGTTTTTTTTTCTCTTTCTCTCAGGGGGTCTCCAGACAGGGATGGAGTAAGTCACAGAAAATATTTATATTTATCAGCCAAGTCATTCATTCAGTCTGAAGTATACTGAAAAGCATATTGATTTTTGCCTGTTTTTATATCTACCAGGAGCCCCACGAGGTTGAATCGGTACTAAACCTAGCTCTTAATGAAAATAGATTTAGATAAAGTAGATAGTAGACCTTAATAGTAACATTTATTTAAATATTCAAATCATATCAATTTAACAAATCATAGAAGTAGTAGTTACATGTCATAACATATGTTTTTAGACTGTATCCTACTGCTGTAACAAAAGTTGTTTTTTTCTGCTCATTCTGTTTTTCAGTCTCAGAAGAAGACGAATGGGACCCCTAATGGCTTCTATGGTGATATTGACTGGGAAAGATATGTAAGCTATAAAGTATAATGATTACAATTTTCTGCTGCCACATTCTCCTCATGCTATCTGTAATAAACCTGTAACTAAATTAACCAATGTTAGTTTATGACTTGTTTCAGCAGCAAAAACATTGTATTCATTGTGTCAGCACTTCTTACTATTGATTCTAAATCAGTGCACAGGCTTATTACCAAATACTTTGGTGCTTGTTTACATTTACACGTCACATTAATTCATTGTGTTTTGCCGATGTTTCAGGCCTCCCCAGAGGTGGATGATGAGGGCTACAGCATAAGACCCGATGAGGAGTCAGAAGAGGGAGATATCCTTTCTTTCTGCTCTTTCTTCGTCATTTTTCCTGCCGAGTTTTTTGACTTCCCTAAAATGCTTATTTTTGTATTTAACAGGATGTCTTATTAATGGGAAACACATTGTTGACTAAATTTCACCAAACAAATTTATTTTATCAAATATCTCCTTATAGGAATAATTCTGCTGAAGATAATGTCTTTCTTTTCTTAACTTGTGGTCCCACCTGCTCCCAAGAAGTCACACTTCTTCTCCTCAGATGAGTCAGAGGAAGAGGAGGAACAGAGAAAAAAGTTTAAAATCAAGATTAAACCTCTCCCACCAGATTGTGTCATTCCTGCGCCAACAGTGGATGAACTCAAAGCCTCAATAGGCAACATAGCCTTGTCCCCATCTCTGGTTAGTAGCACCATCACTGTGTGACATTATCTTTCAACAATAATAGAGTAGCGTTTATGTCCAACAATGCACCTTTGCATGTGTTCTTTTCTTTGAATCTTTTGTGTTTGTTTGTTTGTATGTGTATGTTGCTGTTTTTAAATATAACTAGTTTCTAATTATGGCATTTCAATGCTTTTAATCAGAAATTATTTTGTGACTGTAATAAGTGTGGTCAGCTAGTTATTTAAGTTAATTCTGTTTTTAATTAATCTCAAGATGCTCATCAGTCAGTGCTTTCTTTTTCCTGTAGCTCACTGTCTTTCAACACAAGGCAGATGTCCCACCACAACAGAACCCATCTGATAGCACACTGCTGCCAAATAGCAGGGTGTGAAGCTCTTGTTTAAAGTGACACAGCTCCATTGATAAGTCCGAATTCAAGCCTTCACCCATTTTGGACAGCCTGTTCTTAGCATTAACCCTGCCTGCATTTTTATCTCTTGTCCTTAATTCTCCTGTGAGGAGCTTTAGCTTGGGTGTCCTCTGTAAATAATTCAGGTAGGAAAGTGGGCACAATAGTGGTGCTGTACTGCGAGGTGGTTTGTGGTCATCTGAGCTTTTGGTCTTAATAATTCAGTCCAGTTGCAGTGTGTTCACCCACTGACTGTGTTAACCTGATCATGTGTACATTTCTTTTCATACTGCTCATGCTTGTGTGTAGGAAACACATGTAGGAAAAAGTAGTAGTTCAAGTACACAATGTGTATAATGAAGTTGTTTTAACAAATTGAATGATAAAAAATAATGGACGTTATCAGTACATTTTCCTTAAATTAGCCTTTTATATTTAATTTCTATATCCTACTTAAATCTGATTTGGGAAATTAGGGTTGAACTTAGTCTATTTAATTTGTATGACACACAGTATTGAGTATTAGGTTACGGCAAAGAATATACAGTATAAACAGCAGCTGCTTTCCACTATTAGACTGGGCCCATCAATTGTGAATGTACTGTCCTTTGCCACAGTTGGTTATTTGCTTCTTTCACCTCTATTCGTTCAAATTATCGTCCTGTTGTCCCAGCGACTTCAGTGCCGCCTCTCACATAAATTGTACTGTTCACACAGTTACTCCCATTCCCTTCCTGGAAATGCTAAGCAACCTTGGCTGTGGCCTGACAGTCAAATGGTCTGATAAAGAGGGAACAGGGGGTAAATGTCCAAAGGCCTCCTAAAGCAAACATTTCTTTTTTTATTTAAACTGTATCTCCAGACAAACTTGGCTTTTGATAGCAGCCCACTCTCTTCACTGAAGCTCATTCATAGCTCTACAGTTGACATAGAAGAGACTTTCTTTCTTTCTTTCTGTAGATACTGTTTGGTTTGTTTTGCATGAATTATTCATTATTTATTTGTACACACTCTTTTTATTAATGATTGCTGTGCACATTTAACATAAACGCCTGGCTTTGCATTGCATATGTCAATGTAGTGCCTTCTTCTTATCATGTCTGCTACTGTGATTTATGGAAACAGCTGATCAATAATATGCTTTTGTCGTTTCAGCAGTCAGTCTCCAGTCTCTGAAGACACCAAAGCCTTATTTGGACCTTCTTTTGAATCAGCCTTTGGAGAACAGAAAACTGAAGGTATTGATATAGATAGCCAATATAAGATTTTGATTTTATTTTGCGTAGTTGTAGCAGTGCAGTAATGATGACACTTGTGTCTGTTATAATAGGCCTTCAGCAGTTGTATTTTATAGCGTCTGTAATCCTCTGCTGCCATTAGGATTTACCCCTTAGCTTCACTCCACATTTGCAGATTTACTCCATCTGTTTTTGGTGAGGTCAAAGTTGAAGTTGTGACCCAAAGGTCTTGCTAATCAGCACAGTCCTCCTTGTTAATATGCAGATTCCACTGTCACCTACTTTCATCCAATCCTGTAGGATTTAGTGCTGCAGGCTTCAGTAGAGCTCTTAGCTGTTACGCAACTGCTATCTCAGGCATAGCTAAGTGTGACCTGACACAAATTCACTTCATTTCATTCAAAAGCAGCAGCACTACACAAGATGCGCAATATATCCCTAATTTGCCACTAAAAAGATTATGGTGTATATATGACTTTATGCTATGCTACTGATATGATATTTTCCTGTATAGTTTTTTTCCCCGATATTAGTACAGGAAATTTAATGACATAGACTGTTCTGTCCCCTTCTCAAAACTAGTGGTTCTATCTGAATCTGATGTGTGGGGAGCTCCATTGTCAGAGCCCAATTCCTCTTTGACAAGATCCTTCCCAACAGGAAGTAAGTTTCTGATGGCCTGCCCGTTGTGTCACATGAATGACCCCTGGAATGACAGCACAGACCCCTGCTCACCTCATGAACCCATTCATCGTCCGACTAACAGTCCACATACCGTCGACTGACAAACTCCAGCCGGCATCAACCCCCGACAGACACCTGTTTCATTTCATGAGTCATTTCACGACCAAAAGAATCAATGGTGGTTGTATCAGACATGGGAGGGGTTCACTATGGAGCTTTGATAATGGACCCATCCTGCCTCTCTTGCATTTGGCATGACAACTGCCTGTACTGGGATGCATGATTAATGTTGACAATCTGCTAATTGCATTTAAAACGATGTTATTATCAAATTCTAAGCCTCTCATCATTATAAGCAACCCCTGACATAGACCTTTAAAAACTAACTAAACAGACCATAATGTGTTGCCTGATTGGTAAATTGAGGGAGTTACCTCTGGGAGTTACCTTTTTATAACTGAACCTAATTTTTGCACCGATTTTATTGCAGCTCCACCTCCACTTCCTCCTAAGAATGTCCCAGCTTCGCCTCCGAGAACGGACTCTACAGAAAATGCTGGTAAGAATTAGCTTTTCTTTAATATTTTGCTTTTCTTATACTGTAAGTTTTATACATTATTAGCATGTATTGGTATAACAAAGTATATAGGGGGGTAGACATTGCTTCATCTTAACCACTGTCACCCTACTCTTTTGACTTACAAATATACAAAGTTGAATAATACTAAATGAGATGTTAGAGAGCTAAGAAACCTAATAAAAACACACATGTAGCTTATGTTAACAAAACAAGTAAAAAGACTGCTTCCTGCCAAACCTGTAATTCACCGGCATCTCAGTGGGTGTTAATGTCAAGAACTGGTTCTAAATGTTGACATTTCCTTTGGTTTCGTCAGTATTGTATCTAAAGTGTTAGTCCTGACTTTATTACCTTAGAACTTAAGTTCTTTTTTGTGAAAACCTATTGGTAATTTCCTTTGTCTTGATTGGTTAATGCTTGTCTGTTTCAGATTCATCAACAGAGGCAGACAGCACCAGCAGGAAGCCCTCGTTAGCAGACTTAGACAACATTTTTGGCCCAGAGCAGGCTGCCTCTGTTGCCGAAGACACAAATGACTCCTGGGTGTGCTTCAGCGAAACCTCGCCAGATCGGCCTCCTGTACCAAAGGACCCCGCACCTCCCCTGCCCTTCTCCCCGCCTCCTCCAGAGGAACCAGCCCCTCGACCACCATCGTCTCCACCTCCGCCCTTACCCACATCTCCACCACCTCCAGAGGAGCACATGCCACCTCCTCCTACCTCCTCTCCACCAAAAGAGGACTCTTTGCCCCCTTTAATGACCACCCCACCACCTACAGGAGAGCCCTCTGCATCTCGTGTCCCGTCAGGTCCATCCACGCAAAAGATGGACCTGCACTTTCCACGTCTCCACCACCTCCATCGAAGGATCTAACATCTCCTCCTGCTACGTCACCCCAATCCCCCCCGTTTGTCTCTCCCACTAGTCCCCCTCCCAAAGCGAGCACACTACTCACAGAAGAAAACGCAGCACGCTCTCCACCACCTCCACCCCTCATCTGGTCTCCAGAAGAGCAGCCCAAGAGTCCAGATGCTCTGCAATCCAAAGAGGACAGCAATGAAACTGTCAATTCACCCAAAGAGACAACCCAGGGGAGCAGGAGTACGCCTCCCCCACCTCCTCCCCCCACCTACCGCACTGTGGTGTCATCCCCTGGCCCCACATCTGGCACAAACAGTGGTGAGCATTAACAAAAAACAAAATCAAACTTACAAACAAGCTCTCTCCACCTCCACAGACTATTAATAAATAATTGAATCTTTTACTTTTACAGTTAGGACATAATATATTAAAAAGCTCATAGCTCAAAAAAGAAGAAAACAAAAGCCACACACGACACAATACATACAAAGATTTATCTGACATTACAGTTTCTTAGGGCCTTAGTTTTGACATAAACTGAGCACTTACTGAGTCAATAAATTTGAATGGCATCTGAGAGGTCACAGGTGCTTATATGACAATAAGGTATTTAATCACTAATGTACACTGGATTCTGCTAAATGGCAGATTTTTTACCTTTATTTTCATCCAAAAAAACACCTTACCATTGTATTCCTCAGATTTTATATGGTTGTGTGTCCCTTGTAGGCTCCTCCTTCTCCAGTGCGACCTTCTACGCCCTCATCAGTAAACCCCACCCCTCCTCCACCTCCACCACGGCCCCCATCACGGCCCAAACTTCCTCCAGGGAAACCCACTGCTGGAGATGCGGTAAGATCATAACTTTGATAGTTTACTTCATTAGAGGAGTTTAGTACAGTCTCTTGTTGCAGTACATATTTTACACACCATTAGATTAGTATTGTCCGGATACTGGTCATTGCAGTAAAAGAGCTTCTTGTAATCGTACTTGTACTTGTTTGGCCTCTATGGTTCTGCCATATGAGTACTTTACTCACTGCAGATGGAGTATTTGTTTCTCCCTTTTTTCTAATTTGCACATGTTTTACTAACAAAGCAAACTGCTATGTATAACTCAAAAAATCTAAAACATTCTCCTTCAGAGACAGTTTCTTAGAAATCAAAAAAATTCACATGTTTCCTAAGTCCTCAATTATAGTAAAATTCAATTGTATCAGTGGATAAGTAGTTTTAGGAGATCCCTATAATGGACATTTATTCATTGTGGACTATTACTGTTGTATATGTGTATAAATTACTCCGACCACATATAAACTTCCCTTATAGAGAAAATAAATCATTTTAGGCCATTTTCTCCCTTTTAGACTCGGCCGTTCAGCCCCCCGATCCACTCAGCCAGCCCTCCTCCTGTTGCCCCCTTGGCGCGGGCTGAGAGCACGTCCTCCATCTCCTCCACCAACTCCATGAGCGCCGCCACCACCCCGACGGTCAACAAGGAGCTCTCAGTATCTGTGTCAGGTGAGTGCTTCGTCAGCCATTACTAAGCTGTCTGTGCTTTAAGATCTAAGTTAGTGTTGAAGAATGCATTTTTGATTTCACTGGTATCATCTTTGCTTTAGGCTTGGTGCATGTGCAACATTTATTCATTTATTTTTCTAAGTCCTCCAAATGCCTTTATTTAATATTTGTCCTAGCCATGTCATCTGACTTACTTAAATATTCCTTGTTAGCTTGTTAGTCCTAATTTAGCAGAAATATATTCTTCTATTTTTTAAACCATGTGGATAACATTTGCAGACTTTTTGTATGAGGTGTGTATCTAATATGAATTAATAATCTTTCATCATTTCTGTGACAGTTTTCCTCCAGAAAAAGACAAAGTAGAGTTGTGCGAGCAGATAAACAGCAGACCTAATGGACTAAAACATGATTCATAGATTCCCATACACAAATTAGCAATTAAAACATAACAGAAATGTAATGTTTCAAATTTGACTTATTTCATCACATGCTCTTCATTGTTATGATTTTGCATGGCAGTGTTTAGTTCGCCTCTTGTCTTACATTACTTTGATTTGCTTTCTTTTGTTTGTTTTGCCGTTTGTATGTTTTACTCGTCCTTATGCCTTGTCAGAAGACGATGCTTATGTAGACAAGCTCCCCACCTTTGAGAGACACTTTGATTCGCTTGCAGGTATAGTATAGATTGGAAACTGTTTTTGAGAGTGCTACTGCTGTGTCTAAGTTTAAGCTTTTTACCCACAATGCGAGGGTAATGGCAATGAGTGTTGTGCTTTGATTGTTGACAGCAGAGTAGGGACATACCACAACCACACTAAATATACAGTATATATACTTCTTTTTTTTTTTTTTTTTCAGTTTTGGCAGTATAATTTAGTTAAAGACAGTGGTGGACAGTAACGAAGTAAATGTAATTCGTTACTGTACTTAAGTAGTTTTTTCCAGTATCTGTACTTTACTAAGTATTTCCATTAAGGGATACTTTTTACTTTACTTCACTACATTTCAACGTCAAATATCTTACTTTTTACTCAAGTACATTTTGCAAAATTAGTCGTTCCTTGTGTTTCCGTTAAATATTTTTGTAGAAGAAGACCTCAAAGACGCGTCTCAGTGGGAGTGTCAGGACCGGCTCAATAGAAGCCTCATTCTCTTCACGCGAGCTGATAAACATGAAAATAACAAATAAAAAATACACCTGTGATGAAGCTTTGGTATTAGTAATGGCTGACTCTGATTCTGAGGAGAACATCTACCTTTAGAGTCTTTTCAGCCGAGTGAAAGTGAGAATGAGCGAGAGTGAGTGTGTGTGTAACTTGGACAGCGGATCCACTGCTCGTGCCTTTCTCAGCGTCTCTCATAAAGCACACGCTGTTTTTCCAACATTTTACCAAACATCAGTGAAAGAAACGGGAGGAAACTAGTCGTGAAGGATGTTGGAAAGGGAAGCCGTGAGCGCAGCACCTGCAGCTTTACCTTTAGCACAGGTGATAGAAGCCGGGCCGGGTGTACTTGCCGTGGCCGCGATAGTGACGGGGAGTTTGGGAATAATGCGGCTTCTATTGACAGCTGTTTGGGACAAATACGTGTTGTTCATCCTGACACTTTACCCAGTCGAGGAGGGAGAGGCAGAGTAAACATAGTCAGCGAGAATGCGCTAATCAAAGCAGCGATCGTAATAAAAGTGATGGCTGTGTGCTGTGCTTTATGAGAGGTCCCACACTCTAAAAAACTACTAACTATGCCACATGGATGGATAAGAAAAGATAAAGCAACTGCAACCACACACATACACTACATGTGTATATTTCTCATAACTATTTGCATACGTTTTACTAGTTATGGTTTATTAGAAGTTGTAGTTATTCTTTATTTCAGAAAAAGAAAAAAACTATTCTAATATGTTCATTATGTGTAAGTACTGAAAAAACATAACAATATATAATGTCATAGTATGCAAATTATATGCAAATTAGATGCTTAAATTTTATTTACTTGAATACTTTGGGTCATACCTGACATTTTTATAGTTTAGAGTAGGACTCTATCTCTTATCATTTTCAAACCACAGCCTTTTGAAATTTGGATCTCAAAAATCTGTATTTTTTAAATAATTCCTGGCGCCTAAAGGGGGCAAGAGACTGACAAAATTATAAGGGCATTATAGCCTAGTACTTGGATACTTAAGTACATTTGAAGGCAAATACTTTTGTACTTTTACTCAAGTGAAAGTTAAAAGGGAGTACTTTTACTTTTACTGAAGTAATATTTTACCTAGTGTATCTGTACTTTAACTCAAGTACTTGGTTTGTGTACTTCGTCCACCACTGGTTAAAGATCATTGATCGTTTGCTTTCAACACCACATATTTTATGCCAAAACAAAAGTCCACATTGCCTTGTCCTTTCTCACATCTCAGGAGAAATAGCTTCAAAATCTACAACTACATTACGATTGTTTCACCCCACAAAAACGTTACACCCATACATACTTTCCTCGTACTTTTCTCTCTGTTTGACAACTGTGCGCCAATGGCTGTCTTGCTGTCACCATGGCAACCCCCTCTCTCTGAGTGCAGTGGCATCTTCTTTCCCATTTACCTTCACAGGAGTATATATCTGAGTGTCTGTGTTTTCAATAAACAAATCCGAAAGGCTGTCTATCTGTGGCCTCTGAGATCTATATTGTCTGTGCGTCTCTCTTGTTCACACACTCTTTCACACGTCTTGTCTCGTTTCAAGTAGGGCTGGACAATAATTCAATATCAATATATATCGCAATATATTTTTTTTCAATAAAGGTGATATGATTATTAAACACATTTTCGATATTTCAATATAATAATATATATTATAATAATAATAATATAACAGCATTTGTCACTGACTGACGTTAGGCGCGCAGCCGTCAGAAAGAGCAGAACACCATTGGCTACTTTTGTGCCAATGTACTTTTATTTCTAAAATATGTAGTTTTATAGGAGGAGGTTTAATAGACTTGGCAAATTAATTTAAATTTATTATTTATTTATTTATAATTAATTTAAAATGAATTAACCTCAGAAGATTGTCGGTACAGACATCTGTTGTGGGCGTTATTGGCAGTTTTTCTGAGGCTTTTATATTGTTCATATTGATATCGAAATTATATTGTATCGACCGAAATTAAGAAATATATTGTGATATAAAATTTGGCCATATCGTCCAGCCCTAGTTTCAAGTCTGGCATGAGAATTTGGTTGAATTTAGGCAGGCAGCATCTGTTTGGTATTCATGCTATACTCTGCACACTCCTGGAGAAGCACAAAACAACCCCAAGTTCAGAAGCACTCTCCTGATTTTGAAGGTTTAGTCTACTCCCCCACTCGACCCCTCACTCTCACCTCTCATACCTGCCACTCTCTGCAGCCGCAGAGAAATACTGTACCAACGCCGCCTCTCTCATCACACCACTGACCTTTCTGTTCTCTTCATGAACCACTCTCTTCTCTCATAGCTCCATCAATCACTATTCTGCCGGGACCCCATATTTTAACAACAAGCCAACACAGTTTCTGAATAATTTTAACCTAAAATTGAAGCTCATCAAATACTCAAAAAAACCTTTTGTTGGCATTTAATTTGTCCTATACCATTTGTAAATTTATCTACAACAGCCTCTTGTGCGCGGCTAGACGTGTGATAAAACTGTGATTAAGTGTAATCAAAAATGTTATACTAAAATTGTCTGTGAGGATTGTAGCTGTAGGAATTGTAGCTGCTGCCTTCCTTGTTGTATTTTGACATTATATCAACTTAAAATAGCAACATGGAGAAGGAATCGGAGATTGGAGTGGTGTGCTTTACTTCAGCAATAATATTGTTTATCCTAGTGACCAATGCTTGTTGATTAAGGCAAAGGTTATGTAACATACTCCAAACTAAGCCAGAATTTCTTTTCTGACCATGACCTTCTGTTTTGCAGCCATCTGACCCTAGTGCAGTGTCGCTCCCTGCAGGCAGTCATTATACATTGCACTGTTCATCCATCTGTTTAACCGTAAATGCCACGACTAAACAGGGGTTCACAACAGGTGCAGGGTTGAATTTTAATGTTATGGTGTAAAAAGCACTTTCATTTAGGATATAGTGCAAGTAAAAATGGAACATTTACCAAATATCAGATCAGAAATGTTGTTTAACATTTTACCAGAAATGCATTGAAGCATTGTATGATTACAGTGTATGAACAGCAACTATGGATATCTTTAGATGTCCTGGTATATAAAAATAAATACCAGTACTTTATAGGAAGCTTTATAAATTGTATTTGATTGTTGTAATAGTGCAGGATAAAAAGTTTTAAGCAGTAATTGGAAAAAACTGAGCAGTTTTTGGGGATAATCTTACAAATTTTAGTGGATGTTGGCAAAAATGTTTATGTGATAAAGTGTTTGTTGATAAAGTGGTTGAAAAAAGCCACCACAATCAAAATGTTATGTTAAATATGACATTTTGTATCAGGCCCAAACCCCACCTGCATCCTCACTCTCCTCACACTCATGCACACAAATAAGATGTCCATGTTGCCCCATTTTGTGTCTTGTCCTGGCGGGTGTCTCCACTTCACTGTGATGTCTGATAGAGCTGCCATGTGAGACTCACACTGCTGTCCTTCTCTCCTCCCCTTCTCACCCTCTCCTCACCCTCTCCTCACCTCCTCTTCCTCTTCCTAAACCCTACCTACACCTTAACCCACACAGAGAATGACCAGCCATCCCTCGTTTGGTTTGACAGAGGGAAGTTTTATTTAACCTTTGAAGGTAAGTTTGCTCTGCTCTGGGGCTGACTGCTGTAGCGCACTCTTTGTGAGGCTCATTTGTGCTGGCTTCACTCCTGCCCTGCCCTTCCCCCTCTTTCCTTTCTCTCTTCCTTCTTTGCAGTCTCTCCATCATCAGTGTAACCCACGCCATGCTTACTCCTGGCTGAGGCCTTTCATAAGCAGCTCTCTTCCTGACATTGTTCATTCACACTTTGTCTGCGCTGGTCGCCTTTCATTCAAGAGTCATTCTACTTGTTGTACTTTACTAATATCCTTGTGGTCACTTGGGTTTGATCTTAAGCTTTTCTTATCTTTCTTCTTTGATCTTTTGAGATAAATTTAGAGAGTAAGAGTATGCATAATGTATGTAATAGCATGCATTTATCTGTCTCTTTTTACAGCAGCTTCTGTCTTTCCTCATTGCTTATTTAAAAAAGTGTTTTCTCAAGACATTGATGCCAGCCATAATATTATGACATGTGATGGTAATGACCCGTAGCTGCTAACATCTTTGTGCCAGATGCAGCAGCCGTTTTCAGGTCCAAGACTAGTTTAGGCCCAATGTAAATGTTTAAGGAGATGGATAAAACTTTAAAGAGCAGAGAGAAAAGAGTGTGGTCCATATCAATGCCCCACTGTCTTCATGTTGTACTAACAACAACTGTGTTCATTTGGACACAAAACTTCCACTTCATTTTTAGTTGTAGATCACTCATTGTTTGGTTTCTCATTTCATTCACCCGCAGCTGATTGGAAAGAAGTAGTTCTAGATATAATCTTTGAATTTTAACTATTTTAAAATGATAGTATTCCTATAATAAAACTACAGTGGGTCTTAGACAGACTCACGCACTTGTAGTCACACTGATTGTGTGTGTCTGTGCCTGTGTCATATGCCCAGGCTGCTCCAGGGGACCCAGTCCTCTAACAATGGGGGCCCAGGACACACTTCCTGTAGCTGCTGCCTTCACGGAGACAGTCAACGCCTTTTTTAAAGGAGCCGACCCCAGCAAGTATGTGTCTGCATAATTCTTCTGACAAGACTCATACAAGTTCTAACGCTGTTTCCCGTCTTTCTCAGGTGTGTTGTGAAGGCTATAGGTGAGATGGTTTTGTCATTTCCGGCGGGAATCACACGGCACTTTGCCAATAACCAGTCCCCTGCTGTGCTAACCTTCAGCATAACCAAC
The DNA here is from genome assembly GCA_024416835.2 of Perccottus glenii. NCBI lineage: Eukaryota > Metazoa > Chordata > Actinopteri > Gobiiformes > Odontobutidae > Perccottus > Perccottus glenii. The sequence continues at coordinate 22,839,684 of CM044559.2, read as the reverse complement.
TACAGCCGACTGGAGCAAGTGCTGCCTAACCCTCAGCTCCTGTGCTGGTAATGACTCACGCTGCCCTCACAATAATAACGTCGCCTCTGTTTCCAGTGGAGCCTCTTGCTCACTGCTATACTCACTGTACGTACTAATGATGTTTTGTGGTCCCCTCTAAAGTTTCCTTAATCTAATAAATATGAGTGTGATTGAAACATAACTTTAGTGAATATTATTCAAATTTACTACATTATATTTTTAACAATTATTATTGTTTTACCTATATTATTAACCTATACAGCCAGAGTTTAGAAAATCTGTGCTAGTTTTATTTTTTTACATTATAATTGTAATTATCATCAACCATTTTCTAAAACAAAAAAGAGGAAAAGTGATAACTACAGCAGCAGGTGCAGCTGAGTCAGTAGCAGTGAGATCCATACAGACCTTTTAATGTCAGCCACTGGTGAGTCATTATTAAGTCATGAGAGCTTAGATAAACTATGAGCTTTATATGGTTTGTGTTACTTTTCAGAGCTATTTTTACTTCCATTTATTCAATTAACCAAACATTTGTGACTTTTAAAAATTTTAACCTGATGTTAAAGGAGCATTGTATAATATTTTGTGGCATGCAGTCAAACAAAACTGGTCAAAACACATGCATGTCCCTTAAGGCCTACCATAGAGCCCCACAGGCTGTTGAAAGAAGGGGTATGGAATAGCCACGTGCAGTGTTGCCTTTAAGAAAATATATCACAATACAATTTTGTTTTACATCACACAATACAGGATGGCTAGTCACTGAAATGCTGACAACAAACATAACAGACTTTCATTATTATAATAAATAATCTAAATGTCTCTTTCCGGCCTGTCCCATCAGTGACAGTACCACACAAGCCAAGGGGGATTCTAAGGACTTCTGGGTAAATATGCCAAACCTGATAACACATCTGAAGAAGGTGTCAGAGCAGAAGCCACAAGCGACATACTACAACGTAGACATGCTCAAGTATCAGGTGAGAAGAGACAATACAGACCAACTAACAGATAAGAAGCATATTATCAAAAAGGGGTTTAGCTGTAATTTACTCTATTGTATGTATTGCGCAGGTTTCCGTGCAGGGCCAGCAGTCCACTCCTCTGAATCTAGCGGTGAGCTGGAGGTGTGAGCCGCCAGCACAGACCTAAGGATAGACTACAAATACAACAGGGAGGCCATGTCGACGCCGACGGCCCTAAACAATGTCCAGTTCCTTGTCCCAGTCGACGGCGGAGTTTCAAAACTACAAGCCGTGTTGCCGCCTGCTGCATGGTACGGACCAGACTTTAACATCCCTAAACCCAGCAGTCCAGGTTAAACCATTATTTAGGCATATTATTATTGTTCCTAGAGGTCAACCTTGGGGTGAAACAGCTTAAATGTCTAATGTGAAACTTGAGATGCTTTACCTTTTCTGCCAATAAGGATTTAAAATGTCTGTATCATATCCTTGTTTTGGCTTTTTGGTGCTCGCAGGAATCCAGAGCATCAACGAATTCTTTGGAAGATCCCTGATATCTCACAAAAATCTGAAAATGGAGGTAATCTTTTGCCTATTGAATCTTATAAACAGCAGCACTTGAGATTCATTAAAATGAAACCCAAAACACACCAGGTTTGCATTGTGGCTAAGTAGGCTACATATTAAGTGTGTGAGGTCCTCAAGAAAAGATAAAAGTCTTAAATACTTGTTTAATTGATCTTCTGTAAACTGACCATCTACTCTCTTAAGCCCAATTTAGTAACGGAGCCATCTTGTGTTTAACAGAGGCATTACATTTACTATAACAGACCCTAAATACAGTAACAATTTAAATCTTCAATCTGAGGTTTCTTTTTGGTGTGTCGTTCATTTATATTTATTTTATAATACACATTTTGTTTCATTTGTGTTTAATGTGTTGTCAAATCTCAAATTTATATACAGTATCATTTACCGTCTTCCCTAGGCGTGGGCTCGTTGTTAGCACGCTTCCAGCTGACGGAGGGCCCCAGTAAACCGGCCCCACTCGCGGTGCAGTTCACCAGTGAGGGCAGCACACTGTCAGGATGCGACATTGAACTGGCGGGACCAGGATACCGCTTCTCTCTCATCAAGAAGAGGTTTGCTGCAGGTCAGTTCACAGTTAATATGTAGTTTCTTTACTTAATGTAAAAATACTTTGATACTATAATCATATAAATCCTAGTTTACAGTAAAAACATTGTTTGTCTGTTTCTTGAGCAAATTTATTTTATTGTAATCCAATTAAAATCTTTCATTTACTTATTTGTAGGTAACTAGATTTTCAGTATTATAGATGAGGAAAGATAAGAACCTGCCTTCAAATAAACATTAGTATATACTTTGTGTTGCAGGAAAATACCTGGCAGACAACTAACCTGTGCTACTGAGAGATCACTGTTGAGCAGTGTACTGGGCTGGACACTGAGGACACATCCTCCATTGACTTTCTCTGAACCCAGATGACAGCTCCACAGCCTGCCCAGCAGTATTATAGAACTCACGTGTCGTGGTCATGTATCCATTGTATTTGTATTGATTACAATCATCTTCTGTATTGATGCAATCAAACACATGGGTTCTTCCTTCCTCTTTCGGAGTCTGTGCCTCTGTCTCCATCACCTGGTAAAACTAGGTGGTGTCTTAAGAAATCTCACTGCAGCTGCCTAGCTCAAAGCAATGGAGGTTTGCTCTGAAAATACTGTCTGTAAGTAAACCTCTGCATCTCTGACACAAATGATTTTAGACTAGGACCAAATTTAGACAAGAAACTACCAGCCTTCTCTCACACAAACGAAGAACAGTGATATTACTCAACCATGTGTCTGAGCCCAATGTCTGTTGCTTTTACTCACAGCGATTTGTTGCTTCATTTTAGAGAAAATACATCCCCGACTGGTACTACAGGGTCACGCATCTGTCACCTCTGTTCCTTTACAATGCACCTTCAGACTAATTTATTGGAGATGTTTTTTAGTTAGGCAGCTGCAAAGATAAACACTGAATACTGCGGAGATGATTCCCTGAAGAACAAAAGATGTGTACAAAGTGTCATTTGAAATCAGTAATATATATCTTAAAGGGCGTTTGGTGTTCCTCGTTTTGTCTGATAGCCTCTTGTTGTTCTCGGGACAGCAGTGTTAGACTCCAGAGTACATGACAGCATCTATTTTTATTTATTGACAATGACGATTTGTTGTATAAAACGTGATTCTGTATATGAATAGAGTTTGAACGTCTCACAAACTCCCCTAAAGATATAAATATTTGAACTGTTTTTTTTTTTTTGTTATCTGTGTAGTTGGTAACCTGTGTACAGTATGAGGTATAATTTTTGAATTTATTTCATATATAATTTTTTAACTCAAGTGCAACAGAAGATTTGAGCTATATATGGGACGGGGGGTAATTTAAAGAAAAAGATAAATATCTTTCTGGATGCTGTGTTAATGCTTTGTGAAAGCAGTGTTAATGTAGAGTTAGTTATATCATGGACAATGTCCACACTTTAAACAAATGTGTTTTTCTCATACAGCTGTGATGAAGTCTGGTGACTGTGCTATCACTGGAACATAGTTTGTTACTGAAACCAGCTTTTTATTGTATTCAAATGACAAAATAGAAAGACAATACTTCAGCTTTTTATTTATCAAACTACATTTTCAGGCCTATTTTTGTTCACCTCAGTCTCAATGGTCCCTTAAAAGCTGCCTATTGTGCTTTTTTGTTATAAAAAACAACACATAAGTTAAGTTTTTTCTTTATAACCAGTGTCTCCAAACATGTACCATTCATGTTTAGCTCTGGGCTGGAGTAAATTATGTCTTAACTTATTTTTTTAATTAAATGTGCAATTCCAGTAAGCCTTTTCAGAAACTGAAAGATAGAAAGGGAAAAAAATGCTCTACCAGATTTTAGCTTTAGGATTTGAGACAAAAGGTCTTTAAAGCAAAGAGAAAAGGGAAAAAGCATAATGGGTAACCTTTTAACCATTTATTTCTGAGCAGTATCTTCATTCAAACAGCGCTTGATCCATAGCTTTTGTTTCATATTGGTCTCTGTGAGATGACATGAGTTGAATGAGGTCGTGCTGCAAAGTGAACCTGAACCTTTTTTTTACTCTACATTTTATGTGTGTTCCCAGGATGAGTCAGTCCTTTGTTGTTAAGAGGAATAAGCTGAATATTTTAAAATGGCTAAGAGTAAAACATGTTATATTGTCTAATGTGAAAAACACTGTGCAAATGATTTTGAACTTCCTGAATGCTCTGACAGTCAACATAAAGAACAAATTAAGCTATCAGTACTGTACTGTGTGTCCGCTCCCTAAATGCAACAAATCGTAGTCTTTTAGCCAAACTTAGCATAGTGTCACCAATTTTATTGGCTTTACATAAATTTTTTGAAACACAAAATTATTATTGTTGGCCCTAAACATGAGCATTGAGGTTTATTTGTCATGTGACACGGTAATGATTGGTGCCATTTACTATCGTTCAGTCATGTTAGTGTTCAACATATTAACATGTCTGACTGGAAGTTAAGCTACCGGCACAGCAGTTGGTACAGCATTATCTACAGCAGCCCACCGAATATGTCCTCCCATGATGCAACGGTTAATCTAGCTCTATAGGTTTGTTTCATCAAAAAACAAATCTCTGTTTGTGGTTGCATTCATCCATTGAAGCATGCAGTAAACAGTGGAGCATCTCGCTGACATAGAGCTGGACTGAGCTGGTGTGCTGTGTGTTCATCATCTGTTCAATGCCACAGACATATTATTACTGATAAATGATAATAATAATAATAATACAGTCTATGATTAAGAGCAGGGAGTGTGTTTCTGTGTGCTGTACGTCTGAATGCTTTTGGTTCTGTACCGCTAACCTCAAAAACACATGTGCAAACCGTTTGTACAGTACATAACAATGGTAAGATGAACTCAGAAAATTAGTTTGCTTCTTTCCAAAACCAATAAAGGTTATCAATGTATTGATTTATTGTCTTCTGTTCAGGGGCCTTTTTCACCAAAGCACTGTTTTTAAATACTACATACTCAATATAATTAGGGTTTGTTCAAAGGAAAGAAAAGTATTTAGAAAATGTTTTAGCCACAGACCTTGTAACTTTGTCCCATGATTGCAACACTGAGTAAAGTTTGCCAATTGAAGCAGCACAGTTCTTTAAGGGATTGTTCCGTGCTCTGTAAATGTGGTCCTACTGGATACTTTTGGATAACTATTTTATTCTCTACAGTAGATAATTATCAGGACAGTCCTGAAGAAGAAGCAAAGAAATGCCACCAATAAACTTTACTGCTATAAAAATGTCCAGAAAAAAAAAAAGAAGAAACAGCTAACAATTAAAATCTACCGTAAGAAACACGCCACCTTCCCACGAGTACCTCATAGATCCCTGTTATTAAATTCCACACTATCCAGGTGATTAGTTCAAAAACATCAATATACCTCTATGTTGGTTAAGTATTAAAGCAACTCACAGATTAAATGTCTTAAGAAGTTTTATTTGACAAAAAGCATAATAATGACAGAAAAGAGCCTTTGTTAAAGAAAAGGAAGTGCCACCAGCTACAGTCAAAACACCACTGTAGGCTGAGAGAGTGGCATGTAGTGAGCCGTGTTAATTTCAATTCACTTTGGTTGCAGCTTCCAGAAGTATGTTCACAGACGCTCAAATAGTAAACAATCACATACAATAACTCAAAACTCACAAAAATATATAAAGCAATTACTAAAGAGTGGCTGTGAATGTCGGAGAGACAGTCACATATAGACAGCTACATATTCTTAAATGCTCTGGATTATTGTTTTAGTTTGTTATAAGGCAACACGGACAGTAGCTTTGGTCTCAGGGGGTGAAGTGGGCGGGGCCTCAGCAGAGGTAGGTGAGGTCACTCTTCCTGCAGCCCACCTGGCAGCACAGGGAGGTCAGTATGCTGTTCGTGTCCCGTCTGCTCAGATCTGAGTCGGGAGGGATGTTGAGGCTCTCCGAACTGTCGGACTCGCCTGTGGGCAAACCTGGAACAACACAATGGCAACTTAGTATTTTGTGTTTGTGTGTGTTTGTGTGTGTTTGTGTGTGTTTGTGTGTGTGTGTGTGTGTGAGTAACTAAACTACAGATTGCCACTCCACACTTCACAACCCTCCTTTCTACAGCCTGTGAGCATCTACGGAAGCCCTGCGGGGACTTGCTGTTGTGGTCAGATGGTTTAAAACTTAAATCATAACATGATACAGAGTACTTAAAAAAGAAACATGAATGCACTTCTTCTCCAGCAGGAGCAGAAGTAACAGGAAGTAATGGGTTTGAAGGGGCTTTATGAATGCAAGGTTATTACACAAATGTAGCTTTGGCTGATGTGTTACATTTTGTTCAGCTGTACACTGCAAAATGCTACCTTTATATTGAACCTGTTTTTACCAATCTGATTTTTTTTTTTTACGGAAAATATTGAAAAACTAATAATCATTCCCATTTTGCCTCAGTTTCTTGGTTTAGTGACTTAACTGTACTGGACACTTATACAAACTCTGACTTAGCAGCTCAATACTTAAAAAAAATGAAAAAGTTAAATATCAAATAAGCCAAGATTTCCAGCTATTACATCTGAATTTTGAATATGCTGACTTATGGGATTTTTTTTGTTAGCCTTTATCTGACATTGTTTTCCGACTTTCTTTTCTCTAATTATGAATCTTGCTGCCATTGAACAAAATGACTGTGTACATTAATGTTGAGCCATTTGTCTTCTCCAGTGTCACTTTTCTCAGTCTAATGAGTGTTCATGATATAGGGTTTGTCCTTGTTTGACACAAAAGGAGAGAGAGCCCTGTCCAAAGGAGCGGACTTCTCTGGTGTTTAATTATGATATGTGGGCTTCTCTTGACTAATAAGACAGAGCTGCGGATGACATTTACCGATGCAAGGGCAGCTGTCTGCACATTGCACACCCACTACTGCAGTCTTAATGGACGTGAGCACTGTTACTCAACAAAAAACTCAATGAAAATGGTGGCTAGTCCTGTTCTTACATTGGATAGTCTCCATTTGCTTCATGGTTGCTTTTATGGTTAGAAAATGTTTACTTTCCAAAATGGATTTAGACCGCATGTGTATGTGACCAGCAATATTTTCATATCCCCCTTGGCATTGTAGTGTAAGTATAAGTATATTATTTAAATAATGTAGACTCTGTGCACTTACCTTCACTGGTTTCACTGGACCCACTAACATTTACGATGCACCACATTTTGATTTAAAATCAGTCTTTTTGCCATAGTTAGTGTGAATGTCAGAAATACTACTAATTATTATTTGAATTTATGTAACTAGCACTTTATGTTTTGTATGTTTATTTGTGTTGAGGTCTTTTAAACTGCTTTCCAACATGTTTTTTTATTTTATTTTTTATTTTTTTTTACTGCAAATGGCATAAAATTGAGCTGAACTAAAGACTCAAGCATTTTTTGCAATATGGGTTTAGTAAATCATGATACGTACTAATATGTAATAAATTGTGGAGCTATATCCAAACAACAGTGTTCATTACATTATTTGTGTTGATCTTTGATTATAATAGAGTCAGTACTTGTTTGTTGTATTTGAACATGTCCAATAATTTGAATGGAAAACAGAATTGTGTATTATTATTTCAAAACGTGTTTCCAAGAAGTTAGATATTTACAGTAATTGATAACAGTGTAGTTTACTAAGGAACCTTTATTGTAAAATCAAAGAAATTTAAATTAATACTTTATAGTATCATAGTCTCAAAACTCATCCCAATAGTTTCTGTGCAGGAACCAACTGAAGAAATTGTTAAAGAAAGAAGTCATCAACAAAGAAACTACTAAAAGGCTATTCCTTTCCTGGAAACTCAGAACTGTAAAAATTACATAGAAGCTTCTTATTTTAGAAGGGTATTTGTTCTTACCGTCCATGTCTGTTTCTGTCAGGAATCGTCTCCAGCGTGAGCCTCCGCAGGTGTAGACCACGGCTCTGACGAACTCTCTGCCGCACAGCTTCACTGCCTTCACCTCGGCTCTCACCTGAAGCACACAGACGGCCGCACACAGCAGCAAAGGCAGCACTACCAGGGCTTTCATGCTGGACATTTATATAACGCCTGAGTCTATCTTTGTTCAGTCTGGTCTTTCAAAGCACACTGCCTTGCATTATATACCATCCATCCTGTGAGCTGTCCCCCCCTCCTCCTGTCTCCGCCCGTCCCTCTGTCACGCACAACATATTTTATTATCATCTGAAGAAGGCTGTCAGAAATAGATACAGGGATACAAGAGTTTTCACATTCAGTATGACCATTTCTTGCAATAACATCTCAAAATAATAAATTGTCATAAATAAATGCAGTTCAAAGGTGCTTTGTGCAAATATTTTAGTAGGTATTTACACACATTAGTCAACAATATGTTTTCATATGACAATGGCAATTTCATCACTTTGGATGTAAATGTAAATTTTTATAAAGAACTGGATCTAGTTTGACACTGCACTATGTAACTTTTTATTTAAAAACACAATGTGACAGTAATTGTTTTCCACAATAATGGAAGAACAAGTACTGTTTTATAGACACTGTGCTGCTGGTCCATACAAGAAGCAGCACATTTCCCTCACTCAGAACCACTTTGACAGCAGCAGTGTAGTTGCAGACTTACTCCATTAGTTGGTGTAAATCCTGAAAACATACTGTGTGTCTTCATGCATCATCTCAACTGTTTCATGCTTGTCTCCCGAAGGCTCCAGATGTCGTCAAAACAGACACCCCTCCTTTAATCTGCATATTCTTTACTCCTCTTATTGCATTATCACACTGCCAGTATGCATTTAGAGACTCGTCTCAAGGCATTTGTAAATATTTACTGAGTGTGACGTTTGCAGAAATATCACTCTGTTGAATTATATTGATTCCAAAATAACATGACGAGGGGCTCATACGCCACAGCTCCTTTCTAAAATGATTGTATTATTAACATGAAACTTTCATGCTTTATAGCCCACCGCCAGACAGAATTAGCATTGAATTGTTTCATGATTTCAACAAGGCAGGGTTAGATTTCAGACAAAGTGGTTGATCAGCCTTCAGTGGCAGTGGTCGGCTCAGTCGAAGATCCAATTTACAATCCTATTTCAGACTTGGATGAGTGTAAACCTTGAATGTATTAGGTGTGAACTTGCAGAATAAGGTGTATGTCTTTAGACGCAGGATTAAAGACACAAACACACAACAGCCATCAATGAGTCATCCTTAAGTTTCCAGTGTTTTTACTTTGACTGCCCCAAAACCTTGTAAAACTCACAATTATGGACCTTCGCCGCTGCATGGCTAATTAAAAGTCATGCAAAGTGGTATCCCCTGCATTCAGCACATGTCCAACACATGTTTACAACTCCTGATGGCCCCATTGACTTTCACTTTACCGCAGCGGCGACAGAGTCAATGTTGACAGTCCATAACTCTGGTTGTTAAAGAGCCGCTGATGGTACGAGCTGATACTACAGGGCGTTTTACTCACCATCATTAACGATATACAGGTCCCACTTGTCCCCACAATGTCTGTGAAATTATACTGTCTTTAGTTGTAAATGTTTGCTCCAACACAAAAAAACATGACCCCGAGTTTCCTCACTTTGACACATCCTGTTTCAACTGTAAAAATTAACAAACCTTAAAAAACAAGTGTATTTTGAAACATTAAATAGTCAGCACTGAGTCACTGGTGGGTTTTAAGGTGTTGTGTCCTCATATGGACTCTACAAGCATTTGTTATGACAGTTTATGCTGCTATAGAAAAGGTTCATGTACTTATACAACATGGCTCATTTCTTATTTGATCTTTTCTAAATCATAGAACACCCCTTCATCAAACACCAGCAAATGGTTCACAGGTTTGTCATTGTTGAGAGATTGTTTTAGTGACTTTTCCCAGACATTTATTAGTTTGTAACTTGTATCATAAACTGGTCATCACTCACAGTCACAGGGAAGTGTGCCTGTTTTGTGCAGAACAAAACAGCCCATGGGGATTATTTAACAGTCTATAGGTCAGTTTTGGCGGCCCTCTTTTATTTAACACTGCATATAGCATTAGGCACCTGAGAATACTTGGAACGCCATTTACGTCCTTCTCAGTTTATCATGTAGCATCAGCAGGTACCGGTTCATTCACTTAGCCCAATACTCCGGCTGCACTATTAAGTTACCTTGTCTTATAATCCTGCACTTATAGGTTTTTATGGCCAACACATAAAGCTATTTTGTGAAAATGGCTTCTGTCATTTTCCTAAAAATAGAGGGCAAATTGAGGCACGTTAACTGTTTTATGTTTGTTACTGTTACTGTCACGACCCAGCTGACCTCATCAGAAAGATTTGCTCAGAGCTCATTAACATATTGTGATGTCAATTTGTTCTAATTACTAACATTTTATGACTACATTAACCATAATTCTTAAGGAAAAGTTATATTTTTATGTCATCTCAAGCATCTGTCCTTCTCATAATGAGTACTATGTGGATAAAATCAGTGTTTCCACCTAATTTCTAATGTTTTTCATCACTTTTTTATAATTTAAGTTCCTCTCATCATGGTGGGAAGGTAATAACATTTGTCTGATGACTTGTGGGTCTTTTTACCCCATGCCACGACAAATTGGACATACAGTAGACAGAAACCTGAAACCTTCATGGTCAGCATTAGATCTGGAAACACCAACACAAAAAGAAAATATTAAATTGTTCACCTTCAACAGTTGCCCATATGGATACTGTTCAGGGTGTACTATGACAAATGTAGTGTAAATAGACAAAATTTAGTCTTGAGTGCATTTTCCAGAAACCATTAATTACATTATTCTGATTTCTGGAAGAGAGTTGTCTGTGAAGATAACATTTGGCCAAAGGGCACTCTTTGTATCTCTGGGCTGCTGCTTGTCTTTCTTGACTCCATTTGAGACCTGGAGACTGGAGGGTGTCCTCCTTAAAGAGAGGAACAGGACAGTTTGTTAGTGTGTTTGTTTGTCGTGAGAGCTGACCATTATGTATCATGTTATTGACTGAATCAGGAATAATGGGTTAAAACCGCTCGCATACTATGTTATAAAACTAGAAAGAGCACATTAACATGAGCTGAAGTTCAATATAATGTCTACAAAAGACATGATAGCATAGTCTCACACGATCCATAAAAACAAATCAATACAGAATGGCACTGAAAGAGACATCCTGTGTTTAAAGGAGGTAATAAACCTTTCATTCAACGCTTGTACAAAGTCAAAACTTTGCATTTGTTTACCCAGCCCCTAGTTTAATTTTGGACACAAAAAGGCTGTTATCATCAAAGTTAGGGTTACCATGTGTCTGTATTTACTGGGAACTGTCCGACTTTCACACTTCCTCTCTCATGTCCCAACAAATAGCAGTAAAAACACAAAAATTCCCAGTTTTGAACAAGCAATGTTCCTATAATGTTCCCATTTTAACAAACACCACAAAACAATTGTCCATAGACTTTAGTCACCGAAATCATTTGCCCTGACGTTTTTAACAAATTACATTTAACCCAAGGCTGTAGCTTCATTGGGAACTAATGTGCTCAGTTTGTGTTCTGAAAAGGTCACGGCATTTTGGGGCTGTTTTAGTTTCTTTGTAAGGTTCACCAATGCAGTTCTTATTTTGTGTTCACTGTTGGTACAAAACAATAGAACTACCTTTATTTTATATCAGAGAACACATTTTCCATTGCTCACACTATTCAAAGTAGCAATAGCACACAGGTCAAATCTTCAGACCAAGCCTCTCTCATGGAACCCCTAAAAGGTTCTCAGGTAAGGGCGCCGCCATACAGCGATATACAGCGATATACCGTTTTATCTGATACTGCTAACTAAATTGCGTTTAACTTTGTCGCCACTTGCTGGCAATGACTAGTAAGTGCCAGATACAATGTTGACAATTTACTGCCTGCTATACGTTTTTCTTTCCCCTTTTGACTATTTTTCAAATTAAAAAATGATTGGATAAACGTAGGGGAATATTTTCACGTCTGAACCGTTTTTAATTGAATGAGATTAGAAATTGTGGGTCTGGAAATTGCCGGTGTAATCTGGCAACCTTTCACGGGGCGGAAGGAAGTGGACTGCGTGGTCCTCCAGGTTTATCTACCTCCTGTAATGTACTTGGTATAAATTACGTGTGTTTTTTTTTTTTTTTGCTTTTAAAGTTGCCTATAGATAAATAAATACCACAGTGTTTACTTTTTTTCTATTTCGTGGTGAGTTTTTCACAATTACACAAATTGTTTGTTAGCTGCTAGCGTCAGTGAACAATTTGTTAAGAAACCTCTGTGAATTGTCAATACTTTAAACAGCAAGGGCAGTGAGTGTAAAAAATAAAAACATATAGTAAATCGATGTATTTAAGATTGGGAAATTTTACTACAAACAAGTCTTCAAAATAGTAGATCGCATTGGTGCTGCGGATCCAGGTCATAATTAAGATATATTTTAGTATAGACTATTAGAATACCTATTTTTCTCATATTGTTCACTAATAGACATTGGCTAGCTTATTACAATTATGTGACTCGATGAGATTTTTGAATCAATGTGGTTATTATGTCCCTACCAAATCTGTCAACGTGTTTTGTGTTTCGGTGATAATGCAAAATTCAACATTCATAAGGCATTGGCGGTTTAAAAAGGATGATACAGCTCTAGCCCATGTGTTTCTTGAGAAAAGCATCTTAAAAACCTATTAAAACATGTTCAGATTTGGAAACTGTACTAAGATTGATGATAATATTTCAGTTTTGTTTTCTCTGTCAGCAGGAGCCGTGGAGCTGCAATGGAGCCTGTACTTCACCAGTTTTGGCTGAGAGCCTGGCATCGTCTCCACAGACCGTCAACTCTTCTGCGGAGAAACCACTCGGTCTGTGCTGAACACGCTTCTGCATCAAACCCCTCCAAACCTGCTAGACCCACACTGCGCGTGTCCCGGCTCTACCAACCCTCAAACCTGCGTGACGTTGGGCCGGACAGCCGCTTACAGGGAGAGATGACCTGTAAGAGTCAGAGGCTCATGCAGCAGGCTGGACTCATCTATCCCTCTAATCCAGGCTGTTACTACTACCTCCCTGCCACTGTGCGCTCCATGGAGAAGCTGGTGAGACAGCTTGTTGTGTTTGTCATCAATCAATATCTTTCTGTAAAGCACCTTGACATATTCAGATGGGAACCAGAGTGCTTGGTGGTATAATATCACGTTCATATCAACAGCTAGAGCTCACAATAAAAATGGTTAATACAATAGTGTGCCGTTTATAGAGTGGCGTTACACAGAACAAATGGTATTTAGAATTTATTTATAATTTAATTTATTCTTTTTCATATTAGCTTTTACCTTTCACTTTAATTAAATTTTTAGAAAACATTGTGTTGCAGTATTTCCAAAGTGTAAAAAAAACAAGTATTACAACTCTACTAAGTTATAAAAGCTTAGTAGAGTTGTAATACTTGAAGCTGAATTTCATGTCTGCAACATGAAATTCAGCTTCATGTTGCAGACAGTTTTATGACATGTAATGTTGTAATACTGTTGCCAAAAACTTACAATATCAGATAAATAGAGCCGTGCAAGGCTGGTAATAGCTTTTAATTAAAAAAATTTGAGACAGTGGAGTAAATAAAGAAAAGGTTTTAAAGTTGTGCTTTGAAATTTTGATGATAAAAAGAAGCTGTATTTTGGAGGAGAGACAACTTGTAATAAATTAAGTCTGGGGTTAATAATTGACTGTTACTTTAAACAGGTGAGAGTGATTGACCAAGAAATGCAAGGGATTGGTGGCCAGAAACTGGACATGCCCAGTTTATGCTCAGCTGATCTATGGAAAACTAGTGAGCGCTGGGACTTAATGGGAAAAGAGCTGTTCCGCCTCAGCGACCGACACGGGGCCGATTACTGCCTGGGTCCTACACACGAGGAGGCCGTGACAACGTTAGTCGCCCACCAGACCACGCTGTCCTACAGACAGCTCCCTCTGCTTCTCTATCAGGTAAAGAAAGTCTCTAATCTGACTCTGTACAGTATACACCAATAAAATTCAACTAGCTTCCTGTGAATGGATCTAATTTTTGCTGACAGACAAAAGAAAGAAGTATTTTCAATATAGTCTCTACCAATTTGAATTTAGTGTTTTTGAGATTTATTAATTATCTCTACAGTCTAAGTGTAGCAAGTGTTGTTCTAGTTCTAACATGTGAAATGTAAATATTGCAAAAGACAAGGCTTGAAATGCAATAAATGTAAAGATATTCTGTGCATGTTAGGCATTTCTGGTTTTGTATGTACAGTATATTTGCATTATATTTGTCCAAGTGAAGAAAGACATAAACACAATGTTTTTGTTTTTTTAATTATTCATGTTTTTAATATGTCACAGCCCTGTCACATTTTATTGTTTTTGAGTTTGTCATATGGTTAAGATAAAGTTATCTTTTTTGATGATTTAATTTAGATTACCCGTAAATTCAGAGACGAGCCGAAGCCAAAGTTTGGTCTGCTCCGAGGAAGAGAGTTCTACATGAAGGACATGTACTCCTTCGATGTGAGTGAGGAAACTGCTCGTGAGACGTACGGATCTGTGTGCGAGGCATACACCCAGCTATTCGCTCGACTCGGCCTGCGTTGTGTCCAAGTGCAGGCAGACACCGGCAACATTGGTGGCACTCTGTCTCATGAGTTTCAGCTCCCGGCAGATATTGGTGAGGACAGGCTTCTGGTGTGTAAGACCTGCTCCTTCTCTGCGAATGTAGAGACTTTGTCATCCGACCAAACTGACTGCCCTAAGTGTAAGACTGGGACACTTACAGAATCAAAAGGAATAGAGGTCGGCCACACTTTTTATTTGGGTAAAAAGTACTCTCGCATATTCAATGCTGCTTTTAGCAACACTCAAAACAAGACTACTATTGCAGAGATGGGGTGTTACGGTCTCGGCGTCACTCGTATTCTTGCTGCTGCCATTGAGGTCCTCTCAACAGAGGAAGGCATTCGCTGGCCCGACCTTCTTGCCCCGTACCAAGTGTGTGTCCTGCCCCCAAAGAAGGGCAGTAAAGTGGACGAAGCATCAAGTTTAGCCGAAGAAATGGCTCAAACACTGGGAGAGACGATGCCTCCTTTGAAAGGGGAAGTTGTTCTGGACGACCGCACTCATATGACCATTGGCAAACGGCTGAAAGACGCTAAAAGACTGGGATATCCTTATGTTATTGTAGTGGGGCAGGGGGCTTTAGAGGAGCAACCCAAGTTTGAAGTTATCTGTCAGAAAACTGGAGAGACAATGTTTCTCAGTAAAGAGGCATTGTTGGATCTGCTGGGGAGAGTAGAAACTGTATAAATATTTACTATATACTGACTGTAAAAGTAACGGGTAAATAAAAATGCTTCTGTGTTTTTTACATTTGTCCAGTTTGTGGTAGTAGCTCTACACAAAACGAGAAGTCATTAATTTCTAGACTACAATGGTGAGCAAACTGGTGTTTACTCCTGCTCTTTTTAGTGGTATGCCAAAGAAGGAAGCATAACATATTTAAAGAAAATATATATTTTTAAATATTATAGTTAGTCCTGGTTTAGACCTGTTTTGTTCAAGCCTTTCTCTTGGTTTATTTCTTTAGACAGTTGGTGGTATGGTCACTAAATGTTTGCTTCCCTTTGTCTTATAGTGAAAAATAATATTCTTACGCTGGAGTAAACATACCACTGTTTATAATGGTGGTACTAACGAGGCAGGGTGAAAAGTTTAAAATGCCTCGATCTGGATGACAACACAGGAACCATCGTTTCTCGTTGTGTTTCCTTACGGGCCTTTATACCGTCAGCACCACCAGTCACATGTGAAAACACAGGGCTGGGAAAAGCTTCTACAGCTGAATAAAGTTGACAGTTTTTGTGACAGCTCTTGGTTTAAGGAACATATAAAGATTTTCAATATATTTACATAAAATTGACTTTAATGTAAAATGGCGCATGATGAAAGCGACAGCGAAGACCTCATGGACGCACTTATGTCACAATTCAAGACCAGACGTTATGAAAGGGGCTTCAATGAAGAGAACTGGGAAGAGGTAACAGACCACTGTGTGTGAATATTAGGAAGCTGAGGATATATCTATACAGAGGCTAAAAGTGTAGCCAGATAATATATTTAGTGAAAATTGCACTGAAATATTTAGCTATTATTGATCATCTATTGCTGAAACAAAGAAAACAAAATAAGCCCAACAAGCTTGGGTCGCGAAAAACTCAGAAAGGAAATGCTTAAAATGAGACTCTGCAGGAGGACCTCTAGGGAAATGTTTGTAACCAAAACCGGCCCCAGGCCATCTCCTAAGGGCTTCTCAGTGAGTAGAAGTCAAAGCCTGGTTTAAATACTTTTAAAAACGCCCCTCTCATGTAAACAAAGAGAAGATTCACCTGCAGAATGTTGTAGGGAAGCATAGGTATTTAATAAAAGTTTAGCTATATTGCTTATTTAATTGTCCTATATAATATATATATATATATATATATATATATATATATATATATATATATATATATATATATATATATATATATCAGAAATCAAGTAATGGTTTTAGACACAAATGTGGAGTGAATGAAACACAAAAATGAACCATTAGTAGAAAATTCTGTCGTTGTGTCCTTGGGCAAGACACTTATCCCACCTTGCCTCCAGTGGTGTTCCAGCTGTAACACTGGTGAATGGAACCTTAATGTAATTCGCTTTAAATGAAAAGCGTCAACCGTAAATGTAACACTGGTGAATGTAAGTCGCTTTGGATAAAAGCGTCTGCTAAATGACTAAATGTAAATGTAATGTAAAAATTGAAAAAGTGATTGTCTAATCAGTGCATTTATGTTGATTACACCCTTTTGCAGCAAACTCACAGACATTTACATTAAAACCTGTAGCCTCTCTGTCACCTAGTTTTATAGGTCATAGATAACAAGTAGAAAGTACTGTATATGTTACCAGTTTGAACTCACCTCTGTGTATCTGTTTGTTGTACACATAAAAGGATTTGGTAACTGTTGCAAAGCTGCCTTGCTTTACATTTAATCTGCTTTATTTTCCAGGAGTTTGACAAAGTTCCCATGTTTATGACATCGGCTCCAGAGGACATCGACCCACTAAAGTACCCTGAACTTGCAACAATTCAGGCAATGATCCACGATGATGATCTGACTCCAGAGGGTACCTGTCCAGAGAAAATGAGTCATATGTTGTCATTATGTCATGTAGTACAAGGGTGTAGTTTTGGACACAGTTAACATCTTAAACACAGGACAGAAAATTGTTCATTCTGTTAATTTGTGCATTTTTTTTCTAGAAAAAGCCCAGAATCTGAAATCGGAGGGCAATGCTTATTTTAAAGAGAAGAACTACACAAAAGCCATACTGTCCTACACAGCGGCTTTGACGATGAAAAGCAGTGATCAAGACCTCAGAACTGTTATCCTCACAAACCGCGCTGCAACACACTTTCATCTGGGTAAAGACCACAAATGTTCAACTTAAAAAATATTTTCACTGAAATAATTTTAAATTGATCAAACGTGGCTTGTATTTTCTCTTTTGCAGGTAATATGCGTTCTGCACTAAATGACGCTACAGCTGCAAAAAAGATCAAATCAGATCACCTCAAAGCCCTGATCAGAGGTGTGTGACACAGAATGAGTTGTTACAGTTCACTTCCATGAGGTGGCACTCAGGAGATTAACACTAAATTAAAGTTATATTTAGAAATTAGAATATTAATAATAAAGAAATTCAAGGCTCTATAGTCAAGAAGAGTCCATATTCCCATTCATATTCTCCTTAAACACAATCAGGCTGTACAGGTTTCTCATACATTTTGTCCAGATTCTGTTAAACGTCATGAGCTATATTGACACATTGATGTTTATATATATATATATATATATATATATATATATATATGTATAAATATATATTGGTCTCCAGTGTTTTACTTAATATTACAAAGAGAAAGCACAGTGGGGAAAATGAATGAATTAATAAAACACACGCTTTAATAACAATAATATTTTGTTCTTCACAAACCAAATAAGATGGATTTATTTGATGTTATACTTACACACTTTCATTTGTTTGTTCATTAGTAAAAGTAATTTTAGTAATCTGTTATGATTCATGCAGGTGCCCAGTGCTGCATAGAGCTACGTCGTTTCGCGGAGGCTGTCCAGTGGTGTGACGAGGGGCTCGCAGTCCATCCCACCGACAAGAAGCTGCAGGAGCTCAGAGTGGCAGCAGACAAACACAAGGTAAAGTGTCCCAAGATTATGGTGTGAGAGTAAGCTTTGATATTTCACATTTCACCTCGTTGTTGTGCTTTAGAGAGCTGCAGACAGAGATGCCAGAAAGGCCAAAGTCAAAGAAAAGAAGCAGCTTGAAGAGAAGGAAGTGCTTCTGGCTGCCATAAAGGTAAAGATGAAGTTCAAACTCCAGGGCAGTTCTGGGGTTTCATTCTGGGTTTTCAGTGTTCAGCTGGTTCAAAACTACTCAAAGATACTCAGTTGTATCAAAGCTTTTATGTGTTTAGAGCCCATTGATAATCATTTTTTATGTTTGCCTTTTTTCCACCTGCACTGTTTAGAATGAGCTTACTCCAAAATAAGAAAAATAGAGCAAACAGCAAAGGATCAAGCAGCACAAAAAATAGGGATGAGTTGGTTACCAGTTTTGAGACACCACTAATTAAAACAACATAGTACAGGGTCCTAATCTGAGCTTATACAAAGCTGTGTTTAGTTAGTTTGTTCTTAATAACTTAATGTAAGTTGCTTTGAATGAAAGCATCAACTACAAATGTAACACTGGTGACTGGATTTCACAGGAAAGAGGGATAAAGCTCCTACAGTCCACAAAGCCTCAGCGGTGTTCAGACAGTGACAACAAGGATCAAGTCTCCTCTGTGGGACTATCAGAGCTCAGTCTCGACGGTCTAAGCTCACAGGAGGTCACTGGGGCTCAGGTTTTCCTAAACCCACAGGACGGCTTCCTGCACTGGCCCGTGCTCTTCCTCTATCCCGAACACCAGCAGAGTGACTTCATCTCAGCTTTCTGTGAAAACAACTGGTAAACTGCTTCTGCTTTTACAGTTATGTGACAGAGACAATGCCATCTTTTTGGCATTTTCTGTTATTTTTGCAAATTTTTGTTCAGCTAAAATCTATTGTTAGGCTTATTGTTTCTGATTTGGGGTCCTCAGATCAAATGTCTATTGCCAAAGGATACAGTCTCTGCCACTTTACTCCAAGTTTTAACTGTGTTAACTGTTGACAGAGATAGATATTACGACGTGTTGGGTTAAGCTGCACTTTTAATGGTAATGTTTTTTTTGTATTTTTTTTGCTGCCAGTTTCTTAGATCACCTTTCAGTCATGTTTGGTGAAGAACTTCCTCCTTGGGACTCTGACCAAAAATACCGCCCACCAAATCTGCAGGTGTGTCTGCTGAAGTGCCTCAGTAATTGCTGAATAATCGCTGAAACCATGTTTAAAAGTCTTGAGTCTTAACCTAAGTATAGCGTTAGAACAGCATTTACAGTATTGTTCAAAATAATAGCAGTACAATGTGACTGACCAGAATAATCCAATAATTATGTTGCTTTATGCTGAAGAGGACATGCCCTTGAAATGTTTGTTTCAACAAGACAATGACCCCAAACACACTAGTAAACAAGCAAAGTCTTGGTTCCAAACCAACAAAATTAATGTTATGGAGTGGCTAGCCCAATCCCCGGACCTTAATCCAAACGAGAAGCTGTTCCTGAAGCAGAACCAAGAAATGTAAATGAATTGTAGAATGTTGTTAAAGAATCAGTGGAAGTGGAATAACAGCTGAGAGGTGCACAAGTGGGCGCAGTGGCTCAGTGGTAGAGCGGTCGTCCTTCAGCCAGAAGGTAGGCGGTTCGATTCCCGCTCACCCCACAGTTCATACTGTCGTTGTGTCCTTGGGCAAGAAACTTAACCCACTCTGTCTCCAGTGGTGTTCTGTAACACTGGTAATTAATGTAAGTCGCTTTGGATAAAAGCGGCAGCTAAATGAGTAAATGTAAGTTGGTGCCACACAGATGTGAAGCAGTTTTAAAAAACTGATCCACTAAACATTAATTAGTGGATCACAGGATTGCTAAATCCAAGAAACAAAAACGTTTGTTCAAAATAGTTTTGAGTTTGTACAGTCAACAGCAGACACTGCTATTTTATTTGAACACACCCCTTTCAACTAAAAACCTGGATTATTCAGGTTAGTCACATTGTACTGCTATTATTTTGAACAATACAGTATACACTGGGTAAAAGTCACTTTTTTCTTTCTAGTTGTTTTTTGAAGACAAAGAAAAGGAGATGCTGTACCAAGTCAATCCAGAGACATCACTTCTACATGTTCTACAGCATAAAAGGTCAATTTACCAACCTTACTCACTTGTCGCTAAGCCCCGCCCTCTAATCCCTCCATTAGCCAGTCATATACATTCAGATCTTTATGAAAATACATTGAAAATATTGAAATGATTTTACTTTGATAGAAATACACACATGTTTATTACATTGCAAACCTGTTACAGTGAGCTCTGTTTTTGACTTGTCAAAGGTAGAAAATAATTTAAAAAATATATATAATTCAGGGCATTTGTTGCATGTCACAGCCACATTGTTTCACTCCGGCCAACATTATCATACTTTCTATCCCCCATTTAGTCTGTTATAATCTGGTTTTCTGTTATAAAAGGAAGAAATATATGGTTTTATGCTGATACAGTTTGACTGTTCTTTGTTAATTTTGAATTCCTGTGTAAGGCTTTTTAATAGCTACTAAGACATTTTGCCCCCATAATATGTCTGTATAACCTACAGCTTGTGGAGGTTGTGTTGTTCTTGAAGTTAAATTCTTTCATGTTCAAAGTCATTATACATGTTTTCCCCTTAAAACAAAAAAACAGGAGTAACTGGGTAGTCACTGCTCATTTTCTACTGACTTGACAGCAAAAAGCACAGCTGGAATGTTTTTTTTTTGTTTGTTTTCTTAAACATCCTTGACATTCTTTACTGCTTAACTATGCTTTCTTATTTGTTATCAGGTTCTTTGTCAAAGTGGGAACGCCAAGTTTCATTGTTTTGGTGAAAGGCTCGCCGTTCTGCGAACAATATTTAAGTGAGAAGAAAGTGAAAAGACTGTAAAAGCACAAACACCACAGGAAGTATGTATGCCTCTGTACAATAAACAAACAAGTGCGTAGCAAAGCACTGCATCTGTAAATCCAGTGCTGGTCTGTGTTTATGTTGCATGAGATATCTAATTTGATATTATTTGAAATTCACAGATATCTGTGAATTTATTAGTTTAACACATTTTTCTGCAATCAAGTTGACAATGGAGTTTGTCAGTCCATATTTAATAGTTTGGCTCAGCGGACACATAAACCATATGAAATAAAGAAACAGTGACTAGGCAACTTACTTTTGATGATTATAACAGGAGACGATGGGGCTTACAGTTGAACACTGCAATTATTTCATTATAGTCCAACTTTGCCTGCTATAGTGATGACTGGAAAATGTACTGAGTTTGGGCTGGGTTGCAGGGTCATCAATGTTGGACAAGTCGGATGGATCTGTTAAGTCCTCCTCAGTGCTGGCCCTAGGCTTAGGCGAGTCTGAAACAATGAATGCGCTACTATAGTAAATTATGATTAGTTCATTTTCATGATTGCACATTTACCCCTATTAATTAGTCTAATATATGGCTGTATGTAGGCTACCTGTACACTGGCGTGGAGGAGAATTAGACGTTTGATGGAGCGCTGCTGGTGATGGAGAAATTGCTGAATTAACATTAACAACAGAGCTGAGCTCCTTACTACTCGAGATTGATGGCTCCTGAACATTTGAATTATCTTCCTCTTGCGTTCGTGGTCTTTTTGACACGAACTTTATTAAGTTGCTCTGTTTCATTTTTGTTTAACATGCCTAGCTACGTGTCCCAGCTGTGTATCATGCTCGTTGCGGTGAAGGGTGGAGGGGCACGGGGCTGTTCGCAATCTGACTTTGATGTCATCATTATGGCAAAGAAGAATCAAGAAACAATACGATATATTGACATGTGAGTGGGCCATAGCCCACTCGTAGCTACACGGCCGCAAACGACACAACGTAATTATTATACAATCTATGGACACAACATGTCTACGGTTGACTAAAACAAAAAATCGTTAATGACAATAAACACTAGCTTTGTGGTTGAGAAAAAGTACATTCATCATGACGTCTCAGTCATCCCGGTAATCATACGCCATCTCAGCGTCTGGACTTTGTCAGTTCTAAGCATGTCTGGTCTGTGAGATGACCAGGGACTCTCACAGACCAGACGTGCTTAGAACTGCCAAAGTCCAGATGTTTAGATGCCTTCTTTTTTAATCCTTTAGTATTACATTTATAATTTTTTTCTGTTGGCATATGATGTTTATCACAGAAATGTGTATTTTATTTAAAATCAAGTAGTGAGTTTTTATATATACAGTTGTGCTCATAAGTTTACATAGCCTGGCAGAAATTGTGAATTTTTGTTTTATTTATTTTTTGGCCATTTTGTCAGAGCATATAAATGAATGAATATGAACACAAAATAAAGAGATAGTTAGTGGTTGGGTGAACCCATTTATTGTCAAACAACTGTGTTTACTCTTTTTAAGTCATAATGACAACAGAAACTACCCTGATAAAATGTTTACATACCCAGGTGATTTTGGCCTGATAACATTCACCCAAGTTGACACAAACAGGTTTGGTTGGCTGCTAAAGGTAACCATCCTCACCTGTGATCTGTTTTCTTGTAATCCGTGTGTGTTTAAAAAAGGTCAGTGAGTTTCTGGACTCCTGACAGACCCTTCTTTCATTCCAGTGCTGCAATGATGTTTTTTTTAGGAGCATGATAATAGTCCAAACACACTCTTTCTAAATGGGACTAGATAGTTGTCCCTGGAGCCTGCTCTAGTTGTTCAGTTTGAGTTTCTTTTTACAAAGTATTTTTAAAGAAAGTGGAGCCATTTGGAGGATTTTGTAGACTAGGACTGAAACAGCACTTTAATGTGTTTTACAAGTTTAGCAGATTATATTTTTCAAGTAATCTGCGATAATAGTTTGTGGTGGGCTTTTTATCCAGTACCTTTATTAAAAAAATTGCCTTTCCGTGACATTATTTTTCTTTGACTATAAAAAATAAAACCAGGAAATGCAAGTTAATTGTCTTTTTTTCTCTTGGTCTGCCTCCCAAAACCATTCACCACAAAGACCTGAGTCGCTGAGAACAAAGTTTGTAGCATTCATGATGTAGCTCTTGCATCTAACTGAAACCAGCCTTTTGAGTTTTTGAGTGAATGTAGAATGGATATTAGTCTGTAATTAGAAATTCATTCATGTGTGTTTTGTGAAAAGAATAAGGTGAGTTAGGTCATGACACATATTGGAAATTTTACACACACTTTTCTTTTGGAAGTAACTTTTATTAAGATCACATTTTACATGTGAACTGTACATTGCCACTTGATAGATTTTCATCATTCAATTTGATTAAAACTTGGTTTTAGACAAAGCATATTACAAATATAATGTATATGTCTTAATAAAGATATGATTACTGTTTATACATATTGTCATTAAAATCATAAGAAAATCATAAAACTTGACACAACTGAAGCCCCACAATTATTGCAGGGTCAATGTTTGGTTCAAAAATAGGACTAGCTCATCATCACAGAAGCCGGCTGTATGTTGACTGTATTGATGTTAATAGTCGGTGTTTTATCCTGGTTCTTTAACTCTCGATGCATCTGACACCAGTTGCACCACACACAGAAACAAGACGAGCACATGTCCTTACACAGAGATCCCTGGGAGGACATAGCTTTTTTTAAAACATACTAGATACTTAAATATAAAATTACATGTTGTGGTCTTTCCTCATACCTTTATTTTGTATCTGTTTCTCAGACCAAACCCAGCAGGAGGAACGCATAAAGGGATCCCACATGCTACCAGCACAGCCGGGCTGAGAATGTCGCACAAAGGGAGACAGCGGTTCTCCTGAAATCTACCTGAGACGGTGCAGGCGAGGCACGGGCAGCACCAGAAACCATAGCAGCCTAAAAATACCAAAGCGCAGTCATAATAAAACAATCCATTGGAATCCAATCACATTACATTAATATAGTTTAAAATGGCAGGTTCTTACATGTTTTTGAATCCTCGAAGCAGTCGCAGAGACCACTGCTCCACTCAACCTCATATGCCTTTGAATATTCAGCCATAAATTTGGATTGATCTGTGAAAAATTATTTGCAAAATAACTCACTCTAACTAAAATTTAATTCAAACTTAATTTAACTTGGAAGAGGTTACCTGTCCGAGCTGAACACCTGTGCTCACCTGGCGGTCTCAAGGACGGACGCAATCAGTCTGGATTGTTTGACTGGAACACATTCCTGCCAAACCTGAATCTATGATGGCAAAAATGAAAGTAAAAACCATTGTATAGTTTGTCCATGGATACTTTCAGATAGAGGTTTTTCATTTTTCAACAGTTAAGTGTCCAAGAGCGTATATCAAAACAAATGTAAAAAGACAAGCATCAAACTTATCCAGACTTTTTAACATGTCTCTTCTTAAAACATACTTTATTGCAGAACCTTTATCGTTTTTACATTAGCTTTTAATTTGTCTTTTTATGTCTTTGCTTGTGAGTAGAATATGTAAATTAATTTTATTTTTAAAACCCTTTTGCCTTCAGAACTGCCTTAATTCTTTGTGGCATAGATTCAACAAGGTGTTGGAAACATTCCTCAGAGATATTTGGTCCATCTTGGTTCCACCACATCCCAAAGGTGCTCTATTGGATGAGATGGTGGAGGCCATTTTAGTACAGTGAACTCATTGTCATGTTCAAGAAACCAATTTGAAATGATTCGAGTATTGTGACATTGTGCATTATCCTGCTGGAAGTAGCCATCAGAGGATGGGTACATGGTGGTCATAAAGAGATGGACATGGTCAGAAACAATGCTCAGGTATGCACACCATTACACCACCACCTCCAGCCTGAACCATTGAGACAAGGCAGGATGGGTTAATGCTTTTATGTTCTTTAAGCCAAATTTTGTCTCTTCCATCTGAATGTTGCAGCAGAAATCGAGACTCATTAGACCAGGCAACCTTTTTCCAGTCTTCTATTGTTCAATTTCTGTGAGCCTGTGTGAATTGTAGCCTGTGTTTCCTGTTTTTAGCCGTCAGGAGTGGCACCTGGTGTGGTCTTCTGCTGCTTCAGGGTCCGACATGTTGTGCGTTCAGAGATGGTATTCTGCAGACCTTTGTTGTAACGAGTTGTTATTTGAGTTACTGTTGCCTTTCTATCATCTCTAACCAGCCTTCTCCTCTGACCTCTGACATCAACAAGGCATTTCCGTCCACACAACTGCCGCTCACTGGATATTTTCTCTTTTTTGGACCATTCTCTATAAACCTTAGAGATGGTTGTGCGTGAAAATCCCAGTAGATCAGCAGTTTTCAAAATACTCAGCGGTGTAAAGATTAAGAACCACAGTTTAAAATGCAAGTGTAATGATAAATGTGAAAAGTCAAAAAGGAATGAGAGTCTCCACAACAAAAACACACTGCTAACTCCACCACTGGAAACAACAGTTTGTGGAATTCACACTGGTAATATGGGTTTATAGATTGTACAGTGTGAAAAATGGTCTTAATTATAAGACATCAAGTCATCTTGGGATTTCTTTCCTTTATAAAACTGCATTTATGTGGAGAAAACATGTTTTTCTGTGTTATTAAATGCACAAAAACGTATTGAACTTGGTTTAAATTCCGGTGCTGGATTCTCAGATATAACATACAGCAAGTGTTTGTTTTACTGGTTCACTCCTTGGTTCTCTGCATATACTTTACACATTTTATCACGAGACATTTACAGTGAGTGTTAAATAAGAGTTACTTGGATCCTAATGTTAAAAGTCCTAATGTTAAATCTGGTGTTTTATGTGGATATGACTGAAAAAGACTCAATTTACAAAGATATTTTTGGAAATTAATGCGTTGTAATGTTTTTTAACTAAAACCGGGTCAGCAGCAAATTCTGTTTGAGCTCTCAAATGTCACACATAGTATGGATGCATAATAAATAAAACACAAGTTAAAACCTTTCAATGTTAATCTTTCAAAAAAAAAAAAAAATACATTAGGCTATTGTTGCTTTAATAATTTGTAGCTTTCAAATCATCTCTCTAACTTCTAAAAAAACTTAATAGGATTACAAACATAACATATATACATATATTATTTATAGATTTTATTATTTAAGATATTAACTGTTTTTCCTCAGTATTCATTTCTATTACTGTAGAATTCTGCTACAGGGATTGTGTCGTTATGGCGATATTTGTAACGATGTCACACATTCTAATTCTAAAGTGACATCACATGAGAGCTGTAGAATGGAGGTGAGGACAGACAATTGTTCATTTCTTATCAGACTCTTGAAGAGACCAGAAGCAACACGTCGAACAGACTACATTAGCTACAAGCCACAGACACAGTCGATACCTACAGAAGGAAGACTTTCTTACTGGTTAAACACTCCACCAGTTCAACAGCAGCAGATTCTCAACAAAATCCAACATGTCAGATCACTGCAACCCGTTCACAGCGACCTGTACAACAGCAGCGAGGTACTGCCTGCCTGTGAACTTTGAGATGATGCCGGATGGACCCTGCCACAACAGGGGAGTCACTGTCGGGAACTTAACTGCAGAGGCCAAAGGACCCTCTATAAAGGCAGCTAAGACCCTGGCCTCAGCCGTGGTGCTGGAACAGCTCCAGAGGCTGTCCGCATTTGCTGCCCTTCCTGAAATAAAGAGGACGAAGAAGACCACAGTGGGCGCTGAAGCTCACATCCGCCCTGACTTGGTCTGGGAAAGGATCCCAGCAGCCGCCTGAATGAGCTGCAGCTGGCCCGAAGGAGGAGCCTGCTGTGTACCAGTGGTGGAGGACAAAATGGATGGAAACAACTGTGTTTCTCCATTGAGGTCTCCTGGACCAGTGCACTGCCACTGGGACTGGCTCCACCAAGAAAGAGGCCAAGAGAAGAGCTTCCACAGCACTGCTCCTAATGATGGGCTATCAAGTCCCTGAGCAAGACCAGTCTGAGCTGCCCAGTCCACTACAGACCACCAGAGGACTGCGGCCCCTGAGTTCAGATGAAGACACCAACCATCTAAACAACCAAAGTCCTCAGGACACTATTGAGAATACTAAGAGTCCACAGGACAACCAGAGTCCACAGGACACTACAGAAAATACCCGGAGTCCACGTGACAACCAAAGTCCACAGGGCACTACAGAGAATACTCAGAAAATACCAAGAGCCTCAGCCGTAGAGCTGGAACAGCTGTCCATGCTTGCTGCCACAAATGTAGTGAACAAGAGGAAGAAGAAGACCACAGCGGACATTGAAGCCCACATCCGCCCTGACTTCGGTCTGGGGAAGGATCCCAGCAGCCGCCTGAATGAGCTGCAGCTGGCCCGAAGGGAGGAGCCTGCTGTGTACCGTGTGGTGGAGGCCAGACTGGATGGGAACAACTGTGTTTTCTCCATTGAGGTCTCCCTGGACCAGTGCACTGCCACTGGGACCGGCTCCACCAAGAAAGAGGCCAAGAGAAGAGCTTCCACAGCACTGCTCCTAATGATGGGCTATCAAGTCCCTGAGCAAGACCGGTCTGATCTTCCCATTCTAAAACAGATCACCAGAGGACTCCAGTTCTTGAGTTCAGATGAGACCACCAACCATCTGACCAGCAAAGTCCTCAGGACACTACAGAGAATACCCAGAGTGCACAAGACACTACAGAG
This sequence comes from Perccottus glenii, assembly GCA_024416835.2. Classification (NCBI taxonomy): domain Eukaryota; kingdom Metazoa; phylum Chordata; class Actinopteri; order Gobiiformes; family Odontobutidae; genus Perccottus; species Perccottus glenii. The sequence goes on along the minus strand of CM044559.2, from coordinate 22,811,607 downwards.
AATACCCAGAGTCCACAGGACACTACAGAGAATAGCCAGAGTGCACAGGACAACCAAAGTCCACAGGACACTACAGAGAATAGCCAGAGTCCACAGGACACTACAGAGAATAGCCAGAGTGCACAGGACAACCAAAGTCCACAGGACACTACAGAGAATAGCCAGAGTCCTCAGGACACTACAGAGAATAGCCAGAGTCCACAAGACACTACAGAGAATACCCAGAGTCCACAGGACACTACAGAGAATAGCCAGAGTGCACAGGACAACCAAAGTCCACAGGACACTACAGAGAATAGCCAGAGTCCACAGGACAACCAAAGTCCACAGGACATTACAGAGAATACCCAGAGTCCACAGGACACTACAGAGAATAGCCAGAGTTCACAGGACAACCAAAGTCCACAGGACACTACAGAAAATAGCCGTAGTGCACAGGACAACCAAAGTCCACAGGACACCACAGAGAATACTCAGAAAATACCAAGAGCCTCAGCCGTAGAGCTGGAACAGCTGTCCATGCTTGCTGCCACAAATGTAGTGAACAAGAGGAAGAAGAAGACCACAGCGGACATTGAAGCCCACATCCGCCCTGACTTCGGTCTGGGGAAGGATCCCAGCAGCCGCCTGAATGAGCTGCAGCTGGCGAAGGGAGGAGCCTGCTGTGTACCGTGGTGGAGGCCAGACTGGATGGGAACAACTGTGTTTTCTCCATTGAGGTCTCCCTGGACCAGTGCACTGCCACTGGGACCGGCTCCACCAAGAAAGAGGCCAAGAGAAGAGCTTCCACAGCACTGCTCCTAATGATGGGCTATCAAGTCCCTGAGCAAGACCGGTCTGATCTTCCCATTCTAAAACAGATCACCAGAGGACTCCAGTTCTTGAGTTCAGATGAGACCACCAACCATCTGACCAACCAAAGTCCTCAGGACACTACAGAGAATACCCAGAGTGCACAAGACACTACAGAGAATACCCAGAGTCCACAGGACACTACAGAGAATAGCCAGAGTGCACAGGACAACCAAAGTCCACAGGACACTACAGAGAATAGCCAGAGTCCACAGGACACTACAGAGAATAGCCAGAGTGCACAGGACAACCAAAGTCCACAGGACACTACAGAGAATAGCCAGAGTCCTCAGGACACTACAGAGAATAGCCAGAGTCCACAAGACACTACAGAGAATACCCAGAGTCCACAGGACACTACAGAGAATAGCCAGAGTGCACAGGACAACCAAAGTCCACAGGACACTACAGAGAATAGCCAGAGTCCACAGGACAACCAAAGTCCACAGGACATTACAGAGAATACCCAGAGTCCACAGGACACTACAGAGAATAGCCAGAGTTCACAGGACAACCAAAGTCCACAGGACATTACAGAGAATACCCAGAGTCCACAGGACACTACAGAGAATAGCCAGAGTTCACAGGACAACCAAAGTCCACAGGACACTACAGAAAATAGCCGTAGTGCACAGGACAACCAAATTCCACAGGACACCACAGAAAATAGCCAGAGTTCACAGGACAACCAAAGTCCACAGGACACTACAGAAAATAGCCAGAGTGCACAGGACAACCAAAGTCCACAGGACACTACAGAGAATAGCCAGAGTTCACAGGATAACCAAAGTCCACAGGACACTACAGAAAATAGCCAGAGTCCACAGGACAACCAAAGTCCACAGGACACTACAGAGAATACCCAGAGTCCACAGGACAACCAAAGTCCACAGGACACCACAGAGAATACCCAGAGTCCACAGGACAACCAAAGTCCACAGGACACTACAGAAAATAGCCAGAGTCCACAGGACCACCAAATTCCACAGGACACCGCAGAGAATACCCAGAGTCCACAGAACAACCAAAGTCCACAAGACACCACAGAAAATAGACAGAGTCCACAGGACCACCAGAGTCCACAGGACACCACAGAGAATACCCAGAGTCCACAGGACAACCAAAGTCCACAGGACACCACAGAGAATACCCAGAGTCCACAGGACAACCAAAGTCTACAGGACACCACAGAAAATAGCCAAAGTCCACAGGACAACCAAAGTCCACAGGACACTACAGAGAATACCCAGAGTCCACAGGACAACCAAAGTCCACAGGACACCACAGAAAATAGCCAGAGTCCACAGGACAACCAGAGTCCACAGGACACCACAGAGAATACCCAGAGTCCACAGGACAACCAAAGTCCACAGAACACCACAGAGAATACCCAGAGTCCACAGAACAACCAAAGTCCACAGGACACCACAGAGAATACCCAGAGTCCACAGGACAACCAAAGTCCACAGGACACCACAGAGAATACCCAGAGTCCACAGAACAACCAAAGTCCACAGGACACCACAGAGAATACCCAGAGTCCACAGGACAACCAAAGTCTACAGGACACTACAGAAAATACCCAGAGTCCACAAGACAGCCAAAGTCCATCTGTGAGTCCAGAGGAACACCTTTTGATTAGTGTTCTTGTCAAGAAAATGCTTCAGAAAGGTCCACTCCTTCCAAACACATGCACATATTCATCCACGTACAAATTCATTGTTTGGGGGCTGGAAAAGGCAGTCCACAGGACCAGTTTAAGGTCCCTGATGGAGTGTTCCTCAATCCCAAAATCATCAAGAAAATAGGCAAAGTTGCTGCTAAAGATTTGATCTACGAATTCGGAACCGCATCTAAGCTTCTGGGAAAAGCTATGAGAAAAGATTCTCGCGCAGAGTTTGAAGAGGCAGCTGTGAAACACATAAACATCCGTCTGAATTACCTGAACCAACCAAAGACCGGACTGGCACGATTCTTCTCAAGGTAGGACAAGCCCATGAGACCGCCCTTCTAGACCAGCACCAAGGACCACCACTCTTCCATCCAGTTCATCTGGACTAGTCAATGAGCTGATATTTTTTGCCACCAGCAACTAACAACTAAATATGTTGTATTTGATTTTGAAGTGCTTAAACAGATTCTTAATTTCTTTCCTTACAGGAATGCTTTTTGAAAATATTTCAAAAAGCATTCATTTAACCTAGGAATTTAGATTTATTTTAAGCACTTAAAATACAACATATAGTTTAAAGTCAACATTCTTCTTAAAAACAATTTACTTTTTAAATAAAACTTATGTCAATATGTTTTGTTTAAAGAAAACACCACAGTTAAAATATTAATAAAAATATTAAAAATATTTTAAAAATAAATCCACAAAAACTTATTCTGGCTGTGTTGTTCTACTGTACCTTTATCTTTTAATTCTAAATATATCCTTATACTCATTATAATATTTCAAGAAATGTAATTAAATAATATGACCGTTTCCATGGTAACAACATAAACGGTAATAGTGGCTGTAGCACAGGGTTTCTGAACTAATTACATTTAGTCATTTAGCAGACGTTACAAGTTTATGTTTAGCCAGAGGTAATACTAAACAAACCTTTTTAGTCTGTCTACACACATTTAAAGTGTTTTGTTCTCTGGAGTGTTGATAAGCGCCACCTACAGGAGTTGGTAGGAAGTGTTTTGAGTGTCTGTAGTGAATAAGTTTATAAAAGTATGTTTGTATGGGCAGGGCTGGACTGGTACAAAAAAAAGGCCCTGGCATTTTTACTCAGTCCGGCCCACCACAAACGGTCAGACACAACCAACTAGTACACCATCCTTGCGGTCCCTGTAGATATGCATATCTACTGTTCCATTCCAAAAACCCCTACAAAGCTGAGAACTAAGTGCCATGGACCAGTGTACCAGTGCAAGTGGCCCAGTGTACTCACTCTCTCTTGACAGACTCCCTGGTGATCAAAGGTTCCTCCCTGTCTCTCTCCTCCACTGCTAACTCAACCTGGCTTGACAATACATAAGGACAGAGAGAGAGAGGATTGAACATCTATATATATATATATATATATGTAGCAGTATCAGTTTTACATTTTTCTCCCTTTAAACAAAAACAGGAGTAACCGGGTAATCACTGCTCATTTTCTACTAACTAAGCACAGCTGCAGGAAGTATACATGAAAATGAGCATTGTTTTTTTTTTTTTGTTTCCTTAAACATCCTTGACATTCTTTCCTGCTAACTATGCTTTATTTGTTATCAGATTCTTTGTCAAAATGGTGACGCCAAGTTTTATCGTTTTGGTGAAGGGCCCGCCGTTCTGCAAACAATAATTATGTGAGTTTTTTTTTTTTTTTTCAGAGAATATGAATGATAACACAAAAAACTTTTTTTTCACTCATAGTTAGTGGTTGGGTGAAGCCATTTGTTGTCAAACAACTGTGTTTACTCTTTTTAAGTTATAATGAAAACAGAAACTACCCAAATGACCCTGATAAAAAGTTTAGATACCCTGGTGATTTTGGCCTGATAACATGCACAAGTTGACACAAACAGGTTTGAATGGTTACTGAAGGTAACCATCCTCACCTGTGATCTGTTTTCTTGTAAGTGTGTTTATAAAAGGTCAGTGAGTTTCTGGACTCCTGACAGACCCTTGCATCTTTCATTCCAGTGCTGCAATAATGTTTCTCAATAGAAGCATGATAATAGTCCAAACACACTTTTTCTAAATGGCACTAGACAGTTGTCCCTGGAGCCTGCTCTAGTTGTCCAGTTTGAGTTTCTTTTTACAAAGTCCTTTAACGAAGGTGGAGCCATTTGGAGGATTTTGTAGACTAGAACTGAAACAGCACTTTATTGTGTTTTACAAGATTAGCAGATTATATTTTCCAAGTATTCTGCGATGATAGTGATAGATAGTTTGTGTTGGGCTTTTTATTCAGTTCCTTTAGTATCAATTGTGCTATATTAATAAAATTGCCTTGACATTATTTTTCTTTGACTATAAAAAATAAAACCAGGAAGTACAATTTAATTGTCATGTTTGAATAAGTTCCTCTTGGCCTGCCTCTCAAAACCATTCATCACAAAGACCTGATTCACTGAAGACTTTAATAAGATGCATCAACAGTGCCTCAATAATTGTTAAATCTTGAACAAAGTGCGTAGCATTCATGATGTAGCTCTTGCATCTAATTGAAACCAATCTTTTGTGTTTTATCTGTAATCGTGAATGCCAAGGTGTGATGCATTTCAGTGAATGTAGGGTTGATTTTCATCTGTAATTAGAAACTCTTTAATGTGTGTTTTGTGAAAAGAATAAGGTGAGTTAGGTCATGACACATATTGGAAATCTTATACACGTTTTACTTTTGGAAGTAACTTTTATTAAGACCACATTTTACATGTGAACTGTACATTGCCACTTGATAGATTTTCATCATTCAATTTAATTAAAACTTGGTTTTAGACAAAGCATATTACAAATATAATGTATATGTCTTAATAAAGATATGATTACTGTTTATACATATTGTCATTAAAATCATAAGAAAATCATAAGACTTGACACAACTGAAGCCCCACAATTATTCCAGGATCAATGTTTGGTTCAAAAATAGGACTGGGCCATCATCACAGGAGCAGGCTGTATGTTGACTGTATTGACGTTAAAAGTAGTCAGTGTTTTATCCTGGTTCTTTAACTCTCGATGCATCTGACACCAGTTGCACCACACACACAAACAAGACGTGCACATGTCTTTACACAGAGATCCCTGGGAGAACATAGCTTTTTAAAAACATACTAGAGACTTAAATATAAAATAACATGTTGTGGTCTTTCCTCATACCTTTATTTTGTATCTGTTTCTCATGGCCGCCCTCAGACCAAACCCAGCAGGAGGCACGCATAAAGGGATCCCACATGCTGCCACTAAAGTTGGGGTGAGGAGGTCGCACAAGGGGAGACAGCGGTTCTCCTGAAATTTACTTGAGACTGTACAGGCGAGGCACGGGCAGCACCAGAAACCATAGCAGCCTAAAAATACCAAAGTGTACCCAATAAAACAAGCCATTGGAATCAAATCACATTACATTAATATAATTTAAAAAGGCAGGTTCTTGCATGTTTTTGAATCCTCGAAGCATCCGCAGAGACCAGTGCTCCACTCAACCTCATATGCCTTTGAATAATTAGCCATGGATTTGGATTGATCTGTGATTTAAAACTAAAATTATTTGCAAAATAACTCACTCTATTATGTCTTAATTCAACAACAAAAAAGTTAAATACAAAAATATAGAACAAAACTTAGCAGAGGTTGCCTGTCCGAGCTGAACACCTGTGCTCACCTGGCGATCTCGAGGACAGACGCAATCAGTCTGCATTGTTTGACTGGAACACATTCCAACCAAACCTGAATCTATGATGGCAAAAATGAAAGTAAAAACATTGTATAGTTTGTCCATGGATACTTTCTTGACACTTAGAGGTATTTCATTTTTTAACAGTTAAGTGTCCAAGAGCGTATATCAAAACAAATTTAAAAAGACAAGCATCAAACTTATCCAGACTTTTTAAAATGGTAGATATAAGTTTGTCCAATGATAATAGTTTCCAATGTAACTTTATATAAAAAACAGCACATTTCTTATTATTAGTTACTGTTTCTTTGACATACTCTGTCTGTATGTTCCTTGTTGTGTTTAAAAGGCTATAAGGGGGTAGTTTCTGGGTGTTTCTCTGAGAATGTGTTAAAGACTAAAACAAAACCTCATAAAACAGTGTTACTGTTTGTCTGCCGGGTGTTTCTCCATTTGTGATGACTTCAAGACTTAACAAATCTATTCAGTGACTTGTGAGATGCCATTTAAAATCAGGTCAGTGGGGAGTGTAGTGCCTGTGACTGGTATTGTCCTGGTCCACAGTTTGTATTCTGGCTGCTCGAGACTAGTGCACATGAAGTATTTGGTATAGTTTCCTTCCTTGAGAATAAATTTCACTAAAAACTTTTAAAGCCTTTCATGGCTTTAAGCTGAAATACAGACATTTGAACATCTTATATTTCTGGGTCTACTGGTTAATGAGTCTAGTTCTCAAAGCTGTAACCAACCAAGTCTCTTCTTAAAACATACTTTTTATGTCTTTGCTTGTGAGTAGTATATGTAAATTAAGTTTACTTTTATAACCCTTTTGCCTTCAGAACTGCCTTAATTCTTCATGGCATAGATTCAACAAGGTGTTGTAAACATTCCTCAGAGATATTTGGTCCATATTGACATGAAGCCCCACAATTATTCCATGATGCAATGTTTGGTTCAAAAATAGGACATCCATCATCTATTGGATTGAGATCTGGTGACTGTGGAGACCATTTGAGTAAAGTGAACTCATTGTCATGTTTCAAGAAACCAGTCTGAGATGATTCGAGCTTTGTGACGTGGTGCATTATCCTGCTAAATAGCCATCAGAGGATGGGTACACTGTAGTCTGTTCTTCTGCTGCTTTGGGTTCCAATGTGTTGTGCGTTCAGAGATGGTATTCTGCAGACCTTGGTTGTAACGAGTAGTTATTTTAGTTACTGTTACCTTTAACTCTAACCAGTCTGCCCTTTCTCCTCTGACCTCTGACATCAACAAGGCATTTGTGTCCACACACCTGCCGCTCAATGGATATTTTCTCTTTTTCGGACCATTCTCTGTAAACCTTAGAGATGGTTGTGCGTGAAAATCCTAGATCAGCAGTTTTTAAAATACTCAGACCAGCCTGTTGGGCACCAACAACCATTCCAGGTTTAAAGTCACTTAAATCCTCTTTCTTCACCATTCTGATGCTCGCTTTAAACTTCAGCAAATTAACTTGACCACATCTAGATGCCTAAATGCATTGAGTTGCTGCCATGTGACTGGCTGATTACCAATTTGTGTTACCAATAACAATACCAGAACAATAATAACAATAATTCAACTGTCTAATTTCAAAAAAGGACAAAAAGAGATCATATACATTTTTTTCCAGTCTGTGTGCTGTTCAAACCTCAGCTCAAAGATGAATCATGTGCTGTTGGCTCCATCTGCTGGCTGTAAACAGTCCTTCATTGGTGGGTATACAGGTAAAGTGGGAGGTGACATCACAGGAGATATAGTCTTGTCTGCGTCTAATTGTAGATGTTTTATTTTGTTTGTAAAGTCCTGTGAGTTGATGATATGGTGTTGTTAGTGGTGTAGAAAATTTTTGGCAGTAGGTAATTATGATTGATATTATCTTATTAAGATTAATTTCGGGCACCATTCTCAATTTATTATATCTATATTTTCATAACCGTCTCGAGAACAAACGGTTCTGTCTCTGATAAAACTATTCAGTCTCATAATCTAAAAAAAGGAGAATTCTATTGTTTTTCGTTTATCCTTAATATAAACAGATAAAACACCATTACAACGACATGCATTTTATGGGGGTTTTATTAAAACAAAGTTATGCAAATTAATAATAATAATAATAATAATAACGAATAATGTGATATGAACAATGGTAACAATCTATGTTATCATTAGGACTATGAACGGGGTTTTGAGAGTGATAGGAGATGAATGAACAGGTCTGATAGGCCAGGCTTTAACCATAGATTGTGAATAATTGATGTTATCCGCCCATTGGTCCCCTATTCACCAATATTGTCATTACGAATGGGCAATAAAATGGCATCAACATCCAGGCTTTTCAGCTTTTACTCCATAGTAAAACAATAGTTTTTAGATAGCATAAACAGACATATTTATCAACCCCCCCCCCCCCAGAGTTGTCACGTAGTAAAAACTTAGCTCAAGAGACCGTAGACATCTTTTGTACCAGGCTGTAAACATGAGTTTTACACTTGTAAAGTTGCCATTGGGTTTCTCCTTATATTTCCGCTTTTGGAGCCTGCCCTCTGGTGGACGGCGGTATATCGCTGTATTTCGCTGTAAAATCGCCATATGGCGGCGCCCTTACACGAGGACCATTTTAGAGGTTCCATGGGAGAGGCTTGGCTTTAACAGAATACGGTTATCACGCCAACTCTTTTGTGTCACGTGCAAAACTCACTCTGGTAAGCGTGGAACGGCGTCCGGCTTTGACGTCAGGGTCCAAAGGTGTGCTTTCGGCTCTGGCGTTGTCCGGCGGTGGTTCCGAACCATGCAGTGGCTGCACCGTGAATGCCACTCCAAACGAGGTCGCTGGGCGGCTTTTGTAGAGCGGGCGAAGAAGTTAGTGATGGGAAGTTCAGATCATTTTACTGACTCCGTTCTTCAAGTTTCGTTCAGCAAAATGAACAAATCTTTTTTCAAGTCGTTTCGTTCATTTTAGCAGAATCTAATTAAAATGTTGCATGTAAAATTTTTCAACACATTTAGTACTTTTGGAATAAAAACTATAAAACTATAAGCTAATGCAGCCATGGCAACCTCCCTGAATAGAATCCAGTTACCCTCACAGCGGCAGACATCCAAGAAAGAGTCTCGGGTATGAAAAACTGGACAGCACCGGGCTCTGACAGGATCCACATCTACTGGCTAAAGAAGCTCACTGCACTCCACGAGCGCCTTGCAGCACAAATGAACCAGCTGCTAAGGGATGGGACGCACCCTGAATGGCTTACCAAAGGGCGTACAATCCTGATCCAGAAGGATCCCACAAAGGGTACAGTCCCATCCAACTATCAGCCAATAACCTGTCTCTCCACAACATGGAAGCTCATGTCAGACATCATTGCGGCTAAGATAAGTGGGCACATGGATCAATACATGAGCAAAGCACAGAAGGGCATCGGCAAAGAAACCAGAGGAGCTAAACACTAACTCCTGGTTGACAGAACAGTCACCCAAGACTGCAGAACCCGACACACCAACCTGTGCACTGCCTGGATTGATTACAAGAAAGCATATGACTCAATGCAACACACATGGATCACTGAATGCTTGGAGATGTACAACATCAACAGGACTCTAAGACTAAGACAGACTTCATTGCAAACTCAATGAGGCTGTGGAAAACCACCCTTGAGGCCAATGGAAAGTCACTTGCACAAGTATCCATCAAATGTGGCATATACCAAGGAGATGCTCTATCCCCACTGCTGTTCTGCATAGGCCTGAACCCCTCAGCCAAATAATCAACAAGACTGGCTATGGATACCGACTCAGGAATGGGCCACCATTCCTCTACATGGATGACATCAAGCTATACGCTAAGAGCGAGCGGGACATCGACTCACTGATCCACACCACCAGGATCTACAGCTCTGACATTGGGATGTCATTCGGGCTGGAGAAGTGTAGTTGAATGGTGACAAAGAGAGGGAAGGTAGTCCACACATAAGGGGTCTCACTCCCAGAAGGAACAATAGCAGACATTGAGGATGGTTACAAGTACCTTGGAATACCACAGGCAAATGGCAACCTCGAAGAGGTAACAAGGAAAACAGCAACTGCCGAATACCTCCAACGAGTAAGACAAGTCCTAAGAAGTCAGCTCAATGGCAAGAACAAGGCACGGGCAATAAACAGCTATGCCCGGCCAGTGATCAGATACCTTGCGGGAATAATAAGGTGGCCAAAGGAAGAGATACAGACCACAGACGTTAAGACACGCAAGCTCCTCACCATGCATGAAGGGTTCCATCCCAAATCCAGCACCCTGAGACTGTACGCTAGCCGTAAAGAAAGCGGCCGTGGAATAGTGAGTGTGAGAGCCACTATCCAGGATGAAACATCCAAGATCCACAAGTACATCAAAGATAAGGCCCCAACAGATGACGTGCTCAGTGAATGTCTCAGGCAATGGGGAACAGAGGAAGAGGAGCTGGAGGAGGGCCCATCATGGGAGGACAAACCTCTACATGGGATGTACCACCGGAACATAACTGAAGTGGCTGATATCAAGAAATCCTACCAATGGCTAGAACGGGCCGGACTGAAGGACAGCACAGAGGCACTCATCATGGCTGCACAGGAGCAGGCCCTGAGCACCAGAGCAATAGAGCCCCAAATCTACCACACCAGACAAGACCCAAGGTGTAGGCTGTGCAAACAGGCCCCTGAGACAATCCAACACTTAACTGAAAGGTGTAAGATGCTGGCAGGGAAAGCATACATGGAGCGCCATAACCAAGTGGCTGGCATAGTGTACAGGAACATCTGTACGGAGTATGGACTGGAAACTCCGAAGTCAAAGTGGGAAACATCTCCAAAGGTGGTAGAGAATGACCGAGCCAAGATCCTGTGGGACCTCCAGATTCAGACTGACAGAATGGTAATGGCGAACCAACCAGACATTGTGGTGGTGGACAAACAGCAGAGGAAGGCCGTTGTGGTTGACGTGGCAATACCAATTGATTGCAACATCAGGAAAAAGGAACATGAGAAACTAGAGAAATACCAAGGCCTCAGAGAAGAGCTGGAAAAGGCTTGGAAGGTGAAAGCGACAGTGGTGCCTGTGGTCATCGGAGCAATCGGGGCAGTAACCCCCAAACTGGAAGAGTGGCTACAGCAGATCCCTTGAAGAACACCAGACATCTCGGTCCAGAAAAGTGCAGTACTAGGAACAGCAAAGATACTGCGCAGAACCCTCAAGCTCACCCTCAAGCTCACAAAGGACAAAGTTATATATATATATATATATATATATATATATATATATATATATATATATATATATATATTTTTTTAAACTGTTTAATAAATTATTTACCATTAAGTAAAAAAAAGTCACATTCACATTGTCAATCATTTTATTTTTCATTTCAGAAAAGACTTGATTTATAGTAATTTAAGAAACTTTTGAGATTTAGCTTGCCCAAATATTTAGATTTTCAAATATTTGCTCAAATCTATTATGCAACAAACCCTTCAAACTATTAATGTATTTAAGGTAACAGGGTTGCAAATTAATGCTAATGTTTTTCAATCATAGATGCTAGCTGTGGGATGCTAATGCTAGTGTTAGCATCAAAGAAAAAAAATAGTAATTCTAATAAAATAAAGAAAAAATTAAATTAATTTGCATTATTCTGATAATATGGGTAACAGGGTTGCGTTAATTAGTGCAACACTTTATTGCAGAACCTTTACTGCTTTTAGATTTGCTTTTTATTTGTTTTGTTTTTTTGTCTTTGCTTGTAAGTAGTATAAGGTTACTTTTATATAACTGTTAAGTGCTTTTATGTAACTAGAAAACCAGGAGTGTTGGAAGTTCTATTGTCAAATTACCTCAGGTAAAGGGTTCATATATTTACAGTCGACCATGACTTAAATAAAAGACTAGAAACAACTAATGTCATATACACAGGCAAATTAAAAAGAAGCAAGGTAATGTGTTGAGAGAGATTTTTCTTAATGAAAAACAAAACAATTAGGCATAAAGGGCATGTAAAATGTTACCTTTTCCATCAATGTGGAACTTAGAAATGTATCTGCAGTTCTTCTCAAACAGTGATACTCGGGCTGTTTTTAATGTTACATGAAGAGTCTCTGAGATTTGGGATCAGGACAGGATAAAAGGACCATTAAAAGTAAAATTATAAAATGTCTTTAACTACTCTCCCAAACCTTTTGCTTGAAAAACCTCAGATGGCCTGGAAGAGAAATCATGAAAGTTCAAATATGTATTTTAATATCCAGAACTTATAGTCTATTAAAAGACTAATGTAAAAATATATCATTGAATTCATAAGGAGATTAGGAAAGATTAGGAAATTATTTGTCAACTAATATAAATGTAAATAAATAGTATATCTTTGAAAACATAATAAAAAAGTGAGAAAGTGGTTCATATTAGGTTAGTCTCAATGACACATATATAAATATTAATTTTCCCAGTCTGTGTGAAGTTTAAACCTCAGCTCAAAATATAGAGCCAGCAGCACAAACATTTCTATTCCCAAACTCTGCAACTCTGCTGTGTTGATTGTACGGATAAACCTGTATGTTCTTGATGTTAAATTGTTTCATGTTCAAAGGCATCCTGGTATCAGTTTTACAATTTCCCCTTAAAAAACAGGAGTAACCAGGTAATCACTGCTCATTTTCTACTAACTAAGCACAGCTGCAGGAAGTATACATAAAAATGAGCATTGTTTAGTTTTTTGTTTCCTTAAACATCCTTGACATTCTTTCCTGCTAACTATGCTTTATTTGTTATCAGATTCTTTGTCAAAATGGGAACGCCAATTTTTATCGTTTTGGTGAAGGGCCCATCGTTCTGCGAACAATATTTATGTGAGTTTTTTTCAGAGAATATGAATGATAACACAAAAAACTTTTCTTCATTGTTAGTGGTTGGTTGAAGCCATTTATTATCAAACAACTGTGTTTAATTTTTTAAAATATAATGAAAACAGAAACTACCCAAATGACCCTGATAAAATGTTTACATACCCTGGTGATTTTGGACTCATATTTTACAATGCTTTGTTAATGTTGCCAGTTCTCTTTTATGAACGGGTGATGTGTACCAGGTTTTTCTAAATGGGACTAGACAGTTGCCCCTGGAGCCTGCTCAGGGGCAACATTTAGTTTGTTATAATCTGTTTTTCTGGTCTAAAAGGTAGAAATATATGGTTTTATGCTGATACAATTTGACAGTTCTTTGTTAATTTTTAATTCCTGTGTAAGGCTTTCATTGGTATTCATTGCCCTGTAATATGTCTGTGTAACCTACAGCTTGTGTAGGTGGAGGTTGTGTTGATTGTACGGTTAAACCTGTATGTTCTTGATGTTAAATTCTTTCATGTTCAGTCATTATACATATTTTCCCCTTAAAACAAAAAACAGGAATAACCGGGTAATCACTACTCATTTTCTACTGACTTGACAGCAAAAAGCACAGCTGGAATGTCTTTAATGTCACACTTCAGGAAGCATACGTGAAAATGAGCATTGTTTTATTTGTTTCCTCAAACATCCTTGACATTCTTTCCTACTAACTATGCTTTCTTATCAGGTTCTTTGTCAAAGCGGGAACGCCAAGTTTTATCGTTTTAGTGAAGGGCTCACCGTTCTGCAAACAAAATTTAAGTGAAAAGACTGTAAAAGCACAAACACCACAGGAAGTATGTATGACTCTGTACAATAAACAAACAAGTGTGTAGCAAAGCACTGCTTCTGTAAATCCAGTGCTGGTCTGTGTTTATGTTGCGTGAGATATCTAATCTTGTGAATTTATTAGGGATTTAAGAATTTTTAGTTCAGATTAATGAGAGCGACGGTGTACAATTTAGAATGAGAGGTTTGCGTCCACCCTAGGAGGAGGTAGAAAATAAAGTTGCTAAATACTACTGCAAAAATAGGCAGGTGTAGTAATAATAATAATAATAATAATAATAATAATATGAGAGGTTGAGTGTGTGCTTACAGCTACAACCAGTGTGAGTGTGTGCTTACAGCTACAACCAGTGTGCGTGTGTGCTTACAGCTACAACCAGTGTGAGCGTGTGCTTACAGCTACAACCAGTGCGAGCGTGTAGCCAGCAGACTTCTTTATTCGAGGAAGTTGAAGGAGGCCAGCGTCGTGAGAGCGAAGGGTATGAGCTGGAGTATACCGGGTGATGAGGTCAGATGGGTAAGAGGGTGCGCGTCCACAAAGGATTTTAAATGTTAACAGGAGAACTTTAAAATCAGCTCTAACATGAATAGGAAGCCAGGACCGGGGTAATGTGACCAAACGTTCTGGTCTTTGTTAAAAGTCTGGTGGCTGTATTTTGGACAAATTGTAGTCTGAGTACTTTTCCTCAGCAGTCCAGAGAATATCGCATCGCAATAGTCCAGCCTGGATGTGACAAATGCATCAGCTAAATTTTTTTAGATATTTCTCAAGTGAAAGAATTGCACTCATTAGCCTGGAAGCTGCACATTGGAAGTACTTTGACGTTCTACCATGACAACAATCTCAAGCCCCACGCCTTGTCGACCTGTCATTGGCTACAGCAGCATAAAGTGAAGGTTCTGGACTGACCATCTTAGTCTCCTGACCACAATATCATTGAGCAACTCTGGGGAGATCTCAAACGTGCAGTTCATGCAAGACAGCCCAAGAATTTACAGGAACTGGAGGTTTTGTGTTAAGAAGAATGGGCAGCTTTACCATTTGAGAAAATACAGATCCTCATCCACAACTACCATCATAGACTTCAAGCTGTCATTGATGTATCAATACACAGTATTAAGAACTTTATTTGTAAACTTTTGATCAGGGTTATTTTGGTAGTTTGTTGTCATTATGATTTAAAAAGAGTAAGAACAGTTGTTTGACAATAAATGGCTTTACCCAACCACTATCTATCAGTAAAAAAAAGTTTTTGTGTTATCATTCATATTCTCTGAGAAATGGCAAAAACTGTAAACCTTTGATGGTTGATGTTAATTGCACAAAACACATTCACACAGAAACACCAGTGCATTTAAGCATATAGTACACAATATATAGTACTAAAATATATATAATCTCTATCTCTGCATTTTTACAATGCTTTGGTAAATAATGTTAATGTTGCCAGTTCTCTTTATGAACAGATATTGTGTTCCAGGTTTGACATGCTCAATAGGAGCATGATAATAGTCCAAACACACTTTTTCTAAATGGCACTAGACAGTTGCCCTCGGAGCCTGATTTAGTTGTCCAGTTTGAGTTTCTTTTTACAGCCACTTTTTAAAGAAGGTGGAGCCATTTTGAGGATTTTGTAGACTAGAACTGTATCAGCATACTTTGTGTTTTACAAGTTTAGCAGATTATATTTTTCAAGTATTCTGTGATAGTTTGTGGCGGGCTTTTTGTCCAGTACCTTTAATATAAATTGTGCTATATAAAAAAATTGCCTTGACATTTTTCTTTGACTATAAAAAATAAAACCAGGAAATGCAAGTTTACATTTACATTTAGCAGACACTCAATTCACCAGTGTTACAGCTGGAACACCACTGTAGGCAAGGACACAACGACAGTATGAACTGTGGTGAGAGCTGGAATCGAACCACCTACTTTCCGGTTGAAGGACGACCGCTCTGCCACTGAGCCACTGCGCCCCAAGTTAATTGTAACTTAAGATTCTCATGGTAAGAGAATAAGATGCTTCAACAGTGCCTCAACCTAATGGTTAAATCTTGAACAAAGTTTGTAGCATTCATGATGTAGCTCTTGCGTCTAATTAAAACCAGCCTTTTGAGTTTTATCTGTAATCGTGAATGTTGAGGTGTGATGCATTTCAGTGAATGTAGAATGGATATTAGTCTGTACTCAGAAACTTATTCATGTGTGTTTTGTGAAAAGAATAAGGTGAGTTAGGTCATGACACAAATTTGAAATTTTACACACACTTTTCTTTTGGAAGTTTTATTAAGACCACATTTTACATGTGAACTGTACATTGCCACTTGATAGATTTTCATCATTCAATTTGATTAAAACTTTGTTTTAGACAAAGCATATTACAAATATAATGTATATGTCTTAAAGATATGACTACTGTTTATACATTTTGTCATTAAAATCATAAGAAAATCATAAGACTTGACACAACTGAAGCCCCACAATTATCTCACCACCAATGTTTGGTTCACAATTGGGGCTGGGGCCATCATCACAGGAGCTGGTTGCATGTTGACTATATTTTGGACATTAACAGTTATAGGAGTTTTTTCCTGGTTCTTTAACTCTCGATGCATCTGACACCAGTTGCACCACACGCACAAACAAGACGTGCACATGTCCTTACACAGAGATCCCTGGGAGAACATAGCTTTTTTAAAAACATACTAGAGACTTAAATATAAAATTACATTTTGTGGTCTTTCCTCATACCTTTATGTTGTATCTGTTTCTCATGGCCGCCCTCAGACCAAACCCAGCAGGAGGAACGCATAAAGGGATCCCACATGCTGCCACTGCAGTCGGGGTGAGGACGTCGCACAAGGGGAGACAGAGGTTCTCCTGAAATTTACTTGAGACGGTGCAGGCGAGGCACGGGCAGCACCAGAAACCATAGCAGCCTAAAAACCAAAGCGTACCCATAAAACAAGCCATTGGAACAAAATCACAATATAGTTTAAAAAGACAGGTTCTTACATGTTTGTGAATCCGCGCAGCAGTCGCAGAGACCAGTGCTCCACTCGTGTGACTTTGAATGTTTAGCCATTGATTTGGTTTGATTGGTGATTGGTGATTGAGCCAAAGTGGACTACATGGGAGATGACCAAGGAGGACACAATTGTTAAAAAAAATCATAAAAAAGCTAGACTGGAATATGCCAAACTACATGTTGACAGAATGTGCCAAGGCACATCAGCTCTATGTTCAGCCTAAAAAAAATGAAGCATATCAAGAAAAGAACACTGTCCCTACTGTCAAACATGGAGGAGGCTCTGTTATGACAGGGGCTGCTTTGCTGCATCTGGCACAGGGTGTCTTGAATCTGTGCAGGGTACAATGAAGACCAGTGCTATCAAGGGATTCTAGAATGTTTAGCCAGTGTCAGACAGCTTGGTTTGATTGGTGATTGAGCCAAAGTGTGTCTTGCAACAGGACAATGACCCAAAACACACAGCTAAATAAAGAATGGTTAAGAGGAAAACATTGGACTATTCTAAAGTGGCCTTCTATGAGCCCTGACAAGCCCTATTGAGCATCTTTGGGAGAATGTCCTATGGACAGATGAGACAAAATGGACACTTCAAGGTAACATCTGGAGCTCTATGTTCACATGAGGAAAATACCTGCTGAGAGGTGCAGAAGTCTCATTGACAGTTACAGGAACACTGTCCCTACTGTCAGTGATATGGAGGAGTGCAACAAAATGTTATGTTCTGGGGCTGCTTTGCTGCATCTGGCTACAGTGTCTTGAATCTATTCATTCATTCATGAAATCTACCGCTTTGTCCCAAGGGATTCTAGGGTGGCTGGCCTATCAGCAGCTTTGGGCCTGAGGCGGGTACACCCTGGACAGTGGCCAGTTAGTCACAGGGCTAACATTTAGACATAGACAGTGACAGACAAACACTTCTATGAGCCCTGACCTTAATCCATCTTTGACTGTAACTTGCCGTCTGGAGACACCCTTCAAACACGGAAACAACTGGAGCAGTTTGCTCATGAGGAGTGGGCCAAAATACCTGCTGAGAGGTGCACAAGTCTCATTGACAGTTACAGGAGTCGTCTGATTGCAGTGAAAGCCTCAAAAGGTTGTGCAACAAAATATTAAGTTAGGGGTACCAACAATTTTGTCCCGTGTGTATATAAAATACTATATATATATACATATACAGCTCTGGAAAAAAATAATAGTCCACTTTTTTCTAGCAATCAGCATCTCTACAAGTATGGAAGTCATTCCAAGGTCTGTTGAATCCCAACACAGGCACACTGATTAGGTGATTTAATAAGGAAAAGTATAAAAAAAACACTTCTGTGGTCATCACTATCCTCTTGCAAATAAATGCTCTAAATTACAATATTTTTATTTGAAATTTGGGATAAATGTTGTCAGTAGTTTATAGAATAAAACAAAAATGTAAATTTTACCAAAACACATACCTATAAATAGTAAAAGCAGAGAAACAGATCATTTTGAAGTGGTCTCTTAATTTTTTCCAGAGCTGTATATATCACATCTGCATAAATGTATCTTGTATTAAAAGAGTAGCAGGTTACCTGTCCGAGCTGAACACCTGTGCTCACCTGGCGCTCTGAAGAACTGATGTGATCGATCTAAATTAAGATGTTTTTTTGTGGCGTGCTGGAAAGTAAAACACATTCCTGCCAAACCTGAATCTATGATGAAAGAATGACAGTAAAACAGTTGTACAGTTTATCCATGGATACTTCCTTTTCACTGAGCCATTCCATAAACAATTAAATGTCAAAGAGCACATATGAAGACAAAAAAACAAAACAAGACAAACATTAAACTTGATCTTGACTTTTCAACATGATAGATGTACTGCTGATGTACTGTTTCTCCAATTATAGTTTCCAAGTAGTATGTCAATTCTTTGACATACTTCATAAATACGGGGCCCTTTCCTTTGACTGCGGCCCGATCCACTAAGCACCAGCCCCAAGATATAAATATAAATATAAATTTGTTTTTTAAACTGTTTAATAAATCCTTTACCATTAAATTAAAAAAGTTCACATTGAACAATTAATTCATCTCAGAAGACTTTATTTATAGCAATTTAAGAAACCTTTGATATTTAGCTTGCACAAATATTTAGATTAGTCCCCTATTCACCGATATTGTTTTTACTTCAGGGCAATAAAATGGCGGTTACATCCGGGCTGTTACTGCATAGTAAAACAGTTATCAGATAGCATAAACGGATGTATTAATCAAAAATTTATAAAATTTCATGGATGGTACAGAAAATATATACAGAAAAGATAAATGCAGCATGTTATCAGAAAATACTGGAGGAAATGTTGCACTCATCAGCCCGGAAGCTGCTCATTGAACGTACTTTGACGATCTACCATGACAACGGTCCAAAGCACAACATCCAAGAGCATATATACAAAAACAAATAAAAAAAAAAACAAGCATTGTGAAAACATCACATTTCTCCTGTTTCTTTGACATACTGTCTGTACTTTTCTTTGCAGTGTTTAAGGCAGCAGTGGCTCAGTGGTAAGAGTGGTCGTCCTTCAACCGGAAGGTAGGCGGTTCAAATCCCGCCCTCCCTGGCAGTTCATACTGCCGTTGTGTCCTTGGGCAAGACACGTAACGCACCTTTCCTCCAGTGGTGTTGGTTGTAACACATGGTTTACAGTTTGGCTGCATGTTTCTCCAAAACTATTCAGTGACTCTGAAGTTTGAACGTGAGATGTAATTTATAATAATAATAATAATCTTTATTTTTATATAGCACTTTTCCACCTACTGTAGCAGGCACTCAAAGCGCTTTAGTCCTCCCCACTCCCCACTGGCCTGATTTGAATCAGTGCCTGTGTCTGGTATCGTCCCGGTCCACAGTCTTTTTCTGGCTGCTGGAGTAGCGCACATGCCGTTTTTGGTATAGTTTCATTAATCACTTGAGTTTTGGCCTCTATCGAGAATTGATTTTACTGAAAACCTTTAAAGTCTTTCATGGCTTTACTTCCAGTTCCAGTAGAATTACATACATTTGAACAATTCTCCTGAACAAGCATTTTCGTCCACACAACTGCAGCTTACTGGATATTTTCTCTTTTTCGGACCATTCTCTGTAAACCCTAGAGATGGTTGTGTGTGAAAATCCCAGTAGATCATCAGTTTTTAAAATACTCAGACCAGTCTGTTGAGCACCAGCAAGCAAACAGCAATTTGTGTTACCAAGACCACGTGGACCATGACTAAAAGAGTAAGTAGAGAGTAGGAACAACTAATGTGCACAGCAATAAAACACTGGCCATATTGACAGACAGATTAAAACGTTTCCCAGTAAAAATAAAATAAAATAATGCAACCTTTTCCATCCATGTGGAATTTAGAACTGGGCCAGAAGAAACAAATCAAACTGTCCTCGCTTCAAAATCTTGTCTGGTTTGACAAATATGTGTAATATGTATATGTATATTATACACAAATACAGCTAAGAATAACACATGAGCACTTTGATAAATCCTTGGAGCCAAATATAAGTTAACTATAAACGTGCAACAAACAACAAAATAGCACAGTGTGGGAAAGGGGTGGCTTACCTGGTAGAGTGTATACCACTACTCAGGTTTGATTCCAGTTCATTATAATTCAATTGTCTAATATTAAAAAAGGACTAAAGACAAAAAGAGACTACATTATTTTTTTCCCAGTCTGTGTGTTGTTCAAACCTCAGCTCAAAGTTGAATCATGTACTGTTGGCTCCATCTGCTGGCTGTAAACAGTCCAGCACAAACATGGCTATTCACCATTCTATTCTGGTTTCATGAATATCCCCAGAGGATTCAGTCAGTTAAATGATGTGCTGGGTTAATCTGCATTTGCATCTGGACTTGGTTTTCAAGGTGAAGACGTTTTGTCTCTTATTCCGAGACACTTTATCAATTCTGAGATCAACTGATACGAGAGCTGAGCTTTATCTCCGAAGGAAAATGTTTGGGCATCCCTACTCTAGAGGGAGGGGTTTGACCTGAAACTAACTCTGATTTGACAAGGCTGTTCTGGTCTTATAGTTGTTAGGAAAATGAAATGGCAATGTGACTCATGATGGAAGAGTCGTTAAGGGTCAGGTGAGCCATTAGTGTCACAGGTCCATTCAGGTGTTGTTCTCAAAGATTGTAAATAAGCATGGATGTCGTCTGCCCATTGCTCCCGCATTCAACAATATTGGCCTTACCACAGGGCAATAAGGCTCTTCTGCTGTTATTGCATAGTAAAACAATAGTGTTCAGATAAACGGACGTATTAATCCAAATCTATCCCCATCCACTTCCTCTCCACCCTCGAGTCCCCTCGATCTGTAGTGACACTCACAGCTGACTGGAGTTCCTTCTATCACAGAGTAGGGTCTATCTCGTGCACTCCTTTTTAGACGCACACCCCTCGCACTGATGGAAGCAGGTCTTCTCTGTTACCACCATCTATACCGTTATATAGTTTCTCCATGGATACTCCAGTCTGTGAGACTCAGAGGAACTATAAACAGTTAAATATTCAAGAACTTAAATGAGCACAAAAAAAAAAAAAAAGATTAGCATTAAACTTATCCAGACATTTCAACGGTAGATATCATTTTCTCCAATGATAACAGTTTCCAATATAACTTTATATTAAAAAAAACAACAACACAATTTATAAAATATTTTATAACACTAGTACTACTTTTACTTGTAATTGAGTAATTATTTTGGCCATGTAACAGTACTTTAACTTAATTACAAATATTCAATACTCTTTCCCCCACTGACCTTTAATATGAATTGGGTTATATAAAAAAAATGCCTTGCCATTATTAATACCAGGAAATGCATGTAAATTGTCTTCCTTGAATAGGTTCTCCTTGGCCAGCCTCCCACTACCATTTACCACAGAGACCCGAGTCACTGAAGACTTTAATAAGATGCTTCAACAGTGCCAAAATAATGGTTGAATCTGGAACAGAGTGTGCATTCATGATGTAGCTCTGGTGTCTAATTCAAACCAGCCTTTCAGGTTTTATCTGTAAATGTGTAATGCTTTTTTGTGAATGTAGAATGGATTTTAGTCTGTACACAGAAACTTATTCATCTGTTATTTGTTTAAAGAATAGAATAGGCTCTCATGGAACCCTTTAAAAGGTCCTCGAGTAAGAGCGCCACCATACAGCAATATACAGCGATATACCTTTGTCCACCAGAGGGCAGGCTCCAGAAGCGGAAATTTAAGGAGAAACCCAATGGCGACTTTAGTGTAAAAATTTTTTACAGCCTGGTACAAAAGATGGCTCCGGTCTCTAGAGCTGTTTTTACTACTTGACAACTCTGGGGTGGGGGGTAAATTTTTTATTAATACGTCTGTTTATGCTATCTAAAAACTATTGTTTTACTATGCAGTAAAAGCCAAAAATCCTGAATGTATCCGCCATTTTTTTGCCCTGTGGTAACGACAGTATTGGTGAATAGGGAGCTCAAAAATGAGCTGGTTCAACAGAGACCACAGAGTCTTCTGAGGCCTGTTGCTGGAAGCCGGTTTAGGTCAAGATTCAGGTAAGTTCAGGTTTAGTTTGAGCAGACTCTGAGCTTTCTGTCTGTACCAATCAGATGTGAGCAAAGTGTCATGTATCAACTGAACCTGTTCTTTTTCCTTTGTAGGATGACTCTGCACAAAAACAATATAGAGGACAATAGTTACACTTTGAAAGCTTTAAATGTTTTAAAATATTTGGATCACACCTAGTTTTATTTTTTATTTTTTAATGTGTAAATTGTTTTTGATTTATGTGTAAAAAGTGTAAAAATCATGGTACAACAGCCTGGTACAAAAGATCTTTTATGCACACACACTGATCACAGGCAAACAGATCCGAGGTGAGGATGGTTACCTTTAGTAACCATTCAAACCTGTTTGTGTCAACTTGTGTGCATGTTATCAAACCAAAATTACCAGGGTATGTAAACTTTTTTCAGGGTCAGGGTTCAGGGTTTTGGTAGTTTTTGTTTTCATTATAATTTAAAAAGAGTAAACACAATTGTTTGACAACAAATGGCTTACTAACCACTAACTCCGATTGTTTTGGATTAAGAAGGCTTTGTTTTACTAGAACACATTCCTGCCAAACCTGAATCTATGATGGAAAAAATTTAAGTAAAAACAGTTATATAGTTTGTTCATGGATACTTACTTGAGTCATAGAGGTTTTTCATTGAACTATTCCATAAACAGTTAAATGTCCAAGAGCGTATATCAAAACAAATTAAAAAAAGACAAGCGTCAAACTTATCCAGACTTTTTAACATGGTAGATATAATTTTCTCCAATGATAACAGTTTCTTTATATATATATATACTTTATATAAAAAACAACACAATTGAGTAATTTATACTTTTACTAGAGTAAAACATTTACATTAGTACTTTTACTTATAATTGAGTATTATTTTGGCCATGTAAGAGTACAAATATTCAGTAGGCTACTCTTTCCTCCACTGACCTTTAGTATGACTTGTGCTAAATAAAAAAAATTTCCTTGCCATTATTCTTTTTTTGACTATAAAAAATAAAACCAGGAAATGCAAGTTAATGTCTTTCTTTGAATAGGTTCTCCTTGGCCAGCCTCCCAAAACCATTCACCACATAAAGTTGAGTCACTGAAGACTTTGATAAGATGCTTCAACAGTGCCTCAATAATAGTTAAATCTGGTACAGAGTGCGTAGCAAACCAGCCTTTCAAGTTTT
The DNA here is from genome assembly GCA_024416835.2 of Perccottus glenii. Classification (NCBI taxonomy): domain Eukaryota; kingdom Metazoa; phylum Chordata; class Actinopteri; order Gobiiformes; family Odontobutidae; genus Perccottus; species Perccottus glenii. The sequence continues at coordinate 22,787,867 of CM044559.2, read as the reverse complement.
ATCTGTAAAGGTGTGATGCATTTCAGTGAATGTAGACTAGATTTAAGTCTGTAATTAGAAACTCATTCATGTGTTTTTTGTGAAATAAATAGGGTGAGTTAAGTCATGACACATATTCGAAATTCTACACACGCCTTTCTTTTGGAAGTAACTTTTATTAAGATCACATTTATTTTATTAAAATTTGGTTTTAGACAAAGCATATTAAAAATATAATGTATATATTGTCATTAAAATCATAAAACTTGACACAACTGAAGCCCCACAATTATTCCAGGATCAATGTTTGGTTCAAAACTGGGGCTGGGCCATCATCACAAAAGCCGGCTGTACGTTGACTGGATTGATGTTAATAGTTGGTGTTTTTTCCTGGTTCTTTAACTCTCGATGCATCTGACACCAGTTGCACCACACACAGAAACAAGAAGTGCAGATGTCCTTACACAGAGATCCCTGGGAGAACATAGCTTTTTTTTTAAAACATACTAGAGACTTAAATATAAAATTACAGATTTTGGTCTTTCCTCATACCTTTATTTTGTATCTGTTTCTCATGGCCGCCCTCAGACCAAACCCAGCAGGAGGCACGCATAAAGGGATCCCACATGCTGCCATCACAGCTGGGCTGAGAATGTCGCACAAGGGGAGACAGTGGTTCTCCTGAAATTTACTTGAGACGGTACAGGCGAGGCACGGGCAGCACCAGAAACCATAGCAGCCTAAAAAAACCAAAGCGCAGTCATAAAACAAGTCATTGGAATCCAATCACATTACATTAATATAGTTTAAAAAGGCAGGTTCTTACATGTTTTTGAATCCTCGAAGCAGCCGCAGAGACCAGTGCTCCACTCAACCTCATATGCCTTTGAATAATTAGCCATGGATTTGGATTGATCTGTGATTTAAAACTAAAATTGCTTGCAAAATAACTCACTTTAGTATTCTTAATTCAACAACAACAAAAGAAAATATTAATACTAATATTAATACTAATATCTAGAACAAAACTCAGAGGTTACCTGTCCGAGCAACACCTGTGCTCACCTGGCGTTCTCAAGGACTGACACAATCAGTCTGGATTAAGAAGGTTTTGTTTCACAACACCCATTCCATGAAACACATTCCTGTCAAACCTGATTCGATGATGTGAAGATTTTAAGTAAAAACAGTTGTATAGTTTGTCCATGGATACTTATTTGAGACATAGAGGTTTTTTATTGAACTATTCCATAAACAGTTAAGTGTCCAAGAGCGTATATCAAAACAAATTTAAAAAGACAAGCAGTAAACTTATCCAGACTTTTTAACATGGTAGATATAAGTTTCTCCAATGATAATAGTTTCCAGTGTAAATTTATATAAAAAACAACACATTTCTTATTATTAGTTCCTGTTTCTTTGACATACTCTGTCTGTACTTTTCTTTGCAGTGTTTAAGAGGCTGTAAGGCAATAGTTTCTGGGTGTTTCCCTGAGAATGATGTGTTGAAGGCCAAAACTAAAACAAAACCTCATAAAACACAGGGTTACTGTTTGTTTGCAGCGTGTTTCTCCAAAACTATTCAGTAACTCTGACGTTTGAACATGAGATGTCATTTGAATCAGGCCAGTGGCGAGTGTAGTGCTGCTGAAAACTAGTGCACATGGAGTTTTATTAATCCCTTGAGTTTTAGCCCCCTTCTAGAATAGATTTTACTGAAAACGTTTAAAGCTTTTAATGGTTTTAGTTCCAGCTACATTACAGATGTCTGAACACCTTATATTCCTAGGTCTACTGGTTCCTGAAGCGGACTGAAAACTCAGCGGAAAAGAGCATTATGAGTCCGGGCCCTAAAGCTGCAACCAATCATGTCTCATCTTAAAACAAACTTTATTCCAGAACCTTTAGAGGTTTTACATTAGCTTTTAATTTGTCTTTTTCTGTCTTTGCTTGTGAGTACTATATGTAAATTAAGTTTACTTTTATAACTATATTGCTTCTATATAACTAGCAAACATGAGTGATATAATAAACCAAAAGAAAAAGGGTTCATGTACAGCTCACGGCCACTTTATTAGATACACCTTGCTATTACCAGGTTGGACCCCCTTTTGCCTTCAGAGCTGCCTTAGATTATCCCATAGATTCAACAAGGGGTTGAAAACATTCCTCACCGATTTTGGTCCATATTGACATGATAGCATCACGCAGTTGCTGCAATTTTTTTGGCTGCACATCCATGATGCGACTCCCGTTCCACCACATCCCAAAGGTGGTCTATTAGATTGAGATCTGGTGACGGTGAAGGCCATTTGAGTAAAGTGAACTCATTGTCATGTTCAAGAAACCAGTCTGAGATGATTTGAGCTTTGTGACATTATCCTGCTGGAAGTAGCCATCAGAGGATGGGTACACTGTAGTCATAAAAGGATGGACATGGTCAACAACAACACTGACTGTGGCGCTTAAACGATACTTAATTCGCCCAAAGTGTGCCAAGAACACACCATTACACCACTACCACCAGCCTATACCCTTGGGATGGGATGGATCCATTCATGTTCTTTAAGCCAAATTCTGACTCTGGAGACAGGACGGTAATTATTTAGGCATCCAGTTTTGATAATTTAGATTAGTTTTTGACTTCAAAAGTCAAAACTCCTGCAGGCCTGTTTTAAAGCCCGGGTTTCCTCGTTATACCATGGTGTAGGTCGTCTGGTTGGTCTGGGCTTTGTCCTGAGGGGTGCCACTGAGTCAGTGATGGCCGAGAGGGTTGCATGGGCCTCCTTTGTGTAGGCCTCTACTGAGTTTCCAGGTGGAGTGAAATTAGAAAGAATATCTGTCAGCCGTGTGGCAAACATTTCCATTGCAGCCGCGCTAAAATTCCGTGTAGACACATGTCTAATTCCACCTGTGAGTGATCTGAAACAGCAGATGAAACAGAGGAGACGAAGAGATGGGAAACATCTATTCCCCGAGCCAAAACAAGATCCAGATAGTTTCCACTAATGTGTATGGGCTCATGAACAAACTGGTTGAAAGACAGGGTTGTAAGCAGTGACTGAAATGCTCTGGCCAGAGGATCACACTCCTTATTTAGATGAATATTAAAGTCACCAACTAGAAGGATGTTATCAGCGTGGGTTATTATGTCCGAGAGGAAAACTCCAAACTCATCCAAGAAAGAAGAGTAGGGACCCGGAGGGTGATAGACTACAGCTAAATAAAACGGCTTCCTTCCGTTAATTTGAGAAGGAATATGTTTGATGAGTAACACTTCGAATGAGTTAAATTTTGGCTGTGATGATGGACCTGTAAAGCAAAATGCAGCTTTATGAATGGCTGCAACACCACCACCCTGTTTCGACGTGCGACCTACCTGTGCATATGCATAATCGTTTAGTGGCAGAAAAACATTGGGCCTAAGCCAAGTTTCACAAAGACAAAGTAAATCCAAGCAATGAGAAGCAATAAGATCATTAATTAAGAGTGCTTTGGAGGATAGAGACCCTACATTCAGGAGACCAATCTTCAGTCTTGACATAGAGCCTGCATTTGAGGGCTGGTCCAGTGGAGCGATAGTGACAGGAACAAGCTGTCGAGCTCTAACAGTTCTGCCGGGTTTAAAAGAATGCCTTTGAGTTATAATAACATGAGGACATGATGCTTTTGGGTCACTGACTCTGTGAGTTTTCAGATGTGTTTGAGGACAAAATAAATTCACCATATCTAATAGATTTAGGCAGTAGACATTGTATTGATACGGCCTAAGCAGACAACTAAAAGCAGCTACATTATCCAGTTCCACACCCGCACTATCATGACTAGCAGGTTCTCTAATTCCTGCGACCTGCCGAGATTCCTTGTGTCAAATGCATTGAATGCACCTGTCTATATTACTAGACAAAATGGCAGCACCTTGTCCAGTAGGATGCAGGCCGTCTGCCCTCAGCAGGCCTGGGCGGCCCCAGAAAGATAGCCAGTTATCCACAAAACCATAACCTTTCTGACTACAATGCCGGGCCAGCCACCGGTTCATGGAAACTAATCTGCTATACTGTTCATCACTACCCCGTACGGGGAGGGGGCCAGAGACAATTAATCGATGCCGACTCATCTTGTTACCTAGTTCAAAAGTCCTAGCTAGGCTATCTTTGGTTACCTCAGACTGCCTCATCTCACATTATTGGTGCCGACATGAATAACTATCTGCTTGTATGTAGTATGTGTCCTGGGAAACTCTCCCTTCCCGTGTGATGTCAGCACCCTAAGGTTAGCCTCTATGTCGGTCCCCACCTGGCCCCTGGTAAACAGTGGACAATGGCTGGCGTCTCAAGTCTAACATTGCGGGTAATGGAGTTCCCTATCACCAGAGTACGATGCTCGCTCTGGCTGGCTGGCCGGCGCAGAGGGAACAGGCCGGTGATTGGCGCGGACAAGCGGACTTGAAACCGCCGAACACCGGTTCGCGGTCAGAGGGGGTGACCGCGGACAGGAGCGGACAACCGGAGGCTTGCGCCTGCCTCAGCAGCAGCTATTTTATTATACATGGAATCATCCTGCATCTTAAAGAAGGACGAGACCAACGTGTTAGTCTGTAAGTTTTTTTATTTATTTATTTATTTTTAACTTAGAATGCTGCAGCCAATGAGCAGCCGGGCGGGGATGGTTGCAGGACGGCTCAACCTCCGCAGACAGTTTTTATTCAATTATATTTATTAAATAATAATTATTTTTAATGTTTATCAGACAATAACTTCTCAAGCTTTTGCTTTAGTATAATTTTCGGGACAATTAGGGCCAGATTCGGGATTAGTTTTCGGGACTGTCCCGTCGACCTATGAAAGAATTATTATAACTCAAAAACTATAACAGCACAAACGAAAATGGTAAATGGTAAATGTATGCATTTATATAGCGCATTTTTGCACCCTTCTCAGGCACCCAAAGCACTTTACATCGTGCTTCCACTCACCCCATTCACACCTGGGGCAGACAGAGATGGGGGCTGCCATACACACGGTGCTCAACCTTCTCCTACCACCACCAAACTCACCTCTACAGTCACACACATTCATACACCAGTGCTATGGACACTGGAGGCAAGGTGGGTTAAGTGTATTGCCCAAGGACACAACGACAGTATGAACAGGGCAGAGCGGGAATCGAACCGCCAACCTTCTGGTTGTAGGACGACTGCTCTACCACTGAGCCACGCCGTCCCATAAATGTTTGCAGCACAAACCAGCACAAACGAAGCACAAACAATCTAGATAGTTTTGGAGTCAATCCCTTTTGGTGGGGGGCCAACTTCACCGTGAAGTTGCTCTTGTTCTTTCTGCCAACAAGAGACTGCAAGAATGTTGCACATATATTGCAACATTGACACACATATTGCAACATTGACACACATATTGCAACATTGACACACATATATTGCAACATTGACCAACAGATTTATAACCTATGTATATAGTTTGCAGTATGTTTTTTGTGTGGGGATATTATTAAAAAATATATATTTTGGCCCATTTTGACAATTTGTTATGTAACCATGTCAATTTTATTGTGTTATTATGAAATATTAATTTTCATAACTAATAGAGTGATTATGTTTGTAAATACAGATTCCTCTAGATGTAAGCTTTCAGTAGAGCCCTCATTGATGCCTGTGGGTTGAAGCATTCAGAACTTATTGCACTTTTTCATTCGTTTTCCAAATGTCTTCAATTTGGATAAATTTTGGATAAACTATGGTTCCTCTATAAAACGCATAGACCTACCAACATAGAAACTGGTGTAAAAAATTCATTTTTACAGATATTCTTTTCAAGTTTGAAATGTGAGTAGTCATCAAGTTATTTTGGCCCATAGTGTGTGCTACCTGTTGAAGCTTTTGACACCTTTATTTTCACTAAATATTTTAGGCGAGGACACAAAAAATTATTTTCTCTGTGTTCCAAAGTGTATAAAATTGTATCAATAGTACTTAGAGAGATTCTGATGTGGGTGAAACTAGAGGTTGTTACCTTTACAAAGAGCCCACGCTTGTATTTAAATTCTAGAAGGTTTAATAACAGCAATCATTTTAATTTTGGAGAGGTCACATTACACGTAATATGGCCAAAATGACCTCGATTTCTAAAAAAACGTAACAGGTTAATACATCCATGGTCACTTCTTCTGTCACATTTGTGACATGTCACAAATTTTCTTCTACTACCATGCTAAAAAACTTTCAGTATTGGAGTTGTGTTATGAATGAAACAAATTGTTTTGACATTTACTTAAGAGTCACTTATCAACAAAATTATACAAAAAAGTGTGAATTTAAAATTTATATTAATGGAAACAAAAGTAAGTTTATCACAAGAAGGTGGGAGAAGAGAAAAATGCCATTTTAGGGGGTGCTTGAGCTCTATTTAGTATTTTGAATACTATTTTGGAGCACATTTCCTACAACTGTTTATTTATGAATAGCAAAACTGTTTATATTTTTCCCCAGGAGAAATATGGTTTACACAAGTGCTGTCAGTGTTTTGTGCATGTATTATTTGAAATTTCAAATAATTTTTATTTATATAGCAATTTTCCACCTAGTGCTTTACCACTGTTACAGCTGACACCACTGAAGGTAAGGTGAGTTAAATGTCTTGCCCAAGAACACAACAGCGGGATGTAATGTTTTGGCATGTTTTGAGCGGGGATCGAACCGCCCACCCTTCCAGTCAAAGGACGGCAGCTCTACCACCACTCAAGAGCTATACTCCCGCCCTTCATGGGTGGTACAGAAAATGTCCTCCAATAATGGAATGGCCTTTATTTTGGGGTCTACTGGTTCCTGAGTCGGGCCGAAAACTCAGGTGAAAAGAGCATTATACGTTTATGAGTCCAGGCCCAAAAGCTGCGACCAACCATGTCTCTTATCTGTGAAGATTCTCAGTCATCCAGGTCACTTTGAACAAAAGGCTTTTCACCTTGAAAACCAAGTGTAGATTGCAACCATGTCTCTTCTTAAAACATACTTCATTTCAAGACCTTTCCTGGTTGGAGACAAATAAGATGCATGTGTAATAGGCATGTTATTTAAGAATAGCCTTAGAGCCAAAGATAAGAGAACTATGAATGAAATAAAAATTTTCTTCTCAAACAGTGATACTGTGGATGTTTTCAATATTACATGAAAAGATTTGGGATCAAGTCAGAAAAATATTAAAAGTAAAATTATAAAATGTCTTTAACTACTCTCCCAAGCCTTTTGCAGAATGTATTGGAGCAAATTAAAAGACTAATGTAAAAATATATAATTGAATTCATAATTTGTCAATATAAATGAAAATTAGTATATCTTTGAAAACAGCAAAGAAGTGAGAAAGTCTCAATGACATATATCACAGAAGGAGGCAGATAAATATTCTTTTTTCCCAGTCTGTGTGAAGTTCAAACCTCAGCTCAAAGATGAATTGTACTGTTGGCTCTATCTGCTGGCTGTAAATAGTACAGCACAAACACTTTTATTCCCAAACTCTGCAGCATTTCAGACCCCAGCAATAAAGCCAGACTAGTTTTGCCGTGTTACCAAAGACCATTTTTATCAAATAAGATGAATATTTGTTTTTTGCATGAATGCTGCACTGAGACAACTGATACGAGTAATCAGGTTATTTATTAGTTTAGGCTCTTTTCACTTTAGAGAAACAAATGCCCTCTATTGTTGTCTGAAGAAGGGGAACAATGAAACATGAACGTCTGCCATCACAGTGTTTAAATTTACCTCAAACATGATACAAAAGAACAAACATTAACATTTTTAGTCATGAAATGTAATGAGCTTCCTCCAAACTCTGAATTTGTGAAGCGTGTCGACTGAGTAGACATGTAAAGTGGTTTCTGTGTGGTCTACAGGTCCAGGATTGTCTTCATGGGAGCCGGCTGCACGCTGACAACATTTTGGACGGTAATGATAGTTGGGGTTTTGTTTTGGTGTCTTAACTCACGATGCATCTGACACCAGGCGCACCACGCACAGCAGCAGGAAGCAAAAATGTCCTTCAACAGAGAACCCTGGCAGGAAGCAAAAATGTCCTTCAACAGAGAACCCTGGCAGGAAATAGTTTTTTTTTTAAAAAACAACTTTCACATTTATCATTATGCCACACCAATCATACTAAGGCAGTAGCTTTCCTTGTTTTCCTGTGGCTGGTCAGGATAACATAAAACATTTGATTAAAAAACAGACGTCCACATTACTGCTTTTTCAGCCATTGTAAGAAAAATGTAAATAAATGTATGTTGCCAAATTTACTTTTACTAAAACAAAAATGTACCTGCTGAACGGCCAGTTTAGATCCTTAAGGGAATTTTATATCCATTTTGTTTGTCTAGTTATGTTACATGATTGAATGAGAGAAACGTAATCAGGTTCCCATTATTGTTATTAGTTCAGGCACATGCTCTTTTGGCTTTACTTTCGACAGAATAAACATTTATAATAATCATCATTCTATTTTATCAGTCAGCAATTGCATATACATCTTGTGACTGGATGAAAACCTGATTGATTAACTCTCCTCCTTTTACCCAACTCCCCTCTGTTCTGTAAACCTGGTCGAAGATTTGGATCGTTAGGATTTTATACCTCTTCCCGGGTATCTTATCCTATTTATCATACACTGGTCTTCACTCGGTCTAACCCTGCAGTGGTCATGACCTTGTCTTGTGGTTACTGTCTGCTTTACAATAGCTTCACATTTTTCCATACCTTAATCTTGTATCTTTTTCTCGTAGCCAGCCTCAGACCAAACACAGCAGGAGGCACAACCAGTGGCAGGTGCAAAGTAGTTATTGTAATACAACTGCAAACGTCACACAGCGGCAGACAGTAGGGCTCCTGGAGTTTCCCTGAAACTGTGCAGGCGAGGCATGGGCCACACCAGAAACCATAGCAACCTGAAGAACATGATAAACAAATCAAACAGATTGAATTTGAAATTGTATCATATTATATTCTGTACATTTTAGCTGTTAATGAAGAGTTCTTACAAGTGGGGGCATCCTCAAAGCAGTCGAGAAGAGCAGTGCTCCACTCAACCTCATCTTCCTTTGAATATTGAAGTTGAACTTGAGCCATGGAAGTCGGCTGGAGATTTATAAATTCGTCAATAGTCCCTTCCAAAGGTGGATAGTACTTCCTGTGTATTATTCAGAGCAAAGCATCATAAAAAAAGACTAGTGCAAGACAGCTTCCACCAGTCCACACTTGTTGGTCAAGACAGGCACTGATTAAGGCAAGAAATCCACATTGCTAATTTTAAAGCACTCTTGCATATTTGGTAATTGAACACTTGGAACACTCACAGGACTGGGGTTTTCCACAAACTTTCCAAAAGAAACAAACAAAAAAAAAAGGTTAATTTGTTTATTAAACTAAATTTAATTTAGCCTATACTACTTTACGTTTTACATACATACCTGCAAACTATGGACACAAGAACATTTGATTAAATATTTAACTATATGGCTGAAGAGTAGTTCATTTGAAAAAAAAAAACAAGTATAAACATTGGCATGTTAATACTCATTAGCAATGGGAAGAGTTGAAAAATGCTTAACAGTATCATAGGCTATAGTCGCATGAAAACACTTTACAAACATTGTGTAGTTTTACTGTACCGTGTCAGTGACATGGTTCCCCAAAGTTGCCTCGTGAATTACAAAAGTGTGTTTATTTGGAAAACAAAGTGACCAGCCTCATGGGTTTGCAGCTGCAGCAGTTTCACTCATTCTCCTTTAGGGGGCATAAATAGGCCTGTTTAGCTCCGCCTACATTCATCAAAGACACCTGGAAGTGTTAATCTGCGCTCTTAGTCTTTAAATTTTTATTTTATTTTTTTCATTTTTGTACTTATGTTTCTTATTCTAAATCCTGTTTATTTTAAATGTCTTTAATTTCTGTAAAGCACTGGGAATGACCCAGAAATAAAATTGCTTTGACTTGGTTAGTAGCAGGCTACATGTTTCTAATGTAGACACCCACTTACAGAAAATTAATAAATAGTTTTCCTATATTCTTTAAACATCTAAAAAACAATGAAACAAAATAAAAACAGGCTAATAAGAATTACTGGATTCTTATATTAAGACGTTTTAGGCTGTTACACACAGGCCTACATTTAGGGTCAGAATTTGAAACTAAAACCACCTTTGTTTATTTTGTTTTTTTGTCCACGTTTTTCTGTAACTGGCTAAACATATCACAAATATAAAAGTGTCACAGAAGGACATTTTTCACTAAATTTACCAGATTGTTTACCACATTTCTTTTGTATTAAGATTACTTTATTTCTGTATCCTGATTACATATTGTAACTCTCATCATTACACAATTGTAGATTTGACTAAACATACAGTAGATGCTTAAACAATAGTATTCTGAGGTCAATACATAAGATCTAAAACATCAGTGGAAATCTTAATCACATGTTACAGCTGCACACTTGTGAGTGCATCTAACGCTAGATAATGATCAAAAATAGGGGGTGTTAGATTCAATGGACTTCTCTTCACCATGCTAAGGAGAAGCTGACTGACGTTGAAATTAACAAGTACAATGTGCTCAAAAGAAAACACAACAGTCCTGCAGGAGTCTAGTTAGTCTAGTTACAGGAGTCTTATCATTTCAAATCAAGGATACACTTTTAAGGACACATTTTTAAACTGTACTGTATGTAATGAAGAGATGTGTGATGTGTTAGTTTGTGGTCACTATTTGGTTTGTCACTTGAGTAAGCATGGGCGCAGGCTGCATGGATACAACGTTTTGGATGTTTATGATATTTGGTGTTTTATTTTTCATTTTTAACTCGCGGTGCATCTGACACCAGGAGCACCAGGCACAGCAACAGGAAGCACAGATGTCGTTCAGCAGTGAGCCCTGGCAGGAAACAAGATCACTTTAACTGAAATCGCTACAAAATGAGTCAGCTGTCTCTCAAAATCATTTTCATTTCTTCTTTTACATACCTTAATTTTGTATCTGTTTCTCATTGCGGTCCTTAGACCATAGCCAGCAGGGGGCACAAAACAAGGAACCCCACACAGAGTACACACAGCTCCTGTGCAGAAGTCAAACAATGGGAGACAGTAGTGCTCCTGGAATCTGCCTGAAACTGTGCAGGCGAGGCATGGGGCACACCAGAAACCATAGCAACCTAAAAAACATGATAAACAAATCACACCGATTTAAGTTGAATCTGTATCATATTATATGCTGTACATTTTAGCTGTTAATGAAGAGTTCTTACAAGTGGGGGCATCCTCAAAGCAGTCGAGAAGAGCAGTGCTCCACTCAACCAGATCTGCCTTTGAATATTGAGGTTGAACTTGAGTCATGTCAAGGTCAGCTGGTTCTTCACAAAGCTGTTAATAAAAGGACACATTTGTTTGATATTTCCTGATTGTTGAAAAAAAATATTAATGACAGAAAATCCTGGGCTGCTTGTCTAGATTTAAATAATAAATTTGTTACCCAGTACAAAATAAACACAGTCAGGGTTCTTCAGTTGTATAGTTAATACTTACTACAGTTAATATCAATCTTAATGTGATATTTGCTCAACTGAAACGTAATAAAAAACTAAAACATGATAAAAAACTAAAACATGATAAAAAAAAAACGGCTTACCCAAAATACACAAAGAAGAAATTCCAATACGACCCACAGTAAGCAGCACAGATTCAGTGACCTACAATGTAGCCAAACACCTGGCCACCAATTTTAGCTCCATTCTCTCACAACACCATATCATCAACTCACAGAACTTTACAAACAAAATCAAACATCTACAATTAGACAATTGTCTCCTTTGATGTCACCTCCTTCTTTACCTGTATACCCACCAATGAAGCACTCGTGGTTGTAAGAAAGAGACTACTAGAAGACACATCTCTATAGGACAGGACCACATCTGCAGTTAATTGGAGGTATGTTTAAACACTACTTATTTCCAGTTTAGAGGTAACTTCTACTGACAAAAACACGGCTGTGACATGGGATCACCTGTCTCTCCGATTGTGGCTAACCTGTTCATGGAGGAAGTGGAGAATAGAGCTCTGGTCTCTTTCCCAGGTGCAGTGCCCAGTCACTGGTTCAGATGTGTCAATGACACTTGCGCCAAAATCAAAACCCAGGAAGCTTTCACAGAAAACATCAACACAGTGGAAAAGAACATAGAGTTCACCCGTGAAGATGACATAGACAACCGCTTCTTAGACTGTGCAGTGGTTATTTGTGAGGACAGGACTCTCCAAGTACAAGTTTATAGGAAGCAGACACACACAGATCAATATTTGCTGTTTGATTCCCACCACCCTCTGCAGCACAAGCTGAGAGTCATCAGGACTCTTCAGCACAGAACACAAGAGGTGTCCACAACCTCAGAAGGTAAACGGAAAGAAGAACAACACATCCGTAAAGCCCTGAGAGACTGTGGATACTCCAGATTTACATTCAACAAAACCAAGAGGACACAGAAACCAAACAGACAGGAACCAGAGACAAAAGAGAAGGGTGTAGTTATCCCTTATGTGTCTGGTTTATCTGAAAAACTTAAAAGGATTTTCTACAAACACAACATTCCAGTCAACTTTAAACTTGGGAACACTCTGCGTCAAAAACTGGTCCATCCTAAAGACAAGATCCCCTCGAACAAACAGAGTAATGTGGTTTATGCAGTTCAGTGAAATGTGCAGTTACAGTTTTGTTGGAGAAATTAATCAACAGCTTCACAAAAGAATGTATCAGCACAGAAGACCTGAGTCTGCAGTCCACCTCCACCTCAAGAGAAAGGGCATACAATACATTTTGCCTACTATTCACAACAATGTTTTGAAACCTAAATCAAAACAGTTTCACTCTAGAAAAACAACACCTGAATGGACCTGTGACACTAACGACTCACCTGAGCCTTTAACAACATCTGGAGTTACACTGTCCTTTCATAGCTAACGACTATGAGACCAGAACAGCCTGGTACCATCAGGTTCAGTTTCATCTTAAACCCCTCCCTCAGAGATATAAGCTCAGCTCAGAATTAATAAAGTCTCCTAGAATTAGACGTCTTCACCTCAAAAACTGAGTCCAGATGCTTTTCTTTAACCTGTTTGTCATTACTTACATTAGGTAGTTGTCCGAGCTGGATACCTGTGAGGCAGGGATCTAGATCCAGAATAAGTAAGTAATGTAAATGTAGGGGGTGCTAGTTTGAATAGATTATGATCAACATCTACTTTGCATTGTTGCTAAGTGACATTAAAAGCATGTTGTATTAAACAAGTGCAATGTGTTAAAAAAAAACTCATGCAGTCCTGCCAGAATCTAGATGAGAGACTGGAATAATCCTTTACAGGGTCATGGAACTTTAAGTGGAGCAGTTGCAATAAAAAGACAGATCAGCAGGTTTTCGTAGCAAAATTAAACTCCTGTAGCAAAATTATTATTATTATTATTATTATTATTATTATTATAGAACACAGACTCACTGCTGTTGACTTGTGCTTTGACTAAGGTCTGTTTTACCCATCTAACCATCATCTAACCACCTTGCAGCGCTGGGAGACGTGCAGGAGACAGCTGCGTCTGCTGTCAATAAGGGCCTAAAAATATCTTTAAAAATAAGAGCAAAGTTTCAATTAAATTAGTAAAGTTTTAAATATCTGATTTTTAAAATTAAGATGGTCTGCCTCCATGAGCCTGGTATGTGGTACGCTTTGTGTTATATGTGGTAGGCTTTGTGTGGTATGTGGTAGGCTTTGTGTGGTATGTGGTAGGCTTTCTCAAAACATCCAACATGGATTGTGCAGTCCTTGAGGCAGTTTTCAGGAAATGAGACTTGAAAGAGGGCAGAGAAAACATAGAACAAGTCGTTGCAAACCAGTGATCATCAAACTCAGGAAACCTTCTGTGGTAGACCTACAGAGTCACAGACTGTATATGATTTGTTTATTTTTCCTCTACCCTCAGCTCAAAAGACTGGCTTGCCACACCCACAGAAAAGAATTTGAATGGCTGGCCAGGCTTTCAGCTCGCAATGACCTGGTCATTGTTTGGAGCGTGTAAACTGCAGCCTTTAAAGGTCAACTGTTGTTTTTCGGAGCATTTAGTTAGTTACTTTATTGTCAGAACATAGATCTGAATTTCTTTCATAAAACACAGATGCTCTGTTTATAACACAAAATAGTGTGCAGACAATACAAGGACAGTAATTTAATTATGTATTTTAGTAGTCACATTAAATAATAATTACATTTTGTTTAAAAAAAAATAGGCTAAATAAACTGTGTTGCTGTTAACCACTTTGTAATTATTGGAACCAATCCATTCCACTTTACTTAACTTTATGTTACAAAACTTAACACAATGTACTTCTAAAGAGATTTTTATTTTATTTTAAGGCCAAACCTTTGCTTGTAGTCTCCACCAGAAGGTTTTTAAATTGTACAAAAAACAACAATACACTCCATAAGACAGTTGTGTTGGTCTCCTGTGTTACACTTTTATACAGGAGTGTTAAGAGTAGGTGACTGTTTGAACAGATAACAGCAGAGTCATGCTGCCGGTCTTGTCTCCATTTGTTGCTCTTTATTGGAACTGCCTGTCCGTATTTTATAGTAGATGCATAAAAAGAGCCAAGAGCAACAGGTTGGGGACTTGTTTACACTTATTAAGGCTTCTAGACTTCAACCCCACTTGCTCCTTTGGAGCTGTAGAGTTTAAACTTAGGCTTCCTTTCAGCCCAAACAAATTCTAATAAAGATTTAATAGTCCATCCATCCATTTTCTACCGCTTAGTCTCATTAGGGTTTGCGGGTGACTGGAGCCTATCCCAGCAGCTTTGGGCCTGAGGCGGGGTACACCCTGGACAGTGGCCAGTTAGTTGGAGGGCTGACATTTAGAGACAGAAAGTGACATACAACCATTCACTCTCACACTCATTCCCTAGGGACACTTTAGAGTTGCCAATTGACCTGTACATGTATGTCTTTGGACAGTGGGAGGAAGACGGATTACCCGGAGAGAACCCACGGTAACATGTGTCATTAAGATTGTTTAGAATCAAGAACATAAAGAGCACTGACACTGAGTAAGTTATTTAAGGCAGGACAATCATCTTAATGGGAAAATAAATGTAATGTTTTTTCAAACAAAAAAAAAAAAAGGACTTTTTTACTAAATGTGCCAGATTGTGTAATTTCCTTTTGGACTCTAAAATTACTTTCTTTTTGTATTGTGATTACATATTGTAACTCATCATTAAACAATTGTATATGTGACAAAACAGTATATAGTGTATATTTGACTAAACAATAGTATTCTTATGTCAATCGATAAGCTCTAAAACATCTGTGAAAATCTCAATCATGTTGTGTCACCCGTGAGTGCATCTAAATCTGGATAATGATCAAAAGTAGAAGGTGTTGGTTTGAATGGACTTTTCCTCACCATGCTGTTGAAAAAAAAACAGGTCCAATGTGCTCAAAATGTGCTCACCTGTTCAGATCAACATCAATGAGTTTCCAGGACTTCATCTGTTCAACAATCAGGATTGTTGCTTGGGTTCAGAAATGGACATTTGCTCTCGAAGTATAAGGTATCATGTATAAGGCACTGTAGGTCCTAAAAAAACCATGCACAAATAACTCCCACTATTGTGATTTTGTTCATGCATTTACAGTACCTTCAGTTCTTTCTTTTTTTTAAAAAAAGAACTGAAGGTACTGAAGGTTTATTTAAAAAAAGTCACGCAAAGCCTCTACTATTGTTATAATTTCTAATGTTACCATTATACCTCTCTGTAAAAGATAGAGAGTCATAAGTTTTGATCTGATGGGCCATAGACAAATGAATTACTAAAGTCCAGACTATAGGGTGACCTCATATCGGGGTACTGCGGCTGATTATAAGATATTCCACAAAAGACTCAATTAAAATAATTTAAAATCAAGGATCAAGATTATTTTAAATTTGTACTATATGTAATGAAGAGATGTTGCAGTGGTAGTTTGTGGTCACTATTTGGTGAGAAAATCCACATTGCTAATTTTAAAGCACTCAACTCTCTGTCTTGCATATTTGGTAATTATAAACACTAAAGACTGGGGTTTCCCACAAACTTTCCAACCTTTTAAAAAAAAAAAAGGTTTATTTGTTTATTAAGTTAAATTTCATGTAGCCTTTACTTTACTTTATGTAACACATACATTCCTGCAAAATAATGCACACAAACATTTGATTAAATATGTAATTAACTATATGGCTGAATAGTACAAGTTTATTTGGAAAGACTCAATGAGTATTAAAAGAATTTATATTCCAGAATGCATTGATAAAAAACACAATAAATCAAAAAGTTCTTTGATATGTTTAAAGATTATAGGCTATAGTTGTAATAGGTAAATAAGAAACACGTGATTTATAAAAATCTTAATTAAGCAACAAGTCGCCATCTCCTGTGTGTTGTGAAAACCACTCCACTTCAACTCATACCGTAAACCTGGAGATTGGGAAGCACTCCGAAATATTCCAAATATATAGGATTTGTGCGTGAATGCTGGGTGGTCAATTAGGATTAAAAGCAGCTTTAATGGTACTGACTAAGAGTTCATAAATTTTGCTAATTAAATACATACATTTATTTTCCAGATAAAAAAAAAAAAAGATCTTTCCAACTATTAACGTTCAAATTACTTTAGCATGTGATGAAAAACCAAATTAGCATCTTTCTGTTGAAATAACGGCAAGAGTTGAATAATGCTTAACCTCATCATAGGATATAGCTGCAAGAAAACGCTTAACAAATATTGTGTAGTTTTACTGTACCGTGTCAGTGACATGGTTCCCCAGAGCTGCCTCGTGAATTACAAAAGCACTTTGGTTGTTTGGAAAAGAAAGTGAACAGCCACATGGGTTTGCAGCATAGATTATATAAATATGGATGATATCCGCCCATTGGTCCCCTATTCACCAATATTGTCATTACGAATGGGCAATAAAATGGCCGTTACATCCGGGTTTTTCAGCTTTTACTGCATAGTAAAACAATAGTTTTTAGATAGCGTAAACCAACGTAATAATCAAAAATCCCCATAGTTGCCACGTATTAAAAACTTAGCTCTAGAGACCGGAGCCATCTTTTGTAACAGGCCGTAAACATGATTTTTACACTTGTAAAGTCGCCATTGGGTTTCTCCTTATATTTCCGCTTTTGGAGCCTGCCCTCTGGTAGACGGAGGTATATCGCTGTATTTCGCTGTAAAATCGTTGTATTATAATAATTTTCTTAACTGAACAGAGACAAGACTGAACTAATCATCTTTGGGCCACAGAAAAAAGAGAAAGTGACAGCAGTGGTTTAGCATCAGAATATATTTCTGACAGTTGCTTAAGAACCTCTTTGGACTCTGAGAACATCTGGGACAGGCTTCTGTTCGTGCCCAGAGTTAGAAATAAACAGGGTGAAGCAGCGTTTAAGTTTCATGCAGCAAAAATCTGGAACAACCTCCCAGATGAAGTAAAAAAAAAGCCTCAACTTTTACAACGTTCAATTGGAAGTTAAAAACCTTCCTCTTTAGCTCCATCCACATTACAACTTAACATGTTTTTTATCTGCACTCTTCTTTTTAAATGTTTACATTTTTCTTATGTTTCTTAAACTAAATCCTGTAAATTGTCTTTTATTCCTGTAAAGCACTTTGAGTTACCCAGTGTATGAAATGTGCTATGAATAAAATTGCCTTGCTTTTTGTCCACAATTTTCTATAACTGGCTGAAACATATCACAAATATAAAAGTGTTACAGAAAGATCTTTTTCACAAAATTTACCAGATTGTGTCATTTCTTTTTGTATTAAGATTACTTTATTTCTGTATCCTGATTACATATTGTAACTCTCATCATTACACAATTGTAGATTTGACTAAACATACAGTAGATGCTTAAACAATAGTATTCTGAGGTCAATACATAAGATCTAAAACATCAGTGGAAATCTCAATCACATGTTACAGCTGCACACTCGTGAGTGCATCTAACGCTAGATAATGATCAAAAATAGGGGGTGTTAAATTCAATGGACTTCTCTTCACCATGCTAAGGAGAAGCTGACTGACGTTGAAATTAACAAGTACAATGTGCTCAAAAGAAAACACAACAGTCCTGCAGGAGTCTAGTTAGTCTAGTTACAGGAGTCTTATCATTTCAAATCAAGGATACACATTTTCAAGATTATTTTAAAACTGTACTGTATGTAATGAAGAGATGTGTGATGTGTTAGTTTGTGGTCACTATTTGGTGTGTCACTTACATTTACATTTACATTTATTCATTTAGCAGACGCTTTTATCCAAAGCGACTTACATTACATTACCAGTGTTACAGTCACTGGAGGCAAGGTGGGTTAAGTGTCTTGCCCAAGGACACAACGACAGTATGAACTGTGGGGAGAGTGGGAATCGAACCGCCTACCTTCCGGTTGAAAGACGACCGCTCTACCCACTGAGCTACTGCCGCCCCACTTGAGTAAGCATGGGCGCAGGCTGCATGGATACAACGTTTTGGACGTTTATGATATTTGGTGTTTTATTTTTCATTTTTAACTCGCGGTGCATCTGACACCAGGAGCACCAGGCACAGCAACAGGAAGCACACATGTCGTTCAGCAGTGAGCCCTGGCAGGAAACAAGATCACTTTAACTGAAATCACCACAAAATGAGTCAGCTGTCTCTCAAAATCATTTTCATTTCTTCTTTTACATACCTTAATTTTGTATCTGTTTCTCATTGCGGCCCTCAGACCAAATGCTGCAGGGGGCACGAAACAAGGAACCCGACACAGAGTACACACAGCTCCTGTGCAGAAGTCAAACAATGGGAGACAGTAGGGCTCCTGGAGTCTGCCTGAAACTGTGCAGGCGAGGCATGGGGCACACCAGAAACCATAGCAACCTAAAGAACATGATAAACAAATCACACAGACTGACGTTGAATCTGTATCATATTATATTCTGTACATTTTAGCTGTTAATGAAGAGTCTTACAAGTGGGGGCATCCTCAAAGCAGTCGAGAAGAGCAGTGCTCCACTCAACCAGATCTGCCTTTGAATATTGAGGTTGAACTTGAGCCATGGAGGTCGGCTGGAGAGGTACAAATTCGTCAATAGTCCCTTCCGAAGGTGGAGAGTACTTCCTGTGTATTATTCAGAGCAAAGTATCTTATAAAAGACTGGTGCGAGACAGCTTCCACCAGTCCACACTTGTTTCCAAGACAGCCACGGATAGATCCTGGGATGCTTCATTAGGGCAAACTTTACGGTAGATGCATAAAAAGTGAAGAGCAACAAGTTTAGGACTTGTTTAGAAATAAGGCTTCTAAACTTGATGTTGTCTATAGCCTATCTGAGGAGGAGCTTTAAGAAGAACCAGGGACTTTTCAATGTAACAAAGTCGGAAATAGAGGTAGAAATCCACATTGCTAATTTTAAAGCACTCAACTCTCTGTCTTGCATATTTGGTAATTATAAACACTAAAGACTGGGGTTTCCCACAAACTTTCCAACCTTTAAAAAAAAAAAATGTTTATTTGTTTATTAAGCTAAATTTCATGTAGCCTTTACTTTACTTTATGTAACACATACATTCCTGCAAAATAATGCACACACAAACATTTGATTAAATATGTAATTAACTATATGGCTGAATAGTTCAAGTTTATTTGGAAAGACTCAATGAGTATTAAAAAATGTATATTCCAGAATGCATTGATAAAAAACACACACAAAAAAAAAAAAGTTCTTTGATATGTTTAAAGATTATAGGCTATAGTTGTAATAGGTAAATAAGAAACACGTGATTTATAAAAATCTTAATTAAGCAACAAGTCGCCATCTCCTGTGTGTTGTGAAAACCACTCCACTTCAAGCCCATACCGTAAACCTGGAGATTGGGAAGCACTCCGAAATATTCCAAATATATAGGATTTGTGCGTGAATGCTGGGTGGTCAATTAGGATTAAAAGCAGCTTTAATGGTACTGACTAAGAGTTCATAAATTTTGCTAATTAAATACATACATTTATTTTCCAGATAAAAAAAATAACTAGTTCTTTCCAACTATTACCGTTCAAATTATTTTAGCATGTGATGAAAAACCAAATTAGCATCTTTCTGTTGAAATAACAGTAAGAGTTGAATAAAGCTTAACCTTATCATAGAATATAGTCGCAAGAAAACGCTTTACAAACACTGTGTAGTTTTACTGTACCGTGTCAGTGACATGGTTCCCCAGAGCTGCCTCGTGAATTACAAAAGCACGTTGTTTGTTTGGAAAAAGAAAGTTAACAGCCACATGGGTTTGCAGCAGTGTATTTTCACTCATTCTCCTTTAGGGGGCACAAAGACAATTGGTTAGTAGCAGGTTACATGTTTCTAATGTAGACACCCACTGGAAAAAAATAAATAAATACTTTTTCCATATTCTTTAAACATCTGAAAACAATGGAACAACATAAAAACTTGGGGTGTCAGGATTTGAAACTAAAACCTTTTTTTGTCCACATTTTCTATAAATATAAAAGTGTCACAGAAAGAGTGTGTCATTTATTTTGTATTAAGATTACTTTATTTCTGTATCCTGATTACATACTGTAACTCTCATCATTACACAATTGTAGATTTGACTAAACATACAGTAAATGCTTAAACAATAATATTCTGAGGTCAATACATAAGATCTAAAACAACAGTGGAAATCTCAATCACATGTTACAGCTGCACACTCGTGAGTGCATCTAACGCTAGATAATGATCAAAAGTAGGGGGTGTTAGATTCAATGGACTTCTCTTCACCATGCTAAGGAGAAGCTGACTGACGTTGAAATTAACAAGTACAATGTGCTCAAAAGAAAACACAACAGTCCTGCAGGAGTCTAGTTAGTCTAGTTACAGAAGTCTTATCACTTCAAATCAAGGATACACATTTTCAAGATTATTTTAAAACTGTACTGTATGTAATGACGAGATGTGTGATGTGTTAGTTTGTGGGCACTATTTGGTTTGTCACTTGAGCAAGTATGGGCGCAGGCTGCATGGATACAACGTTTTGGATGTTTATGAAATTTGGTGTTTTATTTTTCATTTTTAACTCGCGGTGCATCTGACACCAGGAGCACCAGACACAGCAACAGGAAGCAAAGATGTCGTTCAGCAGTGAGCCCTGGCAGGAAACAAGATCACTTTAACTGAAATCGCCACAAAATGAGTCAGCTGTCTCTCAAATATACAATAGCAACCTAAAGAACATGATAAACAAATCACACAGACTGATGTTGATTCTGTATCATATTATACGTATGCTGTACATTTTAGCTGTTAATGAAGAGTTCTTACAAGTGGGGGCATCCTCAAAGCAGTCGAGAAGAGCAGTGTAAGTAAGGAATAAACAGAGTCAGGGTTCTTCAGTTGTATAGTAAATACTCCTTCACCTCCCTCTTTACCTGTATACCCACCAATGAAGCACTCGGACACATCTCTACAGGACAGGAATAGCCTCCCCCGGACCACATGTGCAGTTAATTGGAGGTATGTTTAAACACTATAATTATTTCCAGTTCAGAGGTAACTTCCACAGACAAAAACACGGCTGTGCCATGGGATCACTTGTCGCTCCGATTGTGGCTAACCTGTACATGGAGGAAGTGGAGAACAGAGCTCTGGTCTCTTTCCCAGGTGCAGTGCCCAGTTACTGGTTCAGATGTGTTGATGACACTTGGGTCAAAATCAAAACCCAGGAAGTAGAAGCTTTCACAGAAAACATCAACACAGTGGACAAGAACATAAAGTTCACCTGTGAAGATGACATAGACAACCGCCTGGCTTTCTTAGACTGTGCATTGGTTATTTGTGAGGACAGGACTCTCCAAGTACAAGTTTATAGGAAGCCAACACACACAGATCAATATTTGCTGTTTGATTCCCACCACCCTCTGCAGCACAAGCTGAGAGTCATCAGGACTCTTCAGCACAGAGCACAAGAGGTGCCCATAACCTCAGAAGATAAAAGGAAAGAAGAACAACACATCCGTAAAGCTCTGAGAGACTGTGGATACTCCAGATGGACATTCAACAAAACCAAGAGGACACAGAAACCAAACAGACAGGAACCAGAGACAAAAAAGAGGGTGTAGTTAGTCTGGTTTATCTGAAAAACTTAAAAAGATTTTTTACAAACAAAACATTCCAGTCCACTTTAAACCAGGGAATACTCTGCATCAAAAACTGGTCCATCCTAAAGACAAGATCCCCTCGAACAAACAGAGTAATGTGGTTTATACAGTTCAGTGAAACATGCAGTTACAGTTATGTTGGAGAAATGAATCAACAGCTTCAATGAACCTTTCTTCACCATGCTGTTGTTGTTGAAAAAAACGGTCCAATGTGCTCAAAATGTGCTCACCTGTTCAGATCAACATCAATGAGTTTCCAGGACTTCATCTGTTCAAGCTCTAGCCGATATACAGTAGATACAATCAGGATTGTTGCTCGGGTTCAGAAATGGACATTTGCTCTCAAAGTATAATGTATCATGTAAAAGGCACTGTAGGTCCAACAAAAAACACAAACAAAGAACTCCCACAAATGCATTCAAACATATTTTTTTATTAAATTATTGTGATTTAGTTTTTGTACATTTACAGTACATTCAGTTCTTTTTTTTTTTTTTTTTATAAAAAAACATCATAGGAAACTGCTCATTTTTGTCCAGCAAAGCCTCTACTATTGTGTTGTAATTACTAACGTTATCATTATACCTCTCTGTAAAAGATAGAGAGTCATAAGTTTTGATCTGATGGTCCATAGACAAATGAATTACTGAGGTCCAGACTATAGGGTGACCTCATAACAGGCTACTGCCTAGTTTGTGGTCACTATTTCGTGAGTTGCTTGAGCAGGCATGGGCCCAGGCTGCATGGCCACAACATTTTGGATGTTTATGATACTTGGTTGTTGAGTCTTCAGTTTTATTTCGCGATGCATCTGACACCAGTTGCACCAGGCACAACAACAGGAAATACAGATGTCGTTCAGCAGAGAGCCCTGGCAGGAAACAATTCTATGAAAAAAAGATCACCTCACAAGAAATCCCTTTCATTTCTTCTTTTACATACCTTAATTTTGTATCTGTTTCTCATTGCGGCCCTCAGACCATAGGCAGCAGGGGGCACGAAACAAGGAACCCCACACAGAGTACACACAGCTCCTGTGCAGAAGTCACACAATGGGAGACAGTAGTGCTCCTGGAGTTTGCCTGAAACTGTGCAGGCGAGGCATGGGGGACACCAGAAACCATAGCAACCTAAAGAACATGATAAACAAATCAAACAGATTGAAATCATATTATATGCTGTACATTTTAGCTGTTAATGAAGAGTTCTTACAAGTGGCGGGATCCTCAAAGCAGTCAAGAAGACCAGTGTTCCACTCAACCTCATCTGCCTTTGAATATTGGAGTTGAACTTGAGCCATGTCGAGGTTGGATGGTTCCTTACAAAGCTGTTAATAAAAGGACACATTTGTTTGATATTTCCTGATTGTTGAAAAAAGATTTAATTACAGAAAAACCTTGGTTTAGAACTTAATAATAAATATGTTACATAGTACAATATAAATGTAACACAGTCAGGGTTCATCAGCTGTATAGTAAATATTTACTACAGGTAATATTAACCTTTGTGTATTATTTAGTAAACTGAAATGTGATAAAAAACCTAAAACATGATAAAATAAACAGACAAACCACTGTTAATTTGGAATATATAAACACATCATCTGAAATGAGTCACTATGTAATTATAGTTAGGGTCTATTTGAAAGTTAGTGTGAGGATATGTGGCTGGTGTGAGGGAAAATATCTTTAACAGGACAAATTTATTAAACCTCAAATTAATGTTAATTATATGTCGACATAACAAAACATGGAGATTTGTTTTAAAATTCTTAAACAACAATAAAATCAAAGCATTCTAAAAGCAATAAATAAGATCATAAACATTCCTGGAAATTAAATAAAATAAAATTAGAAAATCCATATCACTTACATTTGGGTTGTTAGGCAGGGATCTAGATGCAAAACCAGAATAAGTAAGATGTAAAAGTAGGGTGTGTTAGCTTAAATGGACCAAGGTCAACTTCTGCTTTGAATTGTTGCATTAGGGGTGTGACCCGGGTTCAGTTGGTAGAGCACTTGCAAATATACGCACTCATGGGAGTTCTGGTCCCAGTCTCGGATGGGTAATTTGTCTCTCTCTCTTGCCCTGTTTAAAGCCTGCTGTTAACAAAGGCCAAAAGGCACACAGCAAAGTCTCTATGTTCTGTTGGACTTGAATGCTGCATTTGATGCTGTGGTCAAAAAAATTGTGTCACAAAGATTAGAGGAATGGATACGTATCTCTAAAACTGCCCTTAAATGGTTTCAGTCCTATCTTGAAGACAGGAAGTTTTGTTTTGGTTTGTAACTGTGTATCAGACCAACTGGCCCTGACATGTGGGGTTCCACAGGGGTCTATCTTGGGACCCCTATTATTCAATCTTTACATGCTTTCTTTAGGCCAGTTAATATGCAGCTGTGACATATGCTAATATAATTACGTAGCCGTATGATTCACTGTTACTGTCTCCAACCGAACAGAGACAAGACTGAACTAATCATCTTTGGGAACAGAAACAAAGAGAAGGTGTCAGCAGTCATCTCGAGTCTCTTTCTCTAAAATCTCAAAATCAGGTTAGAAATCTAGGGGTCATCATGGACCCAGACTTGAATTTCCACAGTCACATTAAGTCAATTACTTCATCTGCATTTTATCACCTTAAAAACATTTCCAGAGTCATAGGGATGAAGACTCAACCAGACTTAGAGAAACTTATTAATGCTTTTATCTCCAGCAGATTAGATTACTGTAACGGCCTGCTCACTGGTCTCTCAAAACGAGGATTAAGACAGCTGCAGCTTATTCAGAACGCAGCTGCTCGGGTTCTAACTAAAACCAGGAAGTACAACCAAATTATGCCAGTTTTAAAATCTCTGCACTGGCTTCCTGTTGCTCAGAGAATAGACTTTAAAACAGCACTGCTGGTTTACAAGTCTCTTAACCTCCTCGGACTCTGAGAACATCTGGGACAGGCCTTCTGCTCGTGCCCAGCGTTAGAACTAAACAAGGTGTAGCAGCGTTTAAGTTTCATGCAGCAAAAACCTGGAACAGCCTCCCAGATGAAGTAAAACAAGCCTCAACTTTAACAATGTTCAAGGGGAGGTTAAAAACCTTCCTCTTTATCTCCGCCTAGTGTTTTTTATCTGCACTCTTCTTTTAAAATGTTTACATTTTTTTAATGTTTCTTAATCTAAATCTTGTAAATTGTCTTTTATTCCTGTAAAGCATTTTGAGTTACCCAGTGTATGAATTGTGCTATATAAATAAAATTGCCTTGCCTTGATAATATGGGTAACATAGTTAATTAGTGCGACTCACTGTCAAGCTGAAAAAATTTTAAAGAATATAAAAAATAGAATAGAGGACCTACCTTTGGTCTACCCATGTTAAAATATAGCTTAATCCATGGTCATTTCCTCTGTGTCATGTGACATGACACAAATTTTCTTCTACCATGCTAAAATAACTTTCAGTAATGGGGTTGTGTTATGAATGAAACAAATTGTTTTGACAATTACAAGAGTCACTTATCAACAAAATTATACTAAAAAGTGTGAATTTAAAACTTGTATTAATGGTAACAAAAGTAAGTTTGTCATCAAGAAGGTGGGAGAAGAGAAAAATGCCATTTTAGGGGGTGCTTGAACTCTATTTGGTATTTTGAATACTATTTTGGATTTCCTACAACTGTTTGTTTATGAATAGCAAAACTGTTTATATTTTTTCCCAGGAGAAATATTGTTTACACAAGTGCTGTCAGTGTTTTGTGCATGTATTATTTGAAATTTCAAAAAAGATATATATTCTTTATTTATATAGCAATTTTCCACCTAGTGCTTTACCAGTGTTACAGCTGACACCACTGGAGGCAAGGTGGGTTAAATGTCTTGGACACAACGACAGTATGAACTGTGGGGAGAGCGGGATGTTATGATGTTTAGGCATGTTTTGAGCGAGAATCGAACCGCCCACCCTTCCGGTCGAAGGATGGCCGCTCTACCACCACTCATGAAGAGCTACTCCCGCCCTTCATGAGTGGTACAGAAAAGGTCCTTCACTTCTGGAATGGCCTTTATTTTTGTGTCTACTGGTTCCTGAGTCGGGCTGAAAACCCAGGTGAAAAGAGTATTATGCGTTTATGAGTCCAGGCCCAAAAGCTGCAACCAACCATGTCTCCATTGTCTGTCTTTTTGCTTGTGAGAAGTATATGCAAATATAGGTTACTTTTATAACTGTTAAGTGCTTCTAGGTGACTAGAAAACCAGGAGTGTTGGATGTTTTATGGCCAAAAATATTATAATAAACCACGGGTCATATATTTACGGACCATGATATTTACAGTGGACCATGACTTAAATAAGAGAGTAGGAACAACTAATGTGCACAACAATAAAACATAGGTCAAATACACAAGCAAATTAAAAAGGAGAGTATTGTGTTTATAAAAAAGAGACAAGATGTATGTGTAATAGGCAAGTTATTTAAGAATAGCCCTCGTAGTCGAATAGTCATGCGCACTTTGAATAATCCTTAGAGCCGAAAGATAAGAACTATGAATGAAATAAAAATGTTCTTCTCAAACAGTGAAAATTATAGTAAAATTATAAAATGTCTTTAACTACTTATAGTCAATTAAAAGACTAATGTAAAAAGATATAATTGAATTCATAATTTGTCAACTAATATAAATAAAAAATAAATAGTATATCATTGAAAACAACAAAAAAGTGAAAAAGTTTATTTTAGGTTAGTCTCAATGACACATATCACAGAAGGAGGCAGATAAATATTCTTTTTTCCCAGTCTGTGTGAAGTTCAAACCTCAGCTCAAAGATGAATTGTACTGTTGGCTCTATCTGCTGGCTGTAAATAGTACAGCACAAACACTTTTATTCCCAAACTCTGCAGCATTTCAGACCCCAGCAATAAAGCCAGACTAGTTTTGCCGTGTTACCAAATGAGCATTTATATCAAACAAGATGAATATTTGTTTTTTACATGAACGCTGCAATGAGACAACTGATACGAGTAATCAGGTTATTTTTATTACTTTAGGCTCTTTTCACTTTACGGAAACAAATGCCCTCTATTGTTTTGTTTGAAGAAGGGGAACAATGAAACATGGACGTCTGCCATCACAGTGTTTAATTTTTTTTTTTTTTTCATACATTTGAGTGGGTTACATAACAGGTCCATTTCTTCCATTGTAGTTTACATTTATGTGCTTCCAGTCTCAGGTCATGGGTAATTTTTTCCATTACAAAGATTTCCTCCATAATATTCCTCCATTGGTCCAGTCTCAAAGGTTCACTTTTCAACCAGTTCCTCGTTATAACTTTCTTACTTGTTATCAGCATCGCTTTGAATATGAAAATGTCTTCCCCTCTAATAACATCTTTACTTATCAAGCTCAAATACAGAGTCTGTGGTTCATTTGGTATTTTATAACCCCAAATTTTCTCCATTTCTGTTACAACAGATTCCCAGTAGGGGCGAATTTTTGAACATGACCAAAATACATGTAAATGATTGACATTGACATCCCCGCAGAGTCTCCAACATTGCTGGTTTGTTTTTAACTGTCTACTTTTAATGTGGGGTGTAATAAAGTATCTCACCAGATTCTTCCAGCCTAATTCTCTCCATTGTCTGGAACTGTGTGATGTAAGATGTATGTTGTAATTGACAGATCGAATACCAATCATTGTCTGACAGGTATAGTGAGTCAAACCGATTGCAATTCTGTAAGCATTTGTACAGCCTAGATATAATTTTCGAAGGTAAATGTTTGTATGCTCCTGCAATCATATCTATTAAATCACTGCCCTCTTTTGAGAGAGGTGATTTTCAATATCTGTATTATAAAAATGTCTTAGTTGAAAATACCTAAATAAATCGGAATTTTCCACGTCAAATTCCCTTTTCAAATTTTCAAAAGTTTTAAACTTTTTTCCATCAGTTAATGTGCATACTGCGGTGATTCCTCTGTCCATCCATTTTGTAAATGTGCTATCCATCTGACCACTTCTGAATTTTGGAGAGTGCAATGGCCAGATCAATAATTTACATTTCCCTTCCATTTTGTATTTATTCATTAAGTCCCACCAGATTTTAATTGTTGTATCTACTATAGGATTTGGTTTATCAATTGGGTTGGTTTTCTCTCCCAGTCTCGTTTGTGGTTGGCATGTTCCATAGTTAAGCTCAATGTGTTTCCATTTAGAGTAATATTCTGATGAACACCAATAAAGTATATATCTTAACTGGGCAGCTAAAAAGTATTCTCAAAAATTTGGAAGACCAAGTCCTCCTCTTTTTTTCACTAGTTGTAGAGTTTTGAGCTTAACCCTTGGTCTTGCTTTCCATATAAATCTACTCACTTGTTTATCCCATTTATCAAATTGAGTCTTTGGTATACAGACTGGCAGTGAAATGAACAAGTACAATAATCTGGGCAATACATTCATTTTTATCACCTCTATCCTTGAGCTTAGGTCCATTACAAGTGTTGTCCATTTTGTCAGATCTTTTTGTATAGCTTCATTAATCTTACTATAATTAGCCTCGTATAGTGTTTTTAGTTCTCTAGTCAGGTAGACCCCTAGATATTTTATTTTTCCTGAATCCCATTTTAATTTGTATGCTCGTCTAATAGTATCCGCTGGTCTATATTTTATACAGAGGATTTGGGTCTTTGAGATGTTTAGCCAATACCCAGATTTCCCTCCAAAGTCTTTTAGTAGCATTAATAGTTTAGGAAACGTATGATCCGGGTTTCTGAGATATATGATGATATCAACTGCAAAGAGACCTAATTTATGTTCCTCTTTGGCGACTGTGACTCCTTTAATTTCTTTACTTTGTCTTATACACTGAGCCAAAGGCTCTATAAACAAGGCAAATAGGGAGGGGCTCAGACAGCTCAGACAACCTTGACCCTCTAAAGAGCTCGAACCCGTCTGTAAAGTCGCCATTTATTTAAATTTTAGCCATTGGTTTATTGTACAGGGCCTGTATACATTTAATGATAGTTTCATTGAAACCCATTCTGTTCAGAACCGCAAAGAGAAGGTTCCAGCTGACTCTATCAAAAGCCTTTTCCGCGTCAAGCCTTACTAAGGCTGTAGGAGTGTTCTGCTTATTGGCTTCATTTATTATATGTAATGTGCGCCGGATGTTATCTTATTTGCAGCATGGCCTTTTATAAAGCCCATCTGGTCCTCATCTATCAGGTCTGGGAGGAAGGATTCCAATCTTTTGGCAATTATAGATGTAAATAATTTATAATCAACATTCAAAATAGAGATTGGACGATAGGACTCACATAACTCTTTATTTTTACCTTCCTTTGGTATAACTGTTATCATGGCCTCTTTCCATGACGGTGGGCATTTCACATGTTTGAGTGTCCAATTGAAAGATTCCAGCCATAGAGCAAGGTCTTCTTTAAGAACTTTGTACCATTCATTAGGATAGCCGTCCTTCCCTGTACTTTTATTGTTTTTCAACCTATTGATAGCCTTATCTAGCTCTTTTTTGATAATGGGTGTGTTTAATGATTTGTTTTGAGTTGTTCCTATGGAGGGAAGATCTAATTCAGCTAAGTAATCCTCAATTTCTTTCCTGTCTACATGTTCTGAGTGATTATACAGAGATTTATAATAATTATGAAATATATTTTTGATTTCCTCAGGTTCAAATGTCATGTCCTTAGTTTCTGGGTTTCTGATTTTGTTAATTGAGTTCCTTATTTGCTGTGCTCTTAATCGTTTTGCTAATATTCTAGTAGCTTTGGAGCCTGATTCATAAAAGTCAGTCAGATAATTGTTTTCTAATTCCTTTTATAGTTCCAGCCAATTCTTCACTCTTATCTGTGTGCTGTTGTTTTTCTAGTTTTCTCATGTTTTGTTCTAATTCAGCCTGCTTTAGCTTTTTCTTTTTTTTTATGTGAGCTAGTCTCTTTTTTGATTTCTTACACTGCGATTTCATTATTAAGAATATTAACATTCATTTTCCATAACTTTGATTTGTTTGGGCTATCGAGGTGTATGGTTAGGTATATAGCATTGTGGTCTGATACATCTGATGTTACAATTTCACAGTCTATTACCCGGTGTCTATCCATAGTGTTCATGAGAAAGTAATCAATCCTAGAATGTATCTTATGAGCAGCTGAAGTGTATAGTCTCTCTCTGATGGATGCAGATCTCTCCAGACATTACAGAGAACTGCGTCTTTTATTAGGATGTTAAGGTTCTTGGATTTAGTGTTTTTATATCTTTTAGTGCTTGTTGTGTCATTAGTATAATTCAAAAGTGTAATTCAAAATTCCCTCACTCATTGTTCTAATTTTGTCAAACAATAAGTTAAAGAATGTTTTGTCTTCCTCAGGGGGTGCATACACATTAACTAATGTGACAACAGTATTATCAATCCTCCCTTTAACAATCACATATCTGCCATATTTATCGGAGCATTCCTCTGTCATTTCAAAGTTAACTGTGTTTGAGATTAATTATAATTTAATTAGTTTTATTTATATAGCGCCTTTCCAGAGCTCAAGGACGCTTTACATATCAATTATTCATTCACTCCACAGTCACACACTGGTGGTAGTAAGCTACAACTGTAGCCACAGCTGCCCTGGGGCAGACTGACAGAGACGTGGCAGCCATTCCGCGCCTACGGACTCTCCGACCATCACCATCAACATTCTAACACATTCATATGAGACAAGGTGGGTTAAGTGTCTTGCCCAAGGACACAACGACAGTATGAACTGTGGGGCGAGCGGGAATCGAACCTACTATCTTCCGGTTGAAGGACGGCCGCTCTACCACTGAGCTACTGCCGCCCCACGATTTGATTAGAGTAATAACTCCTCTCCTTCTGCTATTCGTGTGTGAACTGTAAAAGGAATTTATGTAACCGAGTTTTTTAAATTTCTTATGTTCTTCATTAGACATATGAGTTTCTAGTACGAATATCACTTGCATTTTATCCCTTTTCAATTTTGTTATCACCCTGCTCCTCTTTATCGGGTTGCCCAGACCGTTTACATTTATTGTCTCAATTTTTAGTTTACATGTCCCACTCATGTCCTGAGTATATCATTGCTGTAGACCCCACAAGTGAACACAAATGGATAACAAGAACAAAATAATTTGGAAAAAAAGGATAAACATGGTCAAAATAAATGTTTCTCCCGTTTGACTGAATGCATCCTTTTTTCCACGCTTCTTTGAGAATTAGCTCTATAGTGGTGTATTCTTGGAAATTTACTATAATTTGTCACGGGTTGTTATTTGCTCGAGGCTTGGCTGCAAAGACTCGGTGGGCTCGATGAATTTTAAGATCCAAGTCCGCTGGCAAAGTCAACTCGCGCTTGAGGAAATACCCCAAAAAGGCGAATGTTGATCCTTCGTGATCTGTATTCGAGGTCGGTCAGTTTGTTTTGGATACTCCTCTGTCGCTTAATGCTTTCAATCAGCGCTTCGGTCAAGTCCTGAGTCACGTCCTCAACACATCCTACGCGGTTCTCGGCTTCCTCCATTCTTTCCTTCAGGCCTCTCTTTTTGGCCTTTAATGTTTTGAACCCACTAATATGCTTAACTTACTATCTTGATGAATAATATATCATCGAGTTTTTAGTGGGTATTTTTAATCAATTTCGGAGAGCGGACACCAGACACGTCTTGCTTGTTACGCTATCACCGGAAGTCCCCCACAGTGTTTAAATTTACCTCAAACATGATACAAAAGAACAAACATTTTTAGTCATGAAATGTAATGAACTTCCTCTAGATTCTCTAAACATCTGAAAACAATGGAACAACATAAAAACATGCTAATTCCGGGCCGTCGATCCGAACACCGCACCTGACCCAGGTATAGTGGTCACCTGCACTGCGAGTCAAGAGGAAGACATTTGTGTTAAAATATCGATAAATGGACTAGAAATGTGTGCTCTGCTTGACTCTGGTGCTAGGGGGAATGTGTTGCCCCTCCACCTCTTTAACTCCATTCCCACAGAATCCAGAACCACAATAGAGCCATCTGTTGCACAGGTCCTACAGGGCATCGGTCCCGCTGGTCTGGCAGTGCTGGGGGAAGTCAACCTACCAGTACAAGTTGTGAGCAGAGCGACCAATGTGAATTTTATTATGGCTGACACAGCAGAGAACACCGAGGTTATTCTGGGGCACCCATTCCTACATCAGACCAGTGCCCAGCTGGACTATGGCCGCCGAGAAATAACCCTATTCGGAGAAAAGGTACCTCGTTTTAACCCAAGCCATCCGCCCCGGGCACACATTGTCAGAGTGGCTCGGACAACAGTGTTGGAGTCGGGACGCGAGTATGTAGTCCCCGGCACGGCCCAACTTCTCCATGCTGCTGAGGGAGACTTGATGCTGAGCCCAACCAGAGGTTTCATCGAAAAGCACCAAGTGCTAGTGGCTCACGTCATCGTCCAGGCGCCGGGGTCCACTAACGTTCCCATTAGAGTCTTCAACCCTTGTGCCTTACCTGTCACTTTGAAGAGAGGCGCTGTGGCGGGGATTCTACAGCCAGCCACGGTGTTGGAAAAGGGGGAGACCCAGCCACCCTTGATCCCATCGGTACCCGAACCTATTAACCAGCCACCTGCAGGTCCTGTATGACGAAAGCTGTGCTAGCCTGGCCAGAGGTGACCAGGAGAGGTTGGCCCACCTGTTACGATCTTACAGTGACGTTTTCTCCACGGGGCCCACTGACCTTGGCCGCACTGGCCTCGTGCAGCACGACATCCTCACCACCCCTGGTCCGCCTGTGAAACAGCAACCGCGTAGGATGGCCAGAGACAAACAAACGGCAGCAGACCAGCAGGTGCAGCAGAGCCTGGACACTGGAGTGGCCCGACCCGGCAATAGTGGCTGGGCTGCACCAATCATTATGGTAAGAAAGAAGGACCAGTCATTGCGGCTATGTGTTGACTACAGGCCTTTAAATGAAAGAACTCTAAAAGATGCTTATCCACTGCCCCGCATCAGGACACCTTGGACACACTGTCCACTGCCAGGTACTTCAGCACGCTGGATTTAACATCAGGGTACTGGCAGGTGGAGATGACACCGAGAGCCCGAAAAGCTGCTGCTTTCTGTACCCGAAAGGGCCTATTCGAATGGAACGTGATGCCTTTCGGACTGTGCAATGCGCCGGCCACGTTCCAGAGGCTCATGGATCGTGTCCTGGCCGGGCTGCAGTGGGAGACCTGTTTGGTCTACCTCGACAATATCATTGTCCTGGGGCGAGGCGGAACTGAAATGTTGGAGCGGCTTGGTCAAGTGTTCAACAGACTACGCGCAGCCAACCTGAAACTTAAACCTAGTAAGTGCGTCCTGTTCCGAGTACAAGTGGCTTACTTGGGGCACATTGTCTCAGCCAAAGGTGTTGCCACCGACCCCCAAAAGATCCAAAAGGTGGCCGGGTGGCCTGCACCCAAAAATCTATCCGAAGTGCGTCAGTTTGTCGGCCTGGCTTCATATTACCGATGTTTCGTCAAAGATTTTGCCACCATTGCCAAACCCCCCAAATACCTGCTGGGAAGACCGTTCATCATTCGAACTGACCACAGCAGCCTGCGCTGGTTGACTCGGATGAGGGAGCCCGAGGGCCAGCTCGCTCGCTGGCTGGAAAAATTGGCAGAGTACGACTTCCAGGTGGTCCATCGTCCAGGGAGGCACCACCAAAATGCGGATGCGCTCTCCAGAAGACCCTGTGGGACGTCGTGCCCGTGCACAGTGACAGAGCCTGGCCTCCATAACCAGCTTCAGCACAAGGGGGTTCAGTGCAACATGGCAGAGGATGTTGGGGAAACTCCTGCAGAGCAACCTCCAGTGGGGGTAGTGGTGCCCGAAGGTAGCTGTGGAGGCAGCCCCGCAGTTGAGTTTAAGTATCCTCCAGTGGGGGTAGTGGACACTTTCAGTGAAAATCAAGCGCGCTCTTAGTTCCGTCCAGGCGTCTACAGGGTGAGTGAGCCGGCCCAAACCAACCTGTTTAGTGGCTGGACCCAGGAGCAGTTAATCAGTGCCCAAGAAACTGACCCAGACATAGCACCAGTGAGGAGGTGGATGGACGAGAGGAGGAGTAGGCCACCCTGGGCAAACATTGCACATCACAGCCCTGCCACTAAAGCCTACTGGTCACAGTGGAAAAGGCTTTATCAAAAAGACGGAGTTTTGCTAAGGAAATTTTATTACACGGATGGAAGGGTGTTCTATCCACAGATTCTGCTGCCTCGGGAGTACCGCACTTCAGTGACAGAACAATTACATGATGGTCCAGTCAGTGGCCACTTTGGAGGAGAAAGGACCCTGGCACGTCTTAAGGCCCGGTACTACTGGTACAATATGAGAGACGATGTCATTCTGTGGTGCCGCACCTGTACCAGCTGTGCTGCAAAAGCCCGCCCCAAGAAAACACCTCAAGCCCCCATGGGCACAGTGCGAGTTGGTGCCCCATTCGAACGGGTAGCAGTTGATATAATGGGACCATTGAATGAAACCGAGAGGCGAAACCGCTATATAATAGTGGTACAGGACTACTTCAGCAAATGAGTGGAAGCCTATCCTGTTCCTAATGAACAAGCAACGACTGTGGCTGAAAAGATTGTTTCAGAGTGGGTGTGTCGGTACGGAGCTCCACAGTGTTTACACAGTGACCAAGGTACCAATTTCGAGTCAGCTGTGTTCCAAGGAATGTGTGCGCTACTGGTGATCGACAAGACGCGGACGACACCGTTTTGTCCACAGTCCGACGGCCAAGTAGAGAGCTTCAATGCCACTCTGCAGAAAATCATAGCCACTACTGCAGAACGATGCCATTGGGACTGGGACCTTATGACCCCATAAGCGGTCATGGCTTACCACGCAACCAAACACAGTTCCACAGGCCTGACGCCTAATATGATGCTGTTTGGACGGGAAATTACAGAGCCAGTGGATCTTGTTGCTGCCAGACCCGGATAACACTACTACACCCTCATCCTATGTTGTACAGCTCAGGGAACGGCTCGAGCTATCTCACCAGCTGGCCCGGGAGGCGCTGGGGAAATCGGTAGAGCGTGCCAAACGACAGTACGCCAAAAATGTGTGCAGAGTCCAATACAAGGTCGGTGATGCAGTATGGTTCTTGGTCAAGGGCACAAGGAGAGTGAAGAACAAAGTTCGGAAGTTCCTGCCTTCATACGAGGGCCCATACTTCGTGGTGGGTGTGCTGGACGATTTGGTCTACCGGATTAAAAGGGGCCTGCGGACGAAGATGAAAGTTGTTCACCACGATAAACTCAAAGCCTACCATTCCAGGACAACACTAGACAATGACTGGGTGTTCCAAGAGGTTGAAATGTGGGCACCAGTGGAGGTACCACCCCCAATGTCGGACATCAGCTCATCAGAAATGGATGTTGGCCCCCTTGACCTGTGGGGCACATCACCAGAGACTGAGGACTCTGTAGGGGGGTCTCTCCCAGGTCCTTTATCTTCGCCACCACCATCGCCAGCCTCACCAAGCAGCAGCCAGTTCCCTAGCCGTCTTCCCATTCCACTGGGTGAGGCCAGGGGACAATCTGCTTGTTCCCTTTTGAACTCCACTCCTCGACACCGACCCAGGAGGGTCCGCAGAGCTCCTGATAGGTTTGGTGAATGGATTGATCACTGAGCATATTTGCCTGAGGTTGGGTGTAGGCGGATCGCTGCCCTCCTCAGAGAAAAAAAAAAAAAAGAGTTCCAGTATTGTATTGTTACAAAAGTAATTTGACTATGTTGATGTTAAAAATGTGAAGTTGGTATGGGCTTAATGTGATTGTTTACTACTAACAGTCATAAATGTGGATACTAATGGGCCACATAGTTTTGTTATAGCATCCTGGGTATGTTTAGTGCTAAGCACTTTATTAAGGATTTTTGTGAAGCACTTTATGAAAAGAAAAATCTAATTTGTTTACTTGCACATTTTTTTCCCCCTCTAGCTTTTACACTTGAAATCCTGCAACCTGGGTTAACTCTACACTAACTTTGAGTTGGTTGGTTAAAGTAATAGTCACATTTTTCTCAAGGAATGTATAAGTGTCATGTTTAGAACCTTTATTACATGTACAAACAAAGGACTATGCAAAATGCCTTAATGGATGTTTAGTGGACATTGCCTCTTCACCTTGCCTTTCCACTCCAGGAGGGCCCACAAGGACTGTGGGACATGTGGGTTATGGTTGGGGATGTTGTATAATGGCTATCCAATTATTATTTTTCCTGTGTACTGTGTTATAATGCTGGAGATATGTTAAGGGTTTAATCATTCTCTAGAGTGGGGGTAGTGTTGCCATTTCTGCCCCGCTTGTGGTTCTGTGTGTGAAAAATAAGGGCGTATGTGTGATGTAGTGAGTCAGGATGGGTATTAAGAGTGTAAGAGGAAGTAGAGGGGGGGAATGTATTTTTCCGCTTGGAGCTGTACGGCGCAAGTTAAGTGTGACCAGTGTTGTGCCTGAACGCGTTCATTGAACGATAGTTCATGAACTCGTTCATATTTTGGGCGAACGTGAACTGAACGTGCTGAATTACTGCCTGATGAACGTTACTGTGAACTCGTTCATTCTGGTGTCTGTGAACGGCACGCTCTCTCAGGTTAACTTCGTTCAATAGGGTGCCAGATTTCTATAGAGCCTTCCAGGCGAAAACCCGGCTAAAACACACCGCAAACCAGCCGCAAACGGGTCTTAATATGTAGCGGAAAAACACCAAACCTGGCAACACCAGCCACCAGTGTCGCACCGCCGTCCGCCACATGCGTGACGCGTCATCAAAAAAAAAAACAATAAAGCATGGAGGCGACAGCAGCATGTAGCAAGGCGTATGATCATTTAAATTCATTCATGTAACTTGTTTGTTGAACCTGCCTGGTCTATTTTTCCAGGATTCCAATATTCTGTTTTAGCATGTGGACAATGGAAAATTATTAAATTTAAAAACGTTTTCACCTTAATGATTACTGTCCCTTTTTTCTTTGAATAATTCCTCATTAAAAAAGACCATTCAAGCAGCACGTTTTTCCTCATGTTTTTGAGAATGTACTGTAGGGTTGAAAACTGCAGCTGCTACTAGTGTGGAGTGAATGGACAGCAAAAAAGCATTAAAGCAACAATGGGGAAATGCTGTCCCCTCAATGCCAATGTATTCCCTGGTTGGATAAGGATTGAAAATTGGATATGAAAATTAAATCTGACGCATAGCTTCATTGTTAAAACTGATAAAATAATTGCTGTCTGTGATTTTACTGTATATGGGCTGTGGCAATAATTTTGAAAAATAATAGCTCGCAGCAACATGGAAAAAAGAACTATGAACTAGTTCATTTTTGTAACTGTGAACTTAGTTCAAAATTTTGAAGTTTGAACTATGAACTGAACTAGTTCATTTTAAAATTTGTGAACTGAACTTTGAACTAGTTCTTGTAGAAAGTGAACTTTCCCAACACTGAGTGTGACACATGTGAATGCTCCAGGAAATGTTAGGAAGCAGAGTGCAGTTACGCCGTGAATGTGTACTGTTTTCCACTGTGAGGAATAAAGCCCGAGTTCATTGTTGAAAAGTAACCGACGTCTGACTATTTTTGTGCTTCAGCTCTGTTAGACCGGACCACTAGATGCAAGTTACCTGCCGCGAGCCAAGTTTTTGTATTTGAATCAGCTCGCTCCCAACTACGGTTCGGTGCGTGGAAGCTGAAGAGGTAACAACGTTGTTTGTTTGGAAAAAGAAAGTTAACAGCCACATGGGTTTGCAGCAGTGTATTTTCACTCATTCTCCTTTAGGGGGCACAAAGACAATTGGTTAGTAGCAGGTTACATGTTTCTAATGTAGACACCCAGTTACTGAAAAAAAAAAAAAAAAATACTTTCTCCATATTCTCTAAACATCTGAAAACAATGGAACAACATAAAAACAGGCTAATATTAATTACTTGATTCTTATACTAGGAAGTATTAGGCTATTACACATAGGCCTTCATTTTCTCAGCCTTGGGGTGTCAGGATTTGACTAAAACCTTTTTTTGTCCACATTTTCTATAAATATAAAAGTGTCACAGAAAGAGTTTGTCATTTATTTTGTATTAAGATTACTTTATTTCTGTATGGGGATTACATTCTGTAACTCTCATCATTACACAATTGTAGATTTGACTAAACACAGTAGATGCTTAAACAATAGTATTCTGAGGTCAATACATAATATCTAAATTATAAACACTAAAGACTGGGGTTTCCCACAAACCTTCCAACCTTTAAAAAAAAAAAAAGGTTTATTTGTTTATTAAGCTAAATTTCATGTAGCCTTTACTTTACTTTATGTAACACATACATTCCTGCAAAATAATGCACACACAAACATTTGATTAAATATGTAATAAACTATATGGCTGAATAGTACAAGTTTATTTGGAAAGACTCAATGAGTATTAAAAAATGTATATTCCAGAATGCATTGATAAAAAACACACAAAAAAAAATAAAAAGTTCTTTGATATGTTTAAAGATTATAGGCTATGGTTGTAATAGGTAAATAAGAAACACGTGATTTATAAAAATCTTAATTAAGCAACAAGTCGCCATCTCCTGTGTGTTGTGAAAACCACTCCACTTCAAGCCCATACCGTAAACCTGGAGATTGGGAAGCACTCCAAAATATTCCAAATATATAGGATTTGTGCGTGAATGCTGGGTGGTCAATTAGGATTAAAAGCAGCTTTAATGGTACTGACTAAGAGTTCATAAATTTAGCTAATTAAATCTTCTACATACATTTATTTTCCGCTAAAAAAAAAAAACTAGTTCTTTCCAACTATTAACGTTCAAATTACTTTAGCATGTAATGAAAAACCAAATTAGCATCTTCCTGTTGAAATAACAGTAAGAGTTGAATAATGCTTAACCTTATCATAGAATATAGTCGCAAGAAAACACTTTACAAACACTGTTAGTTTTACTGTACCATGTCAGTGACATGGTTCCCCAGAGCTGCCTTGTGAATTACAAAAGCACGTTGTTGCCATTTCTGCCCCGCTTGTGGTTCTGTGTGTGAAAAATAAGGGCGTATGTGTGATGTAGTGAGGGGGAAGTCAACCTACCAGTACAAGTTGGGAGCAGAGCGACCAATGTGAATTTTATTATGGCTGACACAGCAGAGAACACCGAGGTTATTCTGGGGCACCCATTCCTACATCAGACCAGTGCCCAGCTGGACTATGGCCGCCGAGAAATAACCCTATTTGGAGCAAAGGTACCTCGTTTTAACCCAAGCCATCCGCCCCGGGCACACATTGTTAGAGTGGCTCGGACAACAGTGTTGGAGTCAGGATGCGAGTATGTAGTCCCCGGCACGGCCCAACTTCGCCATGCTGCTGAGGGAGACTTGATGCTGAGCCCAACCAAAGGTTTCATCAAAAAGCACCACGTGCTAGTGGCTCACGTCATCGTCCAGGCGCCGGGGTCCACCAACATTCCCATTAGAGTCTTCAACCCTTGTGCCTTACCTGTCACTTTGAAGAGAGGCGCTGTGGCGGGGATTCTACAGCCAGCCACGGTGTTGGAAAAGGGGGAGACCCAGCCACCCTTGATCCCATCGGTACCCGAGCCTATTAACTCTGTCTGGGTTTCTTTACCCAGCCACCTGCAGGTCCTGTATGACGAAAGCTGTGCTAGCCTGGCCAGAGGTGACCAGGAGAGGTTGGCCCACCTGTTACGATCTTACAGTGACGTCTTCTCCACGGGACCCACTGACCTTGGCCGTACTGGCCTCGTGCAGCACGACATCCTCACCACCCCTGGTCCGCCTGTGAAACAGCAACCGCGCAGGATGGCCAGAGACAAACAAACGGCAGCAGACCAGCAGGTGCAACAGAGCCTGGACACTGGAGTGGCTCGACCCAGCAATAGTGGCTGGGCTGCACCAATCATTATGGTAAGAAAGAAGGACCAGTCATTGCGGCTATGTGTTGACTACAGGCCTTTAAACGAAAGAACTATAAAAGATGCTTATCCACTGCCCCGCATCAGGACACCTTGGACACACTGTCCACTGCCAGGTACTTCAGCACGCTGGATTTAACATCAGGGTACTGGCAGGTGGAGATGACACCAAGAGCCCGAAAAGCTGCTGCTTTCTGTACCCGAAAGGGCCTATTCGAATGGAACGTTATGCCTTTCGGACTGTGCAATGCGCCAGCCACGTTCCAGAGGCTCATGGATTGTGTCCTGGCCGGGCTGCAGTGGGAGACCTGTTTGGTCTACCTCGACG
Organism: Perccottus glenii; assembly: GCA_024416835.2. Lineage (NCBI taxonomy): Eukaryota > Metazoa > Chordata > Actinopteri > Gobiiformes > Odontobutidae > Perccottus > Perccottus glenii. The sequence goes on along the minus strand of CM044559.2, from coordinate 22,747,305 downwards.
ATATCATTGTCCTGGGGCGAGACGGAACTGAAATGTTGGAGCGGCTTGGTCAAGTGTTCGACAGACTACGCGCAGCCAACCTGAAACTTAAACCTAGTAAGTGCGTCCTGTTCCGAGAACAAGTGACTTACTTGAGGCACATTGTCTCAGCCAAAGGTATTGCCACCAACCCCCAAAAGATCCAAAAGGTGGCTGGGTGGCCTGCACCCAAAAATCTATCCGAAGTGCGTCAGTTTGTCGGCCTGGCTTCATATTACCGACGGTTCGTCAAAGATTTTGCCACCATTCACTGCCACTCGACGGACGAGTGCCAGGAGGCGTTTGAACAACTGAAAAGCCGGCTGACGTTGGCACCTGTGCTGGGCTACCCCCTCGACAGTGGAAAGTTGGTTCTCGACACAGACGCCAGTGACTGGGGAATCGGAGCCGTTCTCTCTCAAGTACAAGAAGGTGAGGAAAGAGTACTCGCTTATGGGAGTAGGAGGCTGTCGGCCACTGAGCAAAACTATTGCACCACCAGACGAGAACTGCTGGCAGCTGTGGAGTTCACCTCTCATTTCCGGCAATACCTGATGGGAAGACCGTTCATCATTCGAACTGACCACAGCAGCCTGCGCTGGTTGACTCGGATGAGGGAGCCCGAGGGCCAGCTCGCTTGCTGGCTGGAAAAATTGGCAGAGTACGACTTCCAGGTGGTCCATCGTCCAGGGAGGCACCACCAAAATGCGGATGCGCTCTCCAGAAAACCCTGTGGGACGTCGTGCCCGTGCACAGTGACAGAGCCTGGCCTCCATAACCAGCTTCAGCACAAGTGGGTTCAGTGCAACATGGCAGAGGATGTTGGGGAAACTCCTGCAGAGCAACCTCCAGTGGGGGTAGTGGTGCCCGAAGGTAGCTGTGGAGGCAGCCCCGCAGTTGAGTTTAAGTATCCTCCAGTGGGTGTAGTGGACACTTTCAGTGAAAATCAAGCGGGCTCTTTGTTCCGTCCAGGCGTCTACAGGGTGAGTGAGCCGGCCCAAACCAACCTGTTTAGTGGCTGGACCCAGGAGCAGTTAATCAGAGCCCAAGCAACTGACCCAGACATAGCACCAGTGAGGAGGTGGATGGACGAGAGGAGGAGTAGGCCACCCTGGGCAAACATTGCACATCACAGCCCTGCCACTAAAGCCTACTGGTCACAGTGGAAAAGGCTTTATCAAAAAGACGGAGTTTTGCTAAGGAAATTTTATTACACGGATGGAAGGGTGTTCTATCCACAGATCCTGCTGCCTCGGGAGTACCGCACTTCAGTGACAGAACAATTACATGATGGTCCAGTCGGTGGCCACTTTGGAGGAGAAAGGACCCTGGCACGTCTTAAGGCCCGGTACTACTGGTACAATATGAGAGACGATGTCATTCTGTGGTGCCGCACCTGTACCAGCTGTGCTGCAAAAGCCCGCCCCAAGAAAACACCTCAAGCCCCCATGGGCACAGTGCGAGTTGGTGCCCCCTTCAAACGGGTAGCAGTCGATATAATGGGACCATTGAATGAAACCGAGAGGCGAAACCGCTATATAATAGTGGTACAGGACTACTTCAGCAAATGGGTGGAAGCCTATCCTGTCCCTAATGAACAAGCAACGACTGTGGCTGAAAAGATTGTTTCAGAGTGGGTGTGTCGGTACGGAGCTCCACAGTGTTTACACAGTGACCAAGGTACCAATTTCGAGTCAGCTGTGTTCCAAGAAATGTGTGCACTACTGGGGATCGAGAAGACTCGGACAACACCGTTTCTTCCACAGTCCGACGGCCAAGTAGAGAGCTTCAATGCCACTCTGCAGAAAATCATAGCCACTACTGCAGAACGATGCCATTGGGACTGGGACCTTATGACCCCATATGCGGTCATGGCTTACCGCGCAACCAAACACAGTTCCACAGGCCTGACGCCTAATATGATGCTGTTTGGACGGGAAATTACAGAGCCAGTGGATCTTGTTGCTGGGTTGCCGCCAGACCCGGATAACACTACTACACCCTCATCCTATGTTGTACAGCTTAGGGAACGGCTCGAGCTATCTCACCAGCTGGCCCGGGAGGCGCTGGGGAAATCGGTAGAGCGTGCCAAACGACAGTACAACAAAAATGTGTGCAGAGTCCAATACAAGGTCGGTGATGCAGTATGGTTCTTGGTCAAGGGCACAAGGAGAGTGAAGAACAAAGTGCGGAAGTTCCTGCCTTCATACGAGGGCCCATACTTCGTGGTGGGTGTGCTGGACGATTTGGTCTACCGGATTAAAAGGGGCCCGCGGACGAAGATGAAAGTTGTTCACCACGATAAACTCAAAGCCTACCATTCCAGGACAACACTAGACAATGACTGGGTGTTCCAAGAGGTTGAAATGTGGGCACCAGTGGAGGTACCACCCCCAATGTCGGACACCAGCTCATCAGAAATTGATGTCGGCCCCCTTGACCTGTGGGGCACATCACCAGAGACTGAGGACTCTGTAAGGGGGTCTCTCCCAGGTCCTTTATCTTCGCCACCACCATCGCCAGCCTCACCAAGCAGCAGCCAGTTCCCTAGCCGTCTTCCCATTCCACTGGGTGAGGCCAGGGGACAATCTGCTTGTTCCCTTTTGAACTCCACTCCTCGACACCGACCCAGGAGGGTCCGCAGAGCTCCTGATAGGTTTGGTGAATGGATTGATCACTGAGCACATTTGCCTGAGGTTGGGTGTAGGCGGATCGCTGCCCTCCTCAGAGAAAAAAAAAAAAAAAAGAGTTCCAGTATTGTATTGTTAATACATACAATATAACAAAAGTAATTTGACTATGTTGATGTTAAAAATGTGATTTTTGTGAAGCACTTTATGAAAAGAAAAATCTAATTTGTTTACTTGCACATTTTTTTCCCCCTCTAGCTTTTACACTTGAAATCCTGCAACCTGGGTTAACTCTACACTAACTTTGAGTTGGTTGGTTAAAGTAATAGTCACATTTTTAACAATGAATGTATTTGTCATGTTTAGAACCTTTATTACATGTACAAACAAAGGACTATGCAAAATGCCTTAATGGATGTTTAGTGGACATTGCCTCTTCACCTTGCCTTTCCACTCCAGGAGGGCCCACAAGGACTGTGGGACATGTGGGTTATGGTTGGGGATGTTGTATAATGGCTATCCAATTATTATTTTTCCTGTGTACTGTGTTATAATGCTGGAGATATGTTAAGGGTTTAATCATTCTCCAGAGTGGGGGTAGTGTTGCCATTTCTGCCCCGCTTGTGGTTCTGTGTGTGAAAAATAAGGGCGTATGTGTGATGTAGTGAGTCAGGATGGGTATTACATTTCCATTTATTCATTTAGCAGACGCTTTTATCCAAAGCGACTTACATTACATTACCAGTGTTACAGTCACTGGAGGCAAGGTGGGTTAAGTGTCTTGCCCAAGGACACGACAGTATGAACTGTGGGGAGAGTGGGAATCGAACCGCCTACCTTCCGGTTGAAAGACGACCGCTCTACCCACTGAGCTTCTGCCGCCACTAAGAGTGTAAGAGGAAGTATAGGGGGGAATGTATTTTTCCGCTTGGAGCTGTACCGCGCAAGTTAAGTGTGACACATGTGAATGCTCCAGGAAATGTTAGGAAGCAGAGTGCAGTTACGCCGTGAATGTGTACTGTTTTCCACTGTGAGGAATAAAGTTCGAGTTCATTGTTGAAAAGTAACCGACGTCTGAATATGTGGATGCTTCGGCTCTGTTAGACCGGACCACTAGATGCAAGTTACCTGCCGCGAGCCAAGTTTTTGTATTTGAATCAGCTCGCTCCCAACTACGGTTCGGTGCGTGGAAGCTGAAGAGGTAACAACGTTGTTTGTTTGGAAATAGAAAGTTAACTGCCATATGGGTTTGCAGCAGTGTATTTTCACTCATTCTCCTTTAGGGGGCACAAAGACAATTGGTTAGTAGCAGGTTACATGTTTCTAATGTAGACACCCAGTTACTGAAAAAAATAAAATAAATACTTTCTCCATATTCTCTAAACATCTGAAAACAATGGAACAACATAAAAACAGGCTAATATTAATTACTTGATTCTTATACTAGGAAGTATTAGGCTATTACACATAGGCCTTCATTTTCTCAGCCTTGGGGTGTCAGGATTTTAAACTAAAACCTTTTTTTGTCATAAATTTTCTATAAATATAAACAGAAAGTGTCACAGAAAGAGTGTGTCATTTATTTTGTATTAGGATTACTTTATTTCTGTATCCTGATTACATACTGTAACTCTCATCATTACACAATTGTAGATTTGACTAAACATACAGTAGATGCTTAAACAACAGTATTCTGAGGTCAATACATAAGATCTAAAACATCAGTGGAAATCTCAATCACATGTTACAGCTGCACACTTGTGAGTGCATCTAACGCTAGATAATGATCAAAAGTAGGGGGTGTTAAATTCAATGGACTTCTCTTCACCATGCTAAGGAGAAGCTGACTGACGTTGAAATTAACAAGTACAATGTGCTCAAAAGAAAACACAACATTCCTGCAGGAGTCTAGTTAGTCTAGTTACAGGAGTCTTATCATTTCAAATCAAGGATACACATTTTCAAGATTATTTTAAAACTGTACTGTATGTAATGAAGAAATGTGTGATGTGTTAGTTTGTGGTCAATTTTTGGTTTGTCACTTGAGCAAGTATGGGCGCAGGCTGCATGGATACAACGTTTTGGATGTTTATGATATTTGGTGTTTTATTCTTCATTTTTAACTCGCGGTGCATCTGACACCAGGAGCACCAGGCACAGCAACAGGAAGCCCAGATGTCGTTCAGCAGTGAGCCCTGGCAGGAAACAAGATCACTTTAACTGAAATCGCCACAAAATGAGTCAGCTGTCTCTCAAATATACAATAGCAACCTAAAGAACATGATAAACAAATCACACAGACTGACGTTGAATCTGTATCACATTTGAATATTGAGGTTGAACTTGAGCCATGTCGAGGTTGGATGGTTCTTCACAAAGCTGTTAATGAAAGGACACATTTGTTTGATATTTCCTGATTGTTGACAAAAAATATTAATGACAGAAAATCCTGGGTTACTCGTCTAGATTTTAATAATTAATAAGTTACCCAGTACGGAATAAACAGAGTCAGGGTTCTTCAGTTGTATAGTAAATACTTACTACAGTTAAAATTAATCTTTATTTATTATTTGCTCAACTAAAACATGATAAAAAACTAAAACATGATAAAAAACGGCTTACCCAAAATACACAAAGTGTATTTTAAGTAGCAAAGATTCAGCAACCTACAACGTAGCTACCACCATTTTGGCTCCATCCTCTCACAACACCATATCATCAACTCACAGGACTTTACAAACATAATCAAACATCTACAATTGGACAATTGTCTCCTTTGATGTCACCTCCCTCTTTACTTGTATACCCACCAATGATGCACTCGGACACATCTCTACAGGACAGGAATAGCCTCCCACATGTGCAGTTAATTGGAGGTATGTTTAAACACTATACTTATTTCCAGTTCAGAGGTAACTTCCACAGACAAAAACACGGCTGTAACATGGGATCACCTGTCGCTCCGATTGTGGCTAACCTGTACATGGAGGAAGTGGAGAACAGAGCTCTGGTCTCTTTCCCAGGTGCAGTGCCCAGTTACTGGTTCAGATGTGTTGATGACACTTGGGTCAAAATCAAAACCCAGGAAGTAGAAGCTTTCACAGAAAACATCAACACAGTGGACAAGAACATAATGTTCACCTGTGAAGATGACATAGACAACCGCCTGGCTTTCTTAGACTGTGCATTGGTTATTTGTGAGGACAGGACTCTCCAAGTACAAGTTTATAGGAAGCCAACACACACAGATCAATATTTGCTGTTTGATTCCCACCACCCTCTGCAGCACAAGCTGAGAGTCATCAGGACTCTTCAGCACAGAGCACAAGAGGTGCCCACAACCTCAGAAGATAAAAGGAAAGAAGAACAACACATCCGTAAAGCCCTGAGAGACTGTGGATACTCCAGATGGACATTCAACAAAACCAAGAGGACACAGAAACCAAACAGACAGGAACCAGAGACAAAGGGGAAGGGTGTAGTTAGTCTGGTTTATCTGAAAAACTTAAAAAGATTTTTTTACAAACAAAACATTCCAGTCCACTTTAAACCAGGGAATACTCATACTCATACTGCATCAAAAACTGGTCCATCCTAAAGATAAGATCCCCTCGAACAAACAGAGTAATGTGGTTTATGCAGTTCAGTGAAACGTGCAGTTACAGTTATGTTGGAGAAATTAATCAACAGCTTCAATGAACCTTTCTTCACCATGCTGTTGTTGTTGAAAAAAATGGTGCAATGTGCTCAAAATGTGCTCACCTGTTCAGACCAACATCAATGAGTTTCCAGGACTTCATCTGTTCAAGCTCTAGCCGATATACAGTAGACACAATCAGGATTGTTGCTCGGGTTCAGAAATGGACATTTGCTCTCAAAGTATAATGTATCATGTAAAAGGCACTGTAGGTCCAACAAAAAACACAAACAAAGAACTCCCACAAATGCATTCAAACATATTTTTTTTTATTAAATTATTGTGATTTTGTTTTTGTACATTTACAGTACCTTCAGTTCTTTTTTTTTTTAATTATAAAAAAACATCATAGGAAACTGCTCATTTTTGTCCAGCAAAGCCTCTACTATTGTGTTGTAATTACTAACGTTATCATTATACCTCTCTGTAAAAGATAGAGAGTCATAAGTTTTGATCTGATGGTCCATAGACAAATGAATTACTGAGGTCCAGACTATAGGGTGACCTCATAACAGGCTACTGCCTAGTTTCTGGTCACTATTTGGTGAGTTGCTTGAGCAGGCATGGGCCCAGGCTGCATGGCCACAACATTTTGGATGTTTATGATACTTGGTTGTTGAGTCTTCAGTTTTATTTCGCGATGCATCTGACACCAGTTGCACCAGGCACAACAACAGGAAATACAGATGTCGTTCAGCAGAGAGCCCTGGCAGGAAACAATTCTATGAAAAAAAGATCACCTCACAAGAAATCCCTTTCATTTCTTCTTTTACATACCTTAATTTTGTATCTGTTTCTCATTGCGGCCCTCAGACCATAGCCAGCAGGGGGCACGAAACAAGGAACCCCACACAGAGTACACACAGCTGGTGTACAGAAGTCACACAATGGGAGACAGTAGGGCTCCTGGAGTTTGCCTGAAACTGTGCAGGCGAGGCATGGGGCACACCAGAAACCAAAGCAACCTAAAGAACATAATAAACAAATCAAACAGATTGAAATCATATTATATGCTGTACATTTTAGCTGTTAATGAAGAGTTCTTACAAGTGGCGGGATCCTCAAAGCAGTCGAGAAGAGCAGTGCTCCAATCAACATCATCTGCCTTTGAATATTGGAGTTGAACTTGAGCCATGTCGAGGTTGGATGGTTCCTTACAAAGCTGTTAATAAAAGGACACATTTATTTGATATTTCCTGATTGTTGAAAAAATATTTAATTACAGAAAAACCTTGGTTTAGAACTTAATAATAGATATGTTACATAGTACAATATAAATGTAACACAGTCAGGGTTCATCAGCTGTATAGTAAATATTTACTACAGTATTAACCTTTGTGTATTATTTAGTAAACTGAAACGTGATAAAAAACTAAAACATGACAAAATAAACATGGAATAATCAAACACATCATCTGAAATGAGTCACTATGTAATTATAGTTAGGGTCTATTTGAAAGTTAGTGTGAGGATATGTGGCTGGTGTGAGGGAAAATATCTTTAACAGGACATATTTATTAAACCTCAAATTAATGTTAATTATATGTTGACATAACAAAACATGGAGATTTGTTCTAAGATTCTTAAACAACAATAAAATCAAAGCATTCTAAAAGCAATAAATAAGATCATAAACATTCCTGGAAATTAAATAAAATAAAATTAGAAAATCCACATCACTTACATTTGGGTTGTTAGGCAGGGATCTAGATGCAAAACCAGAATAAGTGAGATGTAAAAGTAGGGTGTGTTAGCTTAAATGGACTAAGGTCAACTTCTGCTTTGAATTGTTGCATTAAGGGGTGTGCCCCGGGTTCAGTTGGTAGAGCACTTGCCAGAGGTGGAAAGTAACGAATTACATTTACTCACGTTACTGTAATTGAGTAGCTTTTTTGTGTACTTCTACTTTTTAAAGTAGTTTTTAAAATCTGTAATTTTACTTTTACTTAAGTATAATTTGTTTGAAGTATTGTACTTCGTTACATTTTAAATCATATCCGTTACTGAGTAAAAAAATAAAATAAAATAAAAATCAAATGGGGAAAAAAAAAAAATCGCGCCCCGGAAACTACTCCACTGACTGATTGATGGGCGGGAGAACAAACGCGCTAAACTGACAGGAACGATGGAGACGTTTTAGAATAATGTTGTAGGTGTAGTAAAATTAATCTTTGCAGTTTCTGTATTAACAGAAATATCAAATATGCATTTTGAAATTCTGGTCTATGTAAGACAACACCTTGACCAGATGGCAGAGGCAGCGGTGGAGCAAGATGAGTAACATTCATCAGATGAAGATTTCTTCTCCTCAATGAAGTCCAGAAGGTCACATGGTACAAGGGATTTAGATTATCTTGTCTTTTTTTTAACTACACTACCCCCACCCCAGCTGTTTAAAAAAAAGTAACGCAGTAACTTGTACTCTGAGTAAATTTTTAATGAGCTACTTTTTACTTTAACTTGAGTAGATTTTTAGACTGGTAACTTTTACTTAAGTAAAATTTCAGTGAAGTAACAGTACTTTTACTTGAGTACAAAATTGCATTACTCTTTCCACCTCTGGCACTTGCAAATATACGCACTCATGGGAGTTCCGGTCCCAGTCTCGGATGGGTAATTTGCCCAGAGTCTCTCTCTCTTGCCCTGTTTAAAGCCTGCTGTTAACAAAGGCCAAAAGGCACACAGCAAAGTCTCTATGTTCTGTTGATTCAAGATTCAAGATTCAAGATTCAAAGTGTTTATTGTCATGTGTACAGACAGAAAGCATGTTTCCCTATACAATGAAATTCTTACTTTGCCGTCCACAGTAAAATGTCACACAATTAAGTAAAAAAAAAAAAAAAAAAGACAAATATACAAGTAATAATAATGGAAGTATACCAAAAAAAATACAAATATACAAAAAGTGTAAAGTGTAGTAAGGTGAGGTAGTGCAGTTGTGATGGTGTAAAGTGACGTGTAAAGTAAAGTGACGGTGTAAAGTAAAGTGAGGTAGTGCAGTAGGTAAACAATTGTTCATGTAATGTTGTGATTGTGATTGTAGACTCCTATCTGCTGTTTAGGAGTCTTATGGCGAGTCTGTTGGACTTGAATGCTGCATTTGATGCTGTGGGCAAAAAAATTGTGTCACAAAGATTAGAGGAATGGATACGTATCTCTGAAACTGCCCTTAAATGGTTTCAGTCCTATCTTGAAGACAGGATGTTTTGTTTTGGTTTGTAACTGTGTATCAGACCAACTGGCCCTGACATGTGGGGTTCCACAGGGGTCTATCTTGGGACCCCTATTATTCAATCTTTACATGCTTTCTTTAGGCCAGTTGCAGCTGTGACATATGTTAATATAATTACGTAGCCGTATTCCATATTTCCGTATTTCCAGAGTCATCCCTATGACTCTGGAAAAACATTTCCAGAGTCATAGGGATGATGACTCAACCAGACTTAGAGAAACTTATTCATGCTTTTATCTCCAGCAGATTAGATTACTGTAACGGCCTGCTCACTGGTCTTTCAAAACGAGGATTAAGACAGCTGCAGCTTATTCAGAACGCAGCTGCTCGGGTTCTAACTAAAACCAGGAAGTACAACCAAATTATGCCAGTTTTAAAATCTCTGCACTGGCTTCCTGTTGCTCAGAGAATAGACTTTAAAACAGCACTGCTGGTTTACAAGTCTCTTAACCTCTTCGGACTCTGAGAACATCTGGGACAGGCCTTCTGCTCGTGCCCAGAGTTAGAACTAAACAAGGTGTAGCAGCGTTTAAGTTTCATGCAGCAAAAACCTGGAACAGCCTCCCAGATGAAGTAAAACAAGCCTCAACTTTAACAATGTTCAAGGGGAGGTTAAAAACCTTCCTCTTTAGCTCCGCCTAGTGTTTTTTATCTGCACTCTTCTTTTAAAATGTTTACATTTTTTTTAATGTTTCTTAATCTAAATCTTGTAAATTGTCTTTTATTCCTGTAAAGCACTTTGAGTTACCCAGTGTATGAATTGTGCTATAGAAATAAAATTGCCTTGCCTTGCCTTGCCTTGATAATATGGGTAACATAGTGCGAGTTAATTAGTGCGACTCACTGTCAAGCTGAAAAGATTTTAAAGAATATAAAAAATAGAATAGAGGACCTACCTTTGGTCTACCCATGTTAAAATATAGCTTAATACATCCATGGTCATTTCCTCTGTGTCATGTGACATGTCACAAATTTTCTACTACCATGCTAAAATAACTTTCAGTAATGGGGTTGTGTTATGAATGAAACAAGAGTCACTTATCAACAAAATTATACAAAAAAGTGTGAATTTAAAACTTGTATTAATGGTAACAAAAGTAAGTTTGTCATCAAGAAGGTGGGAGAAGAGAAAAATGCCATTTTAGGGGGTGCTTGTACTCTATTTGGTATTTTGAATACTATTTTGGATTTCCTACAACTGTTTATTAATGAATAGCAAAACTGTTTATATTTTTCCCAGGAGAAATATTGTTTACACAAGTGCTGTCAGTGTTTTGTGCATGTATTATTTGAAATTTCAAAAAAGATATATATTCTTTATTTATATAGCAATTTTCCACGTAATGCTTTACCAGTGTTACAGCTGACACCACTGGAGGCAAGGTTTATTTTTGGGTCTACTGGTTCCTGAGTTGGGCTGAAAACTCAGGTGAAAAGAGCATTATGCGTTTATGAGTCCAGGCCCAAAAGCTGCAACCAACCATGTTTTTTGTCTGTCTTTTTTTTTGTGAGTAGTATATGCAAATATAAGTTACTTTTATAACTGTTAAGTGCTTCTAGGTAACTAGAAAAAACAGGAGTGTTGGATGTTTTATGGCCAAAAATATTATAATAAACCACGGGTCATATATTTACGGACCATGATATTTACAGTGGACCATGACTTAAATAAGAGAGTAGGAACAACTATTGTGCACAACAATAAAACATAGGTCAAATACACAAGCATATTTAAAAAGGAGTGTATTGTGTTTATAAAAAAGAGACAAGATGTATGTGTAATAGGCAAGTTATTTAAGAATAGCCCTCGTAGTCGAATAGTCATGCGCACTTTGAATAATCCTTAGAGCCGAAAGATAAGAACTATGAATGAAATAAAAATGTTCTTCTCAAACAGTGATACTGTGGCTGTTTTCAATGTTACATGAAAAGATTTGGGTCAGGATAAAAGAACTATTAAAAGTAAAATTATAAAATGTATTTAACTACTTAAACTACAGTCAATTAAAAGACTAATGTAAAAGATATAATTGAATTCATAATTTGTCAACTAATATAAATAAAAATAAATAGTACATCTTTGAAAACAACAAAAAAGTGAAAAAGTTTATTTTAGGTTAGTCTCAATGACACATATCACAGAAGGAGACAGATAAATATTTATTTTCCCAGTCTGTGTGAAGTTCAAACCTCAGCTCAAAGATGAATTGTACTGTTGGCTCTATCTGCTGGCTGTAAATAGTACAGCACAAACACTTTTATTCCCAAACTCTGCAGCATTTCAGACCCCAGCAATAAAGCCAGACTAGTTTTGCTGTGTTACCAAATGAGCATTTATATCAAACAAGATGAATATTTGTTTTTTACATGAACGCTGCAATGAGACAACTGATACGAGTAATCAGGTTATTTTTATTACTTTAGGCTCTTTTCACTTTACGGAAACAAATGCCCTCTATTGTTTTGTTTGAAGAAGGGGAACAATGAAACATGAACGTCTGCCATCACAGTGTTTAATTTTTTTTTTTTTTTTTTTTGCATTTTCATTTTCACAGTGAACAAAATAACAACTGGTAGGGTAGGGTTACATAACAGGTCCATTTCCTCCATTGTAGTTTACATTTATGTGCTTCCAGTCTCAGGTCATGGGTAATTTTTCCCATTACAAAGATTTCCTCCATAATATTCCTCCATTGGTCCAGTCTCAAAGGTTCACTTTTCAACCAGTTCCTCGTTATAACTTTCTTACTTGTTATCAGCATCGCTTTGAATATGAAAATGTCTTCCCCTCTAATAACATCTTTACTTATCAAGCTCAAATACAGAGTCTGTGGTTCATTTGGTATTTTATAACCCCAAATTTTCTCCATTTCTGTTACAACAGATCATGACCAAAATACATGTGAATAATTGACATTGACATCCCCGCAGAGTCTACAACATTGCTGGTTTGTTTTTAACTGTCTACTTTTAAGTATCTCACCAGATTCTTCCAGCCAAATTCTCTCCATTGACTGGAACTGTATGATGTAAGATGTATGTTGTAATTGACAGATCGAATACCAATCATTGTCTGAGAGGTTAAGTTGCAGTTCTGCTTCCCATTTTTGTTTTATGTATAGTGACTCAAACCGATTGCAATTCTGTAAGCATTTGTACAGCCTAGATATAATTTTCGAAGGTAAATGTTTGTATGCTCCTGCGATCATATCTATTAAATCACTGCCCTCTTGAGAGAGGTGATTTTCAATATCTGTATTATAAAAATGTCTTATTTGAAAATACCTAAATAAATCTGAATTTTCCACGTCAAATTCCCTTTTCAAATTTTCAAAAGTTTTAAACTTTTTTCCATCAGTTAATGTGCATTCTGCGGTGATTCCTCTGTCCATCCATTTTGTAAATGTGCTATCCATCTGACCACTTCTGAATTTTGGAGAGTGCAATGGCCAGATCAATAATTTACATTTCCCTTCCATTTTGTATTTATTCATTAAGTCCCACCAGATTTTAATTGTTGTATCTACTATAGGATTTGGTTCTATCAATTGGGTTGTGGTTTTCTCTCCCAGTCTCGTTTGTGGTTGGCATGTTCCATAGTTAAGCTCAATGTGTTTCCATTTAGAGTAATATTCTGATGAACACCAATAAAGTATATATCTTAACTGGGCAGCTAAAAAGTATTCTCAAAAATTTGGAAGACCAAGTCCTCCTCTTTTTTTCACTAGTTGTAGAGTTTTGAGCTTAACCCTTGGTCTTGCCCCTTTCCATATAAATCTACTCACTTGTTTATCCCATTCATCAAATTGAGTCTTTGGTATACAGACTGGCAGTGAAATGAACAAGTACAATAATCTGGGCAATACATTCATTTTTATCACCTCTATCCTTGAGCTTAGGTCCATTACAAGTGTTGTCCATTTTGTCAGATCTTTTTGTATAGCTTCATTAATCTTACTATAATTAGCCTCGTATAGTGTTTTTAGTTCTCTAGTCAGGTAGACCCCTAGATATTTTATTTTTCCTGAATCCCATTTTAATTTGTATGCTCGTCTAATAGTATCCGCTGGTCTATATTTTATACAGAGGATTTGGGTCTTTGAGATGTTTAGCCAATACCCAGATTTCCCTCCAAAGTCTTTTAGTAGCATTAATAGTTTAGGAAACGTATGATCCGGGTTTCTGAGATATATGATGATATCAACTGCAAAGAGACCTATCTTATGTTCCTCTTTGGCGACTGTGACTCCTTTAATTTCTTTACTTTGTCTTATACACTGAGCCAAAGGCTCTATAAACAAGGCAAATAGGGAGGGGCTCAGACAGCTCAGACAACCTTGACCCTCTAAAGAGCTCGAACCCGTCTGTAAAGTCGCCATTTATTTAAATTTTAGCCATTGGTTTATTGTACAGGGCCTGTATACATTTAATGATAGTTTCATTGAAACCCATTCTGTTCAGAACCGCAAAGAGAAGGTTCCAGCTGACTCTATCAAAAGCCTTTTCCGGCTTACTAAGGCTGTAGGAGTGTTCTGCTTATTGTCTTCATTTATTATATGTAATGTGCGCCGGATGTTATCTTGCGTTTGGCGGCCTTTTATAAAGCCCATCTGGTCCTCATCTATCAGGTCTGGGAGGAAGGATTCCAATCTTTTGGCAATTATAGATGTAAATAATTTATAATCAACATTCAAAATAGAGATTGGACGATAGGACTCACATAACTCTTTATTTTTACCTTCCTTTGGTATAACTGTTATCATGGCCTCTTTCCATGACGGTGGGCATTTCACATGTTTGAGTGTCCAATTGAAAGATTCCAGCCATAGAGGGGCAAGGTCTTCTTTAAGAACTTTGTACCATTCATTAGGATAGCCGTCGTTCCCTGTACTTTTATTGTTTTTCAACCTACTGATAGCCTTATCTAGCTCTTTTTTGGTAATGGGTGTGTTTAATGATTTGTTTTGAGTTGTTCCTATGGAGGGAAGATCTAATTCAGCTAAGTAATCCTCAATTTCTTTCCTGTCTACATGTTCTGAGTGATTATACAGAGATTTATAATAATTATGAAATATATTTTTGATTTCCTCAGGTTCAAATGTCATGTCCTTAGTTTCTGGGTTTTTGATTTTGTTAATTGAGTTCCTTATTTGCTGTGCTCTTAATCGTTTTGCTAATATTCTAGTAGCTTTGGAGCCTGATTCATAAAAGTCAGTCAGATAATTGTTTTCTAATTCCTTTTATAGTTCCAGCCAATTTTTCAGTCTTATCTGTGTGCTGTTGTTTTTCTAGTTTTCTCATGTTTTGTTCTAATTCAGCCTGCTTTAGCTTTTTCTTTTTTTTAATGTGAGCTAGTCTCTTTTTTGATTTCTTACACTGCGATTTCATTATTAAGAATATTAACATTCATTTTCCATAACGTTGATTTGTTTGGGCTATCGAGGTGTATGGTTAGATATATAGCATTGTGGTCTGATACATCTGCTGTTCCAATTTCACAGTCTGTTACCCGGTGTCTATCCATAGTGTTCATGAGAAAGTAATCAATCCTAGAATGTATCTTATGAGCAGCTGAAGTGTATAGTCTCTCTCTGATGGATGCAGATCTCTCCAGACATTACAGAGACCTGCGTCTTTTATTAGGATGTTAAGGTTCTTGGATTTAGTGTTTTTATATCTTTTAGTGCTTGTTGTGTCATTAGTATAATTCAAAAGTGTAATTCAAAATTCCCTCACTCATTGTTCTAATTTTGTCAAACAATAAGTTAAAGAATGTTTTGTCTTCCTCAGGGGGTGCATACACATTAACTAATGTGACAACAGTGTTATCAATCCTCCCTTTAACAATCACATATCTGCCATATTTATCGGAGCATTCCTCTGTCATTTCAAAGTTAACTGTGTTTGAGATTAATTATAATTTAATTAGTTTTATTTATATAGCGCCTTTCCAGAGCTCAAGGACGCTTTACATATCAATTATTCATTCACTCCACAGTCACACACTGGTGGTAGCTACAACTGTAGCCACAGCTGCCCTGGGGCAGACTGACAGAGACGTGGCAGCCATTCCGCACCTACGGACTCTCCGACCATCACCATCAACATTCTAACACATTCATACGAGGCAAGGTGGGTTAAGTGTCTTGCCCAAGGACACAACGACAGTATGAACTGTGGGGCGAGCGGGAATCGAACCTACTATCTTCCGGTTAAGGGACGGCCGCTCTACCACTGAGCTACTGCCGCCCCACGATTTGATTAGAGTAATAACTCCTCTCCTTCTGCTATTCGTGTGTGAACTGTAAAAGGAATTTATGTAACCGAGTTTTTTAAATTTCTTATGTTCTTCATTAGACATACGAGTTTCTAGTACGAATATCACTTGCATTTTATCCCTTTTCAATTTTGTTATCACCTTGCTCCTCTTTATCGGGTTGCCCAGACCGTTTACATTTATTGTCTCAATTTTTAGTTTACATGTCCCACTCATGTCCTGAGTATATCATTGCTGTAGACCCCACAAGTGAACACAAACGGATAACAAGAACAAAATAATTTGGAAAAAAAGGATAAACATGGTCAAAATAAATGTTTCTCCCGTTTGACTGAATGCATCCTTTTTTCCACGCTTCTTTGAGAATTAGCTCTATAGTGGTGTATTCTTGGAAATTTACTATAATTTGTCACGGGTTGTTATTTGCTCGAGGCTTGGCTGCAAAGACTCGGTGGGCTCGCTGAATTTTAAGATCCAAGTCCGCTGGCAAAGTCAACTCGCGCTTGAGGAAATACCCCAAAAAGGCGAATGTTGATCCTTCGTGATCTGTATTCGAGGTCGGTCAGTTTGTTTTGGATACTCCTCTGTCGCTTAATGCTTTCAATCAGCGCTTCGGTCAAGTCCTGAGTCACGTCCTTAACACATCCTACGCGGTTCTCGGCTTCCTCCATTCTTTCATTCAGGCCTCTCTTTTTGGCCTTTAATGTTTTGAACCCACTAATATGCTTAACTTACTATCTTGATGAATAATATATCATCGAGTTTTTAGTGGGTATTTTTAATCAATCTCGGAGAGCGGTCACCAGACACGTCTTGCTTGTTACGCCATCACCGGAAGTCCCCCACAGTGTTTAAATCTACCTCAAACATGATACGAAATAACAAACATTTTTAGTCATGAAATGTAATGAGCTTCCTCCAAACTCTGAATTTGTGAAGCGTGTCGGCTGAGTAGACATGCAAAGTGGTTTCTGTGTGGTTTACAGGGCCTGGCTCGTCTTCATGGGAGCCGGCTGCACGCTGACAACATTTTGGACGGTAATGATAGTTGGGGTTTTGTTTTGGTGTCTTAACTCACAATGCATCTGACACCAGGCGCACCACACACAGCAGCAGGAAGCAAAAATGTCCTTCAACAGAGAACCCTGGCAGGAAATAGTTTTTTTTAAACAACTTTCACATTTATCATTATGCCACACCAATCATACTAAGGCAGTAGTTTTCCTTGTTTTCCTGTGGCTGGTCAGGATAACATAAAACATTTGATTAAAAATAGACGTTGTCCACATTCCTGCTTTTTCAGCCATTGTAAGAAGAAAAATTTAAAAAATGTATGTTGCCAAATTTACTTTTACTAAAACAAAAATGTACCTGCTAGAACATCTTTCCATACCTTAATCTTGTATCTTTTTCTCGTAGCCAGCCTCAGACCAAACACAGCAGGAGGCACAACCAGTGGCAGGTGCAACATAGTTATTGAAATACAACTGCAAACGTCACACAGCGGCAGACAGTAGGGCTCCTGGAGTTTCCCTGAAACTGTGCAGGACACGCGAAACCATAGCAACCTGAAGAACATCAGAACAACAGATTGAAGTTGTATCATATTATATTCTGTACATTTTAGCTGTTAATGAAGAGTTCTTACAAGTGGGGGCATCCTCTTTACTTTTAGCATCTTCCTGTTGAAATAATGGTAAGAGTTGAAAAATGCTTAACAGTATCATAGGCTATAGCCGCATGAAAACACTTAAGTGTAGTTTCACTCATTCTCCTTTAGGGGCACAAAAATGTGTCTTTTATTTCTGTAAAGCACTTTGAATGACCCAGTCTATTAATTGTGCTGTAAAAATAAAATTGCTTTGCCTTGGTTAGTAGCAGGCTACATGTTTCTAATGTAGACACCCACATACAAAAAATTAATAAATAGTTTTCCTATATTCTGCAAATATCTAAAAAACAATGGAACAACATAAAACAGGCTAATAAGAATTACTGGATTCTTATATTAAGACGTTTTAGGCTGTTACACACGGGCCTACATTTAAGGTCAGAATTTTAAACTAAAACCACCTTTGTTTATTTTGTTTTTTTGTCCACATTTTTCTGTAACTGGCTGAAACATGTCACAAATATAAAAGAGTCACAGAAAGAATTTTTTCACAAAATGTACCAAATTGTGTCATTTCTTTTGTATTAAGATTACTTTATTTCTGTATCCTGATTACATACTGTAACTCTCATCATTACACAATTGTAGATTTGACTAAACATACAGTAGATGCTTAAACAATAGTATTCTGAGGTCAATAAATAAGATCTAAAACATCAGTGGAAATCTCAATCACATGTTACAGCTGCACACTCGTGAGTGCATCTAACGCTAGATAATGATCAAAAATAGGGGGTGTTAGATTCAATGGACTTCTCTTCACCATGCTAAGGAGAAGCTGACTGACGTTGAAATTAACAAGTACAATGTGCTCAGAAGAAAACACAACAGTCCTGCAGGAGTCTAGTTAGTCTAGTTACAGGAGTCTTATCACTTCAAATCAAGGATACACATTTTCAAGATTATTTTTAAACTGTACTGTATGTAATGAAGAGATGTGTGATGTGTTAGTTTGTGGTCACTATTTGGTTTGTCACTTGAGTAAGCATGGGCGCAGGCTGCATGGATACAACGTTTTGGACGTTTATGATATTTGGTGTTTTATTTTTCATTTTTAACTCTCTGTGCATCTGACACCAGACGCACCAGACACAGCAACAGGAAGCAAAGATGTCGTTCAGCAGTGAGCCCTGGCAGGAAACAAGATCACTTTAACTGAAATTGTCACAAAATGAGTGGGCTGTCTCTCAAAATCATTTTCATTTCTTCTTTTACATACCTTAATTTTGTATCTGTTTCTCATTGCGGCCCTTAGACCATAGGCAGCAGGGGGCACAAAACAAGGAACCCGACACAGAGTACACACAGCTCCTATGCAGAAGTCAAACAATGGGAGACAGTAGTGCTCCTGGAGTTTGCCTGAAACTGTGCAGGCGAGGCATGGGGCACACCAGAAACCATAGCAACCTAAAAAACATGAAAAACAAATCACACCGATTTAAGTTGAATCCGTATAATATTATATTCTGTACATTTTAGCTGTTAATGAAGAGTTCTTACAAGTGGCAGGATCCTCAAAGCAGTCGAGAAGAGCAGTGCTCCACTCAACCTCGTCTGCCTTTGAATATTGAGGTTGAACTTCAGCCATGTCGAGGTCAGCTGGTTCTTCACAAAGCTGTTAATAAAAGGACACATTTGTTTGATATTTCCTGATTGTTGAAAAAAAATGTTAATGACAGACAATTCTGGGTTAATTGTCTAGATTAAGACAAAATAAACACAGTCAGGGTTCTTTAGTTGTATAGTACATATTTACTACAGTTAATATTAATCTTTATGTAATATTTGAACAACTGAAACATGATAAAAAACTAAAACATGATTAAAACGGTTTACTCAAGAAGAAGAAATTCCAATACGACCCACAGTAAGCAGCACAGATTCAGTGTCCTACAATGTAGCCAAACACCTGGCCACCATTTTAGCTCCATTCTCTCACAACACCATATCATCAACTCACAGAACTTTACAAACAAAATCAAACATCTACAATTACCTGTATACCCACCAATGAAGCACTTGTGGTTGTAAAGAAGAGACTCCTAGAAGACACATCTCTACAGGACAGGAATAGCCTCACCAGTTTGCAGTTTACTGGATGTATGTTTAATTATTACTTATTTCCAGTTCAGAGGTAACTTCTACAGACAAAAACACGGCTGTAACATGGGATCACCTGTCTCCTCCCTTGTGGCTAACCTGTTCATGGAGGAAGTGGAGAACAGAGCTCTGGTCTCTTTCCCAGGTGCAGTGCCCAGTCACTGGGACAGATGTGTTGATGACACTTGGGTCAAAATCAAAACCCAGGAAGCTTTCACAGAAAACATCAACACAGTGGACAAGAAGAGAAAGATAAAGTTCACCCGTGAAGATGCCATAGACAACCGCCTGACTTTCTTAGACTGTGCAGTGGTTATTTGTGCTCTCCAAGTATAAGTTTATAGGAAGCAGACACACACGGATCAATATTTGATGTTTGATTACCACCACCCTCTGCAGCACAAGCTGAGAGTCATCAGGACTCTTCAGCACAGAACACAAGAGGTGTCCACAACCTCAGAAGGTAAACGGAAAGAAGAACAACACATCCGTAAAGCCCTGATAGACTGTGGATACTCCAGATGGACATTCAACAAAACCAAGAGGACACAGAAACCAAACAGACAGGAACCAGAGACAAAAGAGAAGGGTGTAGTTATCCCTTATGTGTCTGGTTTATCTGAAAAAAACTTTAAAAGCTTTTTTACAAACACAACATTCCAGTCCACTTTAAACTTGGGAACATTCTGCGTCAAAAACTGGTCCATCCTAAAGACAAGATCCCCTCGAACAAACAGAGTAATGTGGTTTATGCAGTTCAGTGAAATGTGCAGTTACAGTTATGTTGGAGAAATTAATCAACAGCTTCACAAAAGGATGTATCAGCACAGAAGACCTGAGTCTGTAGTCCACCTCCACCTCAAAGACAAAGGGCATACAATACATTTTGCCTACCTGTCATACCTTTTGAAACCTAAATTAAAACAAAACAGTCACTCTAGAAGCACAACAACACATGAATGGACCTGTGACACTAACGTCTCACCTGAGCCTTTAATGACTCTCACATCAGGAGTTACACTGTCCTCTCATAGCTAACGACTATGAGACCAGAACAGCCTGGTACCATCAGGTTCAGTTTAATTTTAAACCCCTCCCTCTAGAGATATAAGTTCAGCTCAGAACAGGTGATCTCAGAATTGATAAAGTCTCCTGGAATTAGACGTCTTCACCTTGAAAAATCCAGATGCTTTTCTTTAACCTGTTTGTCATTACTTACATTAGGTAGTTGTCCGAGCTGGACACCTGTGAGGCAGGGATCTAGATCCAGAATAAGTAAGTAATGTAAATGTAGGGGGTGCTAGTTTGAATAGATTATGATCAACTTCTACTTTGCATTGTTGCTAAGTGACATAAAATGCATGTTGTATTAAACAAGTGCAATGTGTTCAAAAACTCATGCAGTCCTGCCAGAATCTAGATGAGAGACTCGATTAAAAGCTATCCTTTACAAGGTCATGGAACTTTAAGTGGAGCAGCTGCAATAAAGCAATAACAAAAAAACAGACCAGCAGGTTTTGTGATACTCCTGTTGCAAAATTAGTATAATTTTTTTTTTGTAAGCAAACTGTACTTTTGTGTTTCCATGGTTTCCAAGACATGGTTGTAAAAAAAAGTTGTTTTTTGTCAGTAATGTTTTAGGCTATAAGCCCAAATTATTATTTATTTTAAATATAAATAAATTAACATTTATTTAAATTGATTTATTTTCTATTTTTATACCAGAGACTGTGCACAATAATAATTAAAATGAACTTAATTATGTTTGCATCAGTCCATGGTCCTGCACCTAAATTCACCTACAATGGGCTTTAAAGGATACAGACTCACTGCTGTTGACTTGTGCTTTGACTAAGGTCAACTGTTTTACCCATCTAACCATCATACCACACCTCGCATTTTTTAACCACCTTGCAGCGCTGGCAGAGTCGCCGACGTGCAGGAGACAGCTGTGTCTGCTGTCAATAAAGGCCTAAAAAATACCTTAAAAAAAAAAAAAAGAAAAGTGTCAATTAATTTAGTAAAGTTTTAAATATCGTG
This sequence comes from Perccottus glenii, assembly GCA_024416835.2. Classification (NCBI taxonomy): domain Eukaryota; kingdom Metazoa; phylum Chordata; class Actinopteri; order Gobiiformes; family Odontobutidae; genus Perccottus; species Perccottus glenii. The sequence goes on along the minus strand of CM044559.2, from coordinate 22,725,639 downwards.
TTTTTAAAATAAAGGTGGTCTGTCTCCGTGAGCATGGTATGTGGTAGGCTTTCTCAAAACATCCAACATGGAGTGTGCAGTCCTTGAGGCAGTTTTCTGTCTGAGATGACTGTTGGTATAAACAGTATATGAGACTTTAGTTAGTTACTTTATTGTCAGACCATAAAACTGAACTTCTTTCATAAAACACAGATGCTCTGTTTATAACACAAAATACACAAGTGCAGACAATACAAGGACAGTAATTTAATTATGTATTTTAGTAGTCACATTAAATAATAATTATATTTTGTTTAAAAAAAATAGGCTAAATAAACTGTGCTGCTGTTAACCACTTTGTAATTATTGTATGTTACAAAACTTAACACAATGCACTTCTAAAGAGATTTTTATTTTATTTTAAGGCCAAACCTTTGCTTGTAGTCTCCACCAGCAGTTTTTTTTTTTAAATTGTACAGAAAGTAACAATACACTCCATAAGACAGTTGTGTTGGTCTCCTGTGTTATACACTTTTATACAGGAGTGTTAAGAGTAGGTGACTGTTTGAACAGATAACAGCAGAGTCATGCTGCCGGTCTTGTCTCCATTTGTTGCTCTTTATTGGAACTGCCTGTCCGTATTTTATAGTAGATGCATAAAAAGAGCCAAGAGCAACAGGTTGGGGACTTGTTTACACTTATTAAGGCTTCTAGACTTCAACCCCACTTGCTCCTTTGGAGCTGTAGAGTTTAAACTTAGGCTTCCTTTCAGCCCAAATAAATTCTAATAAAGATTTAATAGTCCATCCATCCATTTTCTACCGCTTAGTCCCGTTAGGGGTTGCGGGTGACTGGAGCCTATCCCAGCAGCTTTGGGCCTGAGGCGGGGTACACCCTGGACAGTGGCCAGTTAGTTGCAGGGCTGACATTTAAAGACAGACAATGATATACAACTATTCACTCTCACACTCATTCCCTAGGGACACTTTAGAGTTGCCAATTGACCTGTACATACATGTCTTTGGACAGTGGGAGGAAGCCGGATTACCGGAGAGAACCCACGGTAACATGTGTCATTAAGATTGTTTAGAACCAAGAACACAAAGAGCACTGACACTGAGTAAGTTATTTAAGGCAGGACAATCATCTTAATAAGCTTAATTCTGCCAAGAAAGGATATGGGAAGTTTCTTCCAGCCTGTCATCTTTTCTTTTATATATAATTAGAGGATTGAGATTTGCAGCATTAAGTTTACCAATTTTAGGTGTGATTTGGATTCCAATGTATTAAAATCCCGCAAGAGCCCAACAAAATAGTTTAACAAAAGCAGCTTGGATATGATCACATCAATAACTGCTGGAATTGAGCAGTCAGGGTCTGTTAAAGTCAGAAGAATGTCTTCTGCGTATAATAATAGAAACTAAAATAGAAACATGCTCAGGAACGTTTGGGGCATAAACACTCTAACCATATAGTACTAAAACTTTAACTACTACTAGTACTTTAACTATTATTATTCTTTCCTCACTGTCTTTTAATGAGTCTCTAGCTGTAACTGAAATTGTTCCAAACAGGACCAGAACACACAACTTGAAGTACTTAACAACCTTACACTACCAAATAACAACAAATTAATGCAGAGAGATGTTGCAGTGTTAGTTTGTGGTCACTATTTGGTGAGTTATTTGAGCAGGCATGGGCCCAGGCTGCATGGCCACAACGTTTTGGATGTTTATGATGTTTGCTTGTTGAGTCTTCCTTTTTATTTCGCGATGCATCTGACACCAGGAGCACCAGGGAGTACAGCAGGAAACCCACATGTCGTTCAGAAGAGAGCCCTGGCAGGAAACAATTCTTTAAGAAAAAAGATCACCTCACAAGAAATCACTTTCATTTCTTCTTTTACATACCTTAATTTTGTATCTGTTTCTCATTGCGGCCCTCAGACCAAATGCTGCAGGGGGCACGAAACAAGGAACCCCACACAGAGTACACATAGCTGGTGTACAGAAGTCACACAATGGGAGACAGTAGTTCTCCTGGAGTTTGCCAGAAACTGTGCAGGCGAGACATGGGGCACACCAGAAACCATAGCAACCTGAAGAGCATGATAAACAAATCAAACAGATTGAAGTAGGAGCTGTATCATATAATATGCTGTACATTTTAGCTGTTAATGAAGAGTTCTTACAAGTGGGGGCATCCTCAAAGCAGTCGAGAAGACCAGTGCTCCACTCAACCTCATCTGCTTTTGAATATTGGAGTTGAACTTGAGCCATGTCAAGGTTGGGTGGTTCTTTACGAAGCTGTTAATGAAAGGACACATTTGTTTGATATTTCCTGATTGTTGAAAAAAAATATTACAGAAAAGCCTGGGTTACTTGTCTAGATTTTAATAATAAATTTGTAACCCAGTACAATATAAACACAGTCATTGTTCTTCAGTTGTATAGTAAATATTTACTACAGTTAATATTAACCTTTATGTTTAGTAAACTGAAACAGGATAAAAAACTAAAGCATGGTAAAAAAATAGACAAACACTGTTAATTTGGAAAAATCAAACACATCATCTGAAATGAGTCACTATATCATGTTAGTTACGGTCTATTTGAAAGTTAGTATGAGGATACGTGGCTGGTGTGAGGGCAAATACTTTTAACAGGACATATTTATCAAACCTCAAATCTTAAATTATATATAAATGTATCACAACACAGATCCTAAGATTCTTAAACAACAATAAAATCAAAGCATTCTAAAAGCAATAAATAAGATCAATAACATTCCTGGAAATAAAATTTAAAAAAAATTATAGAAAATCCATATCACTTACATTTGGGTTGTTAGGCAGGGATCTAGATGCAAAACCAGAATAAGTGAGATGTAAAAGTAGGGTGTGTTAGCTTAAATGGACTATGGTCAACTTCTGCTTTGAATTGTTCTATCGGGGGGTGTGACCCGGGTTCAGTTGGTAGAGCCCACACCCAAAAAAGGCCAAAAGGCAAACGGCAAAGCTTCAATTGAGCTCATAAAGTTTAAAATCTAATTAGACAATTAGATTTTTTAAATCCTTTCTGATTCAAATCCCCTGCAAACAGATAATGTCAGATCCTGTTCAACAGACTTGAAACCTGCAGTGTTCAATCTCAGATCTTTGGGGAAAAAAATTATTTTTAATAAGGATTTTAACTTTGATTTTATGTTTTTAACTGAAACAAAGTGCGGCCTTTATTGAATCCCCTTCATCTTATTTCACATTTATATTCAACATATATATGGGAAAACAAAAAGGGTGCTAGTGTATGTGCTTTTCTTAGCAATAAAATTCATATCCAGAAACTATCACTTGGGGAATTTTCATTGTTTGAGTATGTGTCATTCAAAAAGATGTTGACGTTTTCTCCATCTACTTTGAATGTAATATGTAGATCTTTACAAACAATGTCATAATTTTTGGTCTTTGTCAGCACGTTAATGAGCCGACCCATAACAGAGGTCACACTCTGGACCTGGTTATTACTAAGGGTGTTCATATTTCAGATGTCACTGTGATTGCTGTTGCTCTATCTGATCATTTTTGTGTCTTTTTACATCTGTCCATAATTCCAAAAGTTGCTGTTGGACCTTCAGTTGTACAGAAGAGAACATTAATGATAACACCAGGACACAGTTTATGGAGGCAATCAGGTTTGAAATTGCCTCATCATGTCAAGTGATCATGATGATTTGTTGAATTATTATACTTCCAGTGTTTTAAATGTAATGGACGCCATTGCTCCTTTACGGTTAAAGCAAGGCAAGGTAAAGGAATTTTATTTTTATAGCTCAATTCATACACTGGGTAAATCAAAGTGCTTTGCAGAAATAAGACAAATGTAAAGTACAGAAATAAGTTTCAGTTTTGTTTTCTGAATGTAGACAGAGCTAAAGAGGAAGTTTTTTTTACTTTTTCTAGAATATTATTAAAGTTAAGTCTTGTTTCGCTTCCTCTGAAACAAAGTTAAAGTAATCAGTCAGGCATTGTGGAGCAATGTTCATTCTTTCAGGGCACAGACAAGAAAATTCCAAAAAGCTGAAAGAAAATTGTGTAATAAAAGCTCTTAATCCATTATGACGCAAAGAAAAAAAATTATGTTTTCAATCAAACTTTGCAAAAAGCAAGATAAATATTTTTATCAGAGATCATCAACAACAGCAGTAACTGTTAAAAAATAGTTTGAATTACAAACGAGACAACAAAAAACGCAAATGGTAAATTTAGAAATGGAAGACTGGTTTAATTCTTGCAAGAATTCAACAGATCAGAAACATGCAACAATGGTATATGGGGATTTGCTTAATAGGTTTACAGCACATGAAGTTTTTATAGGTGCACATTATGCCCGCCTCTCAGCTCCAGGGTCGTGGATTGAGCTGATGTGTCAGTCATAGATGTGAATGAGTTTATGTGGATGCCACTAACTGGATCAGGAGTGAGAGCATTCAGCAATAATATACAATTTCAATGACAGTAACAACTTGTGTGTCCTGTTTGCTACAGTGAACAGAAAAAACAAACTCCCGCTCATTTCCTCCAGACTTAGTTTCCACCACTAAATGCAATGCTTTTAATGTTTATAATGTCTTTAATAGAAGTCAGCCACATTAAATAAAGGCTTTTTAAAGTCGTTTAAAGAGTGCCTTGGTTTTAAAACTTTTTCTTCTTGCTTTTGTTCCCAATACCAAAGAGCACCTTCAACACTGAACTACTATTATACTGAAGCTTGGTGAGTACTTTGGACCTTCTCTTCTATGAACTACGTAAATGCAATAAGTTTGCATTGTTTTTCGATGACATGGTTGAAGGCATTAAACATGCTACAGTTTATAAGGTATTACACAACACTGCAGCCATCAAGGAGACACTTGGGTTGGGTTAACACATTTTACAACCATTAATGACAGAACAGTGCTGGAGACACAGAAAAGTGTCTCCAGCCTGAGCTCATCCACCTGCTCCCTCGATGTTTTACCCACTTAATTTCTAAAATCCGTACTAAGCAGTTTGTTACCACAACTCACTGATATAGGTAATAATTCCTTTGCTTTGTAGTCCAGTAACAAAGCGAGAAGGCCGCGTCATCACAGATCTGCCAATCAATCAGCAGTACTCAAGTGTAGTGCGCCAGCGCTTGGCAGCAACATGCCATCAACATGCCATCAACAGCTCTGCCCACAATACAAAGCCAGGAATGGAGATGGAGAAACACAATTTGTCTGTGGTTGTTGTTTGAGAAAAACAAAACATGAAAAACTTACTAAAAAGAAGATACTGCTACAATAAGAACTATAAAGATCATGGCTCATGGGTAAGTCTGAGAGAAACGTTTTCGCTATGTCAAAGGAAATTCTCTGTTCCCGCTGTCTGTGGGTCATTTGTAGATTAACACAGCATTAGTAAGGTGTCCCGCATTGCCTCTTTTAGTCCTACATAAACAGGCTTTTTGTTCCACATTTAGTTTGTTATGATCTGGTCTGGGGCGGCAGTAGCTCAGTGGGTAGAGCGGTCGTCTTTCAACCGGAAGGTAGGCGGTTCGATTCCCACTCTCCCCACAGTTCATACTGTCGTTGTGTCCTTGGGCAAGACACTTAACCCACCTTGCCTCCAGTGACTGTAACACTGGTAATGTAATGTAAGTCGCTTTGGATAAAAGCGTCTGCTAAATGAATAAATGTAAATGTAAATGTAAATGGTCACCCTATCACATACCGAGACTGCACGTATCAAAGTCACAAATGAAATTCACTGACAAGGGCAAAGTCTCTGTTCTGTTGGACTTGAGTGCTGCGATTGATGCTGTGGACAAAGAATTAGAGGAATGGATATGTATCTCTGAAACTGCCTTTAAATGGTTTCAGTCCAATCTTAAAAGTAAGGACGAAAGGAAATACATTGTTTCGGTTTGTAACTGTGTTTCAGAACAAATGGCCCTGACGTGGGGTTCCACAGGGCTCTATTTTGTGACCCCTATTATTCAATCTTTACATGCTTTCTTTAGGCCAGTTAATACACAGCTGTGACATATCCTAATATAATTACGTAGCCGTATGATTCACTGTCATTGTCTCCAACTGAACAGAGACAAGACTAAACTAATCATCTTTGGGAACAGAAACAAAGAGAAGGTGTCAGTAGTCACTTCGAGTCTCTTTCACTAAAATCTAAAAATCAGGTTAGAAATCTAGGGGTCATCATGGAGCCAGACCTGAATTTCCACAGTCACATTAAGTAAATTACATCATCAGCATTTTATCACCTTAAAAACATTTCCAAAGCCAAAGGGATAATGTCTAAACCAGACTCAGAGAAACTTATCCACTGTAACGGCCTGCTAACTGGTCTCTCAAAACGAGGGTTAGGACAGCTGCAGCTTATTCAGAATGCTGCTGCTCGGATTCTAACCAAAACCAGGAAGTACAACCACATCAGTCCAATCTCTGCACTGGCTTCCTGGAGCTCATAGAATAAACTCTAAAACAGCACTAATGTCTGTCAGAATATATTTCTGACATGCTAGTTCCTTATGAACCTGCTTGGACTGTGAGAACATCTGGGACAGGCTTCTGCTCGTGCCAAAAGTTAGAACTTAACATAGTGAAGCAGTGTTTAAGTTTCATGCAGCAAAAACCTGGAACAGTCTCAACTTTAAAAAATGGGGAGGGGGAGGTTAAATTCCTTCCTCTTGTGCTCCACCTATACATTCAGTGAAGACAACAGAAAGTGCTTAAGCTGCACTTTTCATTTTTAAATTTTTTATTCTGTATTTTACTTGTTTTTTTTTCAAAATCTGGTTAGTTATTCAATTTGTCTTTTATTTCTGTAAAGCACTTTGAGTTACCCTTTTGTGAATTGTGCTATATAAATATGTATGTGGTAGGCTTTGTGTGGTATGTGGTATGCTTTGTCAAAACGTCCAACATAGAGTGTACAGACCGTGAGGCAGTTTTCTGTCTGAGATGACTGTTATAAACAGGAAATGAAACTAGAAAGAGGGCAGAACATAGAACAAGTCGTTGCGAACCAGTGATCATCAAACTCAGGAAACTTTCTGTGGTAGACCTACAGAGACACATTAAATGTTGTTTTTGGCAGCATTTAAAAAAGTAAGTATTTACAGCCTTTGCCATGACATTTAAAATTGGGCTTAGGTACATCCTTCTTCCACTAATCATTCTTGAGATAATTCTACGACTTGATTGAAATTGTAAATTCAGTCAATTGAACATGATTTGTATAGGCACAAAGTTAACAGCGCATGTCAGAGACAAAGCATGACATTAAGTCCAAGGAATTGTCTGTAGACCTCTGAGACAGGATTGTATCGAGGCACACATCTGGAAAAGGGTACAGAAAAATTTACTTCAGCATGAAGGTTCCAATGAGTACAGTCGCCTCCATCATCCATAAATGGAAAAAGTTTGGAACCACCAATACTCTTTCTAGAGCTGGCCGCCCGGGGAGAAGAGCCTTAGTCAGGGAGGTGACCAAGAACCTGATGATCACTCTGACAGAGCTCCAGCATGTCTCTGTGGAGAGAGGAGAACCCTGCAAAAGAACAACCATCTCCGTAGCGCTCCACCAATCAAGCCTGTATGATAGACTGGCAGACAGAAGCCACTCCTCAGTAAAAGGCACATGACAAGTGGCTACATGCCAACTTTGTGAATGTCCTTGAGTGGTCCAGCCAGAGCCCAGACTTGAACACAATTGAACATCTCTGGAGAGATCTAAAAATGGTTGTGCACCGACAATCACCATCCAACCGAATGAAGCTTGAGAAGTTCTGCAAAGAAGAATGGGATAAACTGCCCAAAATTAGGTGTGAATGATTGTGATTTATGTACTGGATTTCATTTCCTGTGTCTTATTGTGTCTGTTATTTCAGATTGACTTCCTGCCCATGTGTCTTTCCCTCCTTTGTGATCACCTGCTCCGCCCCTAATTTGTTCCACCTATCCCTCGTTGTGTTTCCTTTATAACCTGTGTGTTTTCCCCTGCCCAGTGCTAGATTATTGTATCAGCCTTCTAGTGTTTATGATTATAGCCTTGTTTTGAACACGCATTTTGGATTTTGTACTTCTGCTTTGGAAATAAACCTTTTGAACCATCTGCCTTTGTGGGGTCTGCATTGCGAGTCCTTTTGCCTGTTCCTGACAAGTGGTTCCTGACAGCCATGGCATTACATTATGTCCAACTGCCCATATGAAAATAATTCTAGTATGCACTGATAGGACATTATTTAAATAAGGAACAGCTGGAGGACCAATTTGCAACTTATTAGGTCAATTAGCAATGCTTGGATATAAAAAGAGCCTCTCAGAGTGGCAGCGTCACTCAGAAGTCAAGATGGGCAATGCTGCGGCAAAAAATAGTGGAGCAATATCAGAAGAGTTTCTCAGAGAAAAATTGCAATCTACAGTGCATAATACCATCCAAAGATTCAGAGAATCTGGAACAATCTCTGTGCGTACGGGTCAAGGCTGGAAAACCATACTGGATGCCCGTGATCTTCGGACCCTTAGACGGCACTACATCACATACAGATATGCACTGTAATGGAAATCACAACATGGGCTCAGGAATACTTTCAGAAAACATTGTCGGTGAACACAATCCAACGTGCCATTTGTCGTTGCCAACTAAAACTCTATAGGCCAAATCCAAACATGATCCAGAAGCGCAGATGTTTTCTCTGGAGCCAAGGCTCATTTGAAATGGACTGTGGCAAAGTGGAAAACTGTTCTGTGGTCAGATGAATTAAAATTTGAAGTTCTTTTTGGAAAACTGGGACGCTATATTTGGACTAAAGTGGACAAGGACAACCCAAGTCAGCGCTCAGTTCAGAAGCCTGCATCTCTGATGGTATGGGGTTGCATGAGTGCGTGTGGCATGGGCAGCTAACATATCTGGAAAGGCACCATCAATGCTGAAAGGTATATCCAAGTTCTAGAACATATGCTCCCATCCAGACGTCATCTCTTTCAGGGAAGACCTTGCATTTTCCAACATGACACAACCAGACCACATACTGCATCAATTACAACATCATGGCTGTGTAGAAGAAGGATCCTGGTACTGAAATGGCCAGCCTGCAGTACATTTGGCACATCATAAAGAGGAAGATGCGACAAAGAAGAACTAAGACAGTTGAGCAACTAGAAGCCTGTATTAGACAAGAATGGGACAATATTCCTATTACTAAACTTGAGCAACTTGTCTCCTCAGTCCCAGACGTTTGCAGATAATAAAAGTTTGCAGTAATACGTTTGCAGTAATAAAAAGAAGAGGGGATGCCACACAGTGGTAAACATGGCCATGTCCCAGCTTTTTTGAAATGTGTTGATGCCATGTTATTTAAAATCAACTTATTTTCTCCTTAAAATGATACATTTTCTCACTTTCAACAGCTGATATGTCATCTATGTTGTATTCTGAATAAAAATAATGAAATTTGAAACTTCCACATCATGCATTCTGTTTTTTTTTTCACAATTTGTACAGTGTCCCAACATTTTTGGAATCGGGTTTGTACAAAATTTTCACCCAGTCTAAAAATGTTTAGTAATCTTGATTTTCAATTCTGGGAATCCGTCCGCTCCTGAGAATTTTCCTGACTAAAGTGACGAAATTGCTGCATCGATTTCTGCAAAGTTGGGAGGTGGGATTGGAACCAAATGGAACACACCTTCACCAGCTGGTTTCTCCAGCGGAGTCCTTCTAAGGAAGGATCCAGGCAATTTGGAAGACATATTGTCAATACTTGACACTGTTGAATGAGGCAGTGAGTGAAATGTGAACCCTTATGTTGAAGGATTAATTTTCCTCCAAACGTCTATCAGGTCGAGCTCCTCCAACATGTTACAGTATTAACAGCCCATGCCCTTTTGGACTGATTGCTTTGAGGTGGACCTTTGTCCACACGAGGGCATAGAAAGCATTTGAAATCACCTCCTAGCTGTTAATAGCAGGCTTGTATGCATCAAGATAATCACACCCCTCTTACTTGTATAATAAGGTGAAAAGTAGACCTGGCACAACCACTCTCCAAGATATTTCTTTTGTTCATCATCATTCAGATGAGTTTCTTGTCAGAGAGCAATTTGAGTTTTTCTTTTTTTTTTTTGAGACAATTTAGAATAGCTTTTCGCTTTATGGGATATCAGATCCCTGGACATTCCATGTGCAGATCCTAATGCTCATTCCCAGTTACCATATATCCATGTAATTTATGCTGTAATACAAAAAGTAATGCATTTGTTTAGTTTAGGCCCACTGTTAAACCATATTTGTGCTGAAAGAGAAAACTGAAGTTGTTGTAAGCTGTATAGAGTGCAGCTATAGGGGTCTAAGAGAACTAACCAAAAAATGACATAAGGGAGAAAAGCATGCTTTCCCATCTGAGTGGTAGCAACCCGGTAACAACCAAAAAAACAAAACAAGTGCTTATCTATGTGCATTGTTCACATTAACAGAGATCCTAATCCACTTCTTTCTCAGTCATGATCTGGTCTTGGTCGGCATTACCTTTACAATAGCTTCACTTTCCAAAACAACCTTGTTATAGCAACATATCAACAAACAGTAATAACAATAGTTACAGTGATTGTTCTTAATGGGAACAGGACTCTAGTAAAACAACACATTATTTGTCTAAAATTAGTTCCTGTATTATGCTGGTGTGTATTATTTAGTTAAGTGTCACAAAAAGACTTTCTCACTAAATGTGCCAGATTGTGTCATTTCCTTTTGGACTCTTTGTAAAATTACTTTCTTTTTGTATTCTGATTACATATTGTAACTCTTTATTAAACAATTGTATATGTGACAAAACATGTAGATTTGACTAAACAATAGTATTCTTATGTCAATAGATAAGCTCTAAAACAGCTGTGAAAATCTCAATTATGTTGTGTCACAGCTGGACACCCGTGAGTGCATCTAAATCTAGATAATGTTTAAAAGTAGAGGGTGTTGGTTTCAATGGACTTCTCCTCATCATGCTGTTGTTGAAATAAACAAGTCCAGCGTGCTCAACAGGAAACACAACAGTCCTGCAGGAGTCTAGTTACAGAGACCTTTACAGTAAAAGGACCTAAAGTGCTGCCGCTTGTCAACTGTACCTGTTTAGATCAATGCAAATAAGTTTCCAGGAAGTCATCTTTTCAGCTTCATTTTATAATCCTTCTCAGTTTGCTCAAGTCAATATAGACACAATCAAGACTGCTGCTCGGGTTCAGAAATGAATTTGGTCCAGGACATTTGCTCCCAAAGTATAATGTCATGTTTAATTAAGGCACTGTAGATAACTATGTTACCTACATAGTAACTGTAATAACTCCTACAAATGCAACTCTAACTGGTAATATCAAAACATTTACTAAAAATGTATTCAAACATTGTGCTTTTTTATGCAGTAACCTTAGCTCTTTTAATAAAAAAAATAAAAAATAAACAATCATCAGGAAACTGCTCATTTCTGTCGCACTATTGTGTTGTAATTACTAATGTTACCATTATACCCTTCTGTAAAAGATGGAGAGTCATACGTTGTGATTTGATGGTCCATAGTCAAATAAATTACTGAGGTCCATAAGGTGACCTCCTAACAGGCTAGTGCAGCTGATTATAAGATATTCCACAAAAGACTCAATCTCACTGTTTTAATGCAGATGGTTACATTACAATACAGATTCTTATCATTTAAAATCAAGGATTAAGATTATTTTAAAACTGTACTGTATGTAATGGAGAGATGTTGCAGTGTTAGTTTGTGGTCATGGGCCCAGGCTGCATGGCCACAACATTTTGGATGTTTATAATATTTGGTGGATTATGCTTCAATTTTAACTCGCGATGCATCTGACACCAGGAGCACCAGGCACAGCAACAGGAAGCACACATGTCCTTCAGCAGAGAGCCCTGGCAAGAAACAATTATTTTAAAATAACACTTTACAAGAAATCACCACAACGTGAGCCAGCTGTCTTTTGAAATCACTTTCATTTCTTCTTTTATATACCTTAATTTTGTATCTGTTTCTCATTGCGGCCCTCAGACCAAATGCTGCAGGGGGCACAAAACAAGGAACTCCACACAGAGTAGACACAGCTGGTGTACAGAAGTCACACAATGGGAGACAGTAGTGCTCCTGGAATCTGCCTGAAACTGTGCAGGCGAGGCATGGGGCACACCAGAAACCATAGCAACCTGAAGAACATGATCACACAGATTGAAGTAGGAGCTATATCATACAATATGCTGTACATTTTAGCTGTTAATGAAGAGATCTTACAAGTGGCGGGATCCTCAAAGCAGTCGAGAAGACCAGTGCTCCACTCAACCTCTCCTGCCTTTGAATATTGAGGATGAACTTGAGCCATGTCGAGGTTGGGTGGTTCTTTACAAAGCTGTTAATAGAAACATTTGTTTGATATTTCCTGATTGTTGAAAAAAATAAATATGACAGAAAAAACCTGGTTTACTTGTCTAGAAGTTAATAATAAATATGTAACCCAGTACAATATAAACACAGTCAGTGTGCTTCAGTTGTATAGTAAATATTTACTACATTTAATATTAACCTTTATGTAATGTTTGGTAATCTGAAACATAATAATTAAAATAAAAAACTAATACATGATATACTCTGTATTTGGAGTAATCAAACACATCATCTGCAATGAGTCACTATATCATGTTAGCTATGGTCTATTTTTGTGTTAGTGTGAGGATATGTGGCCACATTTAATAGGACATTTTCTGTATTTCCCAAACCTCAAACTAATGCATCAATAAAATAAAAGACTGCACAGAAATCACAAAACATGGGGAATTAAAATCCATAAACAACAATAAAATCAAAGTTTAAGAGCAACGGGACTACAGCTGAAAAATAGCCTGTTGGCTAAATCTGGCATATTTACAGTTTTCTTTCTGTCTATCAATATGCACTGACCCTGAAATAAATAAACAAAAAATAAATAAATAAATAAGATTAATAACATCCATGGAAACAAAATAATAATAATAATAATTATGTATAATAATAATAATAATAATAATAATAATAATAATAATAATAATAATAATAATAATAATTCCAAATATCACTTACATTTTGGTTGGTAGTTCTTTCAAGCTGGACACCTATGAAGCAGGGACCTAAATGCAAAACCGGATTCTCAGCAATGACCAAAAGTGTGGTGTGTAAGTTTGCGTGGTGTTGCTACCTGACCACAAATGCAGGTGCAACATACTAAAAAAAAAAACACTGTGGCATCTGATTACAGAAACCTATACTGGACTAAAATCAGTCCTTTACAGAGTCACAGGTGGAAAGAAGTGGTGCTGTTTAAAATTTAAATTAAAAGTTTAAAATATTCTACCTGAGTGAGAGTAACTAAGGATTAAAATGACTAAAGATTATATGGGTTTACTCAGAGAAAGGACAAACACTCACTCATGGTTTTTTGTGATGCTGATAATTGCCACTAGATGTCTCAAAAAGACACTGCGATTTGTTTACTGTTGTCACTTTGAAGGATTATGTGACTTAGAAATTGAATTGACTGATTCAGGGGGGAGTGGGGAAAGGTATTGTTTATCAGTCCAACAAAAGTCTTTAGTGGTATAGAAAGTAACAATACAATTTATTAGACTGTTGCGTTGGTCTCCTGTGTTATACATTACATGCAAGTGTTAAGAGTTACGCCTGCTGTCAGCCTTTGTGATTTAATGCAGAACAGACAGAATCAGAGGCATTTTGCTGTTTATGTTTCTATCTGTTGGTCTTTCTCGTTATTCCAATGATGCCTGTCCATACTGTGTGAATACCTGTGTAGAGAAATTACACATGACACATGATGTTGGAAGGAGATGCTTTATTGTATTTTATTATTGCACCAAAAGAGCTGATATCAAACATAGTCAATTAAATTTGTAAGTCACATAATCATTCAAAGTGATTAAAGGCTTGAGTTACTATTATTCACTTCTTGGTTAAAACCACGTTATTTTATTAGATTCCACTGCTTTAGATTTGCCTGTAGATATAAGAATATACAAACATGGCTTAAATACACTTTTAATTCCATGGTTTCCTAAACAGTATGCATATAATTCTGAGCAGAAGGTAAAAAGTATCAAATTATAGCCTTTTACAACTCAAAGATGAAAAGAGAGTCATGACATTTATAAAAACCGGTGAGGGGCTCAGTGTAAAGCCGTCTAATGTCCCTCAAAACCTGCAGGGTTTGTAGGGCGGCTGCTTGTTGACGGCTGCATGTTGACCACATTTGTCTGGTGTTTCTTGCGGTGTTTGAGCTCTCGGTGCATCTGACACCAGTTGCACCACTCACAGAAACAGGATGCCATGATGTCTTTACACAGAGTGCCCTGAGGAAACATTATGTTCACGTCATGTTTTTATTGAAGCTTTGTTCTGATGAAACTGTGAGCCACTTGGACAGTGTAGCTACCTTGATGCCATATCTGTGTCGCATGGCAACCCTGAGAGCGAGTGAGGCAGGGGGCACACACAGAGGAAGCCCACATGGACGCTGTTATGGCAGGACTGCAGATGTCACACAGAGGCAGGCAGCGGTTTTCACCAAATTCATCAGCAACAGAGCAGGCCATACACGGACAGCACCAGAAACCATAGCAACCTGAGACACAAGTACGGCTCAGAAGTAACACAGCATAACAGTTGGATTTATTTGTGTCGTTGGATCTTACAGGAGCTGATGTTGTCACAGCAGCTCCAGAGGCTGCTGTCCCAGTCGGTCAGTGGATGAGCCATTGTCTGCAGAAGTATTTAACTGTGAACACACAAAGAAGATAAATTTGTTATGTCATTCTTTCAAAACAAAACCTCTGATTCGTGAAAAAGAGTGGTGTTGTCCAGGGGCCTGTTTCAATAAGGAGGTTCAACCAACTCTGAGTTAAAACTTGAACTCTGAGTTGACTTACCTTGAGATGGGAAACTCTGAGTTTTCGGTTACAGATCAGCTGAAATTGGTTAGTTCAATCAACTCTAAGTTGATTGACTCTGAGTTAAGCGCGTGCACCACAACTATAAAAAGCCATTATCAATGGAGCGCAGATATTATGAGTCACCATGGCAACGGCGCCAGACAAAAAGAGGTCTTCATATTTTTCACCAGCAGAACTGGATGTGCTTATGCAAGCATATGGAGAGTACGAACATATATTTTAAAAAAAGCAACACGGCTGCAGCGGCGAAGGACAGAGAGTTAGCGTGGGAGAAAATAGCTGCTCGAGTCAATGCGTAAGTTTACATTTAAATTATTGTTATACAGTGTTGTGTGTAATTAATTACTAAGTAATCTAAAAACTTTAGTTCTAACTTAACTAAAGTTAACTAAAGTTTTTAGTTACAGTTCTGTAATATAATTAAAGGGATTACTCCGTAATTTAAAGTAAAATCTGATGTAATTGCATTAAATGCTGCATAGACTATAAAGCAATTCTGTATAAAATAATAGTGGATTTAACATCAAATTTTAAAAGATATATTTTTTCAAGATTAATTCATGCAATTGTATGTTTATTTGAAAGCATTAAAAGTGCAGTTTCTTGTCTCTCCTTGTATTGTTCAAGTGGTTGATGTTGATATGGGATTTAGAAAGTAATTAGTAACAAGTAGACCAATACTTTATAGAGATAGTAATTATTACATTAATTCAACCTTATTTTAATTTTCATGTAGGTGCAATCCTGCAGGTGTTAAAAGAACATGGCAGCAGCTGAAAATGAAATATAAAAACGTAATTCAATCAGGTAAGGCTTGAGCATATCATGGTTGTAGTCTACCTGACTTTAAACATTTGACATATTAAATAACTGAATAGCATCCAGTGTCTAGCAGTGCCCAGGAAACAACACAAAATTCTGAAAAAGCGCTTAAGAGCGAGGCACACTTTCCTTACAACTCTGCAAACAGTAGCCTTACTAATATGTTCTGCATCCCTGATGTTATACAGAAAACTACCATTTGCAAAGAAACGTAATGCAACGCAAAGCATCTGCTCGGATGTAAGAGCACGGCCGCGATGGCTGATATTTCTGATGTAAGGATGGATGAGATTATGGATGTATCTTATTGACTGTAAAGAAAAACGGTACCGCTCAAATAAAAATGAATATGGATATGACAAAAATCCACTCTGGGCCTCAAAATCCTCTCCCGACGTAAATGTAACTCCCTACGGATTAATGCAGCCTCTTCATCCACAGGATCGTCCATAAAAGGACATGCCATTTCATTCACTTTAATTTGATCCGCTCTGCGTGACTGAAATGTGCGCAATGAATGAATGTATCGAAAGAATGAATGAGGTGTTTAAATACCACTTCCTCTTTAAAAAGGGGGAGGACACCGAAATAAACTCTGGGTTTACTGAAGAAAACCTGCTCCCGACCAGGTTAGGTTCACAGAGTAAGTTACCATGGTAACTGACTCTGAGTATAAGTTACCTCTCTTTCAGAAACGGGCTTGACTTACTCTGCTTTCTTGGGGTTGATTTACCTCCCATTCTGAAACGGAAAACCCAGAGTTTCCCTCATTTCAGGGTTAACATACTCAGAGTTTTCACTTAACCTCCTTTCTGAAACAGGCCCCAGCTCTCTTCAGTGTTCAAATATTTTTTATTACCACAAAAGATATTTAACGAAGCAACCTGGTCAGTCAGCATGCCAGGTTGTTCCTGGCATTTTCTCAGGATTAGCCAATAGGCTACAAATACGTTTGAGCAAACTACTGTATAATAATAATAATAATAATAATAATAATAATAATAATAATAATAATAATAATAATAATAATAATAATAACATTTGTCCAAATAAAGTTTCAAAGAACTATATATAACTATATATATCAATTTCCTAAAATGATTAAGATTGGTCTGAATAACTAGTAGCCATACACTATATAACAAGTCATGCTATATTAACCTTCAACAGAGAAACATTTTGCATGATTTTTTATATCATCATAAAAACAAGCCCACTGTACTGTAAACAGCAAAATGATTAGTGTTAAATGATCAATGATAGATGTCTATTTTAGTCCTATCATTATAAAGCGCTTGTAAATTTTTGAGCTTAGAATTTTTTTTCTTAAATGACTTAAAAATAAAAATAAATAAATAACAGAAGCATTAGCTACAGTTACATTTAGCAGACGCTTTTATCCAAAGCTTCCAGTGTCCCAGCTGGAATACCACGGTGGGTTAAGTGTCTTGCCCAAGGACACAACTGCGGTATGAACTACAATCGGAGCAGGAATCGAACCACCAACCTTCCAGTATTCGGACAACTGCTCTACCACCGACCCACTGCGCTCCACACATTAGCCACTGTGATGGTGTCAGCTGTCAGCAGATTTAATGTAGCGATGCACCAGTTGTTTATTTAACCAAGAGTTTATCAGTCACACTCAGCTGAGTGTGTCGAGCAGGGACTTCATGTTTGTTTAGAAAAGCTGCTGTTTGTCATTCACTTTTTTTCTTAACCATAACAAATATACTTTTACTATACTATACAAATATTTTTATAGATTTCCGCTAAACCTGTAAAATCAGCTAGTCTTCCTGTGGTCCATTTAAAAAGTATCACGAGATTAATTACATCAATTTATACACGTGTTTGGAAATAATATCACACATTACATATCTACTGTTTGTTTAAAACTACGAGTCAGACACATGGGGTGCAGTGTCTCAGTGGTAGAGCAGTCGTCCTATAACCAGAAGGTTGGCGGTTCAATTACCCCTCTCCCCTGTTCATACTGTCGTTGTGTCCTTGGGCAAGACAGTTAACCCACCTTGCCTCCAGATTCCGTAGCACAGGTGTATGAATGTGTGTGACTGTAGAGGTGAGTTTGGTGGTGGTCAGAGAAGGTTGTGAGCTCCGTGTGTATGGCAGCCCCCCCTCTCTGTCTGCCCCAGGTGTGAATGTGTGTGAATGCGGTGAATGTAAGCACAATGTAAAGAGCTTTGGGTGCCCGAGAAGGGTGCAAAAAAAGCGTTAAATAAATGCATGCCATTTACCATTTATACACACACACAGCAGTTTTCCAAGTAATGTAGGCTCCAACTTGCATACACATTATTATCCTTTTTACAATTATATTATATCATTAGTAACATAAGGGAGCTCTTACCTGAGTCCTGTGGTCGCTGTCAAACAATGAGCACTTGTGTGATACCTGGGGAGTGGCTGCTGGTTATTTTAAAGCTACTGGAAATATGTCATGCTTGTTCACTTAAGTATCCACCACAACCTGCTGAGCTGCTACAGAAATCCCTTCATCCATGACAAGGTGTGGTCCATGTTTTTAACCAGGACACCATACGTTCTTTATGACAATATTTATTTTTGTTACTTTTGATTTTATCTTGAAGCGAATTGGAAAAACCACCTGCGCCCCACCATAAAACAGGAACGCATCAAAACCCATACTCAAAAAGAAACAATGTACTGTCTTGTGTATTTATTTATTTATTTTCTAACACGTGAACTCAGAAACAATAAAGGTTCTGTGCTTCAGATGTAATGTGGTCAAACTGCAGATGAAACTGGGGCGTGGTTCAAAATGACTAACCACAAATTAATCAGAATTGCTGATTAAGAGATGAGATACGTGTGGCATGCATGGCAGATATTATTCAGTCAAACTAGTTTCCTATGTTTGTTCATGACTGGGATGGTATAAAGTGCATTAGAGTCATGCGTGCAATATATTTTACTCTCAATTTCCAAACAGCTGGGTGTTTTTTTAGTTTTTGTAAGATATAATGACACATTCGGGAGAAAATAATGTAAATGTAGATCACAGTGCCTAATTGTTCAAATAGATGTGATTGTCATAAAATTTGGAATCATAATAAAGCTAAAAATACATACAGTATAACCTAATGACATTCATAGTGTGGTTTATGTAAAAAATGTTTTGATGTGACCCTGTGGTAGTGCAGACGCAGATCACTGTGGCCGCCTTGAAAGAAGAAAAAAGACTTTGACCAAAAGTTTAAGATGAATGCAGTCTTTTTCCTTAAATATGATGCTGTTTTTACATTAAAACAAATCTGGCTCTTATTTGTTATTCCATTATTGCTGCATAAATAAAAAATAAGGTCTGTTTAATATAGTGGCAGAAGTTTATGTCGGACAGTCTATCTGTGTGGTGTCTGCACGACATCCCAGTGCTACTGTGGGTTCTCTACCAGCACCATGTGATCCTCCCGTTGTAACCTACACGAACAAAGCAGCTGAGATTGAATCCAGTCTCACGACCATAGATTGTAAATAATTATGGATGTTATTCGCCCATTGGTCCCCTATTCACCAATATTGTCATTACAAATGGGCAATAAAATGGCAGTTACATCCGGGCTTTTCGGCTTTTACTCCATAGTAAATCAATAGTTTTTAGATAGCATAAACGGACATATTAATCAAAAATCCTCCCCATAAAGGATCCATAAAGGATAAGCAGAAGAGAATTAATAACTCCAATGCATTAATTAGTCAGCTATAATTTATTGAGTTTTTCCTGAATTGTCTGTAAATAACATGTTTTTTCATTAATTTATTTCACAGAAAAAGTCCAGCAGCTTCCAACATGATCTCCTGTGAAGAGACCAATATCTTCAGATATTAACACTGTAATAGTAGGTCTTTTGACTTTAACAATCACAGCTTATTCCATCTAAGTCCATTTTGCTCGTGTGAATGTATAAAATACTGCATCTCTGGTCTTTAACAAGAATATTTTGATTTCATGTCAAAGAAATAGCCCGGGTGATTGGTTTCTTCTTGGCTCTCTGTCTGGGCACCACTGTCTCCAACAGCCTCCGGACCAGATCCAGTCGTCCCGTGCTAATGAGAGCTTTGGCCAGCTCTGTGACCTCCTCTGTGTGTGTCCTGTACAGCAGCTTGAGCTCAGCCTTCACAGCGTCCTGCGGATACCTCTCCTCTGCCTTCCTCACCCACGTCTCCAGCTGAGTGATGGCGGGACAGGTCTCTTGGTTGTGTTTGGGGCATGTTTGCATGAACAGAGCCAGCAGCGCCTGTAGGAGGCAGTGTAGCGCTGTGGTGTCCGTGCTGCCAGGCCTCTCTAACTCCATGGCACATTTGAAACAGTCTGCAGCATTTTGTTCCTCGCCCTTTAGCAGCAAACAGCGTCCTCTGAGGATGTGGAGGTCTGGCAGACTGTCCCCGAGCTTGAACTGTAAAGCTTGGGAGAGACTAACCAGCGAGTTGTTCACTGCAGCTTCGTCCACCAACAGGCCCTCCTGCAGTGCGTCCACTCCCATGTAGTAGTACACCTGCAACAAGTTACAATTACACAAGATTTAGTTCACTCAAAGCCTCAAATCACACTGCATCTTCTTTTTTATTTAGCAAATTCATTGGTTTTAACATTCATCTAAGAAGAAAATGTTTGAAGATTAGACAATTAGGACATATTTGTTAACATTTCTGTGTGTCTTTTTTATTTTCTGTAAAAAATCAGTTGGAACAGAGACAGAGAGATTAATCAATGCATTTTCAAAACTTGATATTTTGACTCAATGACTGTAAAAAGTTGTGTAGGATCAAAGTTGCTATTGAGACCCCTCAACTGTTTTTTCCCACATTGTTAATTATATTCTTGTGTGGCTTTAAAAGTATTGTTTGGTGTCACACTGTAGTGTAATGTTAATGCATAGCTGTAACCTTAACAGAAAAAAAGAAAGTCCTTTTACCTTGACTCTGGTGCAACGGTTGAAAAATGAAAAAATTTGACAAGAAAATGGTTTGAATAATAATAATAATATGCCATGTCATCAAATGATTTTTATACTGTAACACTTGCAATACCCTAGAACTAATGCTAAATCCAATTAAATTTGTAACCAGTAAAAAGAAGACAAAAAGGTTTTAATAGAAGTTTCTTACCAAGTATCAAGATTATAAAAGCAATGTAATGATAAATATTGTTGTCCACACTAAAAACCATAAAATATACCTCTCTCCTTCTGTTTTAGCAAATATTTAACATTTTATGTGCTAGAAGAAAAATATTCAGTATATTTGGAACATGGCCTAAACATACAGTACATCAAGTTTTGTATATTGTCATTGTTTCTGCGTTTGGGAGTTATTCACATGCTTTTGCTAAGTTAATATTTCTTGTGCTTGCTGAGTTTCCTGTGCCTACATTTTATTTCCTTATTAGGCTTTGTTTGCTTTAAACTGTAGACAACAACCCATTGCTTTCCCTTGTGTTTTTGACCTATACTCTGGATCCAAGGCACCCAACTGTCCAGGTGGCTTAGCTTGAACATGATAGTAATACATTATACGTAATGTTATTATAATTATCTTAAATGTTTTATGTCTGTTAACAAATCAAAAGAACACAAAAGGAGAGTTGTAACATAACTTACCCAATGTCATGTGAGTAAAAGTTTTATGTTGGGGGCAGTGGGTCAGCAATAGAGTGGTCGTTGTATAACCAGAAGGTTGGTGGTTGATACCTGCTCACCCTGGTTTATACTGTCATTGCGACCCACCTTACTTACTGGAAGTTTAATGGAAAAGCACTGTATCAAATCCACACCATCTTTCTCTTAAAGTAAGTTATTTATACCAATCAGCCAAATAAATATTCCTAGCATATTATAATTCTTGGCATGACTATAAAGAGATGAAGGGTTTTGATGATTCTATAATTTTTTGAGTCCATATTTGCTGTGTTACATAGAAACAGACAGTGGTTGTTACAAAATGACACTTTGGCACATTTTCTGTTTTGAAATTCACACCTAACCCACCTTCATACCAAGCATATTAGATTTGCCAAAGTTTCTGCAGTAACCCGCTTGACTTTTTCTGTGAAAAACCCAGATTTTTAGATTAAATTGTCTGGGATTATCTCGCTGTTTAAGGATTTAGTCATCTATGACACAACAAACACACCACTATAAATCTCACATAGAACAAAACCTTTGTGTCATTTAAATTTCTTTTTTGATCCAATCTCAAGTACTTCCTGACAGTAACACAACTTGCCAGCTTATTTATTGCCATTAATTTCTGTTTTGAGTAAAGCAGTGTCAAATATGTCTCGTCCCACGTGAGAATAAGACAGAAAAGAGACTAGATAGTAGACTTTTTATCTGGTCAGCACTGTTGATTCTGATTAAATAAATACACATAAACCTCTGAAATATGGTTTATGCTTTATTAAACTTAGAGAAATAAGAGAAAATAGGAGGGTGGGGGAGAGAGGGGGTAAATAAGTACTTAAAGTATAACTATTTGAACTGAATAAGTACGGCTGTTAGTATTCCTCGCCTTCCTCTTCTGCTTCTTCCGCCACAGAGTCGGATCCCACCTCCTCATAATCCTTCTCCAGGGCGGCCATGTCCTCTCTGGCCTCAGAGAACTCGCCCTCCTCCATGCCCTCGCCCACGTACCAGTGCACGAAGGCCCTCTTAGCGTACATCAGGTCAAACTTGTGGTCGAGCCGAGCCCAGGCCTCTGCGACAGCCGTGGTGTTGCTCATCATGCACACCGCCCTCTGGACTTTAGCCAGGTCTCCTCCTGGGACCATGGTGGGCGGCTGGTAGTTGATGCCCACCTTGAAGCCAGTGGGACACCAGTCCACAAACTGAATGGTGCGCTTGGTTTTGATGGAGGCGATGGCAGAGTTGACATCCTTGGGAACCACATCGCCACGGTAGAGCAGACAGCAGGCCATGTACTTACCATGGCGAGGGTCACACTTCACCATCTGATTGGCCGGTTCAAAGCAGGCGTTGGTGATTTCAGACACGGTCAGCTGCTCGTGGAAGGCCTTCTGAGCGGAAATAACCGGGGCGTACGTGGCCAGAGGGAAGTGGATACGAGGATACGGCACCAAGTTGGTCTGGAACTCGGTCAAATCCACGTTGAGGGCACCGTCAAAGCGAAGAGACACTGTGATGGAGGACACAATCTGACTCATCAGCCTGTTCAGATTGGTGTAGGTGGGCCGCTCGATGTCCAGATTCCTTCGGCAGATGTCATAGATGGCCTCATTGTCCACCATGAAGGCGCAGTCAGTGTGCTCCAGTGTGGTGTGGGTGGTCAGGATAGAGTTGTAGGGCTCCACTACAGCAGTGGACACCTGGGGAGCTGGGTAGATGGAGAACTCCAGCTTGGACTTTTTGCCATAGTCCACAGAGAGACGTTCCATCAGCAGAGAGGTGAAACCAGAGCCTGTTCCACCACCAAAACTGTGGAAAACCAGGAAGCCTTGAAGACCTGTGCACTGGTCGGCCTGAGGACAGAAGACACAAAACTGAAATAAACTAAAAAACACTTTAAGTTGTAATGTAGGAGGAGCTAAAGAGGAAGGTTTTTAACCTCCCCTTGAACATTGTTAAAGTTAATGCTTGTTTTATTTCATCTGGGAGTCTGTTCCAGATTTCGCACTCTGAGAATATGTTCTCAGAGTGCGAGGAGGTTCATAAGCAACTAGCATGTCAGTAAAACCACATCATATTGTGGTGTCAACCATAGCCTTGATTTAGAGCATGTCAACAATCTTTAAACAAATATTTTATGTTGATCCAGGTTTACTACAGCAAGGTGGCCATTTATATTGCAAGTCATAATGTACAATTGTCTTGTGAAACACTGTTAATACACTGACGCACCAGTTTGCGAATCCTGTCCAGCACCACATCAATAATCTCTTTGCCAATGGTATAATGCCCACGAGCGTAGTTATTGGCAGCATCTTCTTTTCCAGTGATGAGTTGCTCAGGATGGAACAGCTGACGGTAGGTCCCAGTCCGCACCTCATCTACAAACAGTTGAAAATGTGTTATAAATCATATGCATCTGTATCCACTGTAGTAACTATCTTCCTTATTTAATAAAGGGATACCTATGACAGTGGGCTCCAGGTCAATGAAAACCGCTCTGGGGACGTATTTTCCCGCTCCGGTCTCGCTGAAGAAGGTGCTGAAAGAGTCGTCTCCACCTCCTACGGTCTTCTCGCTAGGCATCTGTCCGTCAGGCTGGATGCCATGCTCCAGGCAGTACAGCTCCCAGCAGGCATTGCCAATCTGGACACCGGCCTGGCCCACGTGCACGGAGATACACTCACGCTGGAAAAATAATAAAAAGAATTCCAACTTTATACTGGTATAGTAATACTAATAGTAATGTGCTTTTTTTTCCTTGCCCACACAAGTTATGTCTGTGCTAAACAGGAGTAGTATTAGAAGACTGTTTATAACACTTTAAGTTCTATGTTTATTAGGTATTTTATCAACACATTTGACATTGCAGTTTGGGCTTTGAAGGACGAGATGCGGTCCTTCCAAAGACACGTGTCCTGTGCGGTCGCAAGGGCATTTATTGCCGCTTGTTGCTTTAAATAACCTCACTATTGTCCTCTTTGTGTAGGTCACACCGCTATAAAAAAGACGACTGGATTCCAATGTGTGGCTGGTGCTGGCGGCCTAACCCTCCAGAGTGTGTCCAGTGCAACAATTGCAGTAAATGGTTTCACTGCACCTGTGATGGTTGGGAGGAGGAGCTGGAGAAGACTTTTTGGTGCAATGACAAATCATTTTATAATTTGTAAATATTTTATCTATTTTGTGTTTTTTTATAATCTATTTTGTAATAATGTGTTAATTTATTTCAATCAATTTCAGTAATTAAAAGTACTCATTCTTTTTTGTTTAATAGTTCTTCTTGTTTAGTATTATCCTATAAAATTGTACTTTCGTAATATTTAGTTTCACTTAATATTATTCCAGGATTATATAGATTATGATTTGATAATATTTAGTAAAATATAGTATTATGATATACTGTAAGTTCAACTCGAGAAGACAGAAATCTGTTAAACATCCACATTACTGAAAGAAGGTGATCAAAAAACATCCTAGGGGCTGTAAACAATAAAGCTAAAGAAACGAGTTTTAACACTCATTAAAGACAAAAACGTCATCAAATTATGGATCGAAGTGTCCAACTCAGGATACACTAGCTAACGTTAGCTGCTTGTTAGCGGGCAACAAAGCGCGGGAACTGTTACCGTCGCAATTTACATTGTAAAAACCAAAGACTAAAATGATAAAAGCACACCAATTATATTCAAAAACATTTATACAAAGCAATTTGGCATTACTTGAAGTTGGAACCAAAAATTAACCAATCAATCACGTTTAATGCCTGTTGGAATTAGGTTGCTACTAGGCAGTTGAGCACAAACTGTCTGAAGGTTAGCTTTTAAATTACGTTTTCCATGTATTTATACGTTAACGGTAAGGGCTAAAATGGGACTGAGTAACTATAACTGATAACAATTAATGATCAATGTCTAATGTCGCTATAAAAAGTTATACTCACCATTGTTTTCTGATATATGATTAATATACGAGTTAACTGTTCTTTTCAACAAGACTGAACTCAAGCTTTTTGTAACAAACCTTTTTGACACTGTCTATTTATACTTTGAGATACTGGAATCTGATTGGTTGACAGCCAACGGACGTATGCACGGGCACTGACGTTTTATTATCCAAAATGTATTTTTTTTTATATTCACGAGGATTTATACGATTTTTTACACCCTAAAACATTATCAACAACAACAAAAAAAGGTTGTAATTAAAAAAAAATATTAAGCCTAATAAAAAATGTGAATGTCATGATTTTATTTCAATAGTATTCTTACATTGAAGCAGCACTATCAGTCTGCAATTTATGTACATGAAAGGAATTGTACCCTAACACTAAACATCTATGTAAGAAGGTGTGTTAAGTCATGAAAATGTATGTAATTATGCTTGCCGTTATTGTTGTATTATTGCTTAATAATAAGACTCATTTAGGATTAATAAAGATTCAAACATTTATAATAAGATTTATTTGGTGAATAGTTATATATTAGTGTATAAAATAAAGCTAATAAAGCTCAAAAGAACATTTAAATATAGAATACAATAACTATTCTCTACAAGTTTGTGTTTGTTCTATCATTGTGTCTGTTTGTGGCTGTTCCCAAAAGACAAAATCATCATTATAGGCAATGGACCTCACAAATATTATACAGAAAAATACAGATTTATTGCCTCAAATATATCTTTTTTTTTTCAGTCACAAACAGATCCAAGTACAAGGCAAATTTACAATACAAATAATACATGCAGCACAATATAATAAAAAAAAAAAACACCACAAAATCATCTTAAAAAACAAAAAACAAATGTATAATATAATATTTTCTGATGAAGTTGATTATTTATGACAGTGAAAAGGGTTAGAACTAAACAAGGTGAAGCAGCGTTTAAGTTTCATGCAGCAAAAACCTGGAACAGCCTCCCAGATGAAGTAAAACAAGCCTCAACTTTAACAATGTTCAAGGGGAGGTTAATAACCTTCCTCTTTAGCTCCGCCTAGTGTTTTTTATCTGCACTCTTCTTTTAAAATGTTTACATTTTTCTAATGTTTCTTAATCTAAATCTTGTAAATTGTCTTTTATTCCTGTAAAGCACTTTGAGTTACCCAGTGTATGAATTGTGCTATATAAATAAAATTGCCTTGCCTTGATAATATGGGTAACATAGTGCAAGTTAATTACTGCGACTCACTGTCAAGCTGAAAAGATTTTAAAGAATATAAAAAATAGAATAGAGGACTTACCTTTGGTCTACCCATGTTAGAATATAGCTTAATACATCCATTGTCATTTCCTCTGTGTCATGTGACATGTCACAAACCTGTGTTATGAATTAAAACAAATTGTTTTGACAATTACAAGAGTCACTTATCAACAAAAATATACAAAAAAGTCTGAATTTAAAACTTGTATTAATGGTAACAAAAGTAAGTTTGTCATCAAGAAGGTGGGAGAAGAGAAAAATGCCATTTTAGGGGGTGCTTGAACTCTATTTGGTATTTTGAATACTATTTTGGATTTCCTACAACTGTTTATTAATGAATAGCAAAACTGTTGTTTTTTTTTCCCCAGGAGAAATATTGTTTACACAAGTGCTGTCACTGTTTTGTGCATGTATTATTTGAAATTTCAAAAAAGATATATATTCTTTATTTATATAGCAATTTTCCACCTAGTGCTTTACCAGTGTTACAGCTGACACCACTGGAGGCAAGGTGGGTTAAATGTCTTGCCCAAGGAAGGACACGACGACAGTATGAACTGTGGGGAGAGCGGGATGTTATGATGTTTAGGCATGTTTTGAGCGAGGATCGAACCACCCACCCTTCCGGTCGAAGGATGGCCGCTCTACCACCACTCATGAAGAGCTACTCCCGCCCTTCATGGGTGGTACAGAAAAGGTCCTTCACTTCTGGAATGGCCTTTATTTTTGTGTCTACTGGTTCCTGAGTCGGGCTGAAAACTCAGGTGAAAAGAGTATTATGCGTTTATGAGTCCAGGCCCAAAAGCTGCAACCAACCATGTCTCTTGTCTGTGAAGGTTCTCGGTCATCCAGGTCACCTTGAAAAAAAGGTTGAAAACAAAAGGCATCTGGACTTGGTTTTCACCTTGAAAACCAAGTCCAGATGCCTTTGCAACCATGTCCCTTATTAAAACATACTTCATTGCAAGACCTTTACTGTTTTTACATTAGCTTTTTATTTTTCTGTCTGTGCTTGTGAGAAGTATATGCAAATATAGGTTACTTTTATAACTGTTAAGTGCTTCTAGGTAACTAGAAAACCAGGAGTGTTGGACGTTTTATAGCCAAAAATATTATAATAAACCACAGGTTAAGGGATTTACAGTGGACCATGACTTAAATAAGAGAGTAGGAACAACTAATGCACAAGCAAAATAAAAAAGGAGAGTATTGTGTTTATAAAAAAAGAGACAAGATGTATGTGTAATAGGCAAGTTATTTAAGAATAGCCCTATTTTATCAGTCAGTCGAATAGTCATGCGCACTTTGAATAATCCTTAGAGCCGAAGATAAGAACTATGAATGAAATAAAAATGTTCTTCTCAAACAGTGATACTGTGGCTGTTTTCAATGTTACATGAAAAGATTTGGGTCGGGATAAAAGAACTATTAAAAGTAAAATTATAAAATGTCTTTAAATACTTAAATTATAGTCAATTAAAAGACTAAAAGATATAATTGAATTCATAATTTGTCAACTAATATAAATGAAAATAAATAGTATATCTTTGAAAACAACAAAAAAGTGAGAAAGTTTATTTTAGGTTAGTCTCAATGTCACATATCACAGAAGGAGGCAGATAAATATTCTTTTTTCTCAGTCTGTGTGAAGTTCAAACCTCAGCTCAAAGATGAATTGTACTGTTGGCTCTATCTGCTGGCTGTAAATAGTACAGCACAAACACTTTTATTCCCAAACTCTGCAGCATTTCAGACCCCAGCAATAAAGCCAGACTAGTTTTAGTTCAACCTCATCTGCCTTTGAATATTGAGGTTGAACTTGAGCCATGGAAGTCGGCTGGAGATTTATAAATTCGTCAAAAGTGCCTTCCAAAGGTGGATAGTACTTCCTGTGTATTATTCAGAGCAAAGCATCATAAAAAAAGACTAGTGCAAGACAGCTTCCACCAGTCCACACTTGTTGGTCAAGACAGGCACTGATTAAGGCAAGAAATCCACATTGCTAATTTTAAAGCACTAAACTCTGCATCTTGCATATTTGGTAATTGAACACTTTGAACACTCACAGGACTGGGGTTTTCCACAAACTTTCCAAAAAGAAAAAAAAAAGGTTAATTTGTTTATTAAACTAAATTTCATTTAGCCTATACTACTTTATATTTTACAGACATAAATATTTAAATATATGGCTGAAGAGTAGGCGTTAATTTGGAAAAAAAATTAATGGAGTATTAACATTAGCATCTTCCTGTTGAAATAATGGTAAGAGTTGAAAAATGCTTAACAGTATCATAGGCTATAGTCGCATGAAAACACTTTACAAACATTGTGTAGTTTTACTGTACCGTGTCAGTGACATGGTTCCTCAGAGTTGCCTCTTGAATTACAAAAGTGCGTTGTTTGTTTGGAAAACAAAGTGACCAGCCACATGGGTTTGCAGCTGCAGCAGTTTCACTCATTCTCCTTTAGGGGGCACAAATAGGCCTGTTTAGCTCCGCCTACATTCATCAAAGACACCTGGAAGTGTTAATCTGCGCTCTTAGTCTTTAAATATTTTTTCAGTAATTGTACTTATGTTTCTTATTCTAAATCCTGTTTATTTTAAAGGTGTCTTTTATTTCTGTAAAGCACTTTGAATGACCCAGTCTATTAATTGTGCTGTAAAAATAAAATTGCTTTGCCTTGGTTAGTAGCAGGCTACATGTTTCTAATATAGACACCCACTTACAGAAAAATAATAAATAGTTTTCCTATATTCTGCAAATATCTAAAAAACAATGGAACAACATAAAACAGGCTAATAAGAATTAATGGATTCTGATATTAAGACGTTTTAGGCTGTTACACACGGGCCTACATTTAAGGTCAGAATTTTAAACTAAACCACCTTTGGTTTTTTTTGTCCACAATTTTCTGTAACTGGCTAAAACATGTCACAAATATAAAAGTGTCACAGAAAGACCTTTTTCACAAAATGTACAAGATTGTGTCATTTCTTTTTGTATTAAGATTACTTTATTTCTGTATCCTGATTACATATTGTAACTCTCATCATTACACAATTGTAGATTTGACTAAACATACAGTAGATGCTTAAACAATAATATTCTGAGGTCAATAAATAAGATCTAAAACATCAGTGGAAATCTCAATCACATGTTACAGCTGCACACTCGTGAGTGCATCTAAAGCTAAATAATGATCAAAAATAGGGGGTGTTAGATTTAATGGACTTCTCTTCACCATGCTAAGGAGAAGCTGACTGACGTTGAAATTAGTCAATAGTTTGTGGTCACTATTTGGTTTGTCACTTGAACAGGTATGGGCGCAGGCTGCATGGATACAAAGTTTTGGATGTTTATGATATTTGGTGTTTTATTTTTCATTTTTAACTCGCGATGCATCTGACACCAGGAGCACCAGGCACAGCAACAGGAAGCAAAGATGTCGTTCAGCAGTGAGCCCTGGCAGGAAACAAGATCACTTTAACTGAAATTGTCACACAATGAGTCAGCTGTCTCTCAAAATTGCTTGCTTTTTAATGTGCCAAGAGTTACAACTGAATTGGGAAAAACTGCCTTTTCTTACTTAGCACCTTGGGGGTGGAATAATTTACAAAAAGAGCTAAAGCTAGAAACCCTTCTGTCCATAAATGATTTTAAAAATACTGTAAAGAGTGTTGTGATGGAGATATGTTCTTGTTTTTCTTAAGAGTCTCATTTTGTTTTATATATTTTCTTTTATTGTGAAAATGTAATTTTGGTGTTTATGTATTTGTTGTGATTTGGCTGCTACCTTGGCCAGGTCTCTCTTGTAAAAGAGATTCTGAATCTCAATGGGACCTCCTGGTTAAATAAAGGTAAAATAAATAAATAAATAAAAAATCATTTTCATTTCTTCTTTTACATACCTTAATTTTGTATCTGTTTCTCATTGCGGCCCTTAGACCATAGCCAGCAGAGCACAAACAAGGAACCCCACACAGAGTACACACAGCTCCTGTGCAGAAGTCAAACAATGGGAGACAGTAGTGCTCCTGGAGTTTGCCTGAAACTGTGCAGGCGAGGCATGGGGCACACCAGAAACCATAGCAACCTAAAAAACATGATAAACAAATCACACCGATTTAAGTTGAATCTGTACAATATTATATGCTGTACATTTTAGCTGTTAATGAAGAGTTCTTACAAGTGGGGGCATCCTCAAAGCAGTCGAGAAGAGCAGTGCTCCACTCAACCAGATCTGCCTTTGAATATTGGGGTTGAACTTGTGCCATGTCGAGGTTGGATGGTTCCTTACAAAGCTGTTAATGAAGGGACACATTTGTTTGATATTTCCTGATTGTTGAAAAAAAATATTAATGACAGAAAATTCTGGGTTAATTGTCTAGATTAAGACAAAATAAACACAGTCAGGGTTCTTTAGTTGTATAGTAAATATTTACTACAGTAAATATTAATCTTTATGTAATATTTGAACAACTGAAACATGATAAAAACCAAAACATGATTAAAACGGTTTACTCAAGAAGAAGAAATTCAGCAGCACAGATTCAGTGACCTACAATGTAGCCGAACACCTGGCCACCATTTTAGCTCCATCCTCTCACAACACCATATCATCAACTCACAGAACTTTACAAACAAAATCAAACATATACAATTACCTGTATACCCACCAATGAAGCACTTGTGGTTGTAAAGAAGAGACTCCTAGAAGACACATCTCTACAGGACAGGAATAGCCTCACCAGTTTGCAGTTTACTGGATGTATGTTTAAACACTACTTATTTCCAGTTCAGAGGTAACTTCTACAGACAAAAACACGGCTGTAACATGGGGTCACCTGTCTCCTCCCTTGTGGCTAACCTGTACATGGAGGAAGTGGAGAACAGAGCTCTGGTCTCTTTCCCAGGTGCAGTGCCCAGTCACTGCACCTCAGAAGGTGAGGACACAGAAACCAAACAGACAGGAACCAGAGACAAAGGGGAAGGGTGTAGTTATCCATTATGTGTCTGGTTTAACTGAAAAAACTTTAAAAGATTTTTTACAAACACAACATTCCAGTCCACTTTAAACTTGGGAACACTCAAGAACTGGTCCATCCTAAAGACAAGATCCCCTCAAACAAACAGAGTAATGTGGTTTATGCAGTTCAGTGAAATGTGCATTTACAGTTATGTTGGAGAAATTAATCAACAGCTTCACAAAAGGATGTATCAGCACAGAAGACCTGAGTCTGCAGTCCACCTCCACCTCAAAGACAAAGGGCATACAATACATTTTGCCTACCTGCCATACCTTTTCAAGATTCAAGATTCAAGATTCAAAGATTCAAGATTCAAAGTGTTTATTGTCATGTGTACAGACAGAAAGCATGTTTCCCTGTACAATGAAATTCTTACTTTGTAGTCCACTAAAAAAGTCACACAATAAGTCACACAAGTAAGTTAAAAAATAAAAATAAGATAAGTATAAGTAATAAAAGAGCAGCAAATATAAAGAGCAGCAAATATATAAAGATAAAAATAAAAATAAAATAAAAAATAATATAAAAAATATTTAAAAAAATATATATATATATATAACAGGGCAAAGAGTAAAGTAGTAAAGTGATAAAGTGATAAAGTGAGGTAGTGCAGTAGTAAACCTGAAACCTAAATTAAAACAAAACAGTCACTCTAGAACCACAACAACACATGAATGGACCTGTGACACTAACGTCTCACCTGAGCCTTTAATGACTCTCACATCAGGAGTTACACTGTCCTTTCATAGCTAACGACTATGAGACCAGAACAGCCTGGTACCATCAGGTTCAGTTTAATTAAAATCCCCTCCCTCCCTAGAGATATAAGCTCAGCTCAGAACAGTTGATCTCAGAATTGATAAAGTCTCCTGGAATTAGACGTCTTCACCTTGAAAACTGAGTCCAGATGCTTTTCTTTAACCTGTTTGTCATTACTTACATTAGGTAGTTGTCCGAGCTTAGCATAAAAAATAAATAAATAACACAAGCATTAGCTACATTTACATTTAGCAGACGCTTTTATCCGAAGCTTCCATTCACCAGTGTCCCAGCTGGAATACCACAGTGGGTTAAGTGCCTTGCCCAAGGACACAACTGCAGTATGAACTACAATCAGAGCAGGAATCGGACCACCAACCTTCCAGTTGTTGGACAACTGCTCTACCACCGACCACTGCGCTCCACACATTAGCCACTGTGATGGTGTCAGCTGTCAGCAGATTTAATGTAGCGATGCACCAGTTGTTTATTTAACCAAGAGTTTATCAGTCACACTCAGCTGAGTGTGTCGAGCAGGGACTTCATGTCTGTTTAGAAAAGCTGCTGTTTGTCATTCACTTTTTTTCTTAACCATAACAAATATAGCTAAACCTGTAAAATCAGCTAGTCTTCCTGTGGTCCATTTAAAAAGTAACACGAGATTAATTACATCAATTTATACACGTGTTTGGAAATAATATCACACATTACATATCTACTGTTTGTTTAAAACTACGAGTCAGACACATGGGGTGCAGTGTCTCAGTGGTAGAGCAGTCGTCCTATAACCAGAAGGTTGGCGGTTCAATTACCCCTCTCCCCTGTTCATACTGTCGTTGTGTCCTTGGGCAAGACAGTTAACCCACCTTGCCTCCAGATTCCGTAGCACAGGTGTATGAATGTGTGTGACTGTAGAGGTGAGTTTGGTGGTGGTCGGAGAAGGTTGTGAGCTCCGTGTGTATAGCAGCCCCCCCTCTCTGTCTGCCCCAGGTGTGAATGTGTGTGAATGCGGTGAATGTAAGCACAATGTAAAGAGCTTTGGGTGCCCGAGAAGGGTGCAAAAAAGCGCTAAATAAATGCATGCCATTGTAGCAGATCAGCCCTCGGAATCCCCACGGATTAACTGTCCGGATCATTGCCAGAGGCCTTCAGAGACAAGCTTGTATCTAAAGTCTGGAAGAGGACTGGGTTAACACTGTTTTCTTTCAGATAAAAGGACGGCCAAAGTGTCTTTGAAAATGTTCTAAAAGCGACTTCCCCTTCCGCCGGAAGAGTGCATAGGACAAGCCCCCGGCCCAAAGGTGATAAAAGCTGGCTGCTAGCCAAAAATCGCTCTCTTCCTGCTTGTGGCCCACTCCCCATCGCCTGGGAAGTTTTTCCCAAGACATGGCCAAAGCTTCGAGCCTCGTGTAAGCACGAGTAAATTTTCTTTGTTCTAAAGACCGTGCCCGCTAAAGCATCTGCTCTCCAAAGATCACAGAGAAGCAAGTTTTAACCAGCAAAGCAACAGCCGAGAACTCTTTCATGGACATTGCAATACACAAACTCAAACTTTTACACGGTACAACGGAGAAAATGGAGGCCTTGCTATTTGGACAGTAACAGGAAACCCCTCTGGATAAGACGTGCACGTGACGGCAACCCCAGTGTGTGGAACGCTCCATCAGTTTAAAACTTCTGGAAAACATCCCGGACTCGCCTCGACTCCTGAGGCCCACCAACGGGCCCCGCCGTTGACTGCAGAGTGAGTTACGCATTACACAACAGCCTTGGTGTCGTTAAATGTCCGCTGTCCAAACTCTAGCCCTGAAGCCACCATTTTCTTTAAAACTCGTTAAAAGCCCCTCTGTTAAGTTTCCATAACCTAGACTAGCATGCCTAAACATTCCTTTGGTTCACAACCCTTTTGAAAGCAAATGTTTATCCCTGTGTTTATACCTGTTTATCCCATGTATTGTTAATCCTTTTCCTCTCCCCATCATGTTATTCACTTATTGATTTGTGTAATTTTTAATAAAATCCCATAAAAGACATTAATGTTTCTCTGTTTATATTAAGAAATGTTTGAAAACTAGGAGAATTCTCTTCCTTTTAGATTAATGAGACTAGATTAAACAGTTTCTTTGGACCTGTCGAAAATCAAAGTGGTGCCCCTTTTAATCAGAAATTAATTTTAATAAATTAATATTAATATCAAAATTAATTATTAAAATTATTAAAATTAATCTGTTATATGTTTATACAAACATACTCTCATACGCTACACAATTTACCATTTATACACACACACAGCAGTTTTCCAAGTAATGTAGGCTCCAACTTGCATACACATTATTATCCTTTTTACAATTATATTATATCATTAGTAACATAAGGGAGCTCTTACCTGAGTCCTGTGGTCGCTGTCAAACAATGTGTGTTACCTGGGGAGTGGCTGCTGGTTATTTTAAAGCAACTGGAAATATGTCATGCTTGTTCACTTAATTATCCACCACAACCTGCTGAGCTGCTACAGAAATCCCTTTATCCATGACAAGGTGTGGTCTATGTTATTAAGCAGGACACCATACTTTCTTTATGACAATATTTATTTTTGTTACTTTTGATTTTATCTTGAAGCTGTTGAATCTTTATTTGATGTTTCATAATGCATTACCGTATTTTTCGCACCATAAGACACCAATAAGACGACCTGGTTTTAGAGGAGAAAATAGGAAAAAAATATTCTGAACCAAATAGTGTAAGAAAATATTTAATGAAGTATAACAGAATAATATTTGAATTATATGACTGGAGTGAAGGGCATGCGCACTGCTGTGTACTGTAACACCGCCTACTACATGCTATCCTCCAATAGCATACGGCGGTGACACAGTACAGCAGCATGTCCGGTGTAAGGAAGGTGAGGGAGGACCCGCTGCCGCTCTGCCACTACGGTAAGGCAAGGCGACACGGGGGGGGGGGAGTGTAACTCCAGTGGACTACTGAGAAGCCTGGACACGGGGCGGGGGAGGGATGATGCAGTTTCCAGGGACACAGAAGCTAGCGCGAGTTGCAAAGCTTTGCAACTCGTCTTATGTTGCAGAGCGGCAGCCTGCGGACCATAAAAAGTGGGACCATAAGACGCAGGCACTTTTCCTCACTATTTGGTGAAGAAAAGTGTCTTATGGTGCGAAAAATACGGTAGTTATTTAGTTGCTAGATATATTTATATAGATATATTTGCTATGTTGTTATCTATTTGTTATTATAAGAAGACAAGTTTTATTTCAGTTGTAGCACCAGATAAATACACCAACAGATGGCGCTGTTGTTTCACGTTCTATAATAACTTGTTAACAAAAAACGAAGAAGGCAGACAGATCCTCTGTTAGCTAGTCAGAAGAACACATACTGTAAACAGCAAACAAACAGTGCAACAGTTTTGTTAAGTAAAGAATGAAAATGAAGTACTGCTTGGACATTTATTTCTATTTTCATTGAGATATCGAAGTTGCAGTTAGAATCCACAACATTTTTTGGTGCCGAAACCCGGGAGCTCGGGGCGAACGAAAGAAGAAACGTGTTGGGATCAAGCCGATAACTGCCACAGCGATTCCAGATTCAAGAAAAACAGAAAAAAGAAAAATGTCGGAACGAATTCAGCGATTAAAACAGAAACGGACTGTCTTACGGGCGTCTGTTACAAAGCTGCTGCAAAACATTCAGGATGAAACAAGTAAGAGTGACATAAACTGCGAGCGTTTGATTGAACTCTTGTCCTTGTTATCACAGAAAGAAGATGGTCTTAAAGAGATTGAACCTGATTTAGAGGCCGAAATATCAATGGACAAACTCGAAGCGGACCTGGCGCAGACGTTGGACTACCAAGATAATGCAAATCTATGGAGAACACGTGCAACACGGGCCATAGAAAGGGCTCAACAATCGCAACAAAATTCTGCCACAGGGGCGCAGTTGTCACCTCTACTGAGCGACGTGAGTACACGATTAACAAACAATAGACCCTTTGTGAAACTGCCAAAGCTATTGATAACCAAATTTAATGGAGAAGTGTGCATGTGGCAAGAGTTTTGGGACCAATATGAGAATGCCATTCATCAAAACCCAGATTTGAGCAAAACGGAAAAGTTTACATACCTGAAGTCATATCTAACGGGATCAGCTGCACGGGCTACCTGTAGCAGATGTAACAGCAAGTGATAATGACGATTTGGAACTCTCAGTACTCATTGGTGCAGATTACTATTGGAAAGTAGTCACAGGTAAAACTGGAAGACTGTCAAAAGCCTTAGTGGCTGTAGAAACCAGATTTGGCTGGGCAGTGCAAGGACCAGTTGTTACCTATGAATGAGGCTACATGCATGAACATTGGAGTAAGTGATGCGCAGTTGAGATCTCAAATCAGCTGCTGCTAAATAGAGTCACTCGGCATCTCCACAAGGTGAGGAAACACCAGATGACACAAAGGCCAAAGAAAGCTTTGACAGGTCAGTCAAATTTATTAATGAGCGTTATGAAGTAGCATTGCCATGGCGCCAAGAAACAACTGAACTCTCAGACAACATGAAAATTGCTAAGAAGAGATTTGAAAAGGAAACTGAAATCTGATGTGACACTGTTCAAAAGATACAATGATGTCATAGAGGATTATGTAGAGCAGGGCATTTGTGAAGATGTGCCAGAGCAAAACCATAAAACAGAGACTGATAACAATGTGACATATTACCTGCCTCACCATGCTGTAATTAGAGAGGACAAGGCGACAACTAAATTGAGAGTGGTGTTTGACGCTTCCTCACATGAAAATGACTGTCTCTTTTTGAATGGCTGCTTGTTACCAGGCCCAAACCTGAACCCAGATCTTATTAGCATTTTAATCAGATTCAGACAAAATCCTGTAGTGTTCACAGCTGACATCACTAAAGCTTGCAGATCTCCAAAGTGATAGAGATGCTGTGAGATTCTTGTGGTTTACAGGACCACCAGATGCTGAAAGCACACGGACACAAGGTGTGGTGCAGGAGCAAGACAGATACTGACTGCTGCTAACATGAACTTATGTAAGTGGACAACAAACTCTCCTGAACTGAAAACCAAGTGGTCCAACAGTTCCCTTGACTTCACACAAGAAACCGAATCACATGGCAAAGTGTCTGGTATGTCTGGTATGAAGACCGGACACAGATGACTTTGTTTTTGATCTCAATCACCTAATGAACATTTTGAAAGGGAAGGACAACACAAAGAGGAGTGTTCTGAGATCATCTGCCAGAATATTTGATCCTATAGGCTTCCTAACGCCATTTACCATACGAGTTTAATGTCTGTTTCAGGAGATGTGGCGACAAGGCCTAAGCTGGGACGACGAGTTGCCTCTAGATCTCTCACAGGCATGGCAACAGTGGTGCATGGAGCTACCTCAGATCCACCAAATAGTCATTCCAAGATGGTATGGAATAAGTCAAAGGTCAGACAAATCACATGTTCTCCATGCCACAGACGCTAGAGGGGCGTATGGAGCAGATACCAAGGACCAATAAAGGACGGACAAGAAACTATGACCACATTCGTTGCATCAAAATCAAGAGTTGCACCCATTAAGACAATAACTTGATGGCGCTGTTGTTTCACGTTCTATAATAACTTGTTCACAAAAAATCATAGTTACCTAATGTAACTACAGTTCTAGGAGTGTGAGGCCCATACAGTGGTTACCTCTCTGGCGCGAGCCAGACTTCTGAGAAAGATCAAAGCATTCACCTTATGCCAGTGTACTGGCACAGCCTGGGCTATATAACCCCTCGCCCAACGCCTCCCTTCGAACCAGCTCAAAAGAGGGAAGCAGTCCAGCTGGCCTGAGAGTAGGTGGGCTACACACCGAGAACTGTAGTTACATCAGGTAACTATAATTTACTGGTGTGCTGGCCCACCTACGGGCTTCGCTAGTGGTTACTGGCGGGTGAGGGGATAAATGTACTCCCAGCTGGACAGGTTCACAACGCATGGGAACAAACAACGCCAGAGCAATGCGGCCCACCTCTCCAAGAGCAGCCAAGCATGCCCCACTATCACGGCGCCCAGACCGCCTCTCCAAGAGCATCTGACGCCGTCTATGTGAGCCTAATCAAGCCAGGACCGCCTCTCCCAAGAGCACACGGGCCCACATGGCTGCGCAGACAAACACATCCAAAAGGAACCGCCACTAGCTGCGGTACAAGTGTCCTCAGCCGCACAACAATAACATCTGCAGTGTGCGCCAGCCTAGGTGAGCAGGTTCTGGCCTCTATTCAACACAGAGTGACAGAGCGAGACACGCCCATGCGATAGGACCGCACAAACGTGGACAGAGGACCAAGATGCCGCCAAGCATATATCTTCCACAGAGACACCCTACACAGGGCCACCGACGCGGCAACCCCTGGGTGGAGTGTGCCCTGATCAAGGCTGGGGAGGCGGCCTTGAGCCACGTAGCGCGTACCCCACAGATCCAGTGTGCCAGGCGTTGTCAATGGTGTCCCACGCCCTGGCCGCGAGGCACACAAATAAGTGGTCTGATGTCCGAAAGCCCAGCGCTCCAACATAGCAGCGCAAAGCCCTGACAGGACACAGCATGAGTAACAGCGATCTGTCGTCCCATCTGAGGTGGGGCAGAGAGCTCAATCCTGATCACCCTGGACCGAAGGACGAGGTGATAACCTATGGCTGAAAGGCTGGGTTGGGCCAAAGAATAGGCTTCCATCCTCACTGCGACATGCACAAAGGATGAACCGACAAACAGGTCCCCGCCTCTGGCGGAGGATAGTGCCAACAGAAGCGGTCTTGAAGGAGAGCAGCCGGACTTCCGCCCGCTCCAAGGGCTCAAAAGGATGTCCAGACAGACCATCCAAACCGTCTGAAGGTCCCAGGAGGCACCACCTGCAGAGGGGCCTCACCGCACCAAGAAAACGCTAACCAAAGGGTGACTATGAGCAGGCGCCCAAAGCCCTCATGGCTCGCCGTGATGGCTGCCGCAAACACCCAGAGTAGATGACGACCACTAGCCAGAAGTCCCTGTAGAAATTCCAGGACTACATTAACTGAACAGCAGGGGTCCAACGCCCTGTCACCACACCAAGCGGCAAAGAGACGCTCGCGTATGCCCTGGCCGTGGAAGGTGCCCTAGCACACTAGATGGTGGACACCACTGCCGGGAAGTCCTATAAGCCTCTTCAACCTCCAGACCAGGAGCCTGCGGGTCAGGAATGGTCGACTGAAGGGAACCCCTGCAGCAGTGTGTCGGGTTGGTCGGGGAGAGGCCACGGGTCCAGAATCGCCATCTGCACCAGGTCCGGTACCATCTGGCACCCGGACTGTCCAGCCACCACCAGGATGTGAAGGCCCTGTGAAGCAGAGGGGACAAGAGGCGAGTGGTGGAGGCCTAGAGGAGGCCTGGGCCATGACTCTTGAGCCAGCGCCCACCCTCTAGCGGGTCGCCTGACGACCTGAGCGAGAACCAGAGTGGGCACTGTGCGTTCTCTGCACTGGTAAACAGGTCGGTCACAGGCTGACTGAACCGGCGCCAAGTCTGTCGTGCAACCTGGCGCCAAGCCCCATTTGTCGCAGAGGGCCCCGACATCCTGTCTGCCCCTGCGTTGAGTGTCCCGGGCACATGCCGTGCCCTTAGGGAGGCCAGGTGTGTTCTGCCCACATTAGGATCTCTGCTGCCTCCGATGAAGGAGGGGTGACCTGGTTCCTCCTGCCTGTTCAGGTAGGCCACAACTGTTGTGTTGTCTGACCTGATCATCACGTGATCTCCTTTAAAGTGCAGAAGCATCTGCACCGCCACCATCTCCAGTACATTTATATGGGATAGCTGGCTCACAGGCCGCCCACTGCAAGGTCCCGCCCCATCTGGTGAGCGTCAAACACCTCCACATAGTGACGATCCCATGTGCACTCAGTTGGAGACGGTCCAGGGTGAGCCAGAATTCTAGGTCCTGCCGAGTCCCCGAGGACAGTGAGACCCGGTCTGTCTGTCCTGCGATGTAATCGAGCCGAGCAAACCAGCGTTGGAGCCGCCTCTATGAAGGAGCCCAAGTGCACACCGGGCTGCCTACCATCACCCAGTAGGGACCGGACCAGACAAGACCACCAGCCTCTGAGCCAGACTCCTGAGCACCACCTGTCTCTCCACGGAGAGCCGCATGGTCTGTGCATCCAACTCCAGTCCCAGGCACGTCACCTGTTGAACTGGCAACAACGAGCTCTTGGCCTGGTTCACCAAACCCCAGCTTTAAAATGTGACGCAGTACTCTGTCCGTATGCTCCACGGCTTCCTGGCGAGATTGGATGAGCCAATCGTTATGTAAGTCAGGATCCTGAGACCCTGCGACAAAGCTTATAGTGCTGCCTCCACGCATTTGGTGCGTGGGGCGAGGGAGTAGCAACAGACTGTTGAACTGAAAACACTGCTCCCGATGGCGAACCTGAGAAATTTGTGCCCGGCATGGAGACATGAAAATAGGCATCCATCAGGTTGATTGAGGTCATCCAATCCCTGGACACTCTCCAGGAGGTGCCTGATTGTTAACATGGAACCTCCTGGTGGTCACACTGCTCAGGATGCAGGTCCAGGATCGGCCTCACTCCCGTTTCTCTTTGGGACCAAGAAATAGGGAGAAAACCCTCCGCCTTCAGTCCAGTTCAAATTGCAATGCAGGAGAAAGACCTCCTCTTGGAGGGCCATAGCCGCTGCCCAGGTAGTGAGCTGTGCAAAGGACACCGCAGAAGGGAGGGGGACGGGCAAACTGGGCATAGCCCTCCTCATGTCCAGCCAGGGCGATAGAAGAGATGATGCAGGCAACATCCTCAGTTCAATAGGTGACGCCTGATCTGTCAGCCTCCACGTAATAGCCCAGATAGCCCTGCGGCCTCTCGCCGAGCGGGCTCTGCCATTCTCGCTGGGCATAGGGCGATGGCGCTAGCCCAGTGTGAGAGCCGCCTGTTGGGCAGCGGTCTCATACCGCTTTGCAGCGGAAGCAAACAGCTACGGAGAACTCATGAAACAGCGGCGCTCGGACCTCTCTGCCGAGGCAGGCACAGGTAGACTCCAGCTGATGATGCCATCCGAGGCAAGTGAAGCAACAATCGTGGCCATCCTCGGGCAGCAGCCGGGCGCAGCAGGAGCAGCAGGAGCGGCGGTGCCCGACACCGGTAGGTGAC
This sequence comes from Perccottus glenii, assembly GCA_024416835.2. NCBI lineage: Eukaryota > Metazoa > Chordata > Actinopteri > Gobiiformes > Odontobutidae > Perccottus > Perccottus glenii. The sequence continues at coordinate 22,683,944 of CM044559.2, read as the reverse complement.
AAATCTCTTCTACTACGTGTAATCTTCGCTCTTTTAAAAATCTCAGAAGTGCTGAGAGAGAAGAGAGAGCAAAACATTTATATAGCCCTGAGGCTGTGCCAGTACACTGGCATGATTGGCACGGTGAATGCTTTGATCTTTCTCAGAACTCTGGCTCGCGCTAGAGAGAGGTAACCACTAGCGAAGCCCATAGGTGGGCGGAGCACACACAAAGTAGAACGAAGAAGGCAGACAGACAGCTAATATCCTCTGTTAGCTAGTCAGAAGAACGCATGCTGTAAAGAAAACAATTAATAGTGCAAAGTAAAGAATGAAAATGAAGTACTGCCTGGGCATTTATTTCTATTCAGTAGATATTGAAGTTGCAGTTAGAATCCACAACAGAAGTGATGTGGAAAAAACACCTGCGCCCCACCATAAAACAGGAACGCATCAAAATCCATACTCAAAAAGAAACAATGTACTGTCTTGTGAATTTATTTATTTTTTAACACGTGATCTCAGAAACAATAAAGGTTCTGTGCTTCAGATGTAATATGGTCGAACTGCAGATGAAACTGGGCTGTAGTTCAAAATGACTAACCACAAATTAATCAGAATTGCTGATTAAGAGATGAGATACGTGTGGCATGCATGGCAGACATTATGCAGTTAAACTAGTTTCCTATGTTTGTTCATGACTGGGATGGTATAAAGTGCATTAGAGTCATGCGTGCAATATATTTTACTCTCAATTTCAAAACAGCTGGGTGTTTTTTTAGTTTTTGTAAGATATGACACATTCGGAGACAAATTATTTTTGTTGTATTGATTTCTCTATTTCTGTAAATCACAGAGAAAATAATGTACATGTAGATCACAGTGCCTAATTGTTCAAATAGATGTGATTGTCATAAAATTTGGAATCATAATAAAGCTAGAAAGTACATACAGTATAACTTAACATTTATAGTGTGGTTTACGTAAAAAAAATTTTGACCCTGTGGTAGTGCAGACGCAGATCACTGTGGCCGCCTTGAAAAAAGAAAAAAGACTTTAAGATGAATGCAGTCTTTTTCCTTAAATATGATGCTGTTTTTACATTAAAACAAATCTGGCTCTTATTTGTTATTCCATTATTGCTGCATAAATACAAAATAAGGTCTGTTTAATATAGTGGCAGAAGTTTATGTCGGACAGTCTATCTGTGTGGTGTCTGCACGACATCCCAGTGCTACTGTGGGTTCTCTACCAGCACCAGGAGATCCTCCCGTTGTAACCTACACGAACAAAGCAGCTGAGATTAAATCCAATCTCACGACCCATAAAGGATAAGCAGAAGAGAATGGATAACTCTGATGCATTAATTAGTCAGCTATAATTTATTGAGTTTTTCCTGAATTGTCTGTAAATAACATGTTTTTTCATTAATTTATTTCACAGAAAAAGTCCAGCAGCTTCCAACATGATCTCCTGTGAAGAGACCAATATCTTCAGATATTAACACTGTAATAGTAGGTCTTTTGACTTTAACAATCACAGCTTATTTCATCTGAGTCCATTTTGCTCGTGTGAATGTATAAAATACTGCATCTCTGGTCTTTAACAAGAATATTTTGATTTCATGTCAAAGAAATAGCCCGGGTCATTGGTTTCTTCTTGGCTCTCTGTCTGGGCACCACTGTCTCCAACAGCCTCCGGACCAGATCCAGTCGTCCCGTGCTAATGAGAGCTTTGGCCAGCACTGTGACCTCCTCTGTGTGTGTCCTGTACAGCAGCTTGAGCTCAGCCTTCACAGCGTCCTGCGGATACCTCTCCTCTGCCTTCCTCACCCACGTCTCCAGCTGAGTGATGGCGGGACAGGTCTCTTGGTTGTGTTTGGGGCATGTTTGCATGAACAGAGCCAGCAGCGCCTGTAGGAGGCAGTGTAGCGCCGTGGTGTCCGTGCTGCCAGGCCTCTCTAGCTCCATGGCACATTTGAAACAGTCTGCAGCATTTTGTTCCTCGCCCTTTAGCAGCAAACAGCGTCCTCTGAGGATGTGGAGGTCTGGCAGACTGTCCCCGAGCTTGAACTGTAAAGCTTGGGAGAGACTAACCAGCGAGTTGTTCACTGCAGCTTCGTCCACCAACAGGCCCTCCTGCAGCGCGTCCACTCCCATGTAGTAGTACACCTGCAACAAGTTACAATTACACAAGATTTAGTTTATTTAGCAAATTATTGAAGTGCCCCCCACCCCCCCTTTTCAGACACGCACTGTTTATTTGTACAATAATAGGGGCGGCAGTAGCTCAGTGGTAGAGCGGCCGTCCTTCAACCGGAAGGTAGTAGGCTCGATTCCCGCTCGCCCCACAGTTCATACTGTCGTTGTGTCCTTGGGCAAGACACTTAACCCACCTTGCCTCCAGTGTCTGTAGCACTGGTGTATGAATGTGTGTGACTAGAGGTGTGTTTGGTGGTGGTAGGAGAAGGTTGAGCGCCGTTTGTATGGCAGCCCCCATCTCTGTCTGCCCCAGGTGTGAATGTGTGTGAATGGGGGTGAGTGGAAGCATGATGTAAAGCGCTTTGGGTGCCTGAAAAGGGTGCAAAAATGCGCTATATAAATGCATTACCATTTACCATTTACCAATAAATCAAAGCAACTCAGCATTTGCAAAGTCTTCTTACTGAGCACTTTTTGAGTAAAAGTAAGCCTTTCACAGTAAAATAAAAAGTATGACTCCTTTCACTTTTACTGGATCATACTGTTGACTTGAATGGAAATAAAAAAAATAAGTCACAACATAAACTGATTGTTTTGCTCTACTTTTTATGTAGCTTCAAAATACTGCCTAATTAATACCCCTATATTCACCTCTGACACCTGCATAAATATGTGGTTCCTCAAAAATAAGGATGGACAAGCTTTTACCTGTGCCATCTCCAGGTGAGTCCTCAAACACGGACGAACACTCAAAACCTTGTCCAAGTCTTTCCTGGCCTCGGTCAGTTTCTGTCGGTCAGGTAGCCCGCCTTCTCCATTTTTTGCTTTCTCCAGGTCCTTCACAAAAAGGATCACATTCATCTAAGAAGAAAATGTTTGAAGATTAGATTAATTAGGACATATTTGTTAACATTTCTGTGTGTCTTTTTTTATTTTCTGTAAAAAAATCAGTTGGAACAGAGACAGAGAGATTAATCAATGCATTTTCAAAACATGATATTTTGACTCAATGACTTTAAGTTGTGTAGGATCAAAGTTGCTATTGAGACCCTCAACTGTTTTTTCCCACATTGTTAATTATATTCAATTTATTTTCTTGTGTGGCTTTAAAAGTATTGTTTGGTGTCACACTGTAGTGGGACAGGAGCGGTACCTTGGCGCGGGTGCAGTAGGCCTGCCAGTTCAGCTCAGGGTCTGGCAGCACGTTTAGGGCCATGTTACAGATCCCTGTGGCCATCTCGTGTTTGCCCAGCAGAAAGAACACTTTGGCCAAAAGGTTCAGGATTAATGCATTGTCACTCGCCAGGTTTATGGCCTGTTCACAGAGACATTAAGTTAAATGAAAAAAGCTTTACTTTTAAACATATTGACAAGTCTGTTAGTATATGACTTGATCATTTATTTTTGACAAAATTATGTTACGAAGAGATTTTTGCAACATGATGCAAACTCACCGTCCCGTAACAGGACAGAGGGTCTAATGCTGAGTAGCCACAGTCGTGTATAGACATGGGCACAGTCACAAACTCATCCTTCCTCTCCAACATGATGCCAATGTAACACCAGGCCAGAGCTGAGGACAGATGAAATCATTTATGTAAAATACTGACAAATATCCCTTATATAAAAGTTTCTAGTGCTGCTGACATGACAAAAGGTAGACAGCCTAAAAGTTAAATTAAGCTAAAATACAGAGGCTTACTCCTCATATCTGGAGAAAATATGTAGCTCAATATAATTACTGTGTAATACTGTGTTTACCTTTGTGCTGTGTTTTGTCAGATTCAAGTGTTTCTTTAAGAAGCTTCAGTCCTTTATTATAGTGTGACAGTCTGGAGTATTCAGAGTCCACTTTGGTCTTTACAATATCATCCAGCCTGTTGTGACAGAACTATTTACATGAACAAATATTCAACTACAAACAAAAAGTATTCCACTTTTTGACAAAATGATTTTTACCTGATATAGATAGTTGCCATTTTGAAATACCAGCTTCGCTTTTCCTCCATTGGGATCTTAAGACAGACAGAAAGTCATTTTCAAAGGGATGTTTGTTTTTTTAATGAAATGGTATAAGTAGCATGCCCATGCCTAAATCTTAAATATAGGAAATATAGAAAATGTATATACTGTAGGTCTTGATGCTCTTTATGTTTTAATTTGACTTTGCATTTAGATACCTCAGACCCCACTTTTCTACAGTTTGTGAACAGCCACAGTAGCCCTGCAGGGACAGGAAACTCAGTGTAGGATGATGACTTAATTTTAAAAGTTTAGAAACAAAATTCCTTTAGTCTAAAATACACTTTAAACCTTAATGCAATGTTATTAGTTCAAACAATAAATAAGAGTGAACCAGAGTTGACCACTGTCAATTTTTTTAAATCAAAATTTTACACATTACACCTTAAAATCTTATAGGAATGAAAAAAATTTTGTACATATATCTCACCAGCTGGTCTCCATATCCCAGCGCTCGATTGTAAAAAGTCAGTGCTGCAGTCAGTCTCTCTCGCAGGTCATCCTCGTTCTCCAGCTCCACGTCGTAGGGGTAGACGTACGCCTGTTCAGCCAAACAGCGAGCGGCAAGGAGCCTGGACTCTGCCTGGCTGACCTCCCCGCTGTCCAGCCCCATGAGAGCGGACACTTTCTCTACACACTCCCCAGCGTCCAGCTCACGGGCCAGACGGTCGTACACGTAGCCCAGGTTGGCCCAGGCGTTCAGGTTTCCGGGATCCTCCTTACAGATGCTCCTGTGAAGAGGACAGTGTGTTTCTTTGGGTCAGCACAAGGACATTAGCTTTATTCACACTAGAGACAAAAGTTGTTGTCCATCCATGTCAATAAAAGACATGTTGAATACACAGCCCTACTTTTGAGATGTGTGTGAACTAAGTAGATGCATTATACTCAAATGGTGCAGCTATGAACGCAGTAGTTATTAACCTACTGTTTAATAAAAATGTACCATTAGAGGCAGTTTGCTGGGATGTTTAAGTTATTGTTTTTCTACTTTGAGAGCAGTTCACACCCAGATGCATAGCTGTAACCTTAACAGAAAAAAAGAAAGTCCTTTTACCTGGACTCTGGTGCAATGGTTGAAAAATGAAACAGAAATTTGACAAGAAAATGGTTTGAATAATAATAATAATATGCCATGTCATCAAATGATTTTTATACTGTAACACTTGCAATACCCTAGAACTAATGCTAAATCCAATTAAATCTGTAACCAGTAAAAAGACAAAAACGTTTTAATAGAAGTTTCTTACCAAGTATCAAGATTATAAAAGCAATGTAATGATAAATATTGTTGTCCACACTAAAAACCATAAAATGTACCTCTCTCCTTCTGTTTTTGCAAATATTTAACATTTTATGTGCTAGAAGAAAAATATTCAGTATATTTGGAACATGGCCTAAATATACAGTACATCAAGTTTTGTATATTGTCATTGTTTCTGCGGTTGGGAGTTATTCACATGCTTTTGCTAAGTTAATATTTCATGTGCTTGCTGAGTTTCCTGTGCCTACATTTTTATTTCCTTATTAGGCTTGTTTGCTTTAAACTGTAGACAACAACCCATTGCTTACCCTTGTGTTTTTGACCTATACTCTGGGTCCAAGGCACCCAACTGTCCAGGTGGCATAGATGTTAAAATTAATTCTCAAAGTGCTTCAAATTACTATTTTAAAGTAATACAGAGAACCCATCCACTTGGCCAGAGCCTGTGTGTTGTCATTATGTGTGTTGTTTAAAGCGCCCTTAAAAATAGGATAAAAAATGCACAAAAATACTACATTTATTGTTAACCTATGTTTCGAGCTCTACTGTAGTCTGTGCCTAACAGATGTCCTGAATGCTTCCTCTCACCGGAATATTTCCTCGGCCGAGTCCAGCTGGTCCAGGTGAAAGGCCAGCAGACCCAGTAGGTTTCGGACGGCGTACTGAAGGTACCCAACCTCTGCCTCCAGATCCCCCCTCAGACTCTCTTGTTTTAGGTACGTGTCCCGGTGCCTTAGCTTCACAGGCCCCTGCGGATCACAGTTCAGATGAAGGTCCAGGTGAAAGTGTCCCGGGATGTAGTCCATGTTCTCCATGAGGGACTCGATGTCTTCTGAGCTGTTTGTTTCCATTGCTTTCGTTTTTTTATTGAGACTCTATAATACAATAGAAATCTTAACAATTCTCAACAAAAGGTGGCATCTACTGTCACATAATCCACCCTCTGAAGCCTTCCTGCTGCAGACTGGTTCAACAGGTTGGAGGGAGGGACTGGGCGTGGGACACAGTATGGTATCAAAGTATTGTTAATGCATATTTCATCATTGATTTCATGTGTTTCTCTTTAACATGCATGTCTATATTTCACAGGTAAAATGTAAACCCTTTTTTAAAAACACTTTAAGGTACCTGTTTGAATTTGTAAAGTGTGTCGTAATATTATAATTATCTTAAATGTTTTATGTCTGTTAACAAATCAAAAGGACACAAAGGGGGAGTTGTAACATAACTTACCCAATGTCATGTGAGTAAAAGTTTCATGTTGGGGGCAGTGGGTCAGCAATAGAGTGGTCATCCTGAAACCAGAGCCTGTTCCACCACCAAAACTGTGGAAAACCAGGAAACCTTGAAGACCCATGCACTGGTCGGCCTGAGGACAGAAGACACAAAACTAAAATCATGTATACATTGAAACACAACTGCCAATACAACATGATAGAGCAACCAATATCTTAAATGTTTTATGTCTGTTAACAAATCAAAAGAACACAAAGGGAGAGTTGTAACATAACTTACCCAATGTCATGTGAGTAAAAGTTTCATGTTCAGTGGGTCAGCAATAGAGTGGTCATCCTGAAACCAGAGCCTGTTCCACCACCAAAACTGTGGAAAACCAGGAAGCCTTGAAGACCCGTGCACTGGTCGGCCTGAGGACAGAAGACACAAAACTAAAATCATGTATACATTGAAACACAACTGCCATTTCCTGCCCTAATACTATATTATATTGCTTAACATATAAATGATAGAGCGCGGTTTGGTGTATTACAAACCTTATTAACGTGGCTATGATTTGTGCTGATGCCGATGTTTAAATTATTTTTTATTTATTAATTTTTCACAAGTATGCAGTTAAATAGCCGCATCCCTGACGTTTATGACACACCAAGCCGTTTGAAAATCGGTTGAAAATTGAGCAAAATATAGTTATTTCAGCACTACATGCACAATAGACTAATGTTATAACTGGACGAGCGGTCCCGTCCTAAGATGGCCGCCGTGTGACGTCGTCGGGTCCCATTGGCTCTCAGCGCCGGTAAGCCATCTAGCCTTTATATATGTCTATGCACTTCACTGCCTCTCCAAAGGGCGGCCCTACCAAGCTGTCACATGACTACTCCCATCACTAAGACATGCGCACTGAGCTCAAGTAGTCAGCAGAGAGACGGAGGAGAGAACTGCATGCAATCTTACATCCTTAGTCTAATGTTGTGCGTGAATGCAAATGTAAGTATTCTGTGTAGTGTTTACTTGTAGTTTCTGTCTCTGATGCAAGTTTTATTTTCTGTTTGTTTTCCATCGTGCACATGTTTCTTGCAAACTCATGCAGCTACAATTAAACCTATTCTCTCTGACCTCTAGCGGTCATTACCTGTAATTGTTCATTCGTATGTAGACTGGTTCTGTGCACATGTTATTTGTATACACTTCAGTCAACGTGTACTTTAGATAATATTTAGATTTGTACAAAAGCAACAGTTACTTCAAGTCCTCCAAAGTCTCCTCGAGATTCTTTGAAGCACTTTGTTACCCGGGTCTACAAATTTGAAGCTGAATGCACAATCGCACCAGTTCAACTAAGAAGAGGCACCCCGGGCTCCCAAACCCATCATTCTTCCTACCTGCGTGGTTGCTGCTTTTACTTGGGAGATTGAGAACACAATCAGGAAAGCTCAGCTGACTCAACCTGACCCAGGTAATGGCCCTCCTGGATGTTTTTTTTTTTCGTGAGTGTGCGTGGTCAAAGGTTTTGGACTGGCTCCAATGTTCACTTGAATGACTCCTGTCATCCTGGTGTCAACCAAACTCTCTCCTAAAGCGGTATTTCTGGTGGCCCACTATGGACAAAGATGCACATGCTTATTTTCTTGCTTGCCAGGTTTGTGTCGAGAGAAAGCAACACACTCCTCATCATCTGGGCTACTCCAACCTCTGCCTGTCCCTGAACACCTGTGGTCCCACAGGTGGAGTGGACTGCCGTGGCCTGTTTATCTGGACTCCCTCCATCCCAGTGGAAACTTCCAAAGTCTGGCAAAGTCTTGGCGCTGGTCTTTGAGGCATAATTTTGCAGCAAGACAAACAACAGAACACAGTAAGTGTCTCAGTAGTGACCAGATACTCTTCATAAGCCTCTGTTTCCGCACCCCGTTGAAAATCATAAAAATTCAAAGGCCAAAACACATCAGCCCAGAGCCAGAGCCTGCAGTGGGAAAAGGTGAACTATTATCAAAAAAAAAATCAGCAATTATCAAAAGAGCCTAAGACTCAGACAACAGCTCTGACATTAAAAAGAACTCTGGAACATGAGTCTGGGCGGAGTTACTGGAGTCTGCATTACTCACACACCTGCTGCTCATCATACTCATCACTGCTCACCTGCCACAGTATTAAAAAGCTTTTTCCGCCTCCACTTGTCGCCAGATTGTCCATTCCCTTTACGGTACACTACAAGGGCTCAAATCTCAGTTTGTTTTTTCTTGTTTGTGGAAACTAATCTTAATACCTACCTTTTGTCTTTGTGCAGAACTCCATTCAAGCTTGGCCGCCTCCTCTGCTTCCCCGTCCACTATCCCCTGGATCTCTACCCTATTTTTTTAAATAAACCTTTTGAACTGCTGTTCACTCTCAGTAGCTGCCATCTTGGTCCTCCAGCTCCTTGTTGCACTTGCATAAAGTTTTTTAAACAGTTATACTGTTTTTTGATTTTTATTTTCAAAATAATTTTATTGAGTATTTGGTTTGATGTTTTTTAAATAAAACTATTTTAACAACCTTTATTGTATTTCTAGTAGTAGGGGGAGATGGGACTGTCCAAATGTCTGTGTTAGCTCGATCATGTCAAGTTGCTAGTGTTGTAATCTCGTGTTGTCCATGAAGAATAAGACACCGAAATAGCTCAAGACTTTTACTTTTGTCAGCACTGTTGATTCTGATTAAATAAATACACATAATCCTCAGAAATATAGTTTATTCTTAATCAAACTTAAAGAGAGATAAGTGGAAATAGGAGGGTGGGGGAGAGAGGGGGTAAATAAGTACTTGAAGTATAACTATTTGAACTGAATAAGTACAGCTGTTAGTATTCCTCGCCTTCCTCTTCTGCTTCTTCCTCCACAGAGTCGGATCCCACCTCCTCATAATCCTTCTCCAGGGCGGCCATGTCCTCTCTGGCCTCAGAGAACTCGCCCTCCTCCATGCCCTCGCCCACGTACCAGTGCACGAAGGCCCTCTTGGCGTACATCAGGTCAAACTTGTGGTCGAGCCGAGCCCAGGCCTCTGCGACAGCCGTGGTGTTGCTCATCATGCACACCGCCCTCTGGACTTTAGCCAGGTCTCCTCCTGGGACCATGGTGGGCGGCTGGTAGTTGATGCCCACCTTAAAGCCAGTGGGACACCAGTCCACAAACTGAATGGTGCGCTTGGTTTTGATGGAGGCGATGGCAGAGTTGACGTCCTTGGGAACCACATCGCCGCGGTAGAGCAGACAGCAGGCCATGTACTTACCATGGCGAGGGTCACACTTCACCATCTGATTGGCCGGTTCAAAGCAGGCGTTGGTGATTTCAGCCACGGTCAGCTGCTCGTGGAAGGCCTTCTGAGCGGAAATAACCGGGGCGTACGTGGCCAGAGGGAAGTGGATACGAGGATACGGCACCAAGTTGGTCTGGAACTCGGTCAAATCCACGTTGAGGGCACCGTCAAAGCGAAGAGACACTGTGATGGAGGACACGATCTGACTCATCAGCCTGTTCAGATTGGTGTAGGTGGGCCGCTCGATGTCCAGATTCCTTCGGCAGATGTCATAGATGGCCTCATTGTCCACCATGAAGGCGCAGTCAGTGTGCTCCAGTGTGGTGTGGGTGGTCAAGATGGAGTTGTAGGGCTCCACTACAGCAGTGGACACCTGGGGTGCGGGGTAGATGGCAAACTCCAGCTTGCACTTTTTGCCATAGTCCACAGAGAGACGCTCCATCAGCAGAGAGGTGAAACCAGAGCCTGTTCCACCACCAAAACTGTGGAAAACCAGGAAGCCTTGAAGACCTGTGCACTGGTCGGCCTGAGGACAGAAGACATAAAACTAAAATAAACACTTTAAGCTGTAATGTAGGCGGAGCTAAAGAGGAAGGTTTTTAACCTCCCCTTGAGCATTGTTAAAGTTGAAGCTTGTTTTACTTCATCTGGGAGGCTGTTCCAGATTTCTGCTGCATGAAACTTATACGCTGCTTCACCCTGTTTAGTTCTAACTCTGGGCACGAGCAGAAGGCCTGTCTCAGATGTTCTCAGAGTGCGAGGAGGTTCATAAGCAACTAGCATGTCAGTAAAACCACATCATATTGTGGTGTCAACCATAGCCTTGATTTAGAGCATGTCAACGATCTTTAAACAAATATTTTATGTTGATCCAGGTTTACTACACCAAGGTGGCTATTTATATTGCAAGTCATAATGTACAATTGTCTTGTGAAACACTGTTAATACACTGACGCACCAGTTTGCGAATCCTGTCCAGCACCACGTCAATAATCTCTTTGCCAATGGTATAATGCCCACGAGCGTAGTTATTGGCAGCATCTTCTTTTCCAGTGATGAGTTGCTCAGGATGGAACAGCTGACGATAGGTCCCAGTCCGCACCTCATCTAAAAACAGTTGAAAATGTGTTATAAACAAGCCTCTCCCATGGAACCTCTAAAATGGTGATGATGATGACAATGATGATGATAATGATAATGACAATATTGGTGAAAAGGGGACCAATGGGCGGATATCATCCATATTTATACAATCTATGGTTATAAATCATATACATCTGTATCCACTGTAGTAACTATCTTCCTTATTTAATGTAGGGATACCTATGACAGTGGGCTCCAGGTCAATGAAAACCGCTCTGGGGACGTATTTTCCCGCTCCGGTCTCGCTGAAGAAGGTGCTGAAAGAGTCGTCTCCACCTCCTACGGTCTTCTCGCTGGGCATCTGTCCGTCAGGCTGGATGCCATGCTCCAGGCAGTACAGCTCCCAGCAGGCATTGCCAATCTGGACACCGGCCTGGCCCACGTGCACGGAGATACACTCACGCTGGAAAACAGAATTACAACTTTATACTGGTATAGTAATACTAATAGTAATGTGCTTTTTTTCCCTTGCCCACACAAGTTATGTCTTTGCTAAACAGTAGTATTATAAGTACTGTTTATAAGACTTTTTTAAGTTCTATGTTTATTAGGTATTTTATCAACACATTTGACATTGTTTGTCACAGTTTGGGCTTTGAAGGACGAGATGAGGTCCTTCCAAAGACATGTGTCCCGTGCGGTCGCAAGGGCATTTATTGCCGCTTGTGGCTTTAAATAACCTCACTATTGTCCTCTTTGTGTAGGTCACACCGCTATAAAAAAGACGACTGGAGTCCAATGTGTGGCTGGTGCTGGCGGCCTAACCCTCCAGAGTGTGTCCAGTGCAACAATTGCAGTAAATGGTTTCACTGCACCTGTGATGGTTGGGAGGAGGAGCTGGAGAAGACTTTTTTGGTGCAATAACCAATCATTTTATAATTTGTAAATATTTTATCTATTTTGTGTTTTTTTTTTCTAATCTATTTTGTAAATATGTGTTAATTTATTTCAATCAATTTCAGTAATTAAAAGTACTCATTCTTTTTTGTTTAATAGTTCTTCTTGTTTAGTATTATCCTAGAAAATCATCCTAGGGGCTGTAAACAATAAAGCTAAAGAAACGAGTTTTAACACTCATTAAAGACAAAAACGTCATCAAATTATGGATCGAAGTGTCCAACTCAGGCTACACCAGCTAACGTTAGCTGCTTGTTAGCGGGCAACAAAACGCGGGAACTGTTACCGTCGCAATTTATATTGTAAAAACCAAAGACTAAAATGTTAAAAGCACACCAATTAAGTTATATTCAAAAACATTTATACAAAGCAATTCGGCATTACTTGAAGTTGGAACCAAAAATTAACCAATCAATCACGTTTAATGTCCGTTGGAATTAGGTTGCTACTAGACAGTTGAGCATAAACTAAAATAAAATTACGTTTTCTATGTATTTATACGTTAACGGTAAGGGCTAAAATGGGACTGAGTAACTATAACTGATAACAATTAATGATCAATGTCTAATGTCACTATAAAAAGTTATACTCACCATTGTTTTCTGATATATGATTAATATATGAGTTAACTGTTCTTTTCAATAAGACTGAACTCAAGCTTTTTGCATCAAAACTATTTTGACACTGTCTATTTATACTTTTTGAGATACTGGAATCTGATTGGTTGACAGCCAACGGACGTATGCACGGGCACTGACGTTTTATTATCCCAAATGTATTTTTTTTATATTCACGAGGATTTATACGATTTCTTTATACCCTAAAACATCATCATCAACAACAACAACAAAAAAGATTGTAATTAAAAAAAATATTTAGCCTAATAAAAAATGTGAATGTCATGATTTTATTTCAATAGTATTCTTACATTGAAGCAGCAGTATCAGTCTGCAATTAATGTACATGAAAGGAATTGTACCCTAACACTAAACATCTATTTAAGAAGGTGTGTTAAGTCATGAACATGTATGTAATTATTATTGCTTGCAGTTATTGTTGTATTATTGCTTAATAATAAGACTCATTTAGGATTAATAAGGATTCAAACATTTATAATAAGATTTATTTGGTTAATAGTTATATATTAGTGTATAAAATAAAGCTAATAAAGCTCACAAGCTATTCTCTACAAGTTTGTGTTTGTTCTATCATTGTGTCTGTTTGTGGCTGTTCCCAAAAGACAAAAACATCATTATAGGCAATGGACCTCACAAATATTATACAGAAAAATACAGATTTATTGCCTCAAATATATCTTTTTTTTCAGTCACAAACAGATCCAAGTACAAAGCAAATTTACAATACAAATAATACATGCAGCACAATATAATAAAAAAACACCACAAAATCATCTTAAAAAACAAAAGCAAATGTATAATATAATATTTACTGATGAAGTTGATTATTTATGACAGTGAAAAGGCAAAAGAAAATCCATCACTGAACATAACTTGTTTCTGCCTAGTACTGTACTGTTTCCTTTTGTTTTATTCAATTACCTCAAACCAGTGTATAACACCTTTATTTAACACAGAGTCATTTATGGTTCACCCAGCATGACATTAAAGATGTAAATAATATAATAATAATAATAATATGAAATATAGCTCTCCATTGACTACCATTTAATCTTTTTAAAGGTGACCATGTGTTCTCCAGGCTCTAAATATATCAAGAGATATTGCTTTTTCACTTTAGCTTGGGTGGGTCGTCTTTCAACCGGAAGGTAGGCGGTTCGATTCCCGCTCTCCCCACAGTTCATACTGTTGTCGTGTCCTTGGGCAAGACACTTAACCCACCTTGCGTCCAGTGGCTGTAACACTGGTAATTACATTAGAACAATGTAAGTCGCTTTGGATAAAAGCGTCAGCTAAATGAATAAATGTAAAAAATGTAAATGTCCTTTCTTGGAAGACTTGAGGACCTCAGCTGCGATCTCTCCTTTTTCCTTCCTGAGCAAGACTTTGTATGACCTTCTCTTCTGTCGTTGCCTGTGACCAGTCACAGGCCCCGGTCGCCCTCCATTCTCATATCTGCAACACAAAGAACACCAATAATTATATCATATATTTTAGTAACAAGTGATTAATTTAACTGCATTTGTAAAAAGTAAACCTATATTACCCTTGAGTTCCCCAAAAGCCATGGAATCTCTGAGTTAGAGTTTGTGTCACAGGATGTCACAAAGTACTGTTGATGATCTGCTGTTAAGGGGGGTATCAAAAAGAAAATACATGTCAGAGAACTTCATTAAACTTTTCTGTTTTCTCAATAGCAAACACTTTTCTTCCCTATTATCATTGCTAGTAAGGCCCCAATTAGGACGGACATGGAGGCTGGTTCTGGTGTATATCACAGGGACCAACATCTGCCTGTTGCATTAAAATACGGCAAGCCACACACAAAACGGTCATGTGTTTTTCTTTTCCCTGGAATAATATATTTTTTTAATTTTGAGCCTATGTTGCTATCGATTTTGATTGTTTTCAACTTATTAAAATGGAAGTCATGGTTGCTATAATATACTGCAGGGGGCACTATATTACAGGTTACCTTTAGTAGCCATTCAAACCTGTACTATCTACATCAGGGTTTTTCAAACTTTTTGTGTGTGTGGACCACTATTTGTAATCAAAACATTTTGCGGACCACCTCATAACACACATAATAAAATGTCTACACACAGTCTTACCTGAATTAATCCACACCTCTAAATAGGCTTACTAGCACTACTATAACTAGTCATCACATCAGTGTGCAACAGGCTTGTTAAAAGAAAGTTTACTGCACACAACGGCTGCCTCTTTTCTCTTCAGAGAACCTGTGGCTATCCACCGATCCATAACGACACTGAACTTGAACGTCACGGCCGAACACCACTGGCCTATTTTAGTAATCGCACAATAACATGACAATTTAATGCAAATGTTATATCAATATAGGCCTACATATTCTTTTAATGTTTTTATGGGAATTTCCTGGTAAAATGAAGGTAAAATATTATTTTATTTTGCCTTTCCACGGACCACCTGCAGTACCTTCACGGACCACTAGTGGTCCGCGGACCACAGTTTGGGAATGACTGATCTACATCATTTTACGCACATCACACAAGAAAAGCAAATCACAAATGGTTGATTAGCCGAAAGAGTCTCTCGCTAGAGCCCCCCACAATGACACATGACTGTCTGTAGCCTATATTGGATGCGTACTTTGATAAGAGCTATGAAGCAACAACAATTTCGCAGTTCCCATAATGAGATCTCATTATCTCTGCAAGCCAAGGGTGTTAAAAAAGGCGTCTGTCAAAAACTTTAAAAAGGTCAGAGGTACGGACTTATGAATCCGAGGTGAAACAGCCGTCCATCAACTTGAATTTGCCGGCGAAGAAGCTGCGCAACTGATGATGTTTTTTTTACATTTTAACCTTGTCTATCACTGTAGTCTAGTGAAGAAGACCTGTGCCCTGCAGTCCTTATGTGGCTCCTCAAATTTAATTAAATTACACCAATATCTGAAATGTTATTGTTTTGCAGGAAATCTAGCAAACTACATGTTCCTCTTTAGCACTTCCTATTTTTTCAATTTAGATCTATTAAGGTATTTTTGGCCTATACTACTAGGACTGACCACAAGGAATGTATGTAGAGACCACCCCCCAGACAATGGCACAGACCAAACGGACCATTGCACGGAACACAAAACGGCCACTAGGGGCGCTCTTCGGAGTTGTCCGTCTGATCAGTGGACAGACCATTGTTTCGGTCACAACCCTCTTTTAGCTCCCCTGCCTCACAGCAAGAAAGTTGTGAGTTCAAACCCCAGGCCGACTTGAACATCCTTGGCCAAGTCCGTCTATTCTGTGTCTGTCAGCATATCCACAACGTGTTAACGTGGATTCTCTCCGGGTACTCCGGCTTCCTCCCACCGTCCAAAGACATGCAAATTGGGAACTGTAAAGTGTCCCTAGAGTGAATGATTGTCTGTCACTGTCTATGTCTAGCCCTGCGACTAACTGGCCACTGTGCAGGGTGTACCCCGCCTCAGGCCCCAAAGCTGCTGGGATAAGCTCCAGTCATCCCTAACGGGACAAAGCGGTAGAAAATGAATAAATGTTTGGGGTGACTTGTGATGGCCATGATGGCTATAGTGGAAAATTGGTTGGCCATTGCTACTATTGCAATAAAGAAAATCCCTCAATTTATGAAGAAGTTTACAGGTGTGTGTACAGTACAAAGTCTACATACTTTATCCATGGAATCACCATTTTCATTTCATGTCTTAAAGGAAAGATGTGCCCAGTAAGTTTATGGGATCAACTAAGGACAGACTGTTGTATTAAATTTCACCTGTGCCAATTTATACAGACCTGCATGCATCCAGAATGTTTCCACAATGGTAATTTTCTGATATTGAGTATATTACCTATAATTTTAATTTATTTATTTAAGTAGAAAAAACAAAACCTTGAATACTGTAGTAAGATAGAGATCCACTGTGGCTCTCTGTAATGCAGCACACAGGTTTACATCAGATTTGGGGTATGAAGCCTGAATGGGATGAATAATCTATTTCAAAGATTGTTTAAAA
The DNA here is from genome assembly GCA_024416835.2 of Perccottus glenii. Classification (NCBI taxonomy): domain Eukaryota; kingdom Metazoa; phylum Chordata; class Actinopteri; order Gobiiformes; family Odontobutidae; genus Perccottus; species Perccottus glenii. The sequence goes on along the minus strand of CM044559.2, from coordinate 22,667,258 downwards.
TAATTTAAGGACCTTTTTCTTTCATTTAAGCTTGACTAAACACATACTGTCAGGATCCCTGTCTTTTCCTTGTGTTCTATTGTCTCCCCCTCCCTTGTGTGTGTCTGTTTGGAGCTGGGTGGAGCTCTGGGTGGAGCTCAAATTGCTTGAAGTTTGGATTTTCTTGTTTGTGGAAACTTATCTTAATACCTACCCTTTGTCTTTGTGCAGAACTCTGTTCAAGCTCCCGACACCTACCTGGCCGACACTTCTGCTTCACCGTCCACTGTCCCTTGGATCTCCACCTCCTGTTTTAGTTTTTTTATTTAAACAAGCCTTTTGACCTGCCATTCAGCCAGTGTCTGCCATCTTGGTCCTTCAGCTTCTTGTTCATTACAACACATACTGTACATAGGCTGCATAATAGCTCACCTACATTTGAAATGAGGATTTATAAACAGTTGTTTTTCCATCTTTATTTTCAGAATTACCGTATTGAGAAGTTTGTTAAATAAAATCCTTTTTACAACCTTTATTGTATCTTCAGTAGGGGGAGATGGGACTGTCCAGTTGTGTGTCAGCTCTATCATGTGGGGTTGCTAATGTTGGATCCACTTAAGTTTATTTCAAACATACAAAAATAGACAATTTGATTGTAGTGAGGTTAATGGGTCTCTCATTTATGTCATATGGAGTTATTACAAATTTAGAACTTTTTTTTTTTTATCAGTGAAGCCGTTAAAAGATTAAAGTAATACCCTGTAAATGTCTGTGAAAGTTCTCAGTCATCAAGGTCATCTTGAAGAAAAGGTTAAAACAGAAGCTTCTGGGCTCAGTTTTTAAGGTGAAGACGTTTTGTCTCTAATTCCAAGAGACTTTATCAATTCTGTCTCTTGGAATTAAAGACAAAACGTCTTTACCTTGAAAACTGAGCCCAGAAGCTTTTGGTTTAACCCTATCTTCAATACCCTCTAGATTACTTGTAATGATTTCTTCACAACACATCTTTTATTTAATCTGAAGGCATGACTATAAAGAGATTAAAGACTTTTATTATTTTGATAATTTTGGGTCCATAATATTTGCTGTGTTACAAAATGACACTTTGGCACACTTCAACCCACCTTCACACCAACACATTATGATCTGCTAAAGTCTCTGCAGTAATCCTCTTGACTTTTTCTGTGAAAACAAATATACAATGACAAAGACCCCGATTTTTAGATTAAACTGTCTGGGATTATCTCGCTGTTTAAGGATTTAATCATCTCAGACACAACAAACACACCACTATAAATATCCCATAGAACAAAACCTTTGTGTCATTTAAATATTTTATTCAGCCAATTTCAAGTACTTCCTGACAGTAACACAATTTCCAGCCCCTTTATTACCATTAAATTCTGCTTTGAGTGTCCCACGTGAGAAAAAGACACAGAAATTAGTTCTATATACTTTTGTCAGCACTATTGATTCTGATTAAATAAATACACATAAACCTCAGAAATATAGTTTATTCTCAATCAAACTTGAAGAGAAATAAGAGGAAATAGAGGAGGGTAGGGAAAAAAGGGGGTAAATAAGTACTTATAGAAAAAGTATTTGAACTGAATAAGTACGGCTGTTAGTATTCCTCGCCTTCCTCTTCTGCTTCTTCCTCCACAGAGTCGGAACCCACCTCCTCATAGTCCTTCTCCAGGGCAGCCATGTCCTCTCTGGCCTCAGAGAACTCGGCCTCCTCCATGCCCTCGCCCACGTACCAGTGCACGAAGGCCCTCTTGGCATACATCAGGTCAAACTTGTGGTCGAGCCGAGCCCAGGCCTCTGCGACAGCCGTGGTGTTGCTCATCATGCACACCGCCCTCTGGACTTTAGCCAGGTCTCCTCCTGGGACCATGGTGGGCGGCTGGTAGTTGATGCCCACCTTGAAGCCAGTGGGACACCAGTCCACAAACTGAATGGTGCGCTTGGTTTTGATGGAGGCGATGGCAGAGTTGACGTCCTTGGGAACCACATCGCCGCGGTAGAGCAGACAGCAGGCTATGTACTTACCATGGCGAGGGTCACACTTCACCATCTGATTGGCCGGTTCAAAGCAGGCGTTGGTGATTTCAGCCACGGTCAGCTGCTCGTGAAAGGCCTTCTGAGCGGAAATAACCGGGGCGTACGTGGCCAGAGGGAAGTGGATACGAGGATACGGCACCAAGTTGGTCTGGAACTCGGTCAAATCCACGTTGAGAGCACCGTTGAAGCGAAGAGATGCCGTGATGGAGGACACGATCTGACTCATCAGCCTGTTCAGATTGGTGTAGGTGGGCCGCTCGATGTCCAGATTCCTTCGGCAAATGTCATAGATGGCCTCATTGTCCACCATGAAGGCGCAGTCAGTGTGCTCCAGTGTGGTGTGGGTGGTCAAGATAGAGTTGTAGGGCTCCACTACAGCAGTGGACACCTGGGGAGCGGGGTAGATGGAGAACTCCAGCTTGGACTTTTTGCCATAGTCCACAGAGAGACGCTCCATCAGCAGAGAGGTGAAACCAGAGCCTGTTCCACCACCAAAACTGTGGAAAACCAGGAAGCCTTGAAGACCCGTGCACTGGTCGGCCTGAGGACAGAAGGCACAAAACTAAAATCATGTATACATTGAAACATAAACTGTCATTTCCTGCCCTAATACTATATTATATTGTTTAACTAAATAATAGAGCAACCAGTAAAACCAAATCACATTGTGGTGTCAACCATAGCCTTAATTTAGAGCAAGTCGTCCATCTTTAAACAAAATTTATATGTTGATCCAGCGTTACTGCAGCAAGATGGACATTTATATATATTGCAAGTCATAATGTAAAATTTCCAACATAGTTATTGTATATCTTATGTGTTGCTATGTGGGTTTAAAAAAAAAAAAGTAACACTAAACCTAACCTGTTTTGTGAAACACTGTTAATACACTGACGCACCAGTTTGCGAATCCTGTCCAGCACCACGTCAATAATCTCTTTGCCAATGGTATAATGCCCACGAGCGTAGTTATTGGCAGCATCTTCTTTTCCAGTGATGAGTTGCTCAGGATGGAACAGCTGACGGTAGGTCCCAGTCCGCACCTCATCTAAAAACAGTTGAAAATGTGTTATAAATCATATGCATCTGTATCCACAGTAGTAACTAACTTCGTTATTTAATGTAGGGATACCTATGACAGTGGGCTCCAGATCAATGAAAACCGCTCTGGGGACGTATTTTCCCGCTCCGGTCTCGCTGAAGAAGGTGCTGAAAGAGTCGTCTCCACCTCCTACGGTCTTTTCGCTGGGCATCTGTCCGTCAGGCTGGATGCCATGCTCCAGGCAGTACAGCTCCCAGCAGGCATTGCCAATCTGGACACCGGCCTGGCCCACGTGCACGGAGATACACTCACGCTGGAAAACAATTACAATATTATTTTTATTAGTTTATACTGGTATAGTAATGGTAATACTAATAGTAATGTGGTATTTTTTTTCTTGCACACAAGCTATATCGTTGTCTAAAAGGAGTAGTATGTTTATAAGACTTTTTAAAAGTTCAATGTTTATTAGTTATTTTATCTACACATTTGACATTGCAGTTTGGGCTTTGAAGGACAAGATGCGGTCCTTCCGAAGACACAAGTAACCCACGGTCGCAAGGGGAGGCAAGGGCCTTTATTGTCGCTTGTGGCTTTAAATAACCTCACTATTGTCCTCTTTGTGTAGGTCACACCGACATAAAAAGGACTACTGGAGTCCAATGTGTGGCCGGTGCTGGCAACCTGACCCTCCAGAGGCAGAAGAGTTTGTCCGGTGTAACAATTGCAGTAAATGGTTTCACTGCACCTGTGATGGTTGGGAAGATGGGCTGGAGAACAGTTAATTTGTTTTTGGTGCAATGACCAATCATTTTATAATTTGTAAACATTTGAGTATCTATTTTGTAAATATTTGTTTATCTATTTTCATTTATTTCAATCAGTTTCAGTAATCAATAGTACTCATTCTCCTTGTTTACTATTATCCTAGAAAATTGTACTTTCATAATATTTTGCTTCACTTAATGTGAATCCAGAATTATATAGAGAATGATATGATAATATTTAATATAATATAGTGTTATGAAATACTGTAATTTCAACAGCAGAAATCTGTTAAACATCAACATTACTGAAAGGAGGCAAAAAACATCCTGAAGAGGGGCTGGAAACAATAAAGCTAAAGCAAATTAAAAAAAAAAAAATCACACAAATCAAGCTGTATGCCCCAAGAAGGTTAGTGTCTGATTCAGAACAATAGTAAGTTAGCTTACAGCTAAAAGCTCGGGCGATAGCGCTCATTTTACGGCCACCGTAAAAGCTTTTTGCAAAGTATTTATTTAAACTTTATATGGTTAGAAACGTAAGATGTTTCACTTTATTTTAATACCAGCTGTCTGAAATCCCAAGACAAACAGTTTTAGCACTTGTTAAATATAAAATAGTCATCGAATTATAGCTTGAAGTGTCCATATCAGGATACACTTTAGCTAGCTGGTTGTTAGCTGGCAACAAAACGCGGGAACTGCTACCGTGGCAATTTTTGCAGTAAAAACGTAAGACTAAAATGACAAAAGCAGAGCAATTATATCCAAAAACACCTCTACAAAGCAATTCGGCATTACTTAAAGCTGGAACCATCAATCACGTTTAATGTCTGTTGGAATTAGGTTGCTACTAGACAGTTGAGCACAAACTGCCTGACGGTTAGCTTTTAAATTACATTTTCAATCTATTTATACATTAACTGTTCGTTGGCTACAATGGCACTGTGTAACTATAACTAATAACAATTAATGATCAATGTCTTATGTCACTATAAAAAGTTATACTCACCATTGTTTTACGATATATGAGTTAACTGATGGGACTGGACTCGAATCTGTTTGCGTCAAAACGTCTTGACACTGTCTATTTATACTTTTGACATATTGGAATCTGGTTGACAGCCAACAGACGTATGCACGCGCACTGACGTTTTTTTTAAGACTGAGGGTTGTATGTGATTTCTAAAACTTCAACAACAACAAAAAAGGTTGTAATTAATGTACATAAAAACAACTGTAGCCTAATTGTGAAATTTAGAATTAACTCCAAACATCTTTGTAAGATGGACTAAGTTTGTGTTTGTTCTATCATTGTGTCTGTTTGTGATTTAACAGGTGGCTGTTCCTAAAAGACAACATCATTATAGGCACCATTATATGGACCTCACAAATATTATACAGAAAAAGCTTGAAACATATTGTGAAAGATTTATTGCCTCAAATATAGCTTCTTTTTTCAGTCAGAAACATATATTGGTCAGGATTCCAACGTTATGTTTTTTCCATAGATAGTATAATTATAATTTTTTCCAACGACTGTTATTACCGTAACCCCGTCATAGTTTGTCCAATCAGAAAATTTCTGCATTGGGAACCAGAGAATTTGCGACTTCCATTGACATATGGCTCATTACGGTAGTGACAAGAAGCCCCGCGGGGGAAAACAAAACAAAGGAAGTAACAAGATAGCGCTACACGGCTTCTCACTATAAGAGTTTTTGCTCAAAATGGATTTTTTTTTTTTTAACTCCGTGACTTCACGTTAATATTATATACGTATATGTTACGGTAATGCCCGCGATATCACTTTCAAAGGCGGGAAAAATAACAGCGAGAGAGGGAAAGTGATCTGTGTCATCAAATACACAATTTACGATGTCTGGAAGACTACTAAGTGCCATAAAACAGGCGGTACAATACTTCCAGGTTTAGTCCCGGTTCAGTCCTGTTCAGACCTGTTTCAGTTCTGCTCCAGTGCTGCTTCTTGATAAGTTGCCCCACATTTAGTGAACTGTATAAGTTTGTCAAGAACAGGCTAACCTGGCTCTGCCAGATAGAACTGCTCACAGAAGAGTCTGTTTCACATAAACCATCTGGCAAGGCTCCGTTGAAAGCGTTTACAAAAAGTATGCACCTTTGTAAAAATAAAAAGCATCACATGTTTGTTTACTCAACCAATCAATCCAGTGAACTGTGGTGTCTTTTATGTTTCTGTATGTTTGCATTGAGTAGCGTGTAATCCCATTCATGCCTATTTCTTTGAGCAGTGACAAAAAACACTTCTAGGCTGCAGCTAACTACAAATATGATTACGGACAAGGAGCAGCTCTTTGCAATGGTTCTTTGAGGGAAACTGTTGCCCTCATACTCTGGTCAGTCCCAGGATAAAACATGCATGTGAGTGTTTGTGTGGATAAAAAAACAAAACAAAAAGGAGCACACAGTGGGAGATGGAGAAAGGAAGCTTCCTCTTAGCTGCATGCTGTTTTTCTGTTTTTCTCTGCACTGCCTTCAGGGACAAACAGCTGATCTCTGTCTTAGATTTACAAAGATGGGGCAGCAGTGGGTAAAAGCATTTGAGTACCATCTAAATTTGCAGAGCGTAACTGAGCTACACTTCAGTTGCGTGCCATTCTGGAGGAAAAAAAAAATATTTTTTTCAGTACAATTAAGACCTCATCCTCATCCTAAAACACAAATAAGACATTTTTGATCACTTTTGGTCAATTTAGAGACACACACAAAACATTGTAAAAGTAGAATAGGTAGCCACTGTTTGCTATAAGCAATACCATTAAAAATGTATGTAGCCACTTCTAATGGAGCCTGCTCTTTTTATTGTCATGGCAACAGTGTGGCTATCCAATCGTCTGCATAATGTTGCTTTTTATCTTGTGTCGTAAATAACCTCAAAGGACTGCCCCCTGAACTCATCACACAGCAAGGATCAAATAAATTGACTTTGTATGTACTAAATGGACAAAACAGAAACATATTGAGGAGTCTTTCTGCAACACAATACTTCCCCACGTCTGTTTTCACTTACTAATAAATAATAAGTCAGCTTTCATTAACAGAGTACAGCACTGGAAACCAAAAAGAAATGTTATTAAAAGCAATGTTCATACTGAGCTGATGACATGCCAGTTTTTTTGTCAGACGGACTCTGTAGCTTGCTGTAATGTGTTTTACAGGTTGGTTTTTTGTGCATGTATTTTTTTCCCCCATATGGCTTGCCTAATTTGGAAAGAAAACCACAAACTAGCAGAGCAGACAGTCTCTTTGGCATGCAGTATTGTTTTATAGCTAACACATATGTCAGGGCTGTACAGAGGCTGAAATACTTATTCAGATGAGAGATGATGCTCGTGTTGTTTTTAGACAGATCATTTTGATTATGTTACTATTTGTGATGAATTTAAAGTCCGGTTTTCCCCCAGTTCAAGTGTCTTTATGGTGCTCTCCTGTGAGGACATTGTGCAGCAAATGATGTGAGTTTTGGCCGAGAGAGAACGTTTCCATCAGTGTAATGTGTGTGTGGTGGAAAGTACTATTAAAAGAGAAGCAGCAGGAGGTTCAGATGAAAACTGACTGTAGCCGATAAAGACAACACTAAGTGAGACACAGTCATTTCCAAGAAAATGTGAAGAGATGACAGGGAACAGTGCGACATTTCAAACAGTTTTAGACCAATGACAAACAATGGCTGGTTTGTTGCTTTATGAAGAAGGAAGGAGATGATTTATTGTGATTTACAACAGGTTCAAAGTTTATCAAATTGAAAGCTGCTGAGTCCTTCATGACCGAGGTCTTAACAAGACAAAAGATAAAGACTAAAGAGGTTTAATCAATATGACGAGTCTTGCAGCCACAAAAGCAATAGCTGAATGAACAAATAGTGATAAAGGCTAGATAATAAGAGCTTATGAAAAGAAAAGAAATCCATGAACAGTATGTAAGTAATGTTTTATAGAAATTAAGAACTCTGAGCCACATATTGGAACTTTGTTTTAACAAAGCATGCATTTTTGGCTTATCTATCTATTATCTTTTACCTTGAAGATGCATATCCTTATATGTAGTAATTCTTCGATAAATGAGCTGAAAATGCCTCTAAACCATTGGGACTCATCAATTCCCATCTGGGTCTGACAGGCCAGCTGTGCAGAGACGAGAAGTTGGCTTCCCACAGATGCAAACGCTCACTCGCACACTTTTCCTTTCAGCCATCTTCACAGCTCAGACAATATTATTATTAGATTGTATTTTGCTCAGAAGAAGCTGATTATATTAGCCAGTACAAAGGCTTCAACAAATATTGCTTTTCTTTCAGATAGTGTTAGCTCCATCAGAGCTAACACTATCTGACAGTTTAGTCTCACAGTTTAACCAATAAAGCGCCAAACACAAGACAGGCAACACCCACCCAGCCAATAAAACACACAAACATTCACACTGGTAGTCATTTATAGGCAAAAATAACTTCAGATTATCATTACAACAGTGCAGTCCTCTTCAAGAGGGGATACAGGCATACAGTATGTGGTTAGAGTTGACACAGAACAGGCACAACGTCTGCTTTTTAAGAGAAGCCAACACAAGTTAGTGTGAAATTAATCAAAAGCCATATTCAACCAGTACCAATAGACAGTAGAAGAATGTGGACCAATAGACTTTGACTTACTCACTTCTGCACAAGCTGATTATATGGTTTATTATTCTTCTACTGTCTGTGCAGTACCTGATGCACAGAGTAGCTATGTTGCTATTCAGCCAATATACAATATTGCAGCTTGGTTAAACACTGAAGGCATTAGCTCCACAAAAACACAAATGTGGGTGCATTTACAACCTAATAATGGATACATTTGACTAACTTTAGATCCATGTTCATTTCTACTGTGGGGATTGGGAGAGCAAACTTGGGATTTACCTTTAGCTGTTTAACATCCTGTTATTTTAGGTTACAACATCTACAACACTCAGTTCCGCTGAATTGCCAGAGGATGAGGAGTTTATTATAATAATAATTTATTTGTGCCTTCAATAAAATAAATGTTTCAAGGGACACGACTTTGTGTGTTTTCAAAATAACTTTGACCCAACTTCAAAAAAATGCCTTATAAAGGTGGATCTGTCTGTTATCATTATCAAGTTTCATATATTTTAATTGTAAACCAGTATTCATTAAATGCACATGCATCTTAATTGGTTATATTTGAACTTCTCCGATGGTCCCAAACAGTGACTCACCCTTGGCTCCTGCACCAGAGTTTGGGAAACACTACAGTAGAAGAAGGGTCAATGTTCATGTTTATATTTGATTTAAAAACAGCTCTCTGACTTAAAACACCACCCTGTGCTTTTCACTGTTGGGAATTCAGTAAAATCAAATAAAATCAGGAAATGTCTTAAAAGACCCTGAGAAAAGTATGACACAGGCTCTTTACAGTGATTTCCCAAAGTTTGTTTGTGACTGGGTCCCATCATGTGCATCCAGCTTAATACTGACATCATGTTTAATAGAGTTAGTGCAGTCAGAAGAGGGAACAACACAAAAAAACACAAGACATTTCTTTTTTTTTTTAACCTAGTGTCTTTCAACAGGGGCAGTGTCATTGTATGTTTCTCAACAGCAGTGTGTTCAGTTTTTGTTTTTGAGGGAGTGCCACAGTGGCTTTAGTCCGGTCTGTGATTAAACCCTTCACAAAAACGTCACATCTTCCTGCGACTGCACCCAGCGCCAGTGTGCGTCATACTCCAGATGCATTTTGCCGTTCATTTTGCAAGTCGTGTCGATGTCGATCTTTCCGTTAGTGTAGGGTTTGAGTTTGGGGCTCTGGCTGCTGTGCCGGGGGCTTCCCTTTTGTGATGCTGGCTTGTCCACCACACCGTTAGCCTTAATGACTTGTGTCTGAGGTTTGTCCTTGGAAAAGGGGCTCCCTTTAGCCGCATCTGGGGCCTTAGACCAGACTGGAGACATGTCACGCTTGGGGCCTTTGATTTTGGTTTGAGGAGATGTCATTGGAGCGGATGGTTTTCCGATTACAGTCTCAGAGTTCCTAGTAACAGCAGTAGTGACCCCATTCCCAATTCCAGCACCATTTTCAATAACCTTTACACCACTCTTTGCTGCTACCCCAGCGCCCGCAGCCCCCACAGTCCTGCCCCCCACTGTAGCCTCCGAAACCTGCGGCGTTGACGAACAGATGACCGAGTCAGAGCTGGATGGGCAGTACTCGTCCATCTCGTCTGCCAAAGTGTCCAGATAACTCCCGATGGAGATGTTATCCAGTTTGTCATTGGGATCCTGCAGGCTGCTCCAGGACCCCCGCCACGAGGTGTCGGGACCCTCGCCCAAGCTGTACTGGCTGCTGGTCAGGCTGCTGCAGCGGCTGGTCAGTGTGCTGCGCTCCTCCATCAGCCACTTCACCGCCTCAATGCCCTCGTGCACGGCCAGCAGCTGCTGTAGGATCTTCACATCCACAGAGCGCAAGTGGGCCTGCAGACACAAAGAGACACATGGGATTTATTTATATGAGTGTTGTAAAAAAATAACAAAATACCCATTGTTTGGATGGATACTGTTAAAGCATCACTATGTTTCTTTTTTTCTTTTAGACCAGAAAATACATTCAAATACAAAGCCTCAATTTCATTTTGATGGTTCCTTGACATAAAAATGAAACAGTAACCCCTTTTTCATTGCGCAGCTTGCTGACTAGACTTTACATAATGCAACTTGGATTTTTCTTTTACTTATCAGTGTAAATGTGCTGGGAACCCTAAAATTACATTAACCAGTTAAGCAGGGTTTTTCACCATCACACAACTAAAAATAAAATGGGTGATTTTGGTTAATAACTGTTGTCAAAGGAAAATGCAGTACATCTGTAACCATAGTTTTTATTGTTTGCTTAAAGAAAGATTTGAGAGAAGCCACTTTCAAGTATAAACATAATTATACTGCTATTAAACCTTCACAATGACCAAAGTTGGAAGTTGAAAAGCAGCCAAGAGAAAAAAGAGACCAAAATAGAACAAAATAACTCGGGGTTTGGTAAAATTATTAACAGGAACATTTGTCCAAAGCTAACACAGAAGGAGACAACGGGAGTGAAGGGAGTTCAGTAGAAAGCACAACAAACAGTCTCATATTTCATTAAACCATGTTATGACTGTCCAACAAGTGTTGAACGCTCAAATGTTTATTTGTTCGTGGTGTAATCTGGTGAGTTAAATAAAGCAACCATTAGGTATAAATGACATCCCTTTATGTGTGAGACCAGGGAGAGGTTTATAAAACACAAACTGAACAGTGAATCAGAGCGAAGAGACAGCTGTGGTTGGGAACATTCCTGTTCGAAAGACATTAGCAGACCTCCGTGGTTAGGTCCCGAGCCAAGAGGTGAGAGATGGTTTTAATATTCAAATACGCTCAGATAGATGAGACCCTAAATCTCTGTAGCACACAGGCTACAAGAACCACCTTTTATTTGTATAGTTTGAATTTGTGTGTCTATTATTTCTTTTTTTTTATAGCCTCACTCATGCAAGTCATAAGTTAAAGTTAAGTTTGGGACATTCTTTTAGGTTTAAACCATCTCTCCAGTTCTAGGGGTTGCACAATATATAAATAATATATGCTACATATTAGGGCTCCAATGACCTGTGTGGTATTCCTTATACTATGATTATATTACATATGTGTACACGTTTATATTTTATTAGCCAAGATATCATCAATGCGTTCAACGTATACACAGAAAAACCACACATATAGCTTTTTCACTTTGGACTGATAAATTTTGCAGTCTTTGTCCATTATGAATAAAATCCTGATGACCTCTGGGGTCACTCCAGTTGGTGAAACAAACATATTGATTGTTTCAACCTCACTTATTTTTGAATCCTGAAAATGCCGCAAGTCAGAGACAACTCTGTTTATAAAAAAATATAGCATAGGACAATGTGGCAGGCAGACAGTGATAAGTCCTGAATTAACTACTACTGTTGAGATAAAAACAGCTCATTCACTGTAAGTGCTTTTACCACTGCTTTCTCTTTATCAAGCCATCAGTGTTAGACAAAACCACACTGTGATTTAGATCTACTCACAAATGTCCAGAGGGAAATGTGGGATGTCCTTTGATAATAACAGCTGCAGCAAAGGACACATCACTATTATAAGAGTCTTTCATGTTTGAGCTTTTTTGTAGCTGCTAAAAGGCAAATTAGGATTATCCATATTGTATCATGTGATTGTATTGAGAAGTAAAATAGAAATATATGGCAAACACAGTAGGCACATTTTAGGACTAGGAAGATTGTTAATGCAAATGTTATCAAGTTTATGAAAAGATGTGATGTTGTCAATGGCATTAACACTGAAACAGATTGTTCACAAAACCAATGAGATTGTTAAAAACGTAGGCTGTAGCTTATTCTTCTTAAATAAGAACACAAAACCTGCTGTTTACTCAGTGTTCAGAGAGGATGGCAGAGCTCTAACGTAGGCTGAACAAAAGAAGCGGAAGGTTCTTTGTAATGTTTATCTCTCATTTTCACTTTTAACACTAAACCAGAGAGCAGACAGTACAACCCACCTTGATCTCAAGGGTGTGATGCTGTAAACCGTCCCAGGGCGCAGTAAGATTTAGGGCAGGGCACAGGTTTGAGGTTTTGGGCTTGGCACAGACTTTTAATGTGTGGCAGTAAAAGCAGCAGCACCCTGTCAGCGCTGAGTTGGCACAACGCTAAGACTTTGTGCTCTGTCTATCTGGAGATAGACCCACTCCATGTAATTCTGCAGCTACACATGGATTTACAGTATGTCATTTTAAGAATAAAGAATCCCATAAAACTATATTTAACGAGTTAAAAACATTTTGCATTCCAAGGTTTTATTGTGCATTATACTGCAACAACAAACTGTTGGGTTTGAGTTTTCCTCATTATTTCAATTGTTTCCGCATTGTTGTCTTTAATTACAGCAAAGCCCATAAATGGCTCTAACTTATTCAATATTAAAAAATATCTGAAGAAGACAAAGGTCAAACTGGTTAAGATGCCTGTGTCAGCATCAAGGCCAGTTTCCAGTCCCAGGATGGATGGCCGATCATTAAACGACCTTGAGGTCTAAAATAACCATTAATCATCTTTTCTGAACCGAAGCAGATTCAGTGTTTTCTGCTCAGGCAACAGGCCAGGCTACTCAGGACAAAGCCACAAGACTCTGGAAAGCTAATTTTCCGTCCTTTCATATTGGGAACAGCATGTGTATATGCACGCATGTATACACCACATAAAACCTGTCAAACTCTTTTTTTAAAGTTTATTATTCATAATAAACGTGCCAAGCAAGTGGGATTTCACTTGGTGATGTGCCTCATTCACCAAAGTATTCAATTATAATAACTGATATGGGACAATATAAACAATTTACATTAAATATGTTACTCAAGATGAATTTAGCTTTACTCTCTTTGGCATAGCTTTAGATTTATAGACAATAAACACAAGAGAATTACCCTGTGCAGTCTTGTTTATAGCAGTGGAAACCAGATGAACGTGCCAGAACTACCAAACGGACCACAGCAACTTTCAGATTCTTGTTAAATGTTCGGTCATGGTTCTGTTGTTGGACTTTGTTACTCTGTCAGTTTTCTTCGGGCCTTTAACTGATTTTCTCAAATATGGATTTAAAGTAGCAGTACATAAAGCAATATTTAATAATCGGGTGCAAAAACCATTTTTACATTTTAGATACTTTAACTAACTGGACTATACCAATATCTACTTTTGCTTGTTTTAAATTTTGGTGGACTGATAAAGAATTTTGTTTTTTTTGTGACTGAGGATGTTTTGATGGAGGTCATTGTAGCCAGATGGTACACCCAGCACCTTAAAATCTCTATTGAGCATGTACATTTAAAACCACTCTACAGAAGCCATTACTGTTCATTAATAATAACCTGCAAATAAACATTGGATAGTGTTGAGAGTGTAGAGTGAGGGTATATTATTCTCAGCTGAAGCCTGATACAGTAGGTGACGCAGGGAAGCAGCTTCTCAATGTCACACGGCCAAATGAACAGACTGCTGAATCACTGCCAGCAGGGACAGACACACACACAGGTGTTCATACGACAGCAGTACAACCAGCCATTTCTATCAACACGGTTAACGTCCCCTGTGTAAAAGTCGATCTGAAAAACAGGAGCCAAGCAGAGCCTCAGTCTGACAGCAGAAGGTCGTCTTTCCTCTCTCCATCTGCTCCATCTGTAAGCATTCACCTCTGAACGGCGGGCATTTAACACACTGACAATTGGTGTTGGATTGTGCCACTTTATAAACACTATCCTTTATTTATCAGGTTGTTAAGTTTTCTTCAAATACATCTAATGTTGTAATGTCATCAGGTTAAAGGGTACTATACCGTATTTTGTTACATTTAAACTTGCATTTTACAACATGCATGTGCCATAAATAATTTTTATGCAGGATGCAGTTGGTTTGTTATGAGGATGAGAAGAGACAAATCCGACCGACAAACATTCACATTTATTAATAATAATAAAAATAATGGAATAATCAAGGCGCTCAAAGTGCTTTACAGAGTCCATTATTCATTCACTCCACAGTCACACACTGGTGGTGAAGACGTGGCAGCCATTTGGTACCTTATGGACTCTACAACCACCAAACATTCTCACACCAGTGCCACAGACACTGGAGACAAGGTGGATAAAGGGTCTTGCCCAAGGACACAAGAACAGTATGAACTAGGGAGAGCAGGAAACATTGTTATTCATTGTGTATTCATTGTTATTCATTCTTATATGACACAACCAACAACCAGACAGATATCAGTGTAGACAAACTACACCTGTTGACGCAAGCAACAAAGAAGAAGAACAGTGTCATTCCAATTACCCAGCAGTGAAGATGAGTTTTCAGGAGTGGTAGGGTCCTCATCAAACACTTTTTAGGGCCCAAACTCCAAAAAGACAACCAAATACAAAAACATCCAAACATAAGACCAGACGAGAAAGAGGCAAGTCCACCAAAGCCTCCAAACCCTCACCTTTGCACCCGAAGCTCAGGATGAACAGGTGATTAATGTATCCTGTATTCCACTGACACCTAGCCAGGTTTCAGTTCTTTCTAAAGGACTCACATTTGTCACTTCTGATCATACGCCTTTAATTCTCTAATTAACTGTATGGACTCTAAATTCTTTTTCCAAAAATATTTTTTTTGTTCCAAAACTATTTGTACAAAAAATGTAAGGGACAGCAATAACAGCTTGTTTTGCTTCTAACTACGCTAATTTATACTTTGTACTTTCTGATGTAAATGTTTGCCTGGATAAGATAATCTGGTGGGGTCCATATATTGAGGACTACTTACTTACTTTGGTCTGGGTCTGATGTAGAATAAGTCCAGTTTCACTCATATCTAAACAATACAAACCAAGTCTGGAGTTTTCTTAATCAGAGGTACATTTTCTTGATTTAAAAATTTTCAAAGATTACAATAGTAATTTACACCATATTTAGAAAACCTATGGACCGCAATACTATTCTAAGGCAGATAGCTTTCACCACCCCTGGTTACTAGATAACGTCCCTTTTGATTAGTTCCAAAGACTCCAGAGAGGAAGAGTTTGACCAATCTTTACTAAAGCAAAAACCCTCAATAGAGAGACTATTTAATCAAAAGCAAAAAAGGCAACACCAAGAGTATTTTCTGACCCAATACAGTACAGAAGCCAACCAAATTAAACAAATTATAAGGAAGAATTGTCAAAAGTGACAGACTTGTAAAAAGTCATTTGAAGACACTACAACAAACACCATGGTTAAATGAAATGCAGGGAATTACAGATGTGGCAATTGTAATCATTGTGAAAATATGAAAACTACAAATGTACATGCACATTTGTTATTGTAAATACAGTTCGCCTTGTTTATTGTCACATGGCTTCAGGTGACTGTTTATCTTTTCATCTTTTTGAGTGCCTCAGCCTCCTGTTTATGACAAAGCAAAATAACCTAAACTGAAGAGCACCAAGAGGACATATTATTTCACTTTTTGGTCACATCCAAGTAGCACTCCTTCCTGCTATGTCTAATTAAATATAGAAGTGGTTTTAAATGTACTACATTTAATGTCCTCCAGGCTTAATGCTTTGTGCTCAACACTGACTTAGTCCAGTGACATTTATGAGCCCAGAGGTAAAATGCAAAGCTACTGTGTGAGAGGATTACACAGTCTACAAGTGGCATGTTCAAGGCTATTTCCACCTTGTGTGTTCTCCCTGACAGCGCATATAAAGAGCTTGTATGATATATTGACATCTGTTTGTGTGAAAGGCTCATAAATGAGATTGAATCTTGGATTAACAGACTCGTGTGTGGTTTAGGAGTGTTTATATCAATGGTAAATGCAAAAATTACAAAGTTAAAATGCATAGTAACTGGAATGATATATAGTAACTATTCATAATTACATGTCAACAGTCTGCTTATATCCACATGTCAGACAACTGAGAAGATAACCAAGATGTTCTTCCACCAAAAGAACTTCACTTACAAGACATCTCAGTAAGCATTTTTTTTATAGTATTTCTGTGAATAGATTAGAAATTAAGTATTTAAGTGACTAATTGTAGAATCTTTGTGCAGTGATTCACAGTAATGAGCAGTTTACATGGTTTAGCAGTTTCTGTTTTCAATATCTCTATCTCACTTTTCTTTGTACTTTGCATAAGAAAACACAAGAATTATAAGGTAAATGTTGTTGTATATTGTTCGGGCTGGTTATTATATGGATTTACTCATGTTTTCTCCAGAGTTAACCACACAGTGTTTTTAATCTGACACAGAATGTAATATGGCTTGTAAATACAGCAAACATCCTGTTTTTCCCTGACAGCTAACAAGGAGCAGATCAGCGTTTCATTACTGCTGCTGACACAGTCATAGCATGATCCTACAGTAGACAGATAATGCAATCTGCTCTATAACAAAACAAACAAATGAACGAGGATCTCAATTTTCTTTCTTTACAGTACATGACACATCAGAAAATACCAGTAAAAACTCCAGTGAAGGTGCTGGGTTTGGTGTGAGTGAGTGTGCATGTGTGTGAGCTCTTACTCGGCAGGCACTCTGCATATTTGTACACGCTCGTCTTACTAAGCAGATTTGTGATAAAAGTGCAACGTTGGTTACTCTACACACTATGCACTCTCACAAATGAATGAAGCTGCTCAAACAAAGACTATCTCTGTTCAGAGTTTTCCTTCCGGCAAAAAACGAAGAGACTCTCCATCTTTATCTCTGCTCTTGCGAAGAGTCCTCCCTGCAGCAGCCACTCTCTTCTATTCTAAACACATTTATGAAAACTACTGCTATGCATTGTTAATCACAAGTGATCACAAGTGACAATATGTACTAGTTAACTTGAAAAATGAAAAGAAACACAGACTTAACAAATGTATTGTATCTTACAGTACATTACATAACATATTAGAGTCAATTAAAAGTCACTGATACTACAAAAAGTACAGATTATAAAAACAAGCTCTAAAGAAAATGATATTATGGCAAAATAATCCATATTTGATGTGTATAAGTGTATACAGTTACAGAAGGATATTCTCCTTTGTAGTCATTACTTAACAGTTGAACTCTCCCTTTATGGAGAAAGCACACTTGGTTACCATTAATACAACACTTCTCTATGTTCTAGTTCTTGCAGATACATGAATCATTACCTACAACTTCGAGGGAATGATTGACGCAAAAATACAAGTGTCATATCACTTCTGACTCTAAGTACATTTTTTTAAAGAAATGGACAACACAAATGATTCTGGCACATGTTGATATTTTCACATCAGATCACAATTTTGTCAGTGGTTATTTAACCCAAACCACCCAAAAATGCAATGCAAAAGCATAATGAGAAACAGGCTGCTGATCCAGAGAGTAAATAGTCTAAATTGAACTAAAGCCAAACAGAAATGAAAGAGGGAGAAGTAACAGGTGTAAAGAATAACAAACTATATTTACACTCATCTTTAATACTGCCACTGATCACTTCAATGTTTAGTTACAGAAAAGGGAGCACCATGGCCTTTTTAGGAGCCTAGTTCAAACTACTCGGCTACTTTTATTTGGATTACCAGCACTTTGAACTTGCAGTCCTCAGTGTCTATTTCAAAGCGATAATGTGTTTTGAATATTAAATGTGTGTTTCAGAGCAGCTCTCCCAGAAGACAGGCCGCTTTGTTTGAGAAGCCAGTGCATGTGTCCTGTTCAACCACAGACTGGTGCACGAGACACAGGAATCTATGGCATATGTGAACGCACAGGGGGATAAAAAACACACCAGAGTAATGCAGTGTTAGGGAGGAATGTGAAAGACAGGAAACAAGCAATGACAGCTGATAATTGAGATACCAAACATACGATTATTCAGTGTTGAAATATAACAGAGGCAGAGGAATGAATAAGACAATGCAGCTGAAAAAAGTGCTGACGTTGTTTAAATCCTCAGGTTTTTAAAATATGAATTAGTCCTGGTTTAGTCTTGGTTTTGATCTGGTTTGGCCCTGTTTTGAGTCTTGGTGTACGGTTCAGGTACTGCTTTGAATCTATCATTGCGTCTGATTTTAGTCTGGTTAATTCTTGCTTTAGTCCTAAGTTTAGTCCTTCTTTAAGTCCTGCCTTTGACTCTTAGTATTGTCATAAAATGATCCTTGTTTAGTCAGGGCTTTAGTACATGGGTTATGTCCAAATGTCTTGATTTTTGTCTTTTAGCCCTGATTTATTACTAATGAAACCCGAGTTTATGGTTCAAATAACTTCCATTTAAGTTTGTATCTAGGAACATGTTCATATAAAGCAATGAACAGCAATTATATTTAATCAGATTTTAAATTATAAATGCATGTGAATATCTAACACTGAACTATTTAATGCTGAAAAAAAAAATCATATATTTTCGAGATATCTCTATATTGATCATATTGGGGTACAAAAACATTAAAAACACAGTTGTTGGGCGCCTCATGGCTCACCTGGTAGAGCGCATACGAGCGAGTTCAATTCCCACTTGGGTCATTTGCCCAACGTCCCCCCCCCTCCTCTCACCCTGTTTCCTGTTGAGCTACAGTCCTATCAAACTAAGGCAAAAATAATCTTTAAAGAAAATGTATATATTTTACGGGTATGACTCTTAGACTTCAAATACAGCAATTTAAACACACTATTTCCTTTATGCAGGTGTAAGAGTGAATTTGACTTGGTATGTATCTATTGATTTCATTAATGAGCTGACAACAGAAGAGAGTGGATTCATCACCGGATGACAGAGCTTTGCTGTTCGGCTTATATCCTAGCAACCACAGCCAAGTGGTTGCTAGGACCAGCCGACAGCTGCTGATGTTGACATGGAGGGTAGATTGAATTACTGACTCGTGTGAGGGCCCCTCTCAGTGATTCAACCTACAGCTACCAAGTGCACTGTCCACAAAAAGTATAGTCCAAATAAGCATATTAATGAGCTTATCTTTCACAAGAGGTTTAACAAAAGAAATAATGAGTATATCACAAAGTACTTCAATCATTTACATTATGTAACTTAACCAAACGCTATGATAGGGCTGCGCAAAACTGTAAATCTAGTATCATAGCAATATCAACACACACTAGTGAACCCTTGATCACTTATAGTAGCCTTTAAAATGGGACCCCACTATGTATTATGCTCTCTCACAATAAGCCCATGAATACAGCCCTCCTAATCACAGTACAAGACTTAAACCATGTAGAAATAAACATTTTAAACACGTGGTCTTCTTGGGGAGCTTCAGTGATGGCAACAATTTTCTCCCAGCTGTTTGAATAATTACAGTTATTTCCAAATGACCATATGGTGTTAGTGGTAAAGAAGACTATGTATTAAGTCTTTCCAAACAGGAAATGACCTCAACATGTCTCTATGGAAGCTGGAGCATAATCATTGTCTCGGTGTCTGTCAGCAGATGCTCAATGATGCTCTCAGACGTCACACACCTATCTGAGTGAACAGTGAGCTGGTATTCACTGGCCTTTATTAATAGACTGTGTGCACAAACACTGGACAATCTCTGGTCATTTTAATCACTGTTATGTTTCAGTAACATTAATGTTGCCAAGAGCCTCTGTTGCATTGCAGGATTGTGTACCTTTCACCAAAGAAAGTAATAGAAAATGCTGATAAATATTTAAGTGAGACAGCAGAACCGTCCATTTTCATGAATAGAGCTTGAAGCACTCTTACCATCTCTATCTTGAGTTTCTGATCTTCTCGTCCAGACTCTTCTTTCCTGTCTCTTTACTGGCGTCGTGCTCACTGGTCAGCGTCTCTCCCCGGAGAGACGTGGCCTCTTCCCGCATCCACCTGAGCAGTCCCTCGGGGGTCTTGCGTCCAATTTTCACCTCTAGGTCTTTCAGGTCTGGGACGGCTTCGCTGCTGTTTTCATCCATCGTTTACAAAACTGGAGTGCGAAAAAAGCGAAAGATTACGTCCTTTTAGTCTCTTGGTATTTGTTGTTGTTGGAGTCACTTCCTATAGGCTCGTAGGGCAGGCATCCTATGCGACTCCAGCGGAGTTGGACTGCACCAAGAGATAAACAATCTGACAGCATCAGCACTCACAGAAAATCACATGGAAATCCTTTAAAATTGAGTAATTATCAGTGTAATATCATTTTGACACGAGTTCTTTAGGCGTTAGATTAAAAAAAACGGATTGTCTTCAAGGAAAAACTGTGGAGAAAATCGCCTAATACATGATGTTCCAAAAAAGTCCATACAAAGCCTTTTGCAAAATGATGTTCCGAGTAAGTGCCTGAGCTGTGGACCGGTGGGCTCGTCCAGTCTGGACTGAGGGAATCTTAAAAGGAGCTACATTGCGCAGATTCCACCTGCATGATGACAGCAAGCTGCAACCGCAGAGTGAGCCCATACAGTGCGTAAACCCACGCTGTCAAATGAACCACAGAGACACCGATCCACTTCCTGCAGCCTTCAGATGAAAAGCAACAATTAGGAACACAAGAAATGTCAAAATAAAAGTGTGATGTCTCAATAATGCAGCTGTTTTTCCAACTGTGAGAAACATAAGAGCGACTGCATTGTATTTAAATAAACAGAGACATATCAAAAAACAATATTGAAAACTGTCAAAATTTAACAAAGTAACTAACTATTTATCAAATGCAATGTTTTGTAATTGTTGTTGTTTCGTTTGATACTGATATAGCAAATGTATTTCCTGCAGTAGATTATATACATCATAAGTTCAAGGTCTGTATAAATAGAACAGAATAAAACAATTATATGATGAATAAACACCTTTAATTTAACAAACACTTAAATTAATTGTGTTGGAAGCATTATAGTTGCAATAACTGTATGTTGTTATCTGAAGTGAATAAAACCCATGCAGGATACAGGATAAACCACCATACATGGCATTATCATTTAACTTTTATCATGTGCCACAGACACAGTCCAGTCTCCAGTCAGCCTCTGCCCAAGGTGCTATATGTCAACTCTGATTAAACATGTTCATTTCAGAAACAGACTTTTATGGGAACAGTATAACCTCCAACAGGAAAGGACTCATAACAACACACCCTGCAGCATGGGATTAAAATGGAATTTAGAATTCACTGTTTTTTCAATGTTGTAATGTACTCCTTTTAATAGCTTCTACAAATACCAGATAAATTACAAATTTAATTCAAAAACACACAACTAATCCTATTGGGATTAATGTTAGGCCTTGGAGTCTTTCACTAAAGAAGAATTCACTCGTAGGTTAGATGTAGGGAGAATCTAATTAGTGTAATGTACCATGACAGATGTGTTATTCTAACACCAGCACTCAACGTGACGACTGTCCCCCTGGTCAAGCCCGGACCTCCTTGTGAGAAATGAAATACACTTACAGTGCCTTAATATCAACAATGACAGGTTTTAGTTTAGTGCAACTGTATTCATCTCATTCACCAAGAAAATCCAACACATTCACCAAAAAACAACTCCCTTTAATAAGATCCATATACTGTGGGGCAGTGAGCAAGGTACCAGCTAGGGGACAGAGAAGACAAAAAAGACCAGACATTTAAGAAGCATGTGTTTTATAGGCATACAGATAATAGAAAAATGCCTATTTACTGTATGTGTTTCTGGACATTCAGACTCTAGAGAGATTTGTAGTCTTATCTGCAAAGAGCTGTTTTTAACAATTACTTTGGCTCTGTGAACAATCAGTCAGGAAGTCGAAGAGAAGCTGACTATGGGCAGAAATACAGTTCTAGTCAACACTAATAAAGTGGTTTAGGAAAGCTTTTGAGCCATCAGCTAATTGATTGTCAATCAGTCTCAAAAGTAGACAAGTAAGAAGTCTGCCAAAAGGGACAGCAGGATAATGTTTAATCTAAATGCACACATTTAAAATTGTTGCTTTTGTTCTTATAAGGGCTACATACAATAATGTTAAATCATCTGCTAATTATGTAAAAAAAAACTAAAAACAAAAACAAAAAATCTGGTTAATGTCTGACACTGCACTGAAGTATAAAGTCTAGATTAATTAGACCCTTATGTGTTTGTGTGATCCTATGACCTTTTGAATCTATTGTCACATCTCACAAGGGGACCTTAAGTCCCTGCTGAGGTGCTGTTACTGTATGTAGAAACTACATTTCTATTTCAGTTTATCATCTTTGTGGTTAAAGCACAACTGAGATGTAGACTTTTCCTTGCAGCAAACAAGCATCTGTAACCATTATCCTACCACGCAATCAGAGTTCAGGCTGGTTTCTAAGATGACCACCATAGCAACGGGCAATGAGAGAAGAGCATTTCAGATTTCTGCACACCCACATGATACAAATAGAATATGCCACCCACTGGGACTTGAGGTTATACAGAGTGATTACATCTTGACAGAAGAAGGTAGACCGTTCAGCTCTGACCAGAATCGGGCAGATGTGAGTCAGAGCACGGTTTCCTGTTTTAGACCACATCAAACAAGAGCATATTAGGTAAAGGTCTACCCCTCTCTGTCCCCGGACCGATGAGATGATGGTCCATTGCAGCCAACTCATGTGCTCAATGACTCTGCTCCTGGCATAACAACCTGCAGTTTTCTTCTGAACTGGACAAAATTTAACTGAGAAAATGTATTAATCAACTAAGAGCACATTGTTATGGCAAAAAGACATCATCTAGGCTTTGATGAGATTGTTCAGATCATGATGTCAAGCCATATCCAATCACATAGAGGCATAAAAGGCATCAATCTTGAATAAGGGAAGATCCCAATGGCTGTAGATTTACACAGCTCAACATTGAAGCAATGGTGGCTTTAAATGGGAAAGAGGCTATTTCAGCACTGGTTACGTCTGCTTTTCCTGTGATGCAAAAAAAAATATATATTTTTTATTCATTGCAAAAATATTTGCAATGGTAAACACTGAACTCTAAAATGTTTCAACATTTTGGTACTTTTTTTACTGAAGAGGATTAGGGCCACTGTGTTTTGAGGGTAGAAGTCTGAGAATAAAGTCAGAATCCAACACTGCTTCCCGATCCACTGAGCACCAGCCCCTTATGGTTCCTCTTTTAAACGACTCTTTTTGCCTTTTCTTAATATTATATTTTACTATCAACTGTCCATGTGTCTCTCCTCTTGGTGCTGACAAAAGTCCTTCCCATCATACGGACAAGACAAGTGAGTTTCACAGACAGATATTGATTGTCAGTCTGCAGGAGACAGTGGTTTGTCTGCTAATGTACACTCCACTAATGGAAGGTAAGTGTTTGTGGCATGCGCTGATGCTTGTGTCAGCAAAGACTTTTTTATTTTACAACCAACAACCGCAAGAAGCATCCAACTACTGAGTCTGCAGAAGCACAATGTAACTTTATCTAATTGGCTGATGATGTCAATTAAGCAGCATGCACTTGTGTTAAATTTGCCCGAACAGTGTTTTCACACAATTTACTGTATGTTTCCACATTTTTTTGCAAAAGTGGAGGCAATTAAACCAAAGAAAACACTTGCACTTTCTGCCTTTTGGTCAAAGTGGAAAACTCAAGAAACTAAACAAACAAGACACATGCAGCTGACTCAGTAACAGCCCAGAATTGATAAAATACCACATGTTTACTGCATCATTCCACCAATCACATTCAGGATAATGATTATAATGAGCTACAGTTGCACAGCACCACTTATTTCCCCCATAAGCCTCAATGTCAGGACAGCAAGTCCTCAAAATTATGATGTGAAATATCACCACAGGCCTCAGTGTGCTGGGAGAGAAAACCACTCATCCCAACTGAAATCTTAAGAACCATCTTCAGACATCATGTCACCACTGGAGGTCCCGGAGACGACCACAGGACGAGCCAAAACACACAAAAACAATTACAAAGTTCATTAAGTTATAAAAAGCTACATTTAGCATTTAACATAGAATTAATTATTTATTCATTTAAAGCAGAACCTTATACATGGTTTTGTCTATTTTGCACAATGCAACAAGTCTCTCAGGTCTTCTCAGTGAATCTCAACAATCACAAGAAGCACAAATCCACTGAGCCTGCAGAAGCACGTATTTACGTTATTGGCTGACAATGTATGTAAATTAAGCAGCATGTACTTGTGTTAAATTTCTGTTTATTGTAAAACTCCTGCTCCTTAAAAAAACTGACTTTGCAATTAAATCTAAGCTATGATAAGTTTGGTTTCAAGTTGCCAATTTTTGCACTAGCATTTTATCCGACAAACAGTACCATTAATTATTCTTTCCTAAAATGAGATAAACATGCTAAAAAACATCACCATGTCGTCGTGTAAACAACTCTGACAGTTTTTAGGACGTTCCCAGACAAAGGAATGTGCACAGCCATCTCCGGAACTGGTGGCTACTGTGGAGTGTTTTTACTTGAGGGGTCACATACTCGATGGGACGCTGATGGAAACAAACAAGAGGGCAGAAACAGGCCGTGGTGTTCCCACAGAGTGACGTAATCCACCATGGCTCAAGGTCAGCAGAGGCCAGGCTTTAAGAGAGTCGTTTCTTGAAGTTATACCCAAATGGTGCAGGATACAGCCATCTGCTTTGCGTTAACAAGACTGGGTGTGCATGTGTGCACTCGGCAGGGTCCCAGCATGCAGAGCAGGTTATTGTCACAGACACTGTTTAGTTTAGTTTATTAAGTACAATCTGTAGTTGTTTATTGTGTTAAGTGTACAGAGAAATTGTTTGGGCTGGGATGACTCTGATATTTCTGCTTTTTAGAAAAGTATAGTCAGTGTGGAGTGTGGGTTTCCTCACTGTGGGTTTTCTCTGGGTATGCTGGCCTTCTCAAACCAAGAGACAGTATATGTACAGGTGAACGGAGACATTTAAATTGCCCATAATCACTGTGAAAGTGAATGGTTGTCTGCCAGGGTTCGGTTCTAAGTGTTAGCCATTAGCAAATAACTGGAAAAGGATGAGATGGGCTTAAGCCACCTGCAACCATCAGCTGTAGAAATCAATCAAATAATGACTGAGCAGTAATGCAATCACATATAAAGATGACTGAATGTCTGAATACTGATTCAGTATTGAACAGCCTATCCCTATACATTTACTCTGCAGGTGTCTTCCATTCATTGCTGTCATGAAATCTATAATACTGTATGTGCCTCCCACTTTTTAAGGGACCAAAAGTAATGGGACAATTGGCTGCTCAGCCGTTCCATGGCCAGGTGTGTGTTATTCCCTCATTATCCCATTTACAAGGAGCAGATAAAAGGTTCAGAGTTCATTTCAAGTGTGCTTTTTGCATTTGGAAACTGTTGCTGTCAACTCTCAATCTGAGATCCAAAGAGCTGTCACCATCAGTGAAGCAAGCCCTCATTAGGCTGAAAAAACAAAACAAACCCACCAGAGAGATAGCAAAAAACTTTAGAAGAGGCCAAATCAACTATTTGGAACATCCTTAAAAAGAAAGAACGCACCGGTGAGCTCAGCAACACCAAAAGACCCAGAAGACCACGGAACACAACTGTGGTGGATGACCGAAGAATTCTTTCCCTGGTGAAGAAAACACCCTTCACAACAGTTGGCCAGATCAGGAACACTCTCCAGGAGGTAGGTGTATGTGTGTCAAAGTCAACAATCAAGAGAAGACTTCACCAGAGTCAATACAGAGGGTTCACCACAAGATGTAAACCATTGGTGAATCTCAAAAATAGGAAGGCCAGATTAGAGTTTGCCAAACAACATCTAAAAGCCTTCACAGTTCTGGCACAACATCCTATGGACCGATGAGACCAAGATCAACTTATACCAGAGTGATGGGAAGAGAAGAGTCTGGAGATGGAAAGGAACTGCCCATGATTCAAAGCATAGCACCTCATCAGTGAAGCATGTGGTGGTAGTGTCATGGTGTGGGCATGTATGGCTGCCAATGGAACTGGTTCTCTTGTATTTATTGATGATGTGACTGCTGACAAAAGCACCAGGATGAATTCTGAAGTGTTTCGGGCAATATTATCTGCTCATATTCAGCCAAATGCTTCAGAAATCATTGGACGGCGCTTCACAGTGCAGATGGACAATGACCATTGTCGCATACTGCGAAAGCAACTCAAGAGTTTTTTAAGGGAAAGAAGTGGAATGTTAAGTCAATCCCCTGACCTGAATCCGATTGAGCATGCATTTCACTTGATGAAGACAAGACTGAAGGGATGAAACCCAGCGTCTGGTGATGTCTATGTGTTCCAGACTTCAGGCTGTAATTAACTGCAAAGGATTTGCAACCAAGTATTAAAAAGTGAAAGTCTGATTTATGATTGTTAATCTGTCCCATTACTTTTGGTCCCTTTAAAAGTGGGAGGCACATATAAAAAATGTTGTAATTACTACACAGTTCACCTGATTTGGATGTAAATACCCTTAAATTAAAGCTAAAAGTCTGCAGTTAAAGCACATCTTGTTCGTTTCATTTAAAATCTATTGTGGTGGTGTATAGGGCCAAAAAGATTAGAATTGTGTCGATGTCCCAATATATATGGACTTGACTGTACATTCAAAAGAAAAACAACTTTAAAGAATAGTGACAGGTAATTAGCAGAAGGATACGGCTACATACTGTATATTAGCGTCCCTTTGGGACACACTTCTTTCTTTACAATAAGTAATTTTATACATGGCACACAGTCTTACTGTGCATGCAGTATTTGCAAATTGCTTTTAGCTTGGAAAACCTTGAGAACAACAATAGATCTAAACATTGCCAGAACATTTAATTAGTTACTGCACTGTATAATGTCATGATTGAGAATTTACAGTTCAGTATATAGGATAAACTTTAAAGTGAAATCCTGAAGAATATATTAAATAAGTCTAGGATCTTGAAGTAATACACTATTTCTAATATATTGTTGAATTGATAACAGTCTTGCGATACCCATTTAAAAAAATGTCTAGGTAGTTATATTTAAAAGTAATGGAAATTTAAGCTTCAATTCTTCAAACTTTTGCAAATGTGTCTGAGTATTTCGGAGAAAAACATTATGACTGCAGTAATATTACATTGCTGCACTGGTTTTTAGAGAGCCGTAGTATAATGGAGCTTTCCTGTAAAGCATTAGAGGCATGTAACACACCATAAAGCCACAGTCTTCTCCACGGCGGACACAGCTCATGTAGAAGGCACGGTCAAATGGTCACTGGTGTTAATTCATATCTGACCTTATTCCAAGAAACTACCCTGTCCCGTGTGGTACTCTTGCTTCGTCTGTGCTTCAAATGAACAGTAAAAGATAGCCCAGTGATAAAAGAGACTCCTGGCTTAAAACCTACTGGGTCTGTGAGCAGGTCAAAGGACTAGTTCCACAGAGGGGGAGGACAGAAAATGGAGAACAATGTGAGAGAAGCTCGGGGTGATGCCTCGCCACATGCCAGTACAGGACCTAGGACCAATTAGACTGTAATTGAATGTTGTAGTGAAAGGGGGCCATTTCACCCTGTTAGCCAGAGACAAGCACGCTTTGTGACATACGTATGGACTGAACCAGAGGCATTTCACTCATTCGACCCACTTACAACAGACAAGGGCTGCCTCCGGTCGCTTTTTACCCTACCCGAGTTTTTACCCTACAAACAGGTCAGCTAAAGAGCTTTCCCTTGCAAATTATTTGGGTTCTGTTAGAGTTATGCAGTCAGTAGATACGGGGTAACGAGTCAATCAGTACAAGTATTTGATGAGGTTTTGTCCTGGTAGCACAGAGAGGATAGACTCTATCCTAGAGGAGGTTTGTCACCATTGAGCCTGGGTGACCTGGTTGTTATTGTCCTCTCATTCAGCAAGAAATACCAACAGAGGAGCGAGAATATGACGGTCAATAGGCTGAACAACTGATGAATATAGGTTAAGTATTGGAACAGATCTTTTGAGTTCAAAAAAGTGTAGCGACAGTGAAGCAACTTACAAAATATGTCTAGATTAGATTTTGTATGTGTGAATGTAAAGTTTATTTTGCTTTACAATTTGTGTACGCAGGAGAGTAGAGTAGTTGTTTTATCAAAGTTATTTTAAGACTATATGCTCAGTTAAAAGTGTAATGTTTAAAATGTACTTATGGAATGAACTTTTTGCAATTGTCTATCTTAGACATTTCAAAAAAGCAGTCCATTACTTTATGTTCTTACAACAGAATGGACAAAGTGAGCCCAGAACTAAGGACAGCTAAAAACTGCACACTGCACACTTAAACAAAAGTAGTCTAGTTGGCATCTGGGTGTGACTTTAACGCGTGAAATTGTTTCCAACCAAAAGTGACATGTGCAACTGAAGCAACAGGCAGCCGTTAATTTCCAAAGCATGCTCCAAGCCAACCAATGGGGCAAATCCAGAAACGTGAGTGTTGATTTAAAGCAGATAAAGGGCGACATCATTGCTCCATGGAATGTGAATGTCACTTTTGGTGTTATACCAGCAGTATCCAACCAACTTCCTGTGAATGAAGTTACTTATTTTTTGATTTTGGCTAGTCTTCAGGTTAGCAAGCTCAAACAAGTATGTACAAAAATAATATCCAAAACTAACAACAAACAAAACCTACGCTAAGCCTAGCCTCCGTTTGGTTTCTACAGTCAACTGCAGCTCACCTGTCATTGGCTTTGATTTTATACAGCGCTTTACCACCTTGTAGGCACTCAAAGCACTTTACATTAAACTTCCATTCACCCACCAGTGTTACAGCTGGAACACCACTGGAGGCAAAGCAGGTTAAGTCTTGTCTTGCCAAAGGACAGAACAACAGTCTGTGGGGAGAGCGGGAAATGAACCGCCAACATTCCGGTTAAAGGCCCTGTAGTCATGCAGAGGGCATATTTGCATTGTTTTCTCACTTCTGATTTGAGCTCAGCTGGCTTGAAAGTTACTTGAAATGACACAATCCAATCAGATAAAGCTGATAACAGGTATTAGGCAGTTCACATGTTTACAGTTGTCTGAGAGAAATGGGGTAAGAAAGTGGTAACTTATCTTCTTAAATCCTCAGCAGAAGGGCCCCTGAACAGGGTCCAGGGGTCAGCAGCTTCTGTGTACATTCACTCAGCCTCTCAGTCTGTCTGCACTTACTACGACTGATACTGTGGAAACTTTAATCATTTGCCAAAGTAACTTCTCAAAATCCATATTCAGTCAATCTCACTATCACTTTCTTCTATCAATTTTTGCTTTACATTCCTGTGATATCTGTCTTACTTAAAATGCTTTGAGCCAAGAATTGGATCAAGTTATCGATTGAAAGATGTGGTATATTTTCCACGTTTCCGTTGTAGGAGTGGAGCGCGCTGTCGACTTGCCACAATCCGATCTTTGTTGTAATGTAAGGCCTTCAAAGCCTGCATGGATAAACATCAGTAGCTAAAGCCCTTCATGATTGCTGCACAAATTAATGCCAAGCGATCAATGAGGGATTTACAATGTTAAGCTGCTAAGTCTTTCCCTGATGCCCATTAACCGAGCTGATGGCAGCAGCCGGAGCATGAGCATAAAGTCCCTCACACAGAAACACAATATGGTCTGGCTAGTGGCTCCTATGATAATGTCTTGCTGGACATTTCCTAAACATACTTTTAATTTTAACTCATGAGTATCAGAAGGAAAAATACTTTTACTCATAACATTTCAAAATACACAAATGAGCAAGAATAACTTTTGGCTATTGTGGGTAACACTCCTGAGTACTCCAGTTTCTCCCATCATCCAGCAGTAGAAGTACCTGAGTTGTTTTTTTACTTACACTATCTAAATGTAAGTCAGTAATATTAGTGTAAAAGTACTCAACCTGGCCTGCAATCTGATCTCATGTTTTAAGTGGCCTTTTACATCTTACCAAATATTGTGCAATGGAAAAATGTATACACTATAGAAGTAAACAAAATGCATCACACAGTATCCAAAAATGTGTCTATTTGTACATTCAGAATACAGCGTTGAATATTCTTGAAATATGCTATTGTTACTATTTTTGAAGACTGCGCTCATCGTCTCGGATATATTTTTTATCCTGCCTCCAACAAAAGTCTGATCCAATCACTTCCAGATGACACAGCATCCAACTGGGCGATAAATCACTGCAGACATCCAGGAATTGTTTTTGAAGAAAAGGGTCTCACACAGATATTTCCGGGACGTTAACATGCTTTCTGTGAAAATACACGTTCTGACGCAAACTTTTAAAAGAGCCTATAAGAATTACATTATACGATGGCTGTAAGCTGTTGTGTATAATTTTAACCTACATTGTAGCGTCATTCATGTTTTAAATATCTAAAAAATATGAATTCATTAGTACATTATATCCTAATATGGAAGAGATGCTGATTGAAACACAATCTTCAAAAGGGAGGTTGTAGTCAGTGCTTATAATATTATTTTTCAATAGAGTCCTTTTCTCACTAAATCCGAGTCTTTGGAACAGGATTAGTACATTTCACAGATGCTTTGTTTACCGTCTTGGTGGGAAAGTGTTGTTAGACAGAGCTCTGTAGACCTTTCACATGTGCAGCATTTCTCCGGTGGGCCACTTTACCTCATGACCCACACTTAAGCTGCTTCTGCTGCCACAAACCAGGAAGAAAGTGTTCTGGTCTCTGCTGAGATTTCAAGAGAATCTGGGTCACTGGACTAGAAAGCATCACTCTTCACCAGTTTTTAATATTTTAGCACAGATATTATACTTTGATGAATGTAATGTCTGCATATGGAATCAAAACAGTTGTCCAAAGGTCTTCATAAAGCCATTAATCTAAGTCATTTCCAACAGAGCTAAGGATATAACTCTCCAGATTGGACACACTATTCCTGGAAATGTCTTCATATTTTCACATTTAGAGTTTGTCAAAAACCTGCAGTAGCTTGGCAGGTCAAGTCCTTCTTTAAGGATAGTGGCAACAAGATTCAGTTACATTTAGAGCTTTTGTGCCCTCTTGTGTTTGCAAAACGTAAATACACCCAAATGAATTGTAGTTGCCATGTAGTATTTTAAATATATTATGCGTTACATCAATGTTAATTATGTGTTTTTATCTGGACTCTTGTATTTTTCTCTATTATATAAGGCTGTCTGAAACAAAACACTGGCTGCCTCTCAGCAACATATTATGTAAGTATTTTTATAACCAGCACAACACAGATATAACTCATGCATGTATTTTCCACTTGCCCTAATATGGGTTTGTCTCTGTATTATTGCTCTAGTCTGTTTTGTCAAACTGGGGGTGTGCTGACAACAAGCTTCTGCAGGTAATAATCTGTCTATATGAGCTTAACAGAAGCACATCTACAAAGTAGTGAATGATTTATTAAAATGTTGTCTTCCATAAATGAGCCAAAATGTTTGAACATATAATTTATACAGTGATTCAACAGTATTTAAATAGCTCATAAAAATCATGTAATTGTCTGCTTCAGTTACATTATGCATTTTCACATTATAACCACAAGAGGTTAGCACATCATTATGGTTCACACTGTCTGGCTATGGATATCAGCATTACACATTATTGAGAAGAAAGTAGTAATCTTCTCTTGTAAATCAAGTTCTTGTAATAGAACACAGGATGCATGTTCACAATAAATACTTTATTTTCACGGTTAGAAATATATACATATCTTAATAAACAATAAACTCTTTTATTAACATTATGTTTTCCTGACTTTTCTTTCATTAGCTGTTCCTGTTTCACATCGGACGGTGGGTCCTCAATAAAGATTCCTGACACTGAAACTTGATATCACATTTCTTAAACACTTAAATTCATTACAGCACAAATTACAAAAAGGACATTCTTTGGATTGGTAAGTAGTTTAGCCAGATGCTGATGCAAGAGTTGATGACAAAATGGCCAAAAAAAAAAACAATATACAACTTTTCTTTTTTTTCACATGAAAACTGTAAAAGCCAGTGTAGATTTTCCTCAACAACTGAATGTGCTTTAGGGAACAACTGTGCAGACCTCTCAATTTCTGCACAATTAGTCTTTCCCTTTGCATTTTACTGGACAGAAGCAAATTTACAGTTCAACTTGCCCATAGTCTACAGTGTAAGCAATATATAGACCCGCCCCAAAAAAAAAAAAAAAAATATATGTAACATGTTTCAAGCCTTAAAAAACAAACAGCTTTATCAAGTCTTACATTTCTTAGCTAAGAAGAGCTCAGTTTTCTCAGCAGGTTATCTCAGTAACCAGCAAAGGACAGAGGAACATTTTGGTTTTAACCCCAAAAGAAATAAATGCCACTAAATGAGGCTTGTCCCTTGCCCCTTGCCACAAAACGCAATAGCAGCCCTGATGAAAATACATTTGGACTCACAAATGGAGGTATTTTTACATTCATCGTGTTTTGATGGAAAAGAGTAAATTGCTTTGGTAAATGCTCAACCACACAATGTGTTTAATGGTGCACATTTTACTTTGATCCTGTCACACTTGGGGCTTGGCTTCATGGGAATGAGCTGTGAACAGAGCAGTCCTGAACTGAGGCAGGTACAGAGGGGCCACAGACAAGACACCTGTCGACACAGAAAGCAACTCAATTTTCTCGTTTGAGTCTTCATTATCAAGTAAAGGATATGAACAGTCCTCTCTGTTTAAAACAAGGTTTTTTAACAGCTGACTTTTTGTCTCGTTATGTTCTTCCTCGCTCTCATCTCCTGCACACTTCATTCCTAAATAAAACAAGTCCTTTTCATGTTTAATTTCCTTGTCATCCTCTGGTTCGGATGATTCAGACAGTTCCTCCACAGAGTTGTAGGAGCAGGAGCGCCGGTTATCATCCATCTCTCCTTCTCTGCAGCTGTCCAGCTCCCACAGTGCACCATGAAGAGATTCAGAAATGTCTGAATTGTTGGCAGAGAAATTTCCCTCATCGCTTGAGCTGCAGCCACTGCCGTCCCTAAAGTGCTGCTTACTTTTGGGGTCAGTGAGCAGCACAGTGGCGTATGTGACTGACGACTGAGCAGAACTGTCTGTACAGTCAAATATTTGTTCTGGGAGTGGATCTGCAACCTCTGGGTTATCAATATTTAAACTTAAAGAGGGACCTCCCACCAACAGCCCCTCATTGTCCTGGGCCTGTGTTTGAACATCTTTAGGATCAAACCCTGAAGGAATAGAGACAGTAGTAGTGGCAGGTTCAGAGCTGAGCAACACCAGTGGGGGTTGGGCCAAAACTGAGAAGTCAGCTTTGTCCAAAATGACAACTTTAGAGATTCTTTCAGCAGGAAGCAACAGAGGCCAGGCTGTAAGTCTTTCTGGAGATCGGAAAAGCTGGTCAAATGAGTCCACCTAAGAGAAGAAACATTGTTTTACCTTCTGAGTGAACTGACCTACCATTCGAAACACAGAACACAATGGAGGACAAAGCTATCTACAGGCAATGGTACATCTAAAAGTTCAAGCAAGGCAATGTCTAAAGGTTACATGTTATTCTATAAGCTACACCAACCCGTGACATCATTTCCAGGTTATTTTCCACAAATAAACCAAGCCCTATAAAAACTCCAGCCCCCGTCAAATAGTTCCCTTCAACTGTCTGATGTCATCATTTACAGTAATCACTCAATCTGAATCATCTGAAAATGTTATTATTCAAATGTGCCCTTTTTGACGGTTTTGTTTTTGCACTTGGTGTTTTGTTTCAATATGGCATGTAATTGTATTAATTCTTAAGGTTTTATTTACTTGTGATGTCACACACTCAGGTGTTGTCCATCTCTAATAATAAAAAAGGGGAAAGGAAGTGCTGGAAAACACATCCAGAAGAAGGCTATTTGTTGGCTGCTACAAGTGGGAAATTTAAACCAAGCACGCAATGTTTTTAATGTTTTTCTATAAGAATTAGCCACATAAAATAAAGTACTCCAGGTATTTGACAAGTGCCTTGGTTTTTCAACTTTTTCTTGAAAGAAATTTTGTTCCCAATACCACAGAGCACCTTCTATACAGAATAACCATCATACTGAAACTCCCTGAGCACTTTGGACCTTCCCTTCTTTGAACTATATCTGTGCCAGCCAGTCAAAGTCAAAGTCTTTCGGAAAAAAACAAACAGCAAAAGGGCAAAGTGAGGTTAATAAGCCTGACTCAGAGGACATGAGCCATAACGGAGGTATTGTAAACATTTTGGGTGAAGACTGTTTAAAGAGAAAAGTATTGTTTGTTTTGCTTACTTTTCTGAAATCAAGTCCTTCGGCCCAGGAGCACTTGTTCGGGTTAGGCACATCCTTCCAAACAATTTTCTTCATCCTATAAACAAATAAATAAGCTTTTTGACATTGCATTTTGACCTTTGCTGGCATCTATTTGCCTTCCTTGTTCGCAGCCTTACTCCCGTGCCTCCTATTAGTCAACATCAAGTGTAATTACACTTCTGTGACCTGTTAAATGTCACTCTTCAAAACTGCCTATATGAGACCACAACACCATCTATCCTGTCTTGTAGATGTCACAGCAACACAACTCTGGAAATAGCAGTGCTGCAGAGCTGTAGCAGAATAATAATCAATGAGATAATATAGCTTACTGTTTCTGAGTAAGGATCACAGTGATCAACAACACGACGAAGAGAAAAGAGACGATCATCAGGAGCAGGTATGGGTCTCGTCTCACAGCTGCAAAATGAACAAAGTATACACACATTAAACAATCTTTGAATTCCAGAATTTTCTGAGTGCTATTAAAGTCCATTCTTAAGCAAATATACACCATTTTCATCGATTTATAAGCACTTTTTCCTCACTTCTTTATTTCACACACATAAAGCATAACTCTGTACAAGCGCAACATTTTATTTAATACATAAAAAAAAGGCTACATAATAAAAATTGTAAATATTTATATTTATATGCATGGTACAGATGTGTTGTAGCCCTATGTTGTGCATTTTACAAGCACAATCAAGGTCTGGCAGCATTTCAGAGATAGATGGATTCAATTGTATAACATTTATTTAGCACTAGAGCACTAGAGTATTTAACACTGTAATATTGTTCAAACCTTTGGTGTGTACAGGTTCCCCTTCACCATCAGCAAACACAGGATACAAGGAGAAGTCATACTCCTCTAAACTGAAGAAATTCCCTGGGGAGATCAGTCACAAGATAAGGCTTTGCATTTGCCTTAAGGTTTACACAAAGCAAACAAAACAACATGTTACCTTTTAAATAGACTGGACTGTCACTATAGTGCAGCCTCTTCCATGTTTGTCCTTTGTGATGCTCTGCCTGTTTGTGCGGAGACCACTCGACCACCATGAACTGAGGCACTGAGCCATTGTCCAGCAAAGTCCAGGACAAAGAAACGTAGCTGTCGTTGACAACCAACACATGGAACGAACGCAAACAGCGGCCTGTAATGAGAAAAACATGACTGATTATTCAAGACTTTTCCTAAAGCAAACATGGCACCCAAAGGACTATTTTATGCAATGCAATTCTTGTTTATTTAGAAGTCGTTATTATGAACAACCGAGCCACTACTTCTGACTCACTGCCTCTTGACAAGTTCATTGGTAAATAAACATAATAAACTTCATTATCGCCGAGGGTTGTTGTCGAAATAACCTCAGCCGTTTCACTCAGATAGGCAAGGCAAGGCAATTTTATTTATATAGCACAATTCATACGCTGGGTAACTCATTAATATAATACTTATAACACTGTGCAGCACTAAAAGCTGCAGTGCCTTGATTAGAGCTTTAATGTACGCTCCGGAGGTACATTTTAACCTGAGATGATTAATGGTTGTCACTGTCCTCAGCAACAGCACATCTTGCTATTACACATTACATAACAATAATGAGCTATGAACATGTTTTTAGGAAGTAATTAGGAAAGGATACAAGAAAAATATGACTAGATGATATATCACGTTTAAAAAAATATAAAGTATGACTTCAGAGATATGTCAAATAATAAAGACTTTGGTGCATGGTGACATAATTTATTTAGCAATTTGGTTTATGTGTTAATTTTACTCAATTGTTAAGGTTACTCAATAAATGATTCAAGAAAGAATCAAATTATCTTCAAGGTGAGAACAGACTGTAGCTTGCTTTTCAGGCAATAATTGAACTATTTAAATGGGTTATGTAAGTTTAACTAGGTTATGATAATCATGATAATGCAAGACCCTAATAAGTTAAATTACCAGTTAAAATTATTCTGGGCTGAAATGTAATTGCAGAACGACTGCACATCTGAACACTGTTATTTGAAATAAAAGGGTCTCTAAATAAAAGGGTCTCACTCACGTCTGACTTGTCGATTCAGCGTCATGTTGAAGTTGTTTGTGGAGAATCCGAGACTATTGTAGGTCTCTACAGTCACTGTCTGGACCTCTTGGTTCCAGTCAAAACTGTACGAGGATTTAGGGGGAATCTTTTCTGTCCCAAAGTCTTTTTTTAAAAAATGGCGCTTGATTATGAATCCCTCCACACAGTAGGAGGGCCCTGATATCTGAAGATCCTATACAACAGAGGATAAACAAACTTTAGACTATGCTTTAAAACAATGTAAAAATATCTTTGTAACAGTTTTTGTACCTCAAAAAGCAGAGTCACTCTAGTTACATTTTTGTTAGCATCATCAGAAAGTCTTCTCCAAAAATCTGGGCCCCGCTCTGGAGCTGGGGAGGACATGACACCTGTTACCTTTGTGGTTTTATGCAGATATCACAATGCCAAAATTCAAATAATACAGTATAAGAGCTATGTTTATTTAAATTATATTCCACCAAGCTGCATTTCTGGATTTCAACACTGTCTCTGTGGTGTTGAACTGTACCTTGGCTGTTTTGAGGGACAGACTCGACCGTTTTGCTCCAGTCACTCCAGAAGCCAATTTTGCGGATGTGCTGGCAGCGCACTTGAACAGCGTACAAACCGCACATGTCCGGCACGGAAACCTCATCCCGGGGAACTAAAACTGGAGCTTGAACCTGCAAGTGGCACAATTTTTTAATGCTATCTTTTTTCAATAATATGTTGGTGGTTGTTTTTTACCTTGAATTCAATAGTGAAAGTAGAGAGATAAAAAATACGAGTGCAACGAGGACAAGAGCAGATGTACTGAACGGAAAGTGAATGCAACCAGGTGAGCCATTACGATGCCCCAATAGAAAAAAAAAGTATAATTACAAATAACTTCCATTATATAAGGTCCCCATCTGTTTTCTTTTTGTTCAATATAAGATTGAATCTGAAGTTTGAACTCATTCTAAGAAAACGCTATTGATTGTCCACATACAATTTCAATTTTTTTTATTTCAGAGGACATGAGAAAAATAATCTGATACATGGTCAGGACAAACTGGCCTCTCAGACTATGTTGAAAAAATGTTTTTGTTTTGTATTTGTCTGATAAATGGACATAGTATTAATTGTGAATAGTCTAACGTACCGTCCACGGTGGCTTAATTGTCACAGTGGGCAATGAATAATACCCAAACTGACACTGGAGCCCCTCGGCCGGCAGTGACGGAGGTTGCCATGTGACTGCGAGGACACCAGTGCTTTGGCTCACTGCCGTCACATTAGTGGGTGTGTGTGGTTTCACTGCAGAGATTAACATGAAGGTCACTACATTAAGTACGTTTTAAAGCTACAATATTAAGATTTTACATGGAATATGTGTAATGATTTTGTACCGTGGTCTATGGGAGACACGTAGATGGGTTTGGACTTGATAGGACCCAGAGGGGAGTCCATCTCAAGCCACAGTTTGTAGCAGTTCGTCCTCAGCGGACGAATAGTGCAGGACTTGTGCGACTGTTTGACGCACATGGGCCCCAGCTCTCCCACTTCTTCCCCGGCTCTATCTTTCGCCTCCAACACATCGCATGACAGGTCAGCCCATCTGCAGGGAGGAAAGATTTTATTCCATCAAAAATCTGATTTCTTTATTCACTGATCTGTTTTTAAAATGACTTGTTGTCCGGTAAAGGCAATGTCTACAGTTGTGTTTTCTAAAATTTCATAATGTTTTGCCAAATGTTTGCTGAAAGGTGCGATCAGTGTATGATTAAACTCCACTAAAATTCTCTCTAGTGTGGCTTTATAGGTAATTATTGTCATTATAATTTACATAAAATTCATGACTTTTTCAGGGTTTTACATTTCTATGCAAATCCTGAATATTACTTATATCAGATTTGGTAATAAATAAACATAATTAACCAAGTCACAAAAAACAGAAATATACAATATATACAAATATACAACCACTCTTTCTTCTTACCTGGATTTTAAATCGAGGACCGTCCACTCTAAGTTCTTCCAGCTACAGTCCATTGCATCAATATCTCCATTTGTCTGGCAGTTTATATCAATAGCTGCACCTAAAATCAAACAGCACATTAACATTTACTGAAACATAAACAAGCATTTTCCTAAACAAGCTCCTTCTGGTGTTTTTTCCGTTTACCTCAGGTAAACGGAAAACAAAACACCCAACTCACCTTCAACATCGATTTGGCTGTAGGGGATAACAGAATGCTTGGAACACTGCAGCACGTAATACATTCGGATTTCTGAAACCTGCACTGTGATTTGACTCACCTATGAAGAAAACCAGTTATAAATGCTTTTTTACAGTCTGCAGTTTTGTAGACGTTCACAAACAGCTCAAACAACTCAATCCAGCTACTTAGCATAAGTATATTTACTTACCCATTGGTTGACAGGGTAGTACTGGCTGCTGTGAAGTGGTTCCTGCAGATTTAGAGTCCATATAGCTGTACTGGCATTGAAGTTGTGGTCATTAAACACACAGTAGACGGTTATGTTCTCACCAGGCCGAGCCTTTACTCTCTCAGGTATGTAGCTGACAGCTGAAAAGTGAAAAACATAAAATGTGGAGTCAGACAGTTGTGCGAAAGATAATTTTCCATTTGTTTTTGCAGTAATGATTGTCCTGCAATATAAAAACAAAATAAAAATGAAACTCAGCCAAACAATACTGCGTCATAACTATTCAGTTTTTCCAAGGATTTTGAAACTTTTTTTTTATGACGCTTCTGTGGTCTGAAAGGATGTAAAACTACCTTTTAAGTAAAATGTCAGTGCTCGTTCAGGCAATCAAAACAGAAAAAAACCCATCAGTACAACAACATTCATTTCATAAATACATTTGAAAAGTAGAGATGTATCCTTTTTACTTTGTTGTTTGGAAAATAGTCTCGGAGAGACTCAATTAAAAAACTTTGCAGTATGAGCAAAGTTGGGAAATATTTTATCTGCACATAACTCTGCTTAAGCGTCAGGTATACAGCATAACACAAGGCACTTGAAAAAAAAGCATATGAAATATTTGTATGATTAATAAATATATAAAGTAATAGTTCAATATCAGACAGTGCTGTTTTTTTTAACTTCTCACTTGTTATTTGTTCAAGAGAAAGTGGTATTGGGCCATAACAGAATGTAATTAAACACAAATATCAACTGCTGGTCTAACTTCTTTATTTTTGGTGTTATTCTTATAAATGTTGTTATGCTCATATCCTTTCAAAACACATTCATTTGAAATCATGTCTGAGGCGACACACTGCTCTTAGGACTGATTTAAGAGTATTATTGACAATGGCCATGCTGAGATGAGGTCTTTATAATGGTTTAGGGTAATGAGAATATTTAAGCCAGGACGTAAATCGACTGGTGACATCGATAATAGAGGTCACAGTTGAATCCGCCTCAGTCATGATGAATCATGCAGAATTTCTTGCATCCTGCAGCGGTTTCAAGACTCGCCTCTATACTGCTTGTATTTACTGTTCCTTTTAACATGTAATATCTCACAAAAGCCTACATTATGCAGGTAATGTTGTCTTACTGTACAGGTAGATGTGGTGGGGCTCACTCCATTTACTCCACAACGGAGGCTCTACAAGACTTGAACTGCGAACCTGGACGGTGTAGTTCAGTTTCAGCTTCAGGTCTAAACGCAGACTGGTCTCTTTAAACACTGTTTCAACCTGGACACAACAGAGACATATACACACAAATTAGGGAGGCAAATTAATGATGTCAATGCAAAAACTAAAACAACAATAATAATGGAGAGAGTATAGTATATCTTTGATACAACTGAGAAATCTAATAAATATCTAAAATCTAAATAAATAGAAGTGAAAGCGTCATTGTAATAATCAACTAAATTCCGGCCCTAAAACACTTTCAACTGTTTGCAGGTGAGCATTTGTACAAGTTATAACTAAATAAATTTATTGTGTCTAATAAAGTGTGTTACACAGTTTTTTATTTGTCTGATGTCTCAGTGTCATCTTGTGTAAAAAAAATGTGTTTCATGTAAATGCTGTAAAAATGTGCTTCTTACTACAAGGCAAGGCAAGGCAAGGCAATTTTATTTATATAGCACAATTCATACCCAGGGTAACTCAAAGTGCTTTACAGGAATAAATTTACAAGATTTAGATTAAGAAACATTAGAAAAATTAAAAACATTTTAAAAGAAGAGTGCAGATAAAAACACTTGTAGTGTAGGCGGAGCTAAAGAGGAAGGTTTTTAACCTCTCCGTGAACATTGTTCAAGTTGAGGCTTGTTTTACTTCATCTGGGAGGCTGTTCCAGATTTTTGCTGCATGAAACTTAAACGCTGCTTCACCTTGTTTAGTTCTAACTCTGGGCACGAGCAGAAGGCCTGTCCCAGATGTTCTCAGAGTCCGAGGAGGTTCATAAGCAACTAGCATGTCAGAAATATATTCTGGTGCTAAACCATTTAGAGACTTGTAAACCAGCAGTGCTGTTTTGAAGTCTATTCTCTGAGCAACAGGAAGCCAGTGCAGAGATTTTAAAACTGGCGTATTGTGGTTGTACTTCCTGGTTTTAGTCAGAACCTGAGCAGCCGCGTTCTGAATAAGCTGCAGCTGTCTTAACCCTCGTTTTGAGGGACCAGTGAGCAGGCCGTTATGGTACAGCCCCAAGATTTCTAACCTGATTTTTAGATTTTAGAGAAAGAGACTTGAAGTGACTGCTGACACTTTCTCTTTGTTTCTGTGGCCCAAAGATGATTAGTTCAGTCTTGTTTCTGTTCAGTTGGAGAACATTATTTTGCATCCACACATCAATCTGTTCGATGCAGTGACACAGTGAATGGATTGGTCCATTTTCACCTGCTGTGAGTGAAATGTAAATCTGAGTGTCATCTGCATAATTATGGTAGGATACGCCACAGCTGTGTATTGTTTACAAAAGGTAAACAAACTAATCATTAGTCATAGTGACTTTACCTGCCAGGCTGGATGTGTTACGCTGGAGGAGTACCGGACCTCATATTTCAGCAGGTTTTTGTTCTCAAACTCCACAAGGTCTTGCCATGTTAAAAACAACTCTGACTCAATGGTTTGATGATGGGACACGTTGACTGGACAACCCGGTTTCACTGTTAAAAAACAAGAAGAGATCATTTACACACCGTCTCTGTAACAGGTTTAATGAATGTTGATGTAACAAGCTGATTAGATTCTGTTCTTTCATTATTAAAGGTGACTAAATCCTATTGTTCTGTTTGATAGGGCTTAAAGGATTATGTAGTGTCAACATATCTGATATTTGAGGTTTACTGACTGATTCTTCTATATTGGGAGTTCGTATATAAAGAAGGTTATATAACATTATATAACAGATCTATTACACTATTACCAATTAACTTGATGCATTAATTCCATCTTAGACTTAGAGTTATTTAAAATACAGAATATAACAAGAATTTAAAGGTTAATACTTCCAATTGTCATTAGTGGGTAATAGACTTTTTTTGGTTCTTAAATGGATATAAGAACAGCCTGTACTAAAATGCTACACAGTGGGGTTAAATTGAAGCATCTAGCTGCAAGATTATGGACCTTTCAGGTAGATTTTAGAATAACTTACTGTCTAATGTTTACACCCTTTACGTAAACACATCAGTGTACTTAGCTGGGACGATGTGTTAAGTCAACGCTATGACTAATATCTGTCAAACTCTGTGGCTTACAGTGTCATTATCTTGTTTGGGTCCCATTTGAAAGTCAAAACAGAAAAAGAAAAAGCAGAGTGCAAGTGCAATTTAGTCGAGTCTGTGTCGAGTCTAGAAAGAATAGTGTCATACTGTTTCATCTTTGTATCTGTTGTTCTCTTTTTAGGAAGGTGTGGTGGATTAAACACAGCTTGTCAAGTCCTTGTCCATTGCTTTGGAGACATCACATGAACACACAGCCCTGACCCGACTGTTTGAGGATTATTCTAATCACACCTGCCCGTAAGCTAAAAGCCTAAAAACATACGTTTGTAAACATTACATAATAACTGGAACGTGCTCCTATAACTGCTTGGATTATGCTTTAAACAGAGCTCACTTCTCCTTCAGCGCAATAAGTAAGCACAAGGATGGCAAAAGCTGGTCTTTTTAATTATCTCTAAATAACACTTTCTGTAGGTCATTTATATCTCAGGCTTTGTTACATTTTTACAAGGCAGTACAAGTTATTATCTAAAACACTGTGATAAAATCTGGTGAGAGTTTAATGTTTAATGATGGTTACTCAAAAATCAACCCTTTCTTAACCTGGTGTTGGAGGAATTTTAAGACGAACAGATGAAGAACCCAATTCAGAGACGCTGATGTTCAATATGACGTTAAAACGTGTGGCATCAAGAGGCAGTGAACATCTGAAGGAATGGTTCCCTTCACAGGTAACAGGATCATCAGATGTACTCGTCCCGTCTGCGTGGGATCTGGGAAAGGATAAAATGGGTGGTTTGTCTCAACACTTTAATTATATAACTTCATAAAAATGTCATAAATCACAGAAACAAAAGCATTAAGGCTTCACAATAAATACAAAATATCAATGGTAAGATAAGTGCAATGCATTTTATATAATGTCATGGCCAGGCAGTTGCACATCAATATATTTGACCAGTTTGGTTAAGTAACCTTAAAGACATTCAAATATTAGTTTAATTTGATGCACTTTACACTATATGTCATACCATCATCACAATATTTAGCAGCAATAACGCATGTTTTCCTTTTGACCTATACCAGCAGGTTTAGAAAGCAAGCCTAACTTTTAAGAAGCTACAGCCTTCAGTGGCTCTTATTGTTGTGAGCTTTATTTGTTGTTTGTTATTTTCTTTATCCATGTCCAAGTAAATCAGAGTGATTACAGCTTTTTGTGTGTGGACCCAGGTAAACACTTGCTTAACCCCCACTGAGCACAACCGGTATTGAATCCAAACAGGAGGCGAATGATAATAGGACTTCTAAGAATCTTTTACTCACGACACACGTTGAAAGCTCATTGCCTTAGGGCTGGTGTCCACTGCTGGGTTTTGAGAACGCAGCTCACAAGTTAGATTAGTCCAGTGTTCTTCAATTCTGCACTCTACGTCCACACAGAGCCCTGAAATGAATGGCATCTGCATGTTAATGACACTTTGAGTGGCCTGCTGCCAGTCATGTCCAGCAGAACAGCAGCAGAGAGGCCCCGCTTGATGCGTTTCCAAGAAAACAAGCTGCAATTATTTTCTAAGAAATACTAAATACTTGGATCAGCAGGTCTGAGGATGTTTCAACCCGTTCTTCAGTTCAGAGAAATATGTATAGAATCTAGGACTGGACAAAGACCTCAAATCAATATCCTAATTAGTTCATTCTGATAATTTTGTTTTCTTTATTTATTCTAAAATTGTTCTGTAAATATAATCAACCACTGAAGCTGAAACATTCTTTCCTAAAGAAAAGGTGCATATCTTTTGTGCCTACTCAGGATTATATTGATTAGACGTACTGAATGGTGACCTCAATTATGATTAAATGGCGTCCCCGCTCACTAGCAATTTGTAATTACTATTTTATATTTATCATTTTATTTCTGAATCAAACCAGCAACGTGGGAGGTGTGCATAAAAAGATGTACATTTTCTAAAAGGCACAATTTCTTACTCTTGTTTTTTTCAACTACATTCAACAAATCTCTTGCCCCCACCTGCATGATGCAAGCCAGTATTCGGGATGATTGTCAGGGTGCATTCAAGAGGCACCGAGTTGGCCTTTAACTTTAATTGCCGCGCCTGGGACCTAACACTATAAGGTCTCAGCTAATCACCATTGATTTGGCTGTGTCACAACACCTCTCCGATCGATGTAAAACAAACAAATCTCTCTCGCCCTTCATTTGATGTCTTTATAACGGCTACACCTCCACACTCACAATATGAAAGAGCTGAGTCACTACATCTAGCCCCTATTTCTTTTTTTCAACAAACCATCTCCTTTGTAATGGACTGATCCAGTTTAATAAAGAAAT
Organism: Perccottus glenii; assembly: GCA_024416835.2. Taxonomy (NCBI): domain Eukaryota; kingdom Metazoa; phylum Chordata; class Actinopteri; order Gobiiformes; family Odontobutidae; genus Perccottus; species Perccottus glenii. Next base: position 22,622,452 of record CM044559.2, on the reverse strand, counting down.
ACAATTATCACCAGTCTGTTAAAGGCCGGTGGTGCGTTTACATGCGAGAAAAAAATGCTGAACTATTGCCTTTGCCCTCCTGTGTTCCCTGGTCTAATGTGCTGACACCTGTGTTTCATGTTTTTCCCCCCTTTGTCTGTATTGTCTCATGGGCTTTCCCCATTGTCTCTGTCGGTCTCTTTCATTGTGTAAGTTCTCCAGTATTTCCCTTGTGTTTCTTGTAGTTCTGCTTGTGTTATTGACACAGGATTTTGGATACCTTCTTTTTCCTAAGACTCTAACATCCTTCTGAGTCCGGGGTCTGCCTTGTGAGTCATTTTGCAAGTTGCCTGACAATGTTGATCTCCATAAATAAACCAATAATTACAAGTAAAATTAACATATATTATTTTATTTTATTTTGCATTTGATGCTCAAACCTGGCTTCTTTTCTCTTTTTACCAAAGACTGAATGCAATGAAATACAAAGACAACATGAATGCACCGTTAGCTTGAGTAGAGCGCTGTGACTCAGTAGTTGTCTCCTGTGCTTGTAAACGTAGAATTACAGTGAAGACAGATTAATTGAGCCATGAGCACAGTCTGACTAAGCTGTCCATGTAAACGTAGTGTAGTAAGAGTGCCCACACAGGGGATCCCAGGGGAGGGATGGCCTGAAATGTAATGAATCAGTCTAATCAGTCTGCTGAGGTGGTCTTCAGGGCTATGACTGTGTGTGTATATGACAGAAGAAAAGTGGAGTCACTCAAGGTCTGTAATTGTGTTCCTTCCTAGACCATGTTGATATTTTTCCAGTAATATTTAGCAAAGGTGCGTCATCTTGAACAGGGCTATATTCAAGCTAAGAAATACAACATATTTTACCACCAGACTCTGCCAAAAACTTGTTTACGAAAACCAAATTTTGGTTATGCTGACTTGCCAAAGATTCACATTAATTTTCAGTCTAATATACTTTATGGGAATTACTTTTAATGTAATAATCCACAGTCACATTTGTCAATGTCATGTCTCATTAAAAAACAATCTAGCTGCAATTTAATTATGAGTATTTGTTGTAATAGACTCTTACCACCAGAGGTTTCTTGGTGAAGCTGTTGATTTGTTAAACTCCTGAAGTTACACTCAGAATATTGTGGGAGGCTTGATTTAGAGCTTCCGAGTGTTGTATTCTCCTCTGCAGTGAGGTGGGCTCCAGGTGAGTCACAGCACAGCCTATAGTGCAATGGGAGCTCCAGACCTCCACCGGCTGAGGCTTGATGCTCGGCCTTCAGACTCTGAGCACCTGCAAGTTTATACAGACTTACAATCATCAGAGAACAATATTGAACAGCACCAAATGTTATTGTGGATATATTTTGATGCCCTACATGTTGACACAGCACCATTTTTGGTTAAAGTTAGCTTGAATTTGGGTTCATCAGGTCTTTGTTAAAGCATGTGGTAGTGCAAACAAAAAATGTAACATTGGTTGAGGTTGTTGAGAGGCTTCAATATCTGTAGACAAGAACTTATTGTCTAAATGATTAAGTTTTTCATTTTGACAGCTCAGACCACAGGATAACCTTGCACCTGTGTCATATATATCAGGTCTCAACTCAAAAGCCAATCCTAATGAGACTTCTCTGTAGAATATCTATAGTGTTAGTAATGTTGTAGTCAAGACCATACTAACCAAGACATGATACATTTATGAGACATTGGTAGAGATCCCAGGGGACAGTAATAAAATCCTAACACAGGTTGTGAACAGTCTAAAGTTGAAACTGTGGGACCTCTATGTCTGACACCGACAAGACCTGAGTAAAAATAAATTTGTCCGAGACAGAACCTGTAAAAAGTGTCCAGTCTCAATAATATACTGTATAAAACACTAAAACCCTAGCTATGGACTAACTTTGAGGATTTAAATATGTATGCATTAAGTCAATTGATTAACATTATTAGAATACAAACTTCTAATAGGTTGGACATGTAGCTCACCGTATGACACCAGCAAAAACACCAGCAGGACTGACCTGTAAAAGAGAAAGAAATGGGAAGTTCAAATAAAAATAAAATAAAAGTCAACATTCATAGAAACTGTCCAATAGCATAAAAAGACTATAATAAAACTGGTTTCTTCAGAAGTTTAGAAAACAGAGCTGATAATATATGGCAGATGTATGTCCCTATTGTCAATAGCCAACAGCATTACAACATTAGTTCATTGGAAGAACTGAAACTATTTGAGTAACATGTGAAATGACTAAGAACTACGCGTAAAACTTCCTCCTAATCTCTACAGCTGCCTTTTAAAACCCCTACATTTAAATGTGTTTATCTCAGATTTTTATTTAAATAAATAAACACATTTTTATTTCACATTTACTTAACTAGGATATATTACATTCCTTTTTGGTCCAGTCTGTTTAAAGCCATTAAATGCTTTAATGTCCCTTGACAAAACTGAAGACTGTTGGCTTGTATTTAAACCATGCAATATGGTGAGACCAGAAGCAGACAAACAGACACTACACCTGATACAGAGAAAATTGGTTGCATGTTACATGTTATTAACTTTCATGTTGTCCACTGAGTTGTACTAGTAATGCGTATTCAGAGTGTGCTTTTCTGTAGCAATACTCACATCTTCATAGCGAGAACATAGCCTTGCTGGAAGTCGACTGGGGTAAATCTTTGAAGGAAAATAGAAGAAAAACAGAGGTCTAAGGTTTGTTTGATTTAACACATTAATATTTTAAGCAGTAAGTCGTGATTGGAATAGCTATACACATTCAGTAAGTCCTTTGGTCCTTTGACATTGGGTAAGTTTAACAGAGTTGTGCTATATGCTAATACATGGCAATGGAGAGTGAACAAAATGAAGGCAGTTCTTCTCACAGTGGCATTGAAGAGAACCAAGAGACAGAAAATTATCTACTTTCAACAAGCTCTTAGTTATAAAACTCAAACTCATTCAAATAAATTGGACAATCAACCCTACATCATACTTTTCTTTTAGTCTTTTTTACTTCCAACTGCTTGACAAATTAAAAATGTATTCTCCTCTTGTTATTCTCAGGAAAAATCAAAATCAAAATCAAAACCACTGAGGTGATAAATAGGTAAAATCCCACTTCTCACAAGCCAGCGACAACATCTGTCAAGTGCCAGAGCAAAACAGCGTGCAGTGGAAAAACAGCACTGAACCATGCTCACAGGAAGGCTTCTGTGACATAAACCGCCTTCGTGTTTTAATGTGTGACCGTGTAGTGGAAATTTGACAGAAAGATACAATCTCACCAAGAACGTCAATAGCAGAATATACTACAAGCAGTACAAAAAGGAAATACTATTACTGACAGTAAATTCAAGTCTCTATTATGTTATGCTACCATGGCCAGTCTTTCCCATTCAATTCATGAAATGGGCCTGAGATCTCTTACCTTCAAGGTAGTTTGAGTACAAATCCTGTTAGACCAATCATAACCATTGCTCTAACATTGAGCAGGCTAAAACATGTAATAAATAAATTACATATATAATTACAAACTTGTTTTCTGTGCACTTTACAAAGCCTGCAGGTAAACTATAAAAGAAGTGACATCATGTGATTAAAATTTAAGATGTCAGCTTAGATTTGCAGCACATTGCTTTATAGCATCTCCCGTAACATCAGTTATATCCAAATTGTTGCATGTTTGCAGTTGGCAAACAACACATTGTCAATAGCCTCAGTGTTGTTGACATGACATGTGTGTAAAAGGTCATATTTACATATTTACATGATTTAAATGACTCTGTGTTCTGTTTGGACACAATAAAACATTTTAAAATAAGCCTGTTTCTTATGGTAAAAGACAGGTTAAATATGATAATATAGTCATATATTGCTTGCAGCGGGAAAAGTCGCTTTCATGATCACTTCTCACAGCTTGGCTTGTTTAAATCCAACCTTTGATGAGTTTTATCTAACAACAACACATTACATACACAGACAAATACAATATAAAACCCACACCCCTTCCCACTTTTCTACTTTTGGAAATAATTTAGTATAAAGGAACAATTTGAAAATATTTCCTAAATCAAGGGAAGCTGCCCCAGGTCCATTCTGCCAGTGCCAACTCGCCAGTCTCACACTGCTCCAGAGACACAGGCTGCAGCTTGCCCCCAGACATTTACAGCAGCAAGGCTTTCTGAAAAGTTGGTCTTACTTACAAGACAACAACTACAACTACAGCTACTTTTCAAAAGTGACAGTAGTCAAAATTTCTAGACTATAGCCTATGAGTAAAGTTACAGGTAGGCTATCTTAGGAATCGACTATAAAGGTATTAATTAATTAGCTAGCCCGGGATAATACATTAAATTTGCAAAAACATAGTCCTTTATAGAAGCGAAATTACCTGAAAATACTTCAGTGTCAAGTGTGGGCGATAATTTCGCACCTTCTTATGAAAACAGTTAGTGGAGAAGTGAAAAAGCTATATGCAAATAAACATGCTCTTATGAACGTCAAAGGTAGAAAAAAACTAACAATTAAAGCAGTAGTTTCTTACGTTATTCTTCTGTCCGGGTCAGTTTTGATCCAATACACTTTCAGAAACCTTCATTGAACCACTGTGCGCCTCCGCCACAGTTTACGCTCCATGTGACTGACAAAAACAATTTTTTTAGGTTAAAAATTGGCTTTTCCAGAGTGTCGGCGCTACTGCTAGTGCTTTCATAAGTACAGCCTGCCTAGTGTCTGAGCTTCTGAGCGTCTGAGCGTCTGAGCTGACTCTAAACAGCAGAGAGACGAGCAGAGAGGCAGCCCTCCCCACAGAGAGGAGACGCTCTGGTGGTGTGTTCAGGCACAACTCCAGTTTCTCAGTATCCAAGGGAAACTAGGCTAAAGAAAAGGGAAGATACTTTTTTACCCTGAGAATGTTTCCGCTAAAAGCCAGATAATATATTTTAAGTTAGCATACAATACAGAACTTTTTCAAGTAGCCCAAGTTAATCCAATGACACTGTGAACCTGGATTTGGTGGTGGATTTGTGTGAATATTAAATAAGAGGTTGGGCCCTTTTAAAGTAATCTTTTCTATAAATCTTCACAATAGGCAGTTTATTAAGTAAAATTGCTTATTATTGTAATTAGCTCCTTGTTTAGCTCCTTGTAAGATATGATTCAGACAATGTTCTGTAAATATAAGTTTATAGTAATGTAATGCAACTTTACTTAGTCCGTGGTTGACATGTTAGCAACATTGGTATAATTATGAACTTCTGGACTTCCTAACGTCCATTCCTTATCTCCCCACCATGTTTATGTCCCTTGTGTTCTGGGAGGAACGGTCAATTCTTGAGAAGTAAGTCTGGTGGGCAGTAGTCCAAATAAAGCATTCATGAGTACACAGTGTACTACAACAGTGGGTGTGGTTACACTTACTGCCAAAACGTTAACTATAATACACGTGTATGCTATTTCTTTTCTGTCTTTGATGGTTCTCCTGTTTTAAATTAAACCCAATACAGCCCTGTTTAGTCTTGTTCCTGGAAAATGTGTCAATCCAGATGTGGAGCCACATCAGTTTTCCAAATTCAAACATTATTTGAAAGGAAATTATGTCTCTTATTACACATGATGTCAGGAATTCAACCTAAAGGCCTTTACAAGGAGCAGTGAATAATAGACAAGTCCAAACGTGTTTCCTTTCCACACATTTTCCCATCATGTGCACTATGTCTCTGGAGATTCTCAGTCATCATATAATAGAGGAATCCAAATAAGCATATTGGTTAAAAGATGGTCCTTGTCACTGGAAACACACCTCTTGTCAGTGTTTCCTATGAAGGACATTTACAAAGACAGTGTCATGTACTAAGTTTATCAATGTCTCCCTCAGGCTTTAATGACACAGCTAAAGGGGAAAACAACACTTTATAAAAAAAAATACTGTGCAAACTTTACATTTGATCTTCATTCACTAATGTTTTCCGACAATGTTTTATGTGCTTGTTCTTTTTTCTTATAGGGATAATAAGGTGGCACTCAACAAGCAGTTTGTTTCTGTAGCTCTTCTCCTGAGTATTCCCACTGCACAGATTTCTTGCTATAATAACTTTGAGATGACAGATAGCACTAGTGTATGATCAATTTAGATTAACAATATGAAATGTTTTGCAGCTCTCATAACCACTTTTCATTTTCACAATGCTGACACATACTGTATGGTTTGATTCTAATTAAGTAGAAAGAAGTAGTATTAAGTAGTCAATCATTTGGAGTACACTTCCTGTTATAGACCCACGTGTCATTGGACAAGCATTGCTTATTGTTCAGTCAGTCAGAATTGATTGTTTACATGTAATGGCCACATTGCAGCACACAGGTCAAAATAAAGCATAAGTTACAATTCATATAATGAGAGTCTATGGCATTGGTATTTGACATTATGTTAGTTAAACACAATGGAAAACATCGGTCAAAACTATGTTGTCAGTTGTGTCATCATAAAAACCTTCACTTTGTTTTGTCTTTGAAAATATCATCTGCTCATGTTGGAAAAAATATTATTTGAATAAAATAAAAATAAAAAACCCAGTGGAAGGTGTCATTAGTTTCATTACTTCCTGTTCGTACAACCGCCCACAGCAGAGTACAGCGGAAGAAGTGCACTGAGGTTTCTTTTTCGAGCATCTTTAAAAAGCTTTCAACTGTACACCTGACACCAACTGCTTTACACTTGGATAAGGAAAGCTTCCTATCTGCTTCTATCTCATATCTCCTCTGTCTTATGACCTCAGATGACCTTGTAAATGCACCATTAAATTATTGCCCCCATAGTTTTCATCGAGGGATTTGGATATACTTGTCCTTCTGCCTTGAGATTACTTTTATTTAACATTGGTTCTTTATGAGTTGAATTTGATTGATTGAAGCAGCTGACCTACAGAACAGTTTAATTGTAGATCCCTATGATTTAATTTATGGTATTAAGTTGAACTATGAAAGTCAAACCTCCAGGGGGCAAGTGCACAGAGTCAAAGCCATGTTTCTCACAAGGGCAGGCGGTGCTTGTGTGCGACCGAATGGCACTGTAAACAAACTGTCTCAATCAAACTTCATGACGTAGAAAGATCCGTCACTGGGCACACAGTTCCCACCCAAACGAGGAGGAGGAGGTGGGGGGGCTTTTCTTGATTTGCACCATTATTCAGGAACATCACCCCACTTTTACAGCTTCCGGGTCTTAACAGTGATTAATCTGCATCGTTATTGTCAGCAGTTTGACGTCCTCTGCAGATAGATGCTGCTGCTGTGAGTGTGGATTAGCATCATTAGTTTTCTCATTTCTACATCTCTCCAAAAAAACAGAGCAATGCCAAGTTAATGTCAGGAAAGACCTCCATGGTGTACAGTGTGCTTCTCCCATGATGCCATTGTGTGTGTGAATTATGACAACAAATACTGGTAAGAGTCAAAGCTTTGCGTCAAACCAAATCTTCCTTCCAATGTACCTCATTCTTATAGCATTATGTTTTTATATCAAACTAGTATGCCAGTGATACATTAAAAGGATAGGTCAGTTTATGTAAATAGGATTATTTTATGAAACTATTATACTATTATACTTGGGTGTTTTTTTCCTTACAGTAGATGATCATCAGTCCACTTCCAGTTTAAGGTTTTTATTTAATACACTTAACCTTAAACTACAATGTCCATTTAATGGTGTGTTTCACAGAGGATACTTTCACAATAAATGCTGCTGAGAATTGTCTTTCTTGTTCTGAGAAGCAACGAAAAAACTGAATAAAAAAGCAGTCATCTGATAAACAAAAATGATGTGAATACCTTCTAAGTACCTTATACTTGCACACAGTGGCTATACATAGGACAAAGCCTGTGTCTGCTTTTTCAAATTTGGGGTACCATTATAGTGTGAGCAACATATTACCACTTTATAGAGCTTCTTTTGCAAAATACTGGATTATTAACCCTTTAAACAAGAGCACATACTTCCTTACAAATTCAACAACAACACACAAACGAAAGAATAGCAATAGATAAGGATCTATAGTAATAATGAAACAACTATTCAGGATGTGTGGTGGAGACAATGAAGGCAGCACCAACAGCAGCTTCACCTACACACCATGACATCATCCTTTGCAGTCTGTAAGAATGAGATCATCCCGTGACGATGTACACCAACACTTCTGTCATTTAATTAAATAAAAGCTCACAATAACAATATTTTAGGTCCAAATAATTACAAAAATCCCTTGATGAAGTCACCTTTTATTTTGTGAAAACAAGAGAACTGATTTATGTAGAAACAAAGGAAGAATGGATCCAATTATTAGCAAGAGTCTGTAATATTATTATCATTTTTATTTCTATGGACCAGATGTTCTGTGCCCCTAATAAAGTTTGAATTAAATTGAATTGAAATAAAGAATACAAATACAATGCAGTGATGGTCTGTAGAAATCCAGGCAGTAATGTATTCAGCAAATTACAACAGATCAATCAACAATCAACAAATCAACAAATCAACAAATCAACTTTAACATAATTAATAATAATTAATTACAACTAGTACGACTGGCAAACATGTATTATGCCGTCATGTGTGCAAAATCCGTTTTCCATCAAGAATTGCTCCCATTTTCATCCCTCAGTCATAAACCTGGCAGATAATAGTGTTAACAATGACATCTGTTTGTTTTAAGCGTGTGTGGGTAGCTTCTCAGGGAGAAACTGGGTTATTACAATAACTACAGAAGATGAGTCAAGGATTTGAAAGTGTCAACATTATGTCAACAAACAGCCCCCATGCTCTGCTTCAAAGGGGAAAGTCTCTAATGAATTATTAATGAGCTTCAGTGCCGGGTGAAAAAGGAAGTGTGGTGGTGTGCCAAATTACATGTTGAGGCAGTGATGTCATCCTCTGGCTCAGGGTGATGTTATTCCCTAATTTTAAACACAGGCTGCTGAGACATGCACCTCACTTCTACCGTCTAATTTAACACATCTGTCATCACCATGGAAACACTGTTGACTGATGTTACACTGTAGACAATCACCCATTATAATGAGGAAACCAGTTACAGTACGTGGACTGTATGGACCCACATTCACATGGACAAGGAAATGCTATGGAATAAATTGTTAAAATATGCTTTACATTACAAATAAAATGATCTCGGCATGACACATTTGCATGTCCTCCCCATGTGACCACGAGTCCTGCCATTGAGATAATCTCAATATAAAGCCAAAGTAGATCATTATGCAGCTTATTTTCTTTGGAAAATGGGAGTTGTTTATATATACTTAGGCCAACTGTTATTCTTTCAGCAATACTGTAACTTTTAACCATAAAAAACTGTCTCAAAATCATTCAAATGTGTACACACAACACTAGCACTTAAAAAGGTAAATGACCGTTTGTGGTAAAGCACATTGTACTCCCATATGTTACAGTGAGTGATATGCTACTATCTTGTAAGAACACCAAATTTAAATATAACCTAATATGAGCTACACAGTGAGACACGTTAGTCCCCTGTAAGAAAAGAAAATATGACGTGTGGCTTTAAGGAAGAGCAAAATAAGTTTGTCTTTCTACATCATTTATCATTTGTCACTGTTGTCCTTAAATATAACTGTGCAGTTCTGTTATTGTTATTATAGATATTGGCTCATGATAAACACTTGCCTTGAATACGTCTGACAATATTATTTTGTTTTAGGTTGAAATATCATTATTATGGCGCTTGACAGTTCAGTTACTGGTAGTTTTTGCTCCTATGCTCCAAGTTCATAGATAGCCTATAAGACTCTGTGGCTTTAGATCAGTGTCTTTTATAAACTGTGGTTTATGCAGATATTTATAGAGGTAATAGTTAAAGTTCTGGTGATGTTGCAGGAGAAATGCTTTTGTAATGCCGTCTGGTTAATGTTGTTGTAATTTTGTGTGGTTATAATGTTAATGTAATGTCATGTGGTTATTGTTGTAATGCTGTGTGGACATTTCTAGTGCAGGTAAATCTGTTGTAATTCCGGTGTTTCTTTTTGTAAAGTATGTTTCAGTTTTTGTATTTGGTTGAACTCTCTGGGCCAACGTAAAAGCTGGAATATTTGTGGACTGCCCATGAACTGGACTTCAGGCAAATGTTTACTGGCACTGCCCTGAGGGTCACTCTATTAATAGCTTTGCTGCTGAAGAATTGTACTTGCCGAAGCTACAGGAAGTGTTCGGGCTCTGAGGCCTGCTGTGGAAAGAAATCTGTATTTGTAGAGATGATACTCCTCTCCTTAGTGTTTTTGCACATTTAAGTGGTTTAAAGGGAAAGACGCAACTTTAATTTGTTTTCACAAAGTATTATAAATCCATTGGTATGCAGTATTGTTTGCTGACAAAGTTTCTGATGAGATTTCCAGTTGGCTGTATCACTTGACTCCTTCAAGCTACGCACTAAGACACACTAGCTCAACCTGCTTTTGTCATAAGTCCTGGATGAGCCATTATCTATAAAATAAAACAGACCAATGGCTCAAGGCCAGTCACTAAAATTAATAAACATCTGCTGAACTGACTGATGTGTAATGGAGTCACACCATTGATCAGTTTCATATGGTTTTATAAAATGGTCACAAGCATAATAGAAATCTGGCAACAGCAGTGGATAAACACAATTTCACCTGCTGGCTAATCAACGAGCCTTAGGCATTCGACAGGAACACATTTAGGCTTGGGTAAAACAAAGCAAACAGGAATCTGAGTAATTAGGAATTGCATTGACGTCACTCTGGCAAATATTACAATGAAATGATGACGCAGAGTCATTTAAACCGTCTAGTCCTGGATTTATCACAATAGAAAAAGTACCCTCATTTAAGTGAAAAAAACAATGACTAAATGTGGTATTTTAAAATATTGTTGTTAATTGAAGTAATAAAACCTTCACTGGTTTAAAGGAACTTTAAATGTTCAGATTTGTAAGATATGCAAATGCAAAAACATGTGTTACATTTAATACAACTACATACTACGAGAAAAAACATTCAAATACATGTTAAAGAAAGACAAACAGAATATGTCTGAATGAACCTAAACCAGCACATGTTAGTTTTCCAAGAACAAATTCTGACACAGTACCATCATTTTCCACTGATGGTGCTGTTTATTGAATTAAGAGAAACACTGTGCTGTGCATGAGACACAGCACCTGCCAAGCATTGAGTCCAGAGAGAAGACAGTCAGAACAGAGCAGACAGACAGACAGAGAAATGACAGAGAAGATGGAAACAAGTCCATATGGCAAAATAACATGCAAACAGCTCAATGTATTGACATCATTGTCTGTAGCTTACTTGTTTCTTGAGCATCCACCATCTTTTTGATTTATTAGCTCCATGTGCATTGGAGGTGCACCATGGCAGAGTGGTTAGCACACCTGACTCACAGTTGGCAAACAGTTTATACTCAAAAGAGACAAAATTCCTTGCTGCTGGTTTGGGGTTGCTGGGCCAGCCAACCCAGGCCTTTCTGTAAGGAGTCTGCATGTCCTCCCTGTGTTACCATGGGTCCTCTGCAGATACTCTGGTACTCTACCACAGCCCAAACACCGGCCTGAATAGGTGAATTGGCAAATCTATCCCTAAGTATCCCCAGTAAATGACTGTAAGTGAATGGTTGTCCAGGGTGTACAACGCCTAAGGCACAAAGCTGCTGAGGTGCTGAGATAGGCTTCAATCACCTGCAACTCCAAACGGGAAGAAGCGGAATAAAATGAATGAATGCTCCATTTCATAATGTATAATTGTATATAATATACTATTTAGTCAAAGAATGAAGTGATAAGTAAATGTTAGAGATATGCTGCTCTTAGGGTCTTGTGTTTTAAAAAAGACTGAACAGCTTTGGAAAGATGCCATTAACTTCTTTTCTTCTGTCAAAAGTGATTAAAAGGATCAAGCATTTAAAATATGAGTCTTGAGTTTTGTGTTTAATACTTAGCTAACATGTAGGAAAAGTAAACGTAACTTCATTAGTTAAAGGCTAATTCATAAAATAGGCAACATTAACATACATTTGATACCAGAAATGCATTACTTGGTTCATAAATGAAAAATAGTTTTAAAACAAAAATGATTGTATTCACCTACAGCTGGGTTAGCAAATTATTGAATCTAAAATTAATTTCTTTTTTTTTGCTTCAAGGTTGAGTCATAGACATTCATTTATTTCCTTCACAGTAAAAAAAACTTGAGGGTCAACCAGTACAGTTGTCCCCCCAAAACTAAGCCCTCCTATGCTTTAGTAATAAGAACAGAATTATGTAGGGAGCCTCTGGCCACAGGGTTTGTCCAGAGCCCCATCAAGTGCGTCAGCAGCCTTGACCCAGCTGACTGGGTTAAATCTTCATAAACAGTGGCTACTGTGGTAAACCAAAGATACTGTATATGTAAATATTTGACATATACCTCCTCTAACATTTGAGTTAAACTACAGTATTTACTGATAAAAATAACTGATTTACCTGCTGTCCCACATTTCATGCTGTTGTTTTCATGTTTCACATTTTAAGGCTAAAAGTTCTTTTTAAACTTTACTCTTGGTAGGATGGGCCAATTCTTTCAGCACAGACTCAAATTCTTCAGAACATTAGACTCTCTTACCAGGATGTACCCAATTATCACCAGAAAACTTATTTATAAATGTTCAATGTCATTGAAATCAATGTTAGAGGTGCACTTACTGTTTCTATGAGAACTCAACAGGTCTTTTTCATGTTTTTCCCACTCAAAGTATTTTTTACACATAGAAAAATACTACAGTAACTGGAGTAGGAGATAAACACAACTACACACATGGACAAAATTGTTGGTACCCTTCGGTCAATGAAAGAAAAACTCACAATGGTCACAGAAAAAACTTTATTCTGACAAAAGTAATAATAAATAAAAAATCTATGAATGTTAACCAATGAAAGAAAGACATTGCTTTTCAACCATGCTTCAACGGAATTATTTTAAAAAATAAACTCATGGAACAGGCCTAGACAAAATGGTTGGTACCCCTAACTTAATATTTTGTTGCACAACCTTTTGAGGCTATCACTGCAATCAGACGACTCCTGTAACTGTCAATAAGTGCTTCATGTAGAGGTTTAAGACAACTTGAAGATCTGATAACAACTGCTTTAAATATTTGTTAAAAATGGGACAAGTTAACATTAAATTAATCCAGGTGTTGCAACTATTTAAGCACATGTTGCTGAGGTTACACTAAATCCGAAACCTGAGTAAAATGACTGCACGTCAGGGTAATGCTGCTAAAAACACACTTCTCTGTAACAGGACTTAATGGAGCAGCTATATCCATGATGTGATGGGTTTTACATAATAGTGTCCGTAATTATCAGCCTGGACAAACACGTTCCGAAAAACACAAAGAACTATTGTAAAAGTCTTGTGAGATCTCAACAGTTGCACAATCAGAGGCTGATGTTACATGAGACGCATGTTACGCAAGTTGAGGTTTAGGATGTGTCAAGAAAGAAACACACCACAGAAGAAGATGAGTTTTTCAGATTAAGCTTGTAGTTTTTTTGACTTGTTTTTGTCTTAAAAGTAGGACCGGAGTGAGACCATAATATGACCGAGACCAATGCACAATACACAACTTAAAGAGATCATCTTTTCAGAAGTGAAAAATTACAAACATGAATGAATGAATGCATGAATTAGTCTCATTATTATAAACCATCTACAAATTTGTGCTGAGTAGGTTAAGTTTCAAACTCATAGGAATCTTTTTGGTTTTTGAGAAAGGTGTCTTTTTTAAAAACTGATTTTTATTCTGTCTTGACTCAGATATACAAGTCTCAAAACTGTCCAAGAAATTTACAAGAATGATGATTAAAAGTTTGCATTTGGTAGGGACCATGTTTGTATGTATTTGATTGAGGTGGGTACAAAGCTGGGCAGTGCTCTCTGGGTTCTTGGCTGGCTATAGACCTTTGAATCTAAATTTTTAATTGTAGATGATAATTATTGATTCTATGTGAGCTGTTAATAATTTAGCCTTCCATGCATTTGGTCAAAGAATGTTTGGATTTTATAATTGTATCTCCTCCACTGTTAAAGGCACTGGTCTTAGTCTTGGTCTTGCACTTGGTCATAGACTTGATATAGTCTGGTTTTGAGTACAACACTACTGCTTTCTATTCTTTTTCCCGCTCACACATTAGAGCATGGCGGTCTGCACAACAGTGTGATGAAAGAACAGTGCAGTCAGTCCGAGTCATAAAACCACCATCTCTCCATAGACCACAAAACCCACACAAAGCCACTCATCAGATTATTTTAAGACTTTGACATCTCAATTTGCTCCGACAGCTTCTCGGGTGCATTCCATTTTAGATGCTGGTGTAATATCATTATTTGTGCACAGAATGGGAATTAAAATATGGAAAGAATTTGAGAGAAGGGCAAGTGGAGAGAGACTGCTGAAGTGTGCGTCATCTGTTTTTATGAGCTCAGATCTGCAGACAGTAAAATGAATTAACAGCAAAAAGAAATGTGGCAGTTTACCAGACAGTTAAAAGTCTATACATTCAGATGCACAACTACAGTTGATGTAATGTAAGGCCTTTATTGGCATTTTTGTAAAATTCAGGCACCATCATTTTGTCTGTGCACTCTCTGTGTGGCAGCCTGTGTGTCCAAGACAAATCACCTTCAGGATAAATAAAAGAAATCTTGAATATTGAAAATAATTCACCTGATCTGCCCCACCAGCTGCCAGAAAATAGTTGAAGGGAATTTTATTCCTTTAAGGTCTTGACCCACCTCACAGTTTATCAAGTGTGATAACTCAAGTGTTACGCAGTTTCGGCAGAATTTCCTTTTCAAATAAGATTTCTGAGGTAAACGTGTAACACTTGTGGTTCAAAAGGGTCAAAAGGGTCAAAAGGGTCAGATCATGTCAGTATGTAATGTACTGCAATTGGGTGTCAGTAAATGGTTGCTACAATGAATATACAACTATAGCCAAGTGTTGTTCTGGGACCCCATATCCATAAGAAATTTGACAGTTTTCCACTCTGAATTAAGCTATAGTTAATGTGTATCATATGATGCATTGATTTCAACATAAGTTAAGAAGGAAGTTATGATATAGACGGTTTGCAGTGATAATACTTAGTTACTTAACATGAAAGATAAGTTAATTAATAGTAAATGCTAACCCAACATGTGGTGGAGTACACACAGTTCTGATTTAACTGAGTTGATAAAAAGTGCTGAAGTTAGTCATCAAACAGCAAGTAGCAAATGTCAAATGATAGAAATCACAATTGCGCAATCAAACTAAAATAGTCAGAGTGGGACTAATCATCTCTATCAAGTCAGATTCACAAGTTGTGTTACTCACCCCAAAAGAGAGTCTCAAATTGCCTGTATTCATTAGTATTCATTTAGCTCTCATACACATTTTAAAAGACACTGCAATGACAACAAGTTTTCGAAAAGTTCATCTGTTGAGTCACAGTCGCTGCAGCCTGCAAGCAATGGCACTGCATCTGTTTCACACCAGCTAAATTGAAAAGCTCATATTGGAGGTTGTACACAGCCTGGGGCCAATAACAATAGACTAAACCACAAGCTTTTAAATCAGTCAGTTCTCTCCTTCTGAGTGTACATTGAACTAACCCATAGGTTTTTATGATGTTGAGAAAGTGGTGATGTAATAAGTGTGTCAGACCTGTGTGTAGCTCCAACTATGCATTAGACTTGTTTTTATGTTGCTTGTGTACTTTTATGTTTTATATCCAAAAAGTCATGTTGAACTTCAATTGCACAGCAAATAACAGCTTTAATCAAGGTAAATGGATGCAGTGGATAGAGAAAAGAACAAACAAAATGAATAAATGTTACCTAAATGGGGGGATGTAATTTCACTAAAATTACTGAAAACTTATATAGTGTAGATCTTTTCCAATAAGCGTCAATCTTGTTCCGAGAAAAAAATGTACTACTTTAAAAATGGTTTGAGGACTGCCAAAAGAACAAAATAACAACTCGGGGAAAAAACACACATAACATATGGTGAAGTTGTGCTAATTGAGCTAAAATTGGATAGAGTGGATGAAAGCAGCTAAGATGGACATCATAACAGTGTGGTAGAAAAAAACTTGATAAGTTTGAAGAACCTCTGTGACAAGTAAATACAGCCTGAAAAGTATCCTGAGCCGCATTGTGACTTAAACATTAAAGTTTTTGGCCTTTTTGACAACTTCTGGTTGTAAAAGTGCAGCTTGTAATTCCACACACTACACACTGCTGGATCCTGTGGACAGCGATTCGATCTGAAATCTCTGGGCTCAATTTGTCCTCTCTGGGCAGTTGTAGGACCAAAAAAAATGAAATAAAAATAGTGCTCATTCATTCTGTGGTGCAGGACACAATCACACGACTTGACTTGCCCATCATTCCTAGTTTTGGCTCAGGAACTGTCAAATGTCCAACAAACATCACAACAAGCACAATCAGTTTCGTTAATAAACCTAAACCTTCCTTCAGTTTGGTCAGTTTGTCCGCTCTGGGTGGTTGTAGGAACAGGTCGGAAAGTAAAGGAACTTAAAGGTCTTAAAGCTTAAATAACTATTTTTTCCAAGTTAGACAAATCAAAAGAGTGTAAGTGTTGGGATTACACACTGCTTAAAACATAGCTTTTACTGATTTGTTAATTATCAGACTGATTATTTACTGTAACCATTATTTACCCTTAACTAAGAGAGTTTTTAATTATTTTCTCTAAATATGATCAATGCATCCTTGTGAACCTCACTTGTCAAGGCAACTCCACATTGGTCACACCTGCCCTAACTACAGTCCCATCACAGCTCTTCTGTCAATATTTTAAATCCTGTACAAGAAGCGCCGGCTCCAACTGTTTTACATTTTACATTTTTTTTTACCTTCAAACAAATGAAAGACATGGTCATATTCACTCCACAGTTGTTTCTATTTCTTTCTTATCTTTTGTATATGTTCTGTTAATGCATTTTAAAATTAACTTTGGTTCTTTGTGACCACAAAATGGCACTTCTTATCTCCTTTTTTTCCCCCTAAAGGTCAGTCTGGCTAAATGTGTCATGGACAGCACAGAGCTAAATAAACGCGGTCCCAGCGCAAACAGCAAAGTGCGCACTGTTTCCATGGAGACATCTGTGACCATAATGTCACATTTTGCTGTTGTAGTTTAAATAATCCAAATGGTTAAATGGGGAAGCCCAGTGAAAAACCATTAGCTGAGAGACAGGTTGAAAAACAGCGTGTCCACTTGTGAGCTGTGTTAGAAAACAAGATCGACGGCAGCCTGATGGTCGGTGTTTGCCTGAGGCTCAGCTGAAATGTGTCCATCTGATCTGAGCTGTGTAAGAGGAGACACTGCTGTGGACTGGAGTTTAGTGTCGTTAGAGTGTTGTTTCCTTTAGCTTTTATCCAAAGAGCAGTAAATCTATGCCCCAGAAAAAACAAATACAGATAATTCTGCACAAATATCTCTTACTTATTAACACAATTTATTTTAGAACAGGAATGTCAAAAGTCTGGGTTAGGGACAAGTCAAAAGTCAGGTTTTGGACAGCCTTCTGCTTGTGCCTTTAAATGAAGTTTATTTGATTGGAATAGTGCGTGTTGATAAACATACTACATGAGACACAGCCAAACATAAATGTGAACATGCTAACAGGCTCATCTGTTGCACCCACATCCTCACACAAGCGCTGTGTCACTGGAGGCAAGGTGGGTTAAGTGTCTTGCCCAAGGACACAATGACAGTATAAACTATGGGGAGAGTGGAAATTGAACCGGCAACCTTCCAGCTACAGGACAAGCACTCTACCACCATCATCATACCAGTGATAGAAATGAACTTTGAATCTAGATCAAAAGAGTCAAGGTAGCTTTGTATGGTCCAATGTATGGACTATATACTAAAGCAACTTTAAAATGTAAACATCACTTATTTAAAAGAAATGCAGGATGGTTTTGCATGTTTTAATCTTGAACTATTTGATAGGACAGTTGGTAAGGTTAGTGACATTGTGCAAATTACCTGAGCAGGAATCAAATCCAGGTGTATATGGTAAGTGCTCTAACAAATGAGGTATGCCCAACACATTCCTTCTTAATAAAGAAACACAAAATTAATGGAGAGACAGAAGGAATGGACAGGGGGCACACAAGATTCAAACATGGATGAGTAGTAGTTCCTGTGGTACACTCTCCACCAGAAGAGGTTGATTAACATACAACTCTGTAAGATATCTTTAATACTGTGGTATTTCTTTACCTCACTGTTGTGAAATCCTTACGTTAATAGTTCCTAAAATTAAGCATGTAGCAGCAAGTGTGACAAGCCTTTATTTTCTACTCTACAGTGATCCAGGAGAAGAATCTGTGGCTGATGTTTGTATGTTTGGAACGGGGGTTTAAGACATTACTAAGACTCAAAACACAAGAAAACATTACATAAAGCAAGTTACTTGTGTGTCAATTTGTAGAAATACATGTCTTCTCAACACAACAGAGACACAGTGTAATTGAACCTTTCTTTAAGGAAATTATAATGTTTCAGACAAGACAAAGACAAAACGATAAACAAAATCTCAACGACAAACAAAACTAAACTTGATTCATCGTTCCAAGACAAGGTTATGTTTAATGAGTCTGCCACAAGAATAGAGTTCAAGCCTTGAGTCTGTGCATCTCCCATGAAAAGCTTTTGGAAACACGCACCTGTCGAGCCAAATGACTGACAGCTCATACGCACAGACTCATACAAAGACAAATCCAGGTTGTTGAGAAAACTTGGACCGACGTTGCTCGTGTACTCACTGTAAAGTCTCCCTGCGTTGTAGAGCAGTGTGTTTCTGAGCATTGGGGACTCACGACACTCAGCGAGGCCCAGGCTGCACTTTGTACTCGGCTGTATTTACAAAAGCTGTTGAAGTTGGGTAATAACTATTTTCATTACTGAATCAATCATTCAGATCCTTTTGAATAACCTGTCTTCTGAATTTTTGGTGACTTTTTTATTTCAATTTAATAAAGTACACTTCAGAAATCAGTGTAACATGAATAGAAGAAGCCCAGCATCATACTTATTTTTCTAAATAAATTTGATGGTACATTTTGTTAGAACAGCTGTGACATTGTTTAGCCTTGATACAGACCATGTTAATGTTGAAAGATTGATTTGTGTCTGTGGGCACATTCATAAATATTGTATCAATGAGAACAAGACACTGTAGTTAAAATCCAGTTGTCAGCCAGCACTGTTCTCCAGACTATCCCCTGTAGCTGGGGCTCTCTCTGGCCACTTCTGTCAGTGGATGATACTTGAGCCCATAATTCCACTGACGCACTAAGGCCAAGCATTGCCTTTGAATCTCACTGCCAGCCTCCTCTAATCCTTCAGGCTATGCACACTCTCCGTCTCTAGGGCACAAGTGGCTGTGTTTATCTGTGGAAACTATAATAGTACCATGCTACAAGTACAGATAACTCTCCATAGCACCCCAACTGTAAGAGATGATGAGTCAAATTGTAAGTGAACTATCATAATTTTAACTCCCTCAATATGCTGTAAACATAGCAACAATGTTTCTATTTTAAATGCCACATGGGAATTATGTTCCTTTAGTGCCTACGTAAAACTCTGATGACACCTACATTTACATTTACATTTATTCATTTAGCTGACACTTTTATCCAAAGCGACTTGCATTGTTCTAATGTAATTACCAGTGTTACAGCCACTGGAGGCAAGGTGGGTTAAGTGTCTTGCCCAAGGACACAACGACAGTATGAACTGTGGGGAGAGCGGGAATCGAACCACCTACCTTCCGGTTGAAAGACGACTGCTCTACCCACTGAGCTACTACCTTCCGGTTGAAGGACGACCGCTCTACCCACTGAGTTTTATCATTTGTTTCAATCAAAAACATTATCTAAAATCTTCATGCTGCATTTAAGTTTTATAATAATGTTGTTTTTCAAATAAGAAAATCAACGGTAACAATTTGGACAAAACATCAAGTGTTTTCAAATCCCATGGAGCAAAACACACTTTAATGCTTAAATAAATAGTTTCATTCAATGGACCATGGCACAAGTTCACTTAGCACAGACCTTTTGCAGTATTATATTAAGATAAGCAACAGACATATAGATGCGGAAACTATTTACCACTTCTTCAAACATCCTGCAACCCAGTCTCACGCAATATTGCAAAATTGTCTGGCATCGTTACTGGCAAGCGTGAGCAGGCCCGCCAACAGGGAGGGGCAAACAGTACAGTTGCCCCGGGCCTTGGGGTAAGGAGGGCCAAAAACTGGGGATTCTGTTTTTGTTTTTTTGTTTTTATTTTTTTATCGTGTTGGGGTTTGGGCCGGGATAAGTCCACTTTGTCAAATTTAATTTACAGAATTGTCTGATCATCTTCCTGCTTTTCATGGAATTATACTTATGTCTCACAGACTACCCCCTTCTCTGTAATAAAATGGTTTGATTCCTCAATGTTAATAGCGGGAAATTAAATTGCTTAACTGTCTCACAAACTACGTTAGTTGTTGATGATGATGATGAGATGATGAGGCTGGCATCACAGTATCAGTGAGGCGGTCATAAATTTTGCAGACCCAGGCTTAAGTCCAACTGTAATGTCTGACTCTGACAGAGTAAATCTAGAGTGTGTTTTAGCTGAAAGAACAGCTTTCTATCAGGTGGATGTGGATGGCAGGTCATTCCCCAATTATTTGCATTACTTTATGTCCCCATTGGCCCAGAGAAAAAAAACAAAAAGAAATAAAAACATTATTTTGTTTTTCATGTTTGTTATTGTCCTTTGAGCAAGTCCAGGAAAGAAAATCAGCAAGTGCCCTAAAAACAACTGGTGGAATGAAAATATACAATAGAATATACAGAAAACAGTGATAAATGACAATAAATAGTTTATCTGTGTTTGTTGATTTTAACAATGTTTCTGTCTTTGGTGCAAAGGGTCTAGCAGGTGGTGAGTGTGTGTCATCAGGGGGCCCACTGAGGCTATCTGAGGCTGTCCTGGGCCCCAGCAAGTCTGTCAGCTGGCCTGAGCGTAAGTCCGTACAAACCAAGCCACAACCAGTGGTGGACAGTACCGGAGTAAATGTAATTCGTTACTGTACTTAAGTAGCTTTTTCCAGTATCTGTACTTTAACTTTACTACATTTCAAAGTCAAATATCTTACTTTTTACTCAATTACATTTTGCAAAATTAGTCGTTCCTTTTTATTTATGAGTGGTTAGAAAAAAACTGAAGAGGGCAATCACGCGGCAAACCACCGATCAGGATACAGCGCACGCTCTGTTTTGAAATTGGTCTGGTAACTCTGGTTACCGCTTATTTAGTGTGTCAGTGCAACAGAATATCATTCTGAGAGTGCCGATTGTCTTCACTCTTCATTAGGATGGAAGAATCACAAACTCCTGAATCTAAAGGGCCAGTGCCACAACATCCGTGGCCTTATTTGCGATGTTATTTTGAAGTCGTTGAAAAGAAAAACGAGTCCTTCATTTTCAACTGCCTTCTTTGCCTGCCACGGAACTGTAACATTTCTTTGTACTGGAATTCTCCTTCCAATCTTAGGAAACACATTGAAGTAGCTTAAGCCATTTTCATTCTGGTGGTCACTTTTTATTGAGTAATCTAACAGTAGGTCGCACCATTGTGTTTAAGTTAACGTTAGTTTGCTGTTTCACCAACGTTTGTAGTATTTATTTTAAACTGAGTGATTCGATATTGTGAAATGACAGTCGATTGATGTTAACACTTTTGGTAGAATATAAATAAATTTTGACTAGTTTTATATGCAGCTTATGATGCTAAACACTTGAAAGGTGGAGTGGAGTGCTGCTTATAAACCGAGATCGTTCTTTTCAAAAGTTCAGCTTCCAAAGACTGTGATGTACAGAGCCCTGCACATGGCATGCAAGATTTAACATTACTGTGTTTTCCCCCAGATTGATTTACTAAAACGTGCGCACTATTTACTATTTCGCTTCCTCGATTTATAAATTATGTGCATGATTTTGAAACTCGAAGGAATGAATTAGTAAATCGTGCGCACGATTTAGCTTATTTTTTTCCTGCATGTCATGTCTGAGGCTCCGTAGTGATCTACTTTAAGAATAATTTTTATATATATCACTAGATTTATTGAAATCAATTACATTTATGACATGCAAAAAGCATATTCAATTATTTTAAGCAAGAGACTGACAAAAATTATAAGGGGCTATATTATATATGGCTATATTATAGCCATAATAAATTATAGTTCTTGGATACTTAAGTACATTTGAAGGCAAATACTTTTGTACTTTTACTCAAGTGAAAGCTAAAAGGGAGTACTTGTTTTGTAGCCAACTGTATAAAGGCTGTGTCATTGCTCCTGTCTCCTTCTCCAAACGGTGCTTTGCTCACAACAATATACAGTACTCTAGAGAGATAAATGAATTATTTCTTCTTTTGAGTTCTTGGCAACAACCTTTCAACTTTACATGTTTTACTGTTGCTCGTTTTGTAAATTCTTCAAAAAAGACAAAGATGGGATGAGTCACTGGTTTAGTCTGTTACTCTAAGTCACTGCCTGACTAAGCGTTTTTGGGCAGTTCATAGACAGCCAGTCAATGGGCCATTAGTATATTGGCTTGTTAAAATCATAATTTATAATTTTTTTGTAATGCAACATGAGATCATGGATATAATCATCAACACCATGTTTATAACTGTGCTTGTTGACATCCATTACACTTGGGCCTAATGGGTGCTGGGTTATGTTGGGGATAAAACTCTCCTCTGTGCCTCTTTCTCAGGAAGTGAGTCAGCATTGTCAACAGAGTTGGGGCAGAAGAGACCAGGGAAAAACTGAAGTGTGCAGCCAGAAACCTTATTTAGCAATGAATCACTCAATGATGGGATTATTTTCAATTATACTGAATTTCTTTCTGGGTCACATCACTGACAGTGCAGCCTTGTTTTTACCGAAAAAGTGCCACAAGGGAACAATTATCCAGTCCGCACATACGAGAGCAGTTTGGATGAACGTACTGAGCTGTGGCACCGTAATGTGGTTTATTACTAAAGTATATGATCAGTGACGGCCATTTCAGTAAGAGCTAGTGCTGCAGTGAGGTTCAGTACTGACTGAAAAATAATGCTGCTGATGTAGTCAAGACTACGCTAACTGAGACTTTAAGGGATTGGTAACAAGTCAAGACTAAGACCAGACCATGATGAACTGGAAGAGATGCAAAGGAACAGTTTAAACTTTAAACATTACAAGTCTAAACTAGAGTTATAGAGATATTGATTTATGAATTTATTTCAATTACAATAATGATAAAAACAAATGAATCAGTGTAGCCCTTATGTGGTCCTAATTTAAAATCCCCACAATATCGCTGACCAGTTCAAGTAAAAATGTTGACCTAAACATTGACCTTTCAAAAGTCTTGCTCTAGCGGCCAAAAGACAACAAATACTGGTGAAAATAAAAGACTAAATAAGGGCAATCGCTGTCTTCATTCTCTTTAGTTCTCAGTTTATTTCTGTGCACTGCACTTGGTCATTATGTACATCTTGTAAACAGAACTGAAAAGGAACACATTATACACAATGTAGTAATACTAGAACAGCAGACAGGAAAACACATAACATACAGTAATGTGGATCCCCAAACGGGACCACTCCCATACAAACAACACACATCCATCGACTACGATATAGAGGTTAACGTAGCTGTAAGTTCGCAGAGAGTGTCCAGAGAGTCGGACAAGGAGCGCAAAGGGTTATTTCATATGAAGTTTCTCAGTAAATAATGCACAGAAGCACACACTACACACTTCCTGTGTCTGAAAGTCTCTAAAGGAGGGGTTTTCAGCCTGAGACCATTCAGAGTCTGTGGTAACTATTTCAAAGTCTGATTTGTTTGTCCATTTTTAAAACCAGTAAATAAACAGCATTCCTTCATGTCAATTTTGTTGTACTGATAACAAATCCTTGAAAAGAAGTGACATGAACAAAGCGCAAAAATATTATGACATTTGAGCTAAAACTGGGAATGCTTGCTAATAGATACATTAATACATAATATACTTTTTTGCATGTTACTCACTGACCCTTGGGCCTCATGCCAGATCTATAAAATATTTATACAAGGAATCACTTAAACATGTCAAAAAAGCAGGAAAGAGATCAAACAATCAGTCAATCAGTCTATTATCACTCTATTATAATGTCAAGTCAAGTTCTCAGTCATTATTCACTATAGCCATATAGCATTTGTCTTACTATTCCAGAAACCTTGAAAAGCATGAATAATAAATAAAATTGTCAGTGCAGTCATACAATATCAAAGTAAACAAATTCAAGTATGATGTAGCAAATGGGTGGGAGAAATTAAAAATATTAGGTGGTTTGATACGACAAAACTCATTATGTTCTTCATCAATCGGCACAATTTACATATAATTATTGCATTACTGGTTTGCATGCCTCAAATGATCAGTGTAGTGTTATTTCTTTAGTCTCTTCAACTACAGAAACTGGTTCTGATGCACACTAGAAATAACTTACAATAGTAAATTTTCTTCATTCATTCCTTCAAAGCTGCATTAATGTATGTGCTTTCAGTGAGATTATTTGCCATTAAACAAAAATACAGTACTGATTGAATGACTGTATAATGAAGGTAAGGTGCTGATACCAATGCCTTAGTCCAACAAACAACAAAACCACATGAGATGTTTATGTATTTTAAATAAATAAATAAAAAAATAAAATAAAGGAGCAGGCTAGTTCCTCAAAAGTTAAGACCAGTTAATGAAAAGCAACATTATGTAACTTTTCTGACATAAGACTCTCCTGCAAACACACTGTTGCAAACTCACATTACACATAGACGGTTACATCCGACTTGTGTAGAAAAAGGTGGGTAAAGTTGTGTTTTACCGAGATATGGGTTGCAAAAAAATGGCTTATGTGAATGCTTATATATTTATATATATATATATATATATATATATATACATATATATATTCATTCATATATATATATATATATATATATATATATATTCATATATATAAATAAATGAAACCTACATCAGTTTATTTAAATAAACTGATGTAGGTCTAATATATCTCTCCCTTTTGTTAGCTGATACCACTTAAAAGAATGTTTCCCTGGCAACAAAAGTTATTATCACATAGTAATATAGTTAGAATAAGTCAAAAACGTTTAGTCTGTGTCCATTTGACTAGTTTAAGTTTACAATTAGGACTGCCCAAACTCTAAAGGTAGGTCTAAAAGCAACCCAAAACACGACTACTTTACTTTAACTTTCAAACCAATTTTTAACCAAAAGCAGTCTGCTCCTTCTTTATATAAGTTTGCATAAAAACCTAAAATGAAATGGCATGTTTACCTGAATAAAAATGCCTTGTGAGTGGTTTGATTAGTGTCAAAAGTACCTTGTACCTTAAGACTGGCTGACTTTCTCTTATCTTGTCTGTCTCACATGACCAAGTCGTCCCACTGTTATCCCGCTGACTCTGCTCTGATTGGTGGGTTTAAGCTTCGGGACATTGAACAAGGAAAGGGGATGCTTCACACATACCTACAGTACATTAGAGCTACAAGAAATCTATTTAGTTGCCAGTATGTAGTTCTGTAGTCTGTTGTCCTTTGTAAATGGACATTGTTTTTTGTGTTCAACAAGAGAAGCATGGGTTGTAGCGAAGGTATAAAGGCAGATGTTGCAGGTTGTGGCTGTTGATGAGACACTTTCAGTTGTAAATCCTCATACTTCTTCGTACTCTTTGATCAGTAAAGAGGTTTCTGTCCTTGGGTGTCAAATTCTGACCAAGCGTCATTTAGTTCCATGAAAATCATCTTGGCATATTGTTCATAGGGTTGTCCAGTTGCCTGCAGAGGAGAACACAAACCAAAATCAGCATAAACACATCACCATCTGTATAACACCAAGTATTGATATTCTGATGTCTTGGTTTTGATTGATTGTCTCGTATTGATCAAGTGATTCACTCAGGAATCCACTGAATTTGCATTTTACTCCAGACAAAAGGAGGGAGTGGGAGTGATAACTGATAGAAACGGCTCTCAATGCGTTTCCGTGATTGTCTAACCCCCTATAAATATGCTCACAACATGTTTTAGAGCCGAGACAAGAAAACCTAAATCTTGAGCATATCCCAAAAAGAAAAAAAAAAGATCACAGCTGCTCCACTAAAAACAGGTAAGGACATTTTCCTGGATGTTTTCCAAAATTGAAAAGTGTTTTAATACCAAACAAGGTAGTATAACATTTCAAGCTGAGAAGAATTTCTAATTAATTTTATGCATATTACAGGGACACGCTGCTCCACTGAAACTAATAACAGCTGCAGTTTCTGGAGAGAGTGCTTTGGTGCTAATTTGAGAAGATTTAGACCAGACACAGAGGATCAATGTCTTTAATTTTTGTCCCATCTTTGCACCTAAATGTTTTCTTCCTGATAATCTCCATCATGGCAGCACCACAGGACATAAAAGCCCTGGATGCAAAAGTAAATGACGTGAATATCTTTCTGACAATGGCATGGGAGGTCGCTAACCACGTCGGCCCAAACTCCAGCTGTTACGTTTGTGGCCTCATGCCTTACACAGCAGGAGAAGGGTTACCACTCATGGCTTTACCAGCTTCAGACTGCGATACCTGCCACCTACTACATGTCCACGCAACCCAGCCTTTCTCCCATCCAAATTGTCCCACAATGTCTAAAATGAGGACATTGAACTGCTCCGGTGGACATGGCAACTGCAATAGATGTGTTGAGACGCCCAAGCCTGTTCCTATTCAACTCATGCCTCAACTGCTTTATTGGTGCCTTGAAAGTAATGGAAAAAAATTTGTAGGAGAGTCTGACTGTCTTCACACTTATAAATGGGACCCAAAACACACCACAATGGAGTTTCACGCCCTGAACACAGCACCAGATCAGTGTTTAGACGCCGCCGGTGCAGAACGTCTTAGTGCTTTAGCTCTCCACACTGCAAGCTGCTCTATCTCAGCTCCAGTTGGGATGTACTGGGTGTGTGGTAGCTTGGCGTACCCATATCTTCCTGTGGATTATAACGGACGCTGCGGCTTAGCCTACGTCGTCCCGGCTATGAGAGTGACTCACAAACTACCAGAAAATCCTAATCCAAAAAGAGTGCGGCGTGGAGCTTCGGACATTTTTGGGACGCACCACCAGTCGCCTCTGAAGAACACACTTGGTCCACTTCTTCCATTTTATGGTATTATGTCAGCGCTGGATCAGATTTCGGACTTATCTCACGCAATAGAGACTATTGCCAATGAAACAGGTAGAGCCCTACAGCTTATGTCAAGTGAACTAGCTTCTGTCAGACTGCTGGCTTTACAAAACAGAGCTGCTCTTGATTTTCTTCTAGCGGCACAAGGAGGAACATGTTCTATCATTGGTTCTGAATGCTGTACATTTGTGCCAGACTATAATGCCACCATTAATGATATTGTGAAAAAACTTTATAAAACTGGTCAATCCGTTCAGCAAAACAATACTTCCTTGTTTGATTGGCTAACGCCTACTTTTGGATCACTCACACATCGCTTTGTTGAAAGTGTGATCATTTTAGTTGTTGTCATTGTGTTTTTGTCTATATTTGTATCTTGTGCAAAAAAGTTCCTTTGCAGTTAATAATCTTCACACCATTACATATCATAGACAACTATTTTTTTTCACTTTACTTTATTCACTAAAAGATCTGTTCCTGCTAAGTATACACTCAAATACACAGTGCAAACATGTGACTATGTTTATTAAATGTTTAACCTTAGTGCTTTTCCTTCCATGTGGGAAATAACATTTTAACAAACAAACATGATTCTACTAACTCACTTGTTTTGACGTGAACACTACCAGTAACACATTAAAGTTTAAAAACGTTGCATCATGCTTGCTTGATGTGGTAATGCTTGAGAGCTATCAATAATTATAGTTGTACTTTTGTTCTTGTCTTATTACACAACTATCTTGCGCTAGCTCACCTTATCTGGGTGCACGACCAGGACAGCTTTTCGATAGACCTTTTTGACCTGTTCAGGAGTCACGAGGTCGGCCATGCCCATGGGTTTCCAGCGTGTCTCTCCCTCCCACAGAACAGTGTGCATGGTGGACAGCAGAGCACGAATGTTACGCTCCTTACCCTCGATCCAGTCCAGAATCTGGGACACAAACATAAGCGTCTTAATAATCTGGAACAATTAGCAGGAACACAAGCACTGACATAATATTTTAATGATAGGTTAGTTAGTGTCTTGATGACAATAAAGTTTTGAGAACAGAAGTCAATTGTTTCCGTTTCTATTATAGAGAAATTACATTTACGATTGATGGTTGAAACCAGATGTAGTGGTCTAGGTCCAAAGAGAAGTTTCACTATTTTTTATACAAATTCATCCAAAAGAATAGTTGCAGTCACATACACATTAAAAATGGCCCTTGCCTTTAGTTTCTCAGGGTCCATCTCTTTGGCCA
Source organism: Perccottus glenii (assembly GCA_024416835.2). Taxonomy (NCBI): domain Eukaryota; kingdom Metazoa; phylum Chordata; class Actinopteri; order Gobiiformes; family Odontobutidae; genus Perccottus; species Perccottus glenii. The sequence goes on along the minus strand of CM044559.2, from coordinate 22,593,791 downwards.
TCTCCTCTTTCCTCATCTCTGCTATTGTCCTGGGCCCTTTCTTCTCTTTGGTCCCTGCAAAGCCCTGGCCTGACAGCAAGTCGTCAAAGTTGGCATCTGCGCATGCTTTGGGTTTTGCACCTGGAGATAGATTCATTTACAGAAATTACAATGTATTCCTTTTCCATTTTGCGCTGATTCTACATGCTCAAGTTTGTTTAAGACATAAAACTCTCTACACGAGGGATTTGAATAAACCTGTACTTCACATTTGAGGTTTGAGTCTGTAAACCTACTCATGCTACTTTAGCTCCATCTAGAGGCCAAAAACATAGACTACATTTTTAGATTGTGTGCCTAATGCTGTAAGTAATTCTGCCATATAACTATTTAACATAAATACTAAAGTTTCTTTGTGGTAATATTTATACATATTTAGGGTAAGTCAGTATCATGCAAAAAAGACTATCTAGATTTTCAAGGCCACTTTTTCACATTTTAGTAAACAAATAACAAAATTAAATTCTTATAAATTAAGGCTCCTCTGAAAAAGTGATTTCCTCTCTTCACTCACCCATACTGGCTTGTGCTTTGCCCCCTGCGCTGGGCGACCCCCCTGCCATGGCAGAGAATGTGACGTTGTAGTTGGGCCTGTTCTGTGGCGACGTGTGCGGAATGGAAGTGTGGCTCGGGCTGGCTTTTGCCTGAGGGGGCAGGCCTTGTCCTTGGGACTGCCATCCTGCTCCGGTGCCTCCTCCTGTCTGCCATGAAGGAAATCCGGCTCCCGTTTGCTGCTGCCAGCCTCCTGTGTGTTGTGGGGATGGAGGGGGCCGGGACGGAGAGCCCATGGGAGGAATGGAGGGTGCTGATCCTGTTGGAGTGGTGGGTTTACTGGAGAAGCCCGATCCTCCTAAAGAGAGTAAAAGGAGTTTCATATAAATGTTTTAACAACAAAGTTAAGGGCTATTAGCTTTTTTTTTAAATAGTTACCCAGGTTTCCAATGTCTGCGAACGGGTCCAGTGTGTTTGGCTTGGTTTGGTGAGTAGGGGTGCTGTGGACTGAGCCAGTAGGACTTGTTGTGGCTGACAGGCTGCCCATGCCAAAACCTCCTCCTTGATAAGGCATTAAACACAACAATATAAAGAAAAAAATACTTAGTTTCTCAATAATTATCATACCTACATTGGAATAAAATGAGTCCACACTGTGTTGTCTGCAGTAAAATAATTTAATAGGGACCCAGCTTGTGTGTGTACTGCGTTTTAAGAGTGTATATAGAGTAATAAACGTAGATGACAGCTATTAATGAAAACCTAATGCAGAATACACAAATAATGGCATTTCAAGGCTAATTAAAACATATTTCTATTTATTCTAGTTGACAAAAGACATTACTTTTTTATATAATACATGTATCATTGTTAGTGATAATAAAACAAGCAACAGCTGTAAAAAGAAAGCACCATAATCAAATGTAATCCAACACATTTGTACTAATATTTTGTACAAAAATTGGAACACAGGCTTCTGTAGTTTAAGTATTATTAGATTATGTGTTCTTACATTGTCAGCTTTACGTAATACCCTACATCTTTGCGTATGTTACCTGTGTTTGTGTTGGCAGGTCTGTTCCAGTCCCAGCCTCCCGATGCGTTCTGCTGCTGTATGTTGACACTCGGCGTGCTGGGGGGAACGGGAGAACTGCGGCCTGTTCAAGAATAAAAATGTAGGTCAGTGACAGAGCACATTCAGAGTGACAGAAACCCACTTAGTCTCAGCAAATAATGACAAGTCTGACTCCAGCAAGACTTGTCTAACATGAGGGAGACAGATAAAATCTTGCTGAAAATACCAGATTTATGTCACATCATTTCTCCAAGTTCTGAAAATATACTCACAGGGGTTATTATCTTGTCAAACTGTATTATAACTGTTTCATCAATGTCAAAGCTTATTAAACTACTGTATTGTATGTTGCCCATCTTTTAACTTGTTATAAAATGCTTGTATAGTCTAATTCACAGTAAGATCTAAGTTGTATTAGCTGGGCTGTGGTACTTCTCATGCAAGCTCAGGTTATTGCCAAATATGCATCAGACCATATGTTACAGTGCCAGCTTCTCAGCAGTAGAGAAAAAGCTAAGCAAAATGCATGTTATTTCTTAAAGCATGCACCCAGACAAAGCAGTATACAGCAAAGCAGCATGCCTTACCCAGACCTGTGGCCTGCAGGGTGGGTGACGGCGAGCGAGCAGCATGCAGAAAGGGGTCTGGTTGCCCCACGTTACCTGCTCCGAGGAATGAACCCATCACATCCTGAGGCTTAGGCATGGGGCCTTTTCCAAAAGGATCAAACGCTGGAGAAAGGACAATAGCTGTTATTTATTTGCATTAATATTACAACACACAACAAAAGATAGACGAGTGCAATGTACAATGCATAGAGATGTGGCCAATGTCAAAAGTCACCTTATTAGGCATTATGTGGCTAACTGTTTAGGGATATCTAGCATCCTTGGACTCTGACCTGGTGCGGGCGATGGGCAGGGTGAGGCAGTGTTGGGGGCTACTTTGTGTGGTGTTGACTGGGCAGATGAGGGAGCGCTGGTCGGCGGAGGTGGAGCCCCAAACAGGTCCCCGAGGAGGTCTGTAGTTGCAGCTGCAGTGGTTGAGGGCTGAGATGTGGCACAGGATGCAGTAATATCCTCTCCGCCCAAGCCCAGCAGGTCCACATCTTCAGCAGGAGTGCGCTCAGCATGTGCAGGGGGGTCTGGTCTGGGAGGAGCGGTGCTGGTACTGCTTCTCTGGCTGGACAGAGAGAGCATCTCATCGTCTGAGGGCTCACTTTCCTCACCTTTTCCTCGTGGTCGACTTGGCTCTGCAAGAGGAAAGAAAAAGTGAAAATAAGAACATCTTAGCCCATAAATAAAGTGCATAGCACAGAAGACAATAGTGAATGGAAATTACATTTGTAGAAAAAAGTTGGTGGCAGTGAGCAGGAAAAGGTCTAGAATAAAGTTGGAATAACTGTTTACTATCTCTGGAACAAGCACAAAGTTACACCTATTTGTTTTATGTTCAATGTGATGGTGCACTATTGAATAAGATTATGGCACAACTTGCTCATAGTTGATTGAAAGAAATGTAATCTAAACTACCCAATACAGTTAAATTTACAAGAATCATATAATTTAAATAAACTAGTTTCTATTAAATATGTCCATAAACAAAAACTGAGACAGTATTTGGCTATTATTGTAATAGACCATTTTTGGTAACGCAGTGTTTGTGTATTTACTTAACGAGTCCACTATAAAAATTATACTGTTGCATGACAAACAAATTGGTTGTATTGTTAAATTTCAGACAAAATGAAGATCTATTTTTTTTGTCTTCACTAAAATACTACTTTCTATAAGACTAGCTCTACTCTACTGCCTTACCCTCCAGATCCAATCCCTCCATTTCGTCTTGTAGAGGCAAAATCAAAATCACATTAGTGTATATTTTTGTGTATAAAGGTGAATGAATCATTGCTAGTGTATGTTATGTATTTAAATGTTGGACACATTACTGTGGAATCTTACATACACAATACATTTTGAAATAGATTTTGAAATACAATATAGTTGATTTTATGTCCCACCCCACAGTACCAGCGATAGCCAGGGCGTCCTGATGCTCCTGGTGGCATGAGAAGAGCACATTTGGACTGAGGTCTTTACATGGGAACTGCTCCCAGGGCGGCGTCAGGTCCTTTTGTTTGTCCACACCCTCAACTTCAATGTCTAATATCACATGGAACAACTGTGGATACTTCTCAGGTGAGTCACAAGCATCCAGCTCTGGTCTAGACACAAAGTATTAGAAAGGTTAATGTTAGTTAGGTGTTAAAGAGATCATTTACCGGCCAACTACTATTGCTCATCACTGTAATATTTTCTTACTTGTTGAACTTTAACACCATGGTTCCAGGAGCAATGAAGCCAGTGTGAAATTGAATCTGGAATATCTGAGTGTTGGACGTCTGAAAAACCACAAGAGGGAGGGGAGCATTCAATTTATTACAATGGGCCCAGTGCTATCTATGTACATTGCAGTAAAGGCTTGACTTTTTCAGAAAAAAAGTAATGCCCTCTGGCGGTAGGCTAGCTCTTTTGAGGTGCTTATGTCAAAGGTAAATTCTCACTATACACTCAGTGTGTGCAATGTAATTTATTCAGTAGTTAACACTTCCCTTTTCACTTTCTTCAGATCATTGTATAGTTTGCTAATACTGGCAGTTCTTTTAAAAGAAAGTCCCATTTGAACCAAACAGGTGGCAAACAAGTGGGAGGGTCTTCCCCATCCTGCAGGACACACCCATAGGACAAGACAGCCATACACAATACAACATTTAGGCACACTATAATACTTGTTTTCCCATAAATACAAGACTAAAGTTAATATCAGCCCACAAAAGAGCATCATAAATACCTTGATCTTAGCATTCAATGAATACCATCTAGTCAAGAGTTTTAAAAGAACTGCCAATTTTAGCTGACTATACAACAATGATCTGAAGAAGGCTAAGGCCATTATCTATTGAATAACATAATTGACATATGGAGATACTGAGTGTGCGATGTTTTGTTAAATATATTAGGAATATATATCATATTAAATCATATGAAACAACACTGTCTGTTGTGCCTATAATTATGCATCTGAATTAAATTTTAAACTGTTAAACAATGTACAAAGACACATTGTATTTAAAGTACGTATGTGTTTGGTATGTGTTTTGTATGTTGTGCTGTGTATGTTGCTTTATGTCCTATGTTTTTCTGTCTAATTTAAGCTACTATCATGCCCTTTTAAATTGCCCAAATAAAGTGATTTGAACTGAATTGACTCTGTAAGTAAGCCTGCCATAATGAAGGTTGCTCTTGCACGGTTTTGTCAAACATTAGTGATAGGTTTATGTATAAATCAAACACGGAAGAGTAAAGACTGGTGTACCTTGGCCTGCAGACGTCCTCCAATGGTTGATCTCATGTGATAGACAGCAATAACAACATCTCCTTGTACACTCACACCAAGAGAAAACACAGCCTTCCCCTCTTGGACCCGGTGCTCTCTGCATAGAAACAAGACCAAATTAAATGTATTTAATCACTCATTTTCATACATGGACAAGGTAATAGGAGAAAACACAATATTCAACCATTACCTCATTTTCTCGTACTCTTGTGCCGTGGTAAAGATCTTGGTCTCTCCGATGAGGACGTCGCAGAAAGGCCGACAGCCGTTGCGTTGCTTGTTGAAGTAAGGGACCGGACTCATGGTGACAGCTTTGATGATTAAAGGCTTGGAGTGGGGTAGACTGGGTTTCTCTGAGACCATGCTGCACACATACCCAATGTATCTGCAATGAAAACAACCAAAGAGCTTTTTGTTTAATTGTGTGATAATGACGTAATAATATAATACATACATTCATACAATATAATGGCGAGTGGACTGTTTTTGTTATTTACAATAAAAATACACACTAATAAACACTGAAGGAATTTTAATCACTTTATGGACTACAAATACTAGCTAGCTAATACTAGGCTGTACAAGAAAAGTTACGACAAATGTTGATAATGTTTTGTCCTGTTGCTTGAATGTATAACAGAATATTATGCCAACCAAAACAATCAAAAACTTATGTGTCAAATCAACAAAGCCACTACTGTGTTGTGACACAAACCTGCAGTGTGAAGGCCAGAGACCGGAGCCTGGTCTCTTGGCACTGAGCAACTGCATGGCAGGGATTGGGTTGTTGAAAAGGTGGCAGAAGCAAAACATGGCACAGACCAGGACACCAGACGGAGCACGGCCATCCTAACCCACAACAATAAAGATGAACAGTTAGTGCAGGAGCTAAAATACTATCCCAGTTTTTAACTACTTTTACAATGAATCTTTGAAACAGTTTACTCCTATTCTTATGTGTTATATATGTTCAATAAAATATTTTCAGCAGCTCCAGGGTCACATTAGGTTAGAGTGATGCCAAAAGCACTCCTGTGATTTCAGTGAGGCTTGTGCAAGATGGAGCAGCTTGCCAAGCCAAAGGCAAACCACAGGAACTTGGCAATAACACGCACTACTGAATACTAATGTACAGTATACAGCTGAAACTGGACTAGCAAAAGCAGCAATGAAACAGATATTACAGAAATTTATTTTTACTCCATTATAAAAGTTGTGTAGTTTTATAACACTATAATAATGTATAGCGGGTCTCCTTACCGAACAGGTGAGGACACAAACATTTTTGGGATTCTGTTTGAGCCAGTTGTGCATGTTTTTACAAACAGCAAAGAGGTTGTGAAGGCTGGGGGCCTGTCGAGAGGGCCAGTTACACTCTGAAACCTGAAAACGACACGAGCAGAGTACGATGAGTAAGAGCTCAAAGCATGCACATGGCAAACATGATGTGTGCGGACGTTGAGCTTAAGAAAACATGGATGAATGTGAGTGATAATGCAGTAATGTGCACAGAAAAAGGAAGGGTAATCCATAAAGGGAAGGAAACAGGCGTGGTGGCGACAGCTCTGCTGCAGATGAGCATAACAAGCAGCCAGTGGCCACAATGAGTCACTGAATACAGCAACTTCCAAAAGCAGACGGGGCCAGCTTGGTCTGAGCAACTCAACAGTGCATCTGCCAAAAGGTGGCAGTGTGTGTTTTTACAATTCCCTGAGAATTTTCTGTATTCAGAGAAACCTATATGCATAAAGATATAAAAAGTCTTCCATTATTTGTTGAGATTACAAGCAATTTTGAGACCATGCTTGAATTTTTAGATTTTAGATCAATGCTCAAGTTATTTGTTTGAGTTTCTTAATTCAGATCTTTGTCCCAACCATAGTATTGTGTGCAAAGTAGAGACAGAGTGTCAGTGTTTATCGAAAATCCCTGAAGCACCCGTTCTAATCAGACTAAATGTTGTAGCAAATGTGGTTTGACAGTGTGAATGTTCATCTTGACTGCCTTTTTATATGTTCCATTTGAAATTCCCCTGAGTTTACTAGATATTAAGCTCTGACATGCTCACTTGCTAAGCCTTCTTTTGATGGCCAGCTACATTTCATTGGTTGCTTGATGCTATGGGTTTAACAGAAATACAGCAAAAAGTAGTTAAGGCAATTATAGAGACATATAGACCTATAAAAAGCTCTATATGACATTAAAACACAACACACTGCATATTTATATTGAGAATGCTATTTATTCATTTGCAATATAGTATTAAAAATAGAGAGATGTAATTACAAGCCTATGGTGCTCTCACAATGTAGCAGCCCCAACTGAAAACACAGGAACACCATAAATAGTAACATTACAGTATACAGTATGAGCCTCTGAATCACACTCCAGTGCCGTAATAATCACAGCGACCGCTAACAACTAGGTTCAGACTAATAAATCAAAAGTGTCTGTATTGCTCACCCTGTTGGAGAACTTGGCCCCGCGATAGTTGCGCTGTGAGAGGTTAAAGACAGTGTAGTGGTCGGCATGGCGACTGTCAAGGAAGGAGCGGATGTCCTCCACGTGGTTCTGATAACCGATCTGGACGGACTCCGCAGGATAGGTCATAACTAAGAAAATATAACATACATAAAAATTAGTTAGAACAGTGGTTGATAATAGTTTTGACCACAAAAGCAGGTCTAATGTCCCACTTTTACCCCGGCTACATCATTTAAGTATACTGTACGTACATAGAGTAAAAGGTGCACAATCAAATAGACTGTCAGTGGCTGCACACAAAAGCGGGTGGGGGAGAAACCCTCAGGTGGTAAATGTATAGCTGGATATTAAATTTAAAGGACACACTTGTGAGTCTGTAGTGTCAAAACTGATCCCTCAGTCTTTGTCACTATTGTATGGAATAAGTTATGAACGCAACACCAGATCCAATGCCATTAGAGTCTTTATTGTTCACAACCAACACAATAAACGACCCAGTAGCCTTCCCCAGCACTACTGATGTTTGAACAGTAGACATAAGCTTTTATACAGTTTTGATATGACAGTATAGTAATAACTCTTTCTGTAAAGCCCTGAAGTTCATTATTAACTTTCTGATATCATCCTGTAAGGCCTGGTAGATCTTCTCATTAACTCCCTGATGTCATTCTGTACTGCCTTGGGGACTCCTCCGATAACAGACACCTGCGTCTTTATCTAGTCCTTTCTGTGTGTGTGTCTGACATTAAGTTTTTCTCTTTTATATTAATATGTTTAAATGAATAACTAACTAGGTTAACATAGTTAAGACACATAACATATAAAATATTACACCACAAGTCGCTCTAAGCATTTTTATAATAATAGTAAGGACAGAGGAAAGCTACAGTTACAATACTATGAGCATATGTTATTTCTGTATAATATGACGTGTCACCTTAAGTCCTTAGCTGAAAATGTGTTTTATATTCACTTGACTGTCCATTCATTAAATGCATTTACCTATGATTCGGGACGTGATGTAGGCAATATCCAGCTCCCCTTTAGTGTACCTACAACAAACAATAAATAGATAGCATTTTAATCTGATGATGCACCAACACTCTAAAATAATAATAAACTAATTTATTGCAGTAAAAACATTTACAGTCCAAGTCAAAATTTCCTCTGTAAAACAAGATTATCAGAAAATAAACCGATGCATCAGTTTTTAAGTCATGCATAAACAAGCAATTAGACAGGCCTCCATGTGGAGGTTTGTCCTTTTCATGCTCACCACTACAGTACGCTGAACTGCCTGGGATCAAAGCATGGCCATATGTGATTTACTCATTTGAGAGGCTTTGCTTTTTACCGCCAGAGCAGCTGCGGCACATACACATGGTCCACTACTTACACAACCGCACTAAACTTTTGCACTAAACTAAAAGATTAAAACTAAAAAATAGACAACTGATCTGTGTCTTCTAAATGCAGGAAAACATTTAAACCACTGCAAATGTCTTACATATTTGGGTAACTATAACAAACTGAAAATTTACCTACACTGGGATAATTTATTTACGCTAATCAGTCATGGCAAGATGTACTAATCATATTTGTGTGGTCATGGATGGAGCCACATGGTTCTAAGGTAACTCTAGACCTGGTTACGTAATTCAGCTCTAACACTGTGTCTTCGGATTAGACTCAGGTGGTATAAATAGTGCTGCAGAAAGTCATGAGAAATAAAAGTTTTTGCATACTTAGCTTAGAAAAGCTAATGAGATCTAAAAAATATACAACAAAGTAATGCAAAGATTATAATTGAATGGATTATGGTGATTAAAAACATAATTTTAATGTCATTTTATTGATTTTTAAAACATTTTTGCATGCTACAGTTGATGATGTCTACATAACATCGGCTCTTGATTTGTCCCTCTTGGTTTTTGAAATAGCTACTTGGGCTTTAGAGGGAGATTCAGGTCAGGTGTCAGGTTTTAATGTTCACAGCCAATAGCCACGCAGAATGCAAACGTCCCTGTCCTCACAAGGAAACAACTCCAGCCAACTGACATTCACACCAAACAGACATGACTGTGAAGAATGATGTGGTACACTGGTGAATTTTTAAATCAATAATGGAAATAAAATGCATAGGGCTGTGTGCCCTGTGTTTGTGTTGGCTACAAAGGCGGAGGCTAAAGCAAATCTTTGGTGTTTAAAACTTCCAGAAATTAATCATCAAAAGCTTAAAAGTAATTTTGGGCCAAACAGTATCTTCAAAGGGGTGTCTTGTGGTTATGACCCACACACACTTAAATCAGTGTAAGTGGGTTAGCCCCCTGCGGACGCAACTTTTCTATATCACCTCCAATTTTCTTGGTAAAACACACCCAAAGATTGTCCTGTTTCTTTATTATTTCCCATAAAGCTGCCCTTTTCATTTTAAAGAAAATGTATTGCCGTGTGGACATTTACTGAGTCAACGTCAATAATTTGAGTTTGGGTTGTTGTAAAGTACAAAAAGGGCAAAGTCAAATAAGACTAATACTATAATATTTAATTAAGGAAAATTAAGGAAAGGTTTCTCCCCATGTCCTGTGTGCTTCTACCAGAAATAGGCCCACATGGTTTAGAGTTGTCGCCAAATTGATTTCTCTGCAAAAATTCTCATCAGGCAGGTAAACAAACAAGCAGGTCAGGATCAATTATTCAGCAACAACCCTTTGCCTTGAATACAGATGAGACAACAGCACCAATGACCAATGAAATATAGCTGGGCGTCAAAAGAAGGCTTAGCAAGTGAGCATGTGGGAGGTTTATTTCTACTAAGCTCAGGAGAATTTCAAGTCAAACATATAAAAGGGCAGTCAGGACAGACATTCACACTGTCAAACCACATTTTGTATTTGCTACAACATTTAGACTGATTAGAATTTTAAGATAAACACTGAGACTCTATCTCTACTTTGACTTGAGTCCAAAGAAGACAAAAAGACTTCTGTGAACTACATGAAAACACGGTTGATGAGTCCTTCTGTGAAGTAAGGGTCATGTTGTCCTGTACGAAAATACAATGTGCATGATATTCTTTTGGCAAGGGGGGGGGTCTAGTCTTGGACAAAAAGACAAAAAGTCCCAAAGTATATCTCAACATTACACGCTTCATATTACACTTGAATAGTTGAAAAATAAGAGACACACCCTGACCGTTCACCCCCAGGTGAGCCATTGACACTTTGTCATTAATCATTTGATTTATGTGTTAGATGCCATAATTATAGATAGTTTATTAGTTACTATAAAAGCTTACAAAGCTTTTTACCTATCTAAGCGGTTTGTAAGCACACAGAGCAAATGTTTTGCATTTTTTTGCCTATTGCCTTGATGGTTGCCACGGCAGCACACTTCCCACGCCCCATTATTCTGAGCACCTACTCAAACATATAGCAGCCACACAAACACGCACACTGATACAGAGGGGTCATAATGAAATGAATCCTTCAGTATCAGCAGTGCACTGGCTATTTGGCACAATGAACTGCCATGAATAATTCAGCCAGGAGAGGAGTGAGAGGCGGCAATGAGAAGACACAGGAGGAGAGAGGGTGGAGCTGTAAAAAGAGGTAAGCATGGCAAACACGAGAGACCAGGGACCAAGGGGACAGGAGAGTGGGAGTTTGCCAAGATGTGAGCAGGCAGTAGAAGACGGGGCATAATCATGATCAAACCTGCTGAGTCAATAGTGAGAAGAGCTATGTGTGTGTCTGACAATACAGAATACACCCCTTTGTGCTGCCCAGTGCAGATGCCTGTGCACAAAAACAAGGGCTAAGCTGTGCCAGACTCTGCTACCTCCCTCATGCCTTACTCCCTACACACTGCTCTGTTTGATTTCTAAAACTGTTGGAGACTTGAAATCCAGGTCTACAATATCTAGAAAAGAGAAAGTTTTATAGGCTTTTACAAGCATATCTTCGAAAAGATAGAATGTGCAATTTACCTTTATGTAGGATTTGCTGCTTTAGCAATGCTTATCTCATCAGGTTTGATGTATAATGATGAAGACGCACAAGTCCCAAAACCATGTATAACTCTGGGTCCTCCATGTGGAGTTTTTTTGGCATTCTGTACGTGTCCACACTTAACGTAATGCTAAGCAGCCAGGTAACTTAAAATGCTGGTATATACAGTTTAGCACAGCTGAAAGTTGAGTTACGAATGTTCTCTAAGCACTCAGTTGCCATTTTCCAAAGTCATGCTGTTTAAGTATCTATTTATTTTTTTATTCATGTTTTTTGGGGTCGGGGCTTTAATAGTATTCTTTATAAAATGATATGTATAAAGAAATTTTATCACTTATCTGACTGATAATTGTTTATTGACTTTCTTCACCAAGTGCTTAATCTACACTTGATCTCAGTCCCTAAAAGTCTTGTCTTGTCTGGTATTATTTATCATGACTTAACACTGCACTGTGCAGTTTATTTGGCAAAGTGTGAAGGCTGTTTTAGAAGCTCAAACCACACCAAACATGTGCCAAGATTCTTCCAAAAGGTGGGTCTTAGTCCTTTCCAACTATCTAGTGGACCAAACTAGATAGATCGTTTTCTGTTATGGTCTGAACTACACAAAAATACAACCCCAGTGTTTGACAACAACACTACTGATCGTTCTACAGAGAATCTTCTTGCGACAGTTCTCTCAGTATTTGTTGTACACAGTAACATATTGGAGAATCAAAAAATATATAATGTAAATAGTCGTAACTTACGTGGCAACCTGATGCATGACCTTGGTGGATGTGTCCTTCAAAGTGTCTTTTAGGTTGTCTTTAAAGTTGCTGAAGAACTTCCCAGCTCCTCCTTTGACCATATCAAGCAGCCCTCCTCCATAGTTGGCATCCATATCTGAAAGAAAAAATATTGACACGTCAGAATCCAAACTGTATATGCTAAATAAACAGCACTTTGAAGATGCTCTCAAGAACATAACAAAGAGAAACGATGCAATGTGATGTGAGAATTCTTGAGTTGGATAATGAACTTCAACATGAGTCACTGAATGCTGGAAAGTGAAGAATTCTTATCTTTGCTGGAGTTTATGTGGTGTAAGTGCAAGAGTAAGCAGGTGTTGGAAGAGACCCAGATGTCATATCTGAGTCAGCAGCCCTCTGATGTGAGAATTTCTCCCTGTGTCTGATCCCTGTTCCCGTATCTCCCCTTTTCATATATAGTCCACAGCAACAACAGTACTTTAACAACATGTATAACTTGCTGACAAACCTAATGACTGAGAAATGTTGCTGCAGAAACTTTCTCCAACCAGGTTCTCTTTTAGGATCTTGGGTTTTTAAATCCCAGTAAGTGTTAAATTCTGTGACCCATTTGTAGTGCTATGAAGTTACACTTTCTAGATTTTAACAGAGACTTTCACAAATACTCAAAACTACAAACACCTTCCTTGAGGAAATCTGTTCAGAGACAAATTTCTGGGGCAATCATACACAGAAAACTGCCTGTTTATACAATCTATTCTTATTTTGCTTCAACACAAACACAATTTCATCTCCCTTCACTTGTCCTTATTCGCCACATTTGTTATATTTTAGAAACAAACACTTGAAGTGTGTGACAAAGCGGTTATTCAGTGCAGAGAATAAAGCACTGGCTTGTTGAAATCATCCAGTCTTTGATCCAAAGACCCAGCCTAAACTCAACTGACAATTTGACAGTGGCAAATGACATTACTATTAATAAATCTGGAGAAACTGACTAAAGTGAAATGCTCTTGAGAGGGAGCTACCACAGTGCGGTTACAATTTCTCACACAATTTTCAAGTCCTTGACATTAGCAGCTATTTTCACACAACTGGGCAATTCTTTTGTGTTAGCATCTCAACTGCCCCTCACCTTTTGCTTACTGTATAGGATTTTTTACATTGTGTGACAAAGGACTGTACTGATGTCCTGTCCTTGGTGTGTGAGGATAGTGTACCCTTTATGTATCTCTATAACATACACAAAAAACATGCCTTGTTTAAAAAGACACAGTGATTAGCCCAATTTTGGACTAATTCAGTCCATTTGACAAACAAGATCTCCTTTCCTTTGGCTCAGATTTGATAATATTTGGGTCGGCAGTAGTTCAGTGGGTAGAGCGGCCGTCCTTCAACTGGCGGATGGGTGGTTCGATCCCTGCTCAAAACATCCCAAAACATCATAACATCCCGCTCTCTCCTCCATACTATCATTGTGACCTTGGGCAAGACACTTAACCTACCTTGCCTCCAGTGGTGTTCTGTAACACTGGTAAATAGCTTAATGTATGTAAAGCGCTTTGAGTGCCTACTACAGTAGGTGGAAAAGTGCTGTATAAAAATTATTATTATTATAGCTAAGGTTATAATATTGATGTGACAATTATTGATATGTTTTACACAAGCTTTTGCCAGACTATCTTAAATGAACAGCAAATAATTGTCACTTAGGGATGGCAGCAGTGGTAAAAGACGAAGGATCAATTTCATTCATTAAAGAGAATAAGACCATGGTTGTAGCTCATTTCACCACATCCTACTGCTGTCACAAAGCCAACCAATGGTAATGGAGGTGAGGAGAAAGGGATGTCTGAAAGAAGGGATAGTAACCAGCTCTAGTTATGTCCAGAGGGACCTGGGGTGTATGAGGGTCTCCTTAATTGCATCTGTGCAAGTGATACTTACAGATAACCTGACAGACCACTGCACATTTTTTCCTAATGTGGGTAAGCTGTGCTGAGGCTGGTTGTGTCTAAACCGGAAAGGCTGCAGAGTCAACCCGGACACTAATCTGCTTAATTATAGATGGTGCTTATGAGACAGGATGTGTATGACTAATGAAGGATCTAAATCTTAAGCAGGAGGACTTGACAGGCCAGAAGAGGCTGTAATAGGTTGCTGGGGGCTTTTATGACAATTTAACCTCTACATTTGAATGACACAGTAGTATGCTGTTAACCATCTGATAAATACTTATTCAGGCCTAGAGTAGACATTCTCTCATTAGTCATTACCTTACATGATACATGAAACTAAATGACCATCTGTTGTTGTTATACACATGAAGTTATTACCTATTTTATTCTTGCTTTTTGGACAGACACAAAATAGACTTAAAATATGGGGGCAGCAAACTTGGGCTACTCTGAAAATGTGGTATGGAGCAAAGCATTAATTCCCCGATGTATTTTTGTTGACCTTTTCATGGGTTTGTGTTTTTTTGTATGGACAATTAATAATGTTTCCTCTCATATCTGTTCTTAGCCAGGTCCTACTTCATGCTTAAAACCTATGTCCATGCAACAAAAACCTATGATACTATTGTTGGTAAAATAATGCTGTCTCTAAAGTGCACTTCAAAAGAAATGTCCTCTTTCCAGTTTTGTCCCTGTCTAGATTATACCCTGTTTTTTCTTCTCTTGACGAATGTGCCTGCTTGTTTACCTTTGTGTCAGTCAGCTGCCTCGATTTCTGCAGCCAGATGGATGTGGGAGTGAGCAGACTGGTGCTCCAGCTACAGTGACAAACACTGCTAAGACAGGCACCAAGGAAGGCTCTAGTGCAGGTTCTACCGGGTATTACAGACTCACGGTAGTCAGCAGGACACTAGCATTAGCTCAACAGTCTTTTTGAACCACCACAAAGATCAATGGATTGTTTGAATGTGTGTGTCCCACTTTAGGGCAAACCTTTACTCCTCAGCTTTGTGTGAACGGGACAGGGCACACTACATCAAAAAGAATATCCACAAACCCTGTGCAGCTTAACCCAGACAGATATCTGACACTGACTGAGTTGACCCACCACCCACTAACCCAGTCCCTCCCCTCAATGACCCCCTCTCACCCCAGCCTGCTGCTTTTGTTCCACACAAATGTGGTCCCCGAAGGCGGGCTGAGTCCTCAGAGCGCTGCAGTAAAGTGAACACTGGGTACAACCTCTGCTACAGTTAGGGCAAAGACCTTTTGTAATTTACAACATTTAGCTTTTAAAATCTCTCAATGCATCACATCAACACTGAGTGCACATTATCTGTCATAAAACTTCACTTTAAAGACATAATGAGCTCAAAGATTCTCAGATGCTCACAGATTAATGATAAACAGATGCACCCCCACAAGCTATTAACAGAAAAAAAAAAATTAATGTACTTTTAATAGTTTAATAACTTCCTAAATTAATCCAAGTGTGTCTGTGGTCTTAAACTAAACTACAATTATGGTTGAAGTTTAATTAACAAAGTACTTTATTTAAGGACTCATGTCTCATATTTGTCCTTGTCTGTGCATTCTGCTAGTTGATCATATTTTTAAGTAATACAAGAGTATTTGTTTAATATCTATTTAATAACATATACTATATTCTGGTACAGTTTTTCCAGCATATCTATATAGACAATACACCAGGTGAAACAATGATAAGTAAATATGACAGAGACAAAAGCGTAATTTTGCAATATAGTGCTACTCAGGAAATATGACTGATAGAGACTTGTGTTATAGCCTATGCTAAGCTCTGTACTACATAGACACTCAGGTAGGTGTCAAATAAATGTATTTTTATACATTTGCAACATGGAGTTTTAATACAGTTGGAAACAGCAAAAAAGCATCCACTCAACTGAACCAATGCAACAAGGCATCTCCAGGGCATGCAGTAATCATGCAGTGAATCTTTGGGAGACTCCTAGAGCTGCATAGCATGACTATATGTTTTCACTTCCACAAGCTAGCTTTTGCATTGTCCAGTGCTACCCCCCCCCACGAACACTATGCAGAGGAGTAGGCTACGTGCGTAAAGGCGCCAGATGCGGAGACATGTCCTACCTGAGCTGTCCATGGTGCTGCAGTCCTCCTCTCTCAGAGGGGCCGCTTTCGGTCCAAGGGTGGCTGTGATGGAGCCTCCAAGTCCGAGTGAGCTGCCGCTGCTCCCTCTGCCGATCCCGAAGCTATCCCCGCCGCTATCGACCAGCTGCAAAGATTCATAGCCATCGTAACTGCTCTTTTTCTTGTAGGCCCCCAGCAAGCTCATAACCGACACAAACTCAAGACAAAAGATGACACAAAGACGTGGTAGGCTACAACAACTGCGTGCACATGTCCGAGGCGAGTAGGACGACCGGTCTCCAGTCTTTTTAGTAAATGAATATCCCGTCCGGTAGCCTGCTATCTCCCGCCCCTCTCTCCCTCTCCTGCCGTCCTCAGGTCTGTCTCTGCTCTCTCTGCCTTCTCTCTTCTCAGCTCCGCATATTACTACGGCGCTGCTGCCACTGTATGCGCCTGTAGTTAAAGGGAAAGCTACCCCAGTACACAGGGACTTAGGCTGTAGCGGGAGGCATAGGTCCAAACATAAACCAGAACCACACAGGATGAAGATGGCATACGAGTCAAGCTATCTTACTCTGAGGTCATTATTTAGCTTTTTAGGTCTACCCACTTGCTGTAGGCTGAAGCTAGATGTATGACATTGTGTCCAGGCCTGGAGTATGTACCCATGCAAAACTGGTGGCCAAAACTGCATTATCACCCATAGCCACTAGGTTCTGGAGACAAAAATCCTCCTCCTCATTTCATCTTCTAGTGATGCTGCCCCCATCGGTCCTATATTGACCCCTCTGTTTCTCATCCACTGCCCCAACCTACTTTATATGGATTGGAGACTAGTGGCTTTTGCAAATGTGTCAGATGTAAAGTTGGCAACAATTCTACTGGGTTAAAGGAGAGACCCATTCTGAAATTGTAATTACCATTTAAATGTGTTTACAAGAACGAGAACATCAGATTAACATAAGAGATGCTATTAATCAGCTTCATGCTCTGTCACAAAATGAAATGTACATTTGCATCTTAAAAGTCTACACTCATTCCTAACGCTAATGGGACAGAATCATTTCTATTTTTGTGCTATAATCTGACAAAACATGATCAGCTGATGGCATGCTTCCTTCCTTGGCCTTGTCCCTTGGCAACAGAGACCCAGCATGTTTCTGAAACGAGGACATGAGCCTGGGAAACTCTTTTGGGACTACAGACGGGATCTCAAAGCACAGCGGGAACGGAATGTCCAAAAGGGTGGAACGATACCCCCTGAAAATCCGGTCCAAATGTGCTGCCGCTCCATTGTTGTTTTCCTGTTGAGTTTCCTGTCTTGTTTCTGACCACCCATGTTTACTTCTTGATGCCCTTCTGAATGTCAATGTTTAAGACACAGCATGCAGGTGCAGAGCTGGCACTAAGTCCTACTCTTCAAAGTCACCACAGTGTTGATACATTAACAATTCCAGGGATGTTAAAATGAGTTGTGGCTACAATAATGCGTTGGCCAATCATAGTGAAAATATGAACTACAGTAAGACATGAAGCCATTCACGAGTAACAAAAACACTGTAAAGAGTATTATTATGCAAAGAATTGACTAACTGCCACATACTTTTTTATAAGCGCCTGTCCGCTCTAAGAATTCACAGAGGATTAATGATTCTCTCTGTAATAGTTAAAGCAGAAAAGAGGAATCTGCTGGTTCAGCATCTCAGACTCAGTGACAAAAACAGTAGTGGACTACAGTATATGGTCCAAGTATAAGTCTGATTTTATACACGGGGTAAGACTCAAACAATGCTGGGAAAACATCACTCAAACCAAGAAAACATAGTGAGTCGTGACAGACACCCTTAATTGTGACTCAGTAATGATCCGAGTAAGAAACCACCAGCTGACTGTTAAGCTGATCACGTGATGTGACATGCGTGACGCTGCTGGTGACGTGACGCTACGCTATTGGACAATATAGATGAGTCGTTCACTCAGCACAGAGCCAGGCCTGATGATCAAGATTGTTTTAACAAGACAGATGTTTAAGAAGCATGACAAATATTTGCACGACCATAAAAGGCTAATTACATAAAGGAAACATTGGCCTATATGTATGATATACTATGTGTTTGTCCTTAACGCACGTGTCCTCAATGTTATACCAAAATCATCTCCTGCAATAGAAGAAATCGCAGTGCATTTCCTATTGGCAGCTGTCATCAAATATACTCCATATGATTACTTTCCTAATGAAGTCAAATCTCTCAAACAAGCTGCAAAACGTATTGATACTTAAAAGATAAATTTACTGTGTTTATGCAAAATGCTATATAAAAAGATATCGCATAAACACAGCCAAATATAAACCAAATGATGTCATTCCTAATGTTCATTTGCGCATCTCGCAACTAACGCCCAAGGCTCTGCAAAACTGCACAATGTAAAGGTTTGATAATTTAAATAAAAAGGCGCTTTTCCGAATTCCGAGACGCCTGCCGCTCGGTTCAGGCAAAGATGCACTGTGGGGGAAGTATGAATTTCCTGAGGTAACGCGTATTATGTAACATCCTCTCATCAATGCTTGATACTTATCTACCTGCTTCAGAGTTACCAACTATCCATCGAAAAAACAGAAAATGAATATCACCATACTGGCGATGGTTTACCTTTCAGAGCGCCTTCTACCTACTCCCCGGAGCGCCGTCTTGTGCCGTGGTGGAGATGCGCTTTGAACCCCAGCTTCGCGCACAGATACCAACCTTTGATTTGTCATTCGCTGCCAGTCAAAGGTCACACCGTAAAACGTCCAATGAAACACGCTAACCTTCCAGGATTCCCCTGCGGCTCCCTTTGAACCCGTAGTTTCTGTTCACAGAAGCAGCACGATTTTGTGGCATCGACATAAAATTATGTTTTGGCACCAACCGAGCTTCCGCGATGGCGATTTGTAGAGCTATACAAGATGTGTGGCAAAGGCAATGCATCAACAGCAGTGAGGATGCCCATGAATCAATCTGCTGCCAGCGTGAGCCTGACGTGTAAAACCCGGGGTGGATTGAAAAAAGGGATGAATGTTTATGTGAATAGAAAAAAGATTATGCATTAGTGTTAAAATTGATTTTTTAAAACACCTTTTTTCACGTAGCAGGAGCTAACAACAGTATAGTTCTGTAGCCCTTTAAAAAAAAAAAAAAAATCACGTGACAAATCTCAAAGTCTACAGTAGAGGTCCCCATAACAATGCATTTAGAGACAGAACCGGTTTTAAATCTTGTATTGTAGTGTGCTATAATAATTGCCATAAATTTAACTGGAAAATGCATGAAGGCAAGCCAAATTGCTTCAAAGGGAACAGGCCAAACAACACTGTTATCCGTGCAAGTATTTCCTCCACTGATGCACATGGGTGTATTTACAGATCTGAGAGGATTAGACAAGAGAGGTGGAGACATACTAAGTAGAGGACTTTTCTAGTGCATTACTAGTTTCCATATCCGTTTGTTCAAGTTTGTAGACCCCGCTGTTTCATCTTCTTGTCAAATGCTATGAATGGACAAAATAAAAAAAGGTGGGTAAGGCTACAATTCCCTCAGAACCATTTCCTTCTTTATGCATAAAAAGTGTTAAGAGTGATATTAATTGCTGGCACCACACACCACATGACTTTTACATTCAATATTGTATGTAACCATTTATCTATATATTCATATCATATTTATCTTTAAGTTAGTGTGTTATGTAAAGTGTGTTACCATTCAAACCAGAAGAAAGCATAAGAAAATATCTTTATTGTCCAGGGAATGTAACATGTTTGCACAACATTATATAAAACTGAAAAACATCCACTGTGGCGTAACACAACTGCAGTGGGGTGTGTTCCCATTGTACACTGTTCCTCACATCACGCCCATTCATTGAACAACAACAAGCCTTTAGGAGTATCACGTTTCTTAACATCAACCACTAATGTAAAGTATAACGTAGGAACTCAGACCATTGTTATAGAGAGTGCACAGTGCAATCCTTCTTCATCAAACGAAGTGGTAAAGATGAATAAAGCTATTTCTTTTCCTTTGGTCTTTTAGCATAAAGCTCAAATTTATGTAGTTTTTCCCCTTTTTACACCAAAATAGAATCTTTATAACTGACATGCAAATCATTTAAAAAAAACATTAAATTCACATATTTACTAATTTAACAACTCTAAAAAACACATTCAAATGCTCACCCTATAATTTGATCTTTACAAGTATTGCCTTGAAATAACGCCTAAATAGTCTAAACTTAAAAACTTCCTGACACACATCACAAAATTGCATATGTACACTTCTAATAAAATGTACCAAAACACTACATAATTACTGCACTTCAAATATGCCACTGTGTGCTGTAGGGTGAAGTTTAGGGATAACCCTAATGCAGCATTTGCGTCAGATACCAGCAATGTTCCTAAAGCATATCTAGAGGCTTCTACTAAATATGTTAATGGAAACCAGACATTAGAATAAAGACTGTTAATGTTGTGCTCAAAAATTTATCATTTACAGGGAAGTATTCAGTAACAGTAACAATTTAAAACTATGATATTGCAGAGATTGAAAAATAAAGATCTTGAAATCTTTGGAACCATCCATTTTAAGGTGACTATATACTATGTTGATCAGTTTCTCCATTCATCTAACCTCACTGTTGATGAGGAAACAGAAGAGCTAAGCACAGCGTGTACAAACTTCACAGCACTTGTTTCAGCTGCTTCTTGGTGTTTCCAGAAAGTGGCGTTTTCTTGATTTATGGTGTCTGGGTTTGGTAGACTTTTGTAGGCTGTGTGAGCAACTTAGTGATCAGGAGAGAGTTGATGTAAGGCCAAATGCGGTCTGTCTCTGTGCCAGAAAATGAATGCAGGATACCCTGAGACCTAAGAAGAAACATCAAATTAAAATTCAAGCTATAATATCCTTATATTAAATGCATACAATATGTCAAATTAAAGGCACTGATAGTGAATGTGAGCCTCAAGCACAATGACAGTGTAACATATATATAGATAAGTGCATCAGCAGAGTTTAAGAGACTAACTTATAAAGATCTATGACAGGCTTGGCCACATCCTTGTAGTGCCTCAGTCTGGCCATCAATGCTTCCGGCTTGTCATCATCATGTTGAATGAGTGGTTCTCCAGTAATATCATCCTTACCCTGCGACAAACATAACATTGTGAGTATATTAAATCAAAAAGTCTCAGTCAGCAATCAAAGTTTCATTTGTGACCAAAATGTGGGAAGCTGTATAGTTTAGGGAACAAGGAGAATATCATTCTGTGTTAAGTGCTGTGTTAATAGTAAAAGAACAAAACTCAAAACAAACCTTTACTCGAGGTGGGTTGAAGCCCATGTTGTAAACTCTGCCACTGGCTGGATGGACCAATCGCTCACTTAGCCTCTCCTTCAGAGTTTCAAAAGGGATGTTCAGGCTGATGACTAAGTCCATTTGATATAGATTGTTCAGAGCCAGAGCCTGCGCCAGAGTCCGGGGAAATCCTTGAAACAGAACAAAATTTCAACTGGGAGTAAGAAAGGATTGGCTTTTTTCTGTGATGTCATTGCTTATAAATTATTACAAATAAAACATGACCAATTGGTAAATGTGTTTCACAGTATAAGACAAAAATGTGACTTGAATGAATTAGTGTATTTGTAATTTTGGATATAAATATGTTGTATAATACCTGCTCTGTTCTGTTTATTTAAAAAAAACTGCCTCTAAAGTTTTCTTTAGTTTATTATCTTATGTGGTTAGGAATACATTGTCTAAGTGGTTTAAAAAGCCTCCAACCCACAACATTTCCACCCACTGACTGCTTGAAAAGCAAGAGATAATAAAACATGAATAGATGAGTCATCTAACGAGTGTTTACTTGTTATAGTAACTAGGTGTGTGTCTGAGACATGACATGAACATGCATAATGTAAATAAAGGCACATGTTTGTGACTGTCTGTGTAAAAGAAAATACATATCAATTATTCAATTAAGAGTTCAGAATTCAGATATGGTTTTGATATTACTGTTTTTTTCTCTGTAAGTTTTTGAATAAACAGGAGTGTTTGAAAAACTCTCTGTCACAATTACCTGAGGACATTTTAAGATACATACAAAGATTGTCAAAAACAGTCAACAATGTGTATGTGTCGCTGTCTAGGCTGCCCCTATGAATGTGTATTTAACCTTCATCTGAAACTCTCTATTGCTTAATAAAATTCATTTGTATACTTTTATATTATATTTCAAGGTTTATCACATGTTTAACACAAATCTGTGCCGTACAACAATGATTGCCCTTTTCTTTCACAACAGATAATATTTAATCTTTTAAGTGACATAGTAATCTAAGTAAAGGTTTTCTGAGACAGATTTGAAACCAGTCCTGACCTTCTGTTCCCTAAAAATGACCAAAATAATATTGGTCACAAATCACAGCAAGTCTAACTGTGATTTGAACCTCCTGTTGATACTGAGTCCGGACATAATCATACACAGATGTTGCACTAAGTTCAGCATATATTTAACTAATTATTCTTTAGGATAGGTCTCTGCTTGTGGCAACAATACAAAACTTGTATTTAGTCCTTTCATCTAACATGCCCAGGGATTTAGGGGGAGGCAGCCAGATTGGCCAATCAGATTTAAGGGTGTAAAACAATAATTACCACTGGTCAATGGTACCTGTTGAAATGAAACACAACTACATACAATACAATTCACGCACAATGAATAGATAAAAGACAATATAAAGAAATCTCACCATCCAGTAGCCAGCTTTGTCCACTCAGCTGTTCCAGTTTGGGCAGCATTATTCTGGTTATTACATGATCAGGCACCAGCATGGTTCTTTCCACATAGGTCTTTACCAGAACACCTTCCTCTAACACACAATAAACAAGTAAAGACAACAAAACCAAGGCCAGTTTTGACAAATAAAAAGGTTAGTATTTCAATGCATTTTATTACTGTATAAGCAATGCTGTGTAATACACCCCTGTGTGTAACATGCCCTCTGCAGGATTCATACAAAGCAAAACGGATTCACAATAAGTACATGTTCTTACTTTTTAGTTTACTCAAATTATATCGCCATACACGAGTTTGGAACCTTGGTGAGATATAAATTAAATCCAGTTGGTATAATATAACTCTTAAAGGGACGCGGTCCTCGGTTTAGACGTGGACAAATTAGAATCAAATATATATTTGATCAAACTATAAATATACAGTAGATGTGGTAAAATTAAAATGATCAACAACGTTACTGTGTGTTGTCCCTTCCTGTTACTACCCTTGTGTTGACATAAAGCAACCCTGAACCCTGAAACCTGAATCTTACCAGTGTTTGCCGCTGCACTTTCTCGCAGAAAGTGGCCACAGGACAAATAGTGCAGACCGAAGTTTTCAGCAATCCTCTTGGATATGGTTCCTTTGCCTGATCCTGGTGGACCCATGATAGCAGCTCGGAACAACTTGGCCATGTCTTCCTCAAATTACTACTCCCCCTGTACAACGCAATGTGCGCACGGACAAACGTTGTACCGTTTCAACGAGTTAATTACACTTAAAATAACCTTCTGATTAGTTGCGCATAAGAATGACCTAGCTTTTGGCATTAAATTGTCAAATCAAGTTGCAGTTTCTCAGAGTTTACTCAGAGCCCTCTGGATGGGGCTGCGCTGCTGCTGTTGTTATATGACTCAGACTAAACCGTTTTTTTTTCTTCTTCTTTTTTTCTTTCCGCTCCCTTGTGGATGAAAAGCGCCTGTCTACGTCTTTAAGGAGAACACGCCAAGCGTTCTGCGAATGAATGAGGGAGCCTTCACAACGCCCTATTTTCTGCGCACATCATTTGGAAAATATGCGGATAGGCTGACTGTCTCGCACAAGCGACGCAGTGCCATCTGGTTACTGTAGTTTTTAACGTGCACATAGTGTAGTCTCGCTGTCTGACTGTTGTTTCCACGAAGACTGAGGAAACGCGTGTTATTAATCAAGGATCTAAGGGTCCCACATAACCTCACATAATCCTACAAAAACATTTAGGGAAATCATGTATTCAACGATGATGAAACTGCGATATACCGCAAAAATGGAGCAGTAGATTTTTCAAAGTGTCCATCTTTAGGAACTGTTCTTATGCAATTGTTTTCATGTTTCTATTTATAGTACAACTGCTGATGCTCAATTATGTATAACTCTGTGTTAGTTTGAATAATTTATGGCTTATTTTAAAGAAACAACCACGTCCCAATAGATGAGATAAACTTCATGTTTCTGTAAACCCAGAGAGCCTACACGGAAATCTAGCTGCAATTTAATATATATATATTTTTTTATTGAATATTAATCAGACATGTAATAAGATCTTAATAAAGGTGTTGTAGCAATCAATGTATGTTTTTACCCTGAATCAGAATAGGGGGTCCATAACAAACACGAAACACTGACACATGGTTTAACTTAAAACAAACACATCACACCTCCCATCCATTGCGGTCCAAACCACTGGGACGCTCCAATATAAATAATGTAAGTTACAAATGGCTAATATGATTATATAATAATTTGGTGAAAAGCTCATCCAGAAAAGGGGCAGATAATAGAAACCACTATTATTCTAACAATAAGATGAAATGCTGCTGATGCCATCAGAGTGAGTAAGTAATTAGTGTTATTAGAGAGTAATTAGGAGGTTACAAACAATAAGACACACGACAGCAAGGTAAAGGCTGCAGGTGACTTTGCCTGCAGAGATTAAACACATCAAAAAAAGTACAAATTAAATTGACTATTTCACTATAACTAAACTTTCTTATCAAAGTAATACGTTAATAGATGAAGGCTATACTAAGTCATTGGCATACATATAAATTAAACTAATAAAATAATAATAATAATAATAATAAGACTCTAAATGCCTCACCATCCTAAGCTACATTAAAGTATTTGAGTCCCGATCTACTCTCCTTGTGCATGCTTTCTCCTTCATGCACCACTTGTTGACAGTCCATGACCACGCTTTCACTCTTTTTATAGTTTATGGGCTGCCACTGGTAGCAGAGACGCGCAGGTCTGTCACTGCGCGCACATTTGTAGACGGGCGGAATATTGGGAGTACTTGTTGCGAGCCATACGGCGGCGGCAGCGTCCCGGAGCTGTCAAACATTGCGGACGGCCGTCTCCAGTCAGTAAGTAACCACCAGACTAATCCATCAGACAAACAACTCGGGAGATTAACCTTTTTCTTTTAGTGGCTTGACTAAACTACTAATTCTTTCTGCATGACGGGAAGCTTATTTTCTTAAAACCATGTAAATTTTTTATGTCACATGGCTTTGGAGAATTCAATAACAACAAAAAATGGCGACAATCACGTTGCTCAGAGTGGTCTTGCTGCGTCATTAAAAATATTCATGTAAACACGGGGGTTTCTACGGGCGAAATGCAGGTAAGTTACCCAAAGATTAGCTTTATATTTAATGCAGAGTGAATTTTATGAAGAATAAGTGAATATATTTGAATCAATTGAGCATGCTATTTGTTTTTGCCCAGAAAAGGGGTGTGTATGCAATGCAATGCTGGGCGTCAACGTTTGGCTAGTATTCAGTACGAACATTTTAGGTAGAAATGGCGTCCTGTGGCTTTTTTAAAAGAATGGCTATCTTTATAAAAGCGTATAAGGGTTATATAATGTAATGGCATGTGCGTAAATAACGCTGTTGTTGAGAATTAGACAACTTTTTTCTGTATTTGTAGCAACAGGCATGGGTGCTTTTCACTTTTTATTGCAGTCTAATCCTAACAAGTGTTTATTATTGCCTGTTTTATGCATTAAACTAATACGTCTGTCCTCGCCATGCGGTTTTAACAACAGACAATAATATCTTTATAATTGACGTTTAACACGGTTTGAAGACGCCACGGGGGCAGAGACCCTTCACAAAAACACACCTAGCCTTAGCTTTAGCTGTGTGACTTGTTTGATATTTTACGTGTGACATGCTGTTTTTGCAGCGGGGCTAATGGAGTTGTTTACATCAGAGAGTGCAGAGGGCGGACTGAGGAGGAGGAGGAGCCGCTACGTCTGCCAGCGACGCGCACGGACTGCCCGAGAAGAGGGCGGGGCCCCAAACAACCATAACAAGTCTGACGTCACTCGGCCTTGTGGTTTTTTAGAAAATGAAAGGTTTTCAGTGTTTTTTTTTTAATCTGGCAGAACACAAGAAGACAAAAAAATATATATTTTGTGTGTTTTTTGTGCAGTAAAACACAAGATAAGAAGAACATTTAACATCTAGGTTCACTGTAGGTCAAAGAATCACGCTTTTTATGAGCTCCACTGTGAATAATTAACTTTGTGGGGTCAGATGTCAAAGAAAAATAATTATTTACTTGCCGGCAGTTTGTTTTTGTGTCATAAAAGCCCAATAGTCTAGTGTGGCAGTAGCCTGTTATAATTGATTATTGCATGAAAAACATTTATAAAATCTTTATTAGCTTGATAATAGTGTTTTTTTTTAAGTTGAATATATTGTTTTGAATAAAGTTGTTAATTGTGCTTTGTGTTAAATCCGATTTTCCTACTTGCTATTATAAACAAATTTTGGGATAAGTGTCAGGAAAATTAATGTATATATGTGAAATTGAAATGTAAAGCTGCTTGTATCTATCTGTATTTGTCTGCACCTGTTGAATCGTGGTGCCGTGATGACTGATGTTTGACAATCGGAGCCACTGACTGCTAGATTTGACAGGCTGCCCTGGTTCAGTTATCACAGTGCTGATGCTGTCCACATCGAAGGTACAGTACTGTGATAACTGAAGGATGGCTGCCAACTTGACTCAAGTGCATCAGACCTAAGGATATACCAACAACAGATAAACAGCTGTGAGTATGCAATGTTGTGGTGTCTGCCTGTGCATTAATCTCTTTGGTGTACTGAAGGCTACATTATCAATGAAGAAAAGGTAAAAGCAAACACATCTGGATGTAGGTTTCATGGTGAAGACATTTTATCCCTTGTCCTGTTCTGAGTTCAACAGAGCTCAGCTTATATCCCTAAAAGGAGGGGTACCTCTAGGGATATAATGTCTCTTGGACAAGAAATTAAACGTCTTTACCTTGAAACCTATGTCCAGATGCCGTTGCTTTTACCTTTCCTTCATGATGTCCTGGATGACTGCGTTGTCCCATAACCGGAAGGTTGATGGTTCGATTCCCGCTCTTCCCACAGTTCATACTGTTTTGTCCTTGCGCAAGACCCTTAACCCATCTTTCCTCTAGTGGTGTTCCAGCTGTAACACTGGTGAATGGAAGCTTAAAGTAAGTTGCTTTGGATAAAAGCGTCTGCTAAATGACAAAATTTAAATGTTAACACAGACTGCAACTTGATGATTTAATGAATGTTGTACACAAAGAATGACATTAAAAAATAACAGGTGAAAAATAAGCTTTAAATTGAATGAAACTTGTGTTTATTTCTATATTTATGTGTCAGAGTTGTAGATAATATTAATGAGGTTTTCAGTTTGGTTAAGTACAGTTTATCTACTGTAAGTTCATCTGTACATTTTTAATTCACATATTCACTTTTGGTTTATATAAAGCTTTGTATTAGTGTATATTTATATTTACATCTTACTTTTTTTATTGTTTGTGTTCATGAGTGTTTGTTTGTAACTGAGCTACTGTGATAAAGCAATTTTCCTTGCTGATCAATAAAGTGAAGTCTGAATATTGTACTTATAATGATTGCCAAATGTGGTCACCAGAGGGCGCTGCAGCACTATTATCAGTACCTCTTTCCTAAGCAATTGTTTAATAAAAGATAATTTAAATAAAAAATTAAAGTATTTAAGTTAGTATTGATTTAGATATAAAGATATATAAATGAATAAATAGATGTACATATTGGACCAAGTGAATTTTAAAGAAACACAAACCTATTACCCTGCATTAGTATATTTTCTCTTCAAAGATACAATGGAAATCCCCCACTACTCACTCTACATCGGCCTGCTGTGTTTTTACCTCACTCCAACCTCTTTTTGTGTTATCTTTATATGTTTTGCATTTGACTCAGCTCTGAGAGAAACCTACATGACAAATTGATTTCCTTAGTGTACAGTGACAGGACACTACTGTGGACGATTTAACAATTTCTGTTGAGCTTCCTTTTAATATTTTTAATCAACTTTGTAGGATGTGGCATGGGAAGTCCCTCCCTCCCACATCTTTTGTCACACACAACCCTTTATGTTGTTGTTTTCATTCATCGTTTCTTTATCAGAAAGATCTCAAAAGTACAATTTTACCATTAAACAATAACACAACTCTCTAAATTAGTTCTAGATACATATGTCTCATTTTCTTTTTATCGTGCACTGTATGACCTGCAATAAAATGTGCCTTGAGAGCATAAGTTAGCAAATGATATAATTGTCTTTCGTGCTTATTTCCTCCGAAAAAAAATCCCCTTTAAAAATAATTAAGAAGAAGTCCACAGTAGTGTGATGTAAACTTGAGCTTGTGGCACTGACGCAAAAAGGCAGTTATGCCAACTTCATGGTGATTGATATTTGTGAAAGCGATTGAGAAGAATGTTGTATACACAAAGAAAGCAGACAGTGACAATGATAAAAGGCAAAAACCAGTCTGCCCTATTCTTTAGAAGCACAAACCCGATTCCAAAAAAGTTGGGACACTTTACAAATTGTGAATAAAAACAGAATGCAATGAGGTGGAAGTTTCAAATTTCAATATTTTATCCACAATACAACATAGATAACATATCAAATGTTGAAAGTGAGACATTTTGAAATGTAATGCCATATATAGGCTCATTTTGGATTTCATGAGAGCTACACATTCCAAAAAAGTTGGGAAAGGTAGCTAGAGGCCGGAAAGGTTAAATGTACATATAAGGAACAGAGGACCAATTTGCAACTTATTAGGTCAATTGGCAACATGCTTGGGAATAAAAAGAGCCTCTCAGAGTGGCAGTGCCTCTCAAAGCATGCTGTACATTTGGAGCATCATAAAGAGGAAGATGCGACAAAGAAGACCTAAGACAGTTGAGCAACTAGAAGCCTGTATTAGACAAGAATGGGACAATATTTCTATTACTAAACTTGAGCAACTTGTCTCCTCAATCCCCAGATGTTTGCAGACTGTAATAAAAAGAAGAGGGGATGCCACACAGAGATAAACATGGCCATGTCCCAGCTTTTTTAAGATGTGTTGATGCCATGAAATTTAAAATTAACTTATTTTCCCTTAAAATGATACATTTTCTCAGTTTAATATTTTGACATTTGATATGTCATCTATGTTGTATTCTGAATGAAAATATTGGATTTTGAAACTTACATTTACATTACATTTACATTTATTCATTTAGCAGACGCTTTTATCCAAAGCGACTTACATTACATTACCAGTGTTACAGTCACTGGAGGCAAGGTGGGTTAAGTGTCTTGCCCAAGGACACAACGACAGTATGAACTGTGGGAAGAGTGGGAATCGAACCGCCTACCTTCCGGTTGAAAGACGACCGCTCCACCCACTGAGCTACTGCCACCCTACTACTTCCACATCATTGCATTCTGTTTTTTTTTTTTCACAATTTGTACAGTGTCTCAACTTTTTTGGAAACGAGTTTGTAGTTGCCAGAGGGAAGGGGGAAAAATCATTACCATTACATTAATCATTTTATTAATAGCATTATATGCGAGTGACCACAAACCTTAGAGATTGAAAGACACTTATAATATATTCCTGTTGTTTAGCAAGTGTTGTTAAAGAGACTGTGGACATATTATTATTGTGAAATAATTAACTAACCATTAACAAAATCTACCATGTAAACAAAAAGGAGGATACTGGTTGATCTTTTATCCCGTAGTCATTTAAAATCTCTGGGAACACTACAGGCATCTAACAGATGTACAGAAGTACACAAAACTAGAATTTCATTGGTGCATTTGATATAAATTATTTATTACTTGGTAATAAATAAATAATAAATAAATAAATAGGACTAACTATCCACTTAACCATGTGTATTTGCACATTTAATGAGTCATTGTTTTATCTTGTGTAATGTACAAAATAGATTATTGTACATTCAATGAGCCTATAATGTAGTGTCACCTTAGTTACTTAACTATATGTACATTATAGACACAGCCTTGCATTGTATAAAATATAATATTGGTTAAAACTGCAACATGAAAACCCCACAAAAGTCTAAAGACAAATTTGTTGAACTTTTTGTAGTTTTGGTAAAAAAATTTAATTGGTTAAAATTGGGATTGTGGGCAATGGGTTTTCAAAACCGGGACATGTTAGTGTTCTTCATATGTGATGTGATGGGCATGGGACAATGAGGAGGGGGACACATGGTCATTCAGTAGGGGAGCCTAGGACATCTTTTAAGGAAACCTATAAGTTTTGTTGTATTTTTGGGAACCTTATAACTCAGTAATTAAATTAAGAACGAAAATCAGTTAAAGTCAATCAACATATTCAGGTTATTAGTCATAGCAGTCTCTAATTTCGTCATTTTGAGTAGCTGGTGAAGCAGCCAATCAGAAGCCACGTTGTGCAAAAGGCCACTGCGTTGTTTTCGAGAAGGGGCGGTGACTTGTCAGGAAGGTCTGTGTGGTCTATGAGGGTTAGCCGATGACTTCTTTGCGCTCAACTTTTACGGAACTTTAATTTTGAAAATACATCAAATATCTTTTGATCTAGATACAGAGATTTTGTTTTTAGTCTGTCGAGTCGAGTAACTGATAAAACAGTCTGAAAACCTTCTAGAAAGGGTCTAACTTTATCGAAAGGTCTAATGCTCGATCCGAAACGGAAGTAACTTGCCAGCTGTCTGGCTCTGGCTCTTCTTGCTAGGTAAGTAAATCAATCAATATATTTTCGGTTTTACTTTTGAAAGTGTATCCAATCAGCCATGTATTTGTAAATATACCTCATACCATGGGTTTGATTATCATCAGTATCCGCTTTTGTCAAGGTTAGCGAAACCTGAGCATCTAAGGTTTTTGACAGAATGGCTAGAAGCTAATGCTTATCCACTTGATACGACATTTTAGGCTACTGACTAGTATCCACCCACAGCGCACAGGACAAGGACTGTGTCCAAAAGACAACAATAATCATTATCTTTAACGCTCTTTAGCGACGAACAAAGACAACTTAAATAATTAATAAATACTACAATGACCTAATGATGAAATTTTGGGACGTGATAGGAAAGTAAATTTTACGTGGGACCAAACGTAGGAAGGTCACTTAATATTATTTTAACACTCACCAATTAAATACAGGCTAAATATGTTATTTCCGTGTAATACCAAATAAATAAATAAATTAGATGTTTGTTTAGTCTACCTCACATACCCTGTGATAGTGTAACAGATTACTGCACGTATCCTACATAATTCCTGTCATTTATTGCTCTGTAATCACAGAGATGTTTCAGAATAAATAAGGACTAGACCGACGGGGAACCACTTGGACTACCACTCACATCACGTATGTATGTTTGTGCAGTTATTTTCAGTTTGACCTGTTTTAGGTTGTGTGATGTAAGTTCCTGTACATCAAACGAGCCCACAATGTAGTGCACTTTTATCAGTTAAAACCACTGCCATAGACTATGGTCAGGACACATTTATTTTAGTTATTGTAGTTTTCTTTTCTTTTTTTTATTCTGTGATTCAGACACAAAAATGCAAATCATTGACTGGTGTTACTGGAAATTAGCACAAAGTAAAACAATGCTAATGTATTGAGCAAAATAAATAAATAAATCTGTTTTTGGATCTATCAGAGGATTGTCAGTCAGACATCAATCCAACAATCAGTCTGCCTTTGTTGTTCTACTGAGTATTTTAATGTTTTGTCTAAAACAAAAGTGGACTGTCTATCAAAAACTTGTCAAGGTCTTCTCTATTGCAGCCCAGAATAAAATATATATATAAAAAACTGAAAAATATTTGTTAAGAGAACTACAGCATTGGTCATAATTCACTACACTAATGTTTTAAAATACAGACAAATTAATATGTCAAAAGTCACTGTATTACTTAAGAAAGTGATCTTGCACAATTAATATCAGTTGTTTAAAGACCTCTTTAGTTAAGTGTTATTGAAGATAAACTGTCCCTTTTTTGAAAGGCTGATGAGTCAACCTGTTCTGTCGAAATTTATTTTTTACTTGCAGACGTTATGACTATCCAGGACAGTCAATTTGCTACTGTTTTTATTGTGTATTGTACCAATGATCCATGACATAAAAAATAGAATAATCTTCATCTTTCATAGACAAAGCACTAATTACTAAAAGGCCACTAATTAGTCAATGACCACTCACAAGAAATCAGACCTACTGAGCTTACAAACATCCATACGGCTGCTGAGGAGTCAAATACAGCTTACCTCACCTCACTGTTCTCATGGACAATTGGATAAAAAGAGACAGAACATTAGAAAGGGTACTGTATTTAATAAAAAATCAGAGGGACTGGCCCAGGCCTCTTTGAAGCCCATGCGCTCTTTATAGTGTTAGTCTCAGCGGAGTTGCGTTTGAGAGCCCCTGTTGATCTTGAGTAAGATTATCACACAATCCATGCTTTTTCTCACATACCCTGGGTTGTAGATGGCTCATGATGATGACTCACTATGTTGCATAAAATGCAAATAAAATATGATCCACACACAGAAACAGAGACCCCAGCACAGTTGTGCCATTTGGTTCAAATAAATGTGTCTAATAAGATGAAGTAATTGTGCTCCATAGATTACACTATTTGAAATTTAGCCATTTTGTGGAAATCATTTGTTGAGGACATTAAAGTGTGATGAATACACATCAACATATATTTTTTTAAAATCTTTTGCCAAATGGCCATGTTTTTGGCTCTATGGCTAGGACTAAAAACTTCCTTTTATTAACTCCACAGTACACTGAAGGTGTTTGCAATAGGTTATTAGATTTATCAACTGCAGTTATCCAGCCGGCGGAGAGCCATGTTGCTTACGTTTGTAATGGTAAAGCGATTGCTAAAACACGCCCAGACCTGTCAGTACTGCTGCCTCATTGGTCACAACGAGATTGATTTTTCATGAGTTTGTAAACTCAAAAATCTTGTGGGAATTGGGTTGAAAGGTTACCCTTTCATTGCACCGCTCGAGCCTGAGCCCAGTGGTTTCATTTATGTTTTTATAAATGTCCTCTGTATCTATTATACTTTGCCCCAAACAATTTATGTACAATTTTACCCCAGTTGATATTTTACACAACCTTCAAAGACTGCTGTGATGACAAAATAAAAGGTTGACTGTAAGGTCAGTGTAACTTAGCCCCATGTCCTATTCTCTGTGCAGTGTCTGAATGCCAACTCTGAGGGTGATGGAGTTGAGTCGGCAACTCTGTGGGAAGATGAGGAGGTCCAAAAGGTCCCAGCCTGCCTCTCCCCCTGATTTCTCTCTGGGCCTTCAGGTCCAACTTTACATGCCGAACACCAAACCCCTGGAGTACTCCAAAGGCTGCTACAGTGCGGAAGAGCTCTGTGTCGAAGCTGCCAAAAAGTGCTGTAAGTGACCTTAGTAAACTAACAAATAAAAACAAAAAATAATTGTTAACTGTTAATACTTTTTTTTTTTCTCCACAGCAATTTCTCCCTTATGCTTCAACCTGTTTTCCCTGTACAATGAAGAAACCCATCTATGGTACCCACCCAACTATGAGTTTAAGATCACAGATGAGACCAGTCTCAAGTTGCACTATCGGATGAGGTAAGACCACAGCTTTTGTAATTTTTTACATGTACATTTAAGTAGCAATAATATAAAATGTATCTAATAACAAAGCAACAAAGCAGGTATTCACACTGAATCAAATGGAGCCCAATATAATGTTAACTACAAAAACATTTACTATCACTAAGGGTAAATTTAAATAGTGCGACTCAAACATTCTCGGCCGACTCTGGTCTTTCTGTGAGGAGTCTGCATGTCCTCCACGTGTTACTGTGGGTTCTCTCCGGGTACTCCGCCTTCCTCCCACCGTCCAAACACATGTATGTATAGGTTAATTGACAACTCTAAAGTGTCCCTAGTGAATGAATGTGAGAGTGAATGGTTGTTTGTCACTGTCTGTCTATAAATGTTAGCCCTGCGACTAACTGGCCACTGTCCAGGGTGTACCCCGCCTCAGGCCCAAAGCTGCTGGGATAGGCTCCAGTCACCCGTGACCCCTAACGGGACTAAGCGGTAGAAAATGAACGAATGAACATCATCATTACAGTATTCCACAAATAGCACATGTGTTTTTTTATATTATTACCTATTGTAAAATAAAAAGTTAATATTTTTTTAATTTCTCCTTTCCCCATAAGTGCTTTATTAATTCTTTGTATTCTCTGATTTTTCCTTTTTGACAGGTTTTATTTCAAAAATTGGCATGGCACCACTGAAGGAGAGTCTCCAGTTTGGAGACACTGCATCAGCAAACTGAGAGGAGGGTTAAGCCCACAGAAAGTGCCAGAAGGAACGCCATTACTGGATGCTGCCTCCCTCGATTACCTGTTTGCCCAGGTGTGTGTCAAAATCAGATTTAGTCAGTCAGCTGTTGAAAGCTTAATAGCAATGGCTTTTCTTATTCACTGATTTATTCTGTTACTCACTTTGCATGTTCCTAACATTTATGTAAAAAAGAGTACTGTAGATGTGGATTACTATTATGGTTTAAATAAGTCTCTATATGATGATAGTAATAAGGAATGCAGATTAAACACATTGTATGCCACAAATGGTTAACATCTGGTAACTTAAAAGGCTGGTATGTTTTGACAGTATGGGAAGCCTTTTTAAATGATCTTTTTGAATACCAGTGTGGAAAAATATGCATTATGATACTGATATACACTGATATATTATGTTTTCCCCAACCTGTTCTGTTTGTCTTTTTTTGTGCAGGGCCAGCATGACTTTCAGACTGGTATGGTTCCACTGAGAACATCTAAATCAGACACTGAGCAACATGAAATTGAAAATGAGTGTCTGGGAATGGCTGTACTTGCCATTACTCATTATGCAATGATCTTGGAAATGCAGCCTTCCTCTCCTGCCATAGAAATCAGGTAAAATGCTGTTAAATATCTGCCTGAATTTATTTAAGTAAATACCTTTGGTAGACGGTTATTATTTCAAAATACTTTTTCTAAAGCAAATGTGTAATAATTGGATATTTTCTTTCAATCCCAGCTACAAACAGTTCATCCCTGAGGCATTGCACCGCAACATAAAGCAGCGCAACATTCTGACTCGAATCCGCATCAACAATGTTTTTAAGAAATTTCTCTGTGAGTTCAACCAACGCACGGTGAAGGACAGCAACATCACGCCGTACGACCTGAAGATCAAGTACCTTGCCACACTGGAGGGCCTCACCACCGGGCTGGGCACTGAGCTGCTGGAGCCTGAGTCTGTTTGTATAAAGCACGAAGGAGAGCTGTGCAATGGGGCATACCATGGTGAGAAATGTTAAAGAGGAGCAAGTCGGAGCAAGTCTGAGAAAGTCAGGCGCATCATCGAAAGCATAATAATACTTGCAATAGACTAGATGGAAATATAAATGCCATGTAATATTTCAAACAAACAGTAGAGTTGCTATAACAAAATCAACTGCTGTTTTGATTGATAGTGGTTATATTGTTTACATTCTTGATGGAAAACCTATGGTGTCACACACAGACACAGTGAAAAATGAACTTATGAACTCACTGGGAGCATGTGTACTTTGTGTAAGTTTAATAGGGCGGTAAGAAGTAAGATGTTAACATGGCTGACAGTGTAGACACGCCTCCTTCAGTGCTTTTGTTAAATACTGGAGTGCTGTATTGCAATGTTGAAAATGTGAAGCAAGAGAAATAAATAATGACAAAAGTTTAGCTCTAGTTTACCTTTTGTAAAAGACCTTGTAAGCTTGATAATATATTGTTTCTTGTCATTTAAGGGTACTATAATCAAAACCATGGTCAAAACCAGAATGCAACCCTAGAGACAAGCAATGACATACAGGTTTTAGTCACTGGTACCACTGGGATTTCCTGGAGAAAGAAGCCCATAGTTGTAAGTAAAACATTTGACCAGTTGTAGATTTGCTTTACTAGTGGTATATGTTTTTTAGCAAGTAACTAGTAAAAACTGTTTTTTAAAAATAGCCACACACAGTTTCTAAGGAAAAGGGGAAGTCAAAGAAGAACAAGCAAGATGGAAAGCAAAAAGATGACAAAAAGAAAGCAGATGAAGGTTGGGAGATTTTCTGTGATTTCTCTGAGATCACACACACAGTCATCAAAGAGGCAACCGTTACCATCAAGAGGCAGGACAACAAGAAGATGGTGAGGCACAATATTCAGACAGTACACATCAAAATGGGTGTGGGATCAATTTAAATTCTCACTTTTTTTGTTTTGCTTTTAATCTAAATTTGTAGGAGCTGCAAATGGTGTCGAAGGCTGAGGCTCTGTCCTTAGCTGCTCTTGTGGATGGATATTTCCGCTTGACAGTGGATGCCCATCACTACCTGTGCAAAGAGGTGGCCCCTTCTTCAGTAGTGCACAACATCGAAAATGGCTGCCATGGTCCTATCTGGTAATTTAATAATAAACTATCATTAATAGTCACATTGTACACACAGTGTTTTTTATGCACTACAAACATGTTGCCTAATACTGGTGTACATGTAGATATTCTCTTAAGAAAGCCAAAACTTCACTTTTACTTCTTAAATGTTCAGGTTTGAGGGTTTGTTAACATTTTGATTGACCAAGAGCACTGTAGTACAATATTTATTTATTTATTTATTTTTTATTTATTCACATTTTCGTGAGGAATAATTCCTTGAGATGAATCATCTCGTTTTCGGGGGAATAACAAAATTAATCCTCAAAAATACAACTTGCCTAATAATTGTGCACATAGTGTAATGTTAAACCATAAATAAACCAAGTGTTCTAATCATTTTGGCAACTACTGTATATTAAAACATCAGTGAGGATCAATAACAAATAAGAACAACATTTGATATGGTTGTTTCAAAACTCTTGCAATAGTATATACTTTTCACATTTTCAACACCCAGCTTCGGGAAGAAGGTTGTGTTATGTATGTGCTTGTGTTGAACAAATTTTTCTCAGTGATATATGTTTTGAGACCTTTTCTTATTTTCTTTTATTAAATATCTAGTACTGAGTATGCCATCCACAAGCTTCGTCTAGAAGGCAACGAGGAGGGCACCTATATACTGCGCTGGAGCTGCACTGACTATCATTACATCATCATTACTGTCGTCTGCAACGAGGTATGCTTAAACAAATTTGCAATGTAGTGTTGCTTTGCAAGTGTTATAATGTGCCACATAGTAAAGGACAACAGGAATTAAGCTGGCTTTTAGTATAGCTTCAGGAACGTACTCAAACGTCTGTGAAGGAAAGGCATTATACACAGACAGACACTAAGGAGAAGTATATATGTTTGTTTTGTGTTGGATTACAGGACTACAATTTGGTTTAAGAGTTGATAATAAAATCTTTCTGAATACTTTGCATGTATATTTATAATGGGGTACTTTTTTCCCCATCTTCTCAGTTTAAGGAGTGCCATCCTGTACGTCAGTATAAGAACTTCCAGATTGAGGTGACCCCCAACGGTTACTGTCTCTATGGCACTGACACAAAACGTCCCAGTCTCAGAGAGCTACTGGAGCATCTCGAGCGTCAGAGCCTTCGGACAGACAACCTCCATTTCCAGCTGATACGCTGCTGTCCACCTCAGCCCAGAGGTAAGCTAAAATCGGAAAAAAAAAGACACATTACAGATGTACGTAAATCCTTGGGGCAGGTTCATTGGAGAGTGGATCAATTATTATCAAACTACAAACCTTATGCTTACTGTGTGGCTCATGATAGCAATTATATTTTTAGCGAGAAAAAAAATGTATAATAACACTATTAGGCACTACACTGTAATAGTTTATCAGTTACATATGCACTAGGCATGAGACTTGCCTGTGTGTTGTTATTGTAGTCAAGGCATAGTTTTCACAACCTTAACCACTAGACTCAACCCATGGCTAAAGTTACTTCCTCTCTAAATGTTTCTTAACCAAAACACAACACCTCTATTCTTATAATCCAAAATGTTAGATCTATTTTGAATGAACCTATTTGTGATTGTAACATGTTAGAGTCCACACATGATTGTTATGTCGAAGGGGTCAGAGGTGCAGATGACCTTTAAAACCTCAGAAGTCAGTGAAGAGAAGCTTTCTCTCCTCTCTCCCGGAAGAGTGTTGACTTCATATATATATATGTGTTTCTCACTAATTAAGAACAAGCGGAGCAAAGCTGACAAAAATATGCTGGTGCTTTTGTGAAATGGTGTCAGGGAGGAAGAGAGTTGTAAATGTGGGTTTCCGGAGCCAAAGTAGCGCTCTTTTGTTTACCTTATATAAGGAAATGTGGAACTGCTTGTGCTTGTATGCAGCTTTCAAATGAGGCTTCTTTTGTTTACATCGACATGTTAGTAAATTATTGATATGGGTTTGGAAGTTTGCATTAAAGAAATGTTTTTGAAATGTTTTGTTGGGTCCACTTAAGGTTACGTTTTGTGAAGAACTATGTTTTTTTTTATGGACTGTTATGAAGTGAATATAATACCAGTCTAGGTAGACGGACAAAGCACTAGTGTTTGTGTTCCTTGGTAATCCTTTGTTAATTTTAGAAAAGGGAAAGCTAGAATGGCTGTGTGATATAGGAGCTTAATAACAAAATGATCAAATGCAAATTGCATGTTCTGAACAGTGCGTCTCTGAATGTTGGTGATGTTGAGAGCGCTGCCTTTCCCTTTAAACCACAATGTGCTACTTCTGTCACAACATTACTTCTGAAGCAGCCACAAAAACGCAGAAGCACATACATGCACAAAGACACAATGTCCTCCCACACAACTCTCTGCATACACAAAAAATAACATGAATCAATATGGCAACCCAACCTGAAATGCTATTCACAGTATTGCCACATTGACATAACTGTTGAGAGCCTGTTTTACCACATGCAACACCATATGGTCTTTTTATAAACAATTAAAATGTATCTAATTTCATTACACTTTTTAAAAATCATAATATAATACAGCTGGTGACTAAATGTATTTTTTAATATTTTGCAGAGGTATCCAATCTACTGGTGATCACTAAAGACAGGGCACAAGTTCCTGTGACTTCAACACAGGAGAGCCAGCTCAGCTTCCATCGCATCCTCAAAGACGAGATTGAACAGGTACAACAATGGGCTCTGAAATACAAAGAGTAGTGTATAATAACATTAAGTAAACATACACTTAAGATTACTTTTTGGGCTGAGATACTTGTTATCAAATCTAATAAATATTTTCATTTTTATTTGTGTGGTTTTGTCTGTCTTGTAGGTGACAGAAAATAAACAGTTTAGCAATGTCTTACTTTTTAATCTGGGAATGCTGATTCATTTAGTCCTTATTGTAACTCAAGCTAAGCTCCATTTTCTTTCTCCCTTGCATCACCAGGAAGAGCACCTTGGCCGAGGAACAAGAACTAACATCTACTCAGGAAAGCTGAGGGTGAAGAACGAGGAAGAGGAGGATGCTGGGTACTCGTCTTTCCAGGAGGTGAAGGTGGTCCTGAAGGTTCTGGGCTCTGGTCACAGGGACATCTCTTTGGTGAGAGTTGAGATATTCAGAGTAACAGTCACACAAACAAGAGTAATGTATTGATTCACACAATTAATGCATACCCATTAGTGCTATTACACTACAATAAGAAGTTATGTGGTTTCTGTATTGATTTTATTTTGCTCTTCCATTAACAGGCGTTTTTTGAAACAGCCAGCATGATGAGACAAGTGTCCCACAAACATATAGTGCTGCTCTATGGAGTATGTGTCCGTCACCAGGAGAGTAAGTACTCAGAAGTCTGAATATTCAAGGGCTGCTTGGAAAGCGTATTATCTGTAACACTAGTTTTGTTTTCATCTCACACAAATACACACAAGTATTTTTTTGCATTTAACCCCTTCTTTCATGTTTCTTGTGTTGATGGTCTTTTTTGCAACATGTATAAGATGCAATGTTAAAACAAGGGCTAAAACATGGCAACTTACTCTTTAATAAAGCTGAAACAACTGTTGGGGAGTTAGTCAGTTGCTAAATCTAAATAGGTTTATCTAAAGAGTTGTTTCTTTTACTTATGTTTATTAGTTTAAATCTACAACACATTTTATCTTCTCTAAGAAAAAGTGGAACCAGCTTATGAAGTTAGACATAATTAATTGGAGTATTTAAAAAAAAAAAAGTGTTTTTCATGCGCAGTAAAAAGACCTTGGGTAAATGTAAAAACATGTCAGAAAGTGTTGATATACTTCACATTCAAAGTCTGTGGAAACAAAACAACTTTTTCTGTGACAGATATTATGGTGGAGGAGTTTGTCCAACTCGGCCCACTAGACCAGTTTTTGAGCAGACAGCAGATCCCACTCAGTACCTCGTGGAAGTTTCAGGTGGCCAAACAGCTCGCCTCAGCTCTGAGCTACTTGGTGAGTTATCAGACAATCACAGACAAACTGTGCCTTTTAGGTTTGATACTGAAAGGTTTTTTTTTTTTTTTTTTAGGAGGACAAAAGGCTGGTCCATGGATTTGTTTGTGCCAAAAACATCCTGTTAGCCAGAGATGGATTGGACGAAGATGAAGGAGGGCCCTTCATTAAGCTCAGTGACCCAGGAATACCAATCACAGTGCTCACCAGAGAGGGTGAATACACAGTGTGCACACACACAGCCATCATGGAAAATTTTACTTTCACTTTCTTTCTTTCTTGCAATCAGCTGTAAATTTAAACCAAAAAAAAGTTATTGCCACTGATTTATTGCAATTGAAACTAAGAACTAGAAACTAAAGATTGCCTCCAATGACCTTTGTTTTCCACAAAATAACAGTGAAAATAAATCCACAAATAACATTTTGGCTTAAACCAACATTGTCAGTAAAAGGAGTCATATTTGTCACAATCAATACACTTTGGCCTGGACACATTTTTCCCTCCCCCTCTAATTTGTTTTGTAAAAGCTTATTCATTGTTCAGTAAAGATAAGGGCATGTCGGCTTCATGTTTCTGCTTGTCTATTAGAGGTACGAGCAGTGTTACATAAACAAATAGAAACCTCAAGCAAGACTGGAAATGTTTCTGTGCAAATGTCCACCACAGCACTCCCAGGGGAACAGCCCTCCCTCTCTTGTTTTTCCCAGAACTCTTGCATTTTTTTTTCTATCTCCATTACTTTGTTCCACCAGTATTCCAGTTACACAGCAGCGTCCTTCTGCATAGATTTGATTGAACTCATAGTGGCTGTAGAGAAAGTGCTGCAGAAACCCCTGGGACCATTCTTCCCTTTTTCCGAGCATTGTCTAATTTTCCTTAGGCCTTAATCTATTCCCTGCCTCCTCACTTTCTTTACTTAGTTTGTCTTATGTTTCCCACTCACAGAGATTATCTGTGATATCTTTCCCACCTCCATCCTCAATCTCATTTGTCTATTATTTAAACTGAATGCACTTGATTACATACTCACCGGTGCCAATGCTTGTCTTCTAGCCAGTATGTCTAATGTCAAAGATATCTTGATCAAGTCTGTCTGGTAAAACTGTCTTGTACTGGTTCATTGTTTTTGGGCTTTAGGGAAGTTTCTTTTTCAGTTTATTTATTACTATCACGTATGCACTTCCCTTTTTCTGTTTTTAACTTTACATTACATTTTTTTTCCCTTTGAGAGCACTGGAACCTGTTCTTCAACTAGTCTGTTTAAAAAGCTGTTAGTGATGTCTCAATAACAATGTTTTTATATGTACATACGTACAATATAATTAGGTACTTACCAATTCCAGTTACCAGTACTTAATAATTATAATTTACACTGATTTAATAGTTATGTTGTCTTGTTTTAGGTTTAAGGTTTTTGTGCCTCTGCAATAATTCCAGTTAGCTCCACTTCATTTTTGGTAGAAATGGTTCCCAACTTCGCTTTTATATAGAAAAAAGGGAGAACAGAAACAGAAAGAGGAGTGAGTAAAACAAGAGTCTCTAATGTAAATGAGTACCAAATACTGGTATCAGTATCTGGACAAACTAATCAAATAGTTCAAAATAGTTACCATACAACTTATACAACTTAACAACACAAAGAGAGATCAAATTAATATTGTCTGCATTTCCTTGCAATAATATGCACCATAATTATAACAGATATTCACATTCACAAACAATTGTTTAGATCTTTATTTCAATGTAATGTATTTAAATCGACCCAACTTATAACATTACAATTAGAGCAGCTCTTGACTATACACATTAGATTAGTTTGAAGATGAAAGCCAACAATCCCCCATAAGGGAGGCCGGTTGTGTTGAGAAACTGAGAGACAGAGGGCAAGCAAACGAGAGATGCACAGCAAAAACATTTTTCTATAAAGTTCACAGAACAAGGCCTCTAGATTTTAATTGTTATTTTTTTCATTAGCAATTATAAAACAACTCAGAGAGCACATGACCAGACAGGTTAAGTTGGTATTTGACATGTGTTAACACTGGCATATACTTTGTAAAGGCAGATGTTCATTTGAGTCAGCTTTGTTGAATTTAGCCTTGACAATGGTGTGGACCATTGTTGTGTTAAGGATAACCTCAATAATAGGCTACCAGCAGGGTTTATTAGGTATTGTTTAATATCTTATTTCTTGGCAGAGTGTGTCCATCGCATCCCATGGATTGCTCCCGAGTGTGTGAAGAATCCATCCTCTCTAAATGTAGCAGCAGATAAGTGGGGCTTCGGTACCACGCTATGGGAGATCTGTTATGATGGAGAAGTCCCCCTCAAAGACAAAAGGCTCACAGAGGTAATGGGCACACAGGGGGTGTCATATACAGCAGTTATATCAGCTAAAATAGTCTAAATCTGTTACAAACTCTCTTTTCTGTGTGTTTGCTGAGCAGAAAGAGAGGTTTTATGAAACAGAGTGTCAACTGGCTACTCCTGACTACAAGGAACTGGCTAAACTTATGACTGAATGCATGAACTACGACCCCAAGAAGAGGCCTTTCTTCAGAGCTATCGTTCGGGACATCGACATGTTAGAGGAAAAAAGTATGTGTCAGTTAAAATGCACATAATGCATTGCAAATGGTGACTAAAAATTGTGCAGTTGGGCATAATTGAGCTCATTGTCTCTCACATCATACTTTGCATTTTATGAAAAACCCTGTCAATAATAAAACTACATATATTCACTAAAGAAATACAGTAGGCGCCATCAGTTGTTTACATTTGGAGAATAACCTGGGGACTTTGCATGTTTCATGTCTCACCTCTTTGTGGCTCCAAAGAGCTGCAGAGCTAGGGTTGTTTATTCAGGCAGTATGTTCATGAGGAAGTTTACTCAGTGCACCATCAATGATCCACCCCTCAACATGGCCCCATGGCAACAAACTGGACTCCGATCCTCCCCCTGGTGGCCAAAGTTAGACACTGCAATCAAGAGGAATGTATGCATTTGGGTGAAATTGTATATACACCAATAACTACTTTCATTTATAAGGTTTTTCTTAAA
Source organism: Perccottus glenii (assembly GCA_024416835.2). Lineage (NCBI taxonomy): Eukaryota > Metazoa > Chordata > Actinopteri > Gobiiformes > Odontobutidae > Perccottus > Perccottus glenii. The sequence continues at coordinate 22,549,709 of CM044559.2, read as the reverse complement.
TCTAAGAGGCCTCACTAAACATGTTATTAACAAACTGTAGAAGCAGAGAGGAAGATTAAGCATAGGACAAACTAGAAAACAGAAGATTAAACAAAAATAACTGAGTCTATTAATGAGTCTACTGACTATACTATACTGAGATTGTAGGATGTACCAAAAATCATAATAACTTTAATCATTTAACTTTCTTTACAAGGTTACACATGAATATCCAATCACATGTACACTAGTAACAAATTATATCTTAATATCAGGAGAGCTAATGACATTTTTTGTTTTCACAATCCTTCTTTCAGATCCCGCCATCAAGCCACAGCCCACGCAAGAAGTCGACCCAACTGTGTTTGAAAAGAGATTCCTAAAAAAGATTAGAGAACTGGGAGAGGTACACGTTTTTTGATGACTTTAGCAATTATTTCTGAATAGTTCATGTTGCAGTTTATAATAATGATGACATTTATAGCTACTCAAGAGCAACAGTGTGTGAGGTTTGGACAGCCAAAGAAGTTGAAACCATTGGCACCAAATAGAATGGACATTTGATTTCTGTTTGTAGGGCCACTTTGGGAAGGTGGAGCTGTGTCGCTACGACCCACGTGGGGATAAAACAGGTGAACTGGTGGCAGTGAAGTCACTAAAGCCTGAGAGCCGCGAGGAACAGGGCAACAACCTCTCCAGTGAGATCGACATTTTAAAGGCTCTCTACCACGACAACATTGTAAAATACAAGGGCATTTGCCTGGACGAAGGTAAAAGGAAGAGAGTATAAATGTTGATATAAGTGTACATTTAAATTTTTATTTATTACATTTATTTTTAGACATCAGAACTGTGACCTGTAGCCTTTATGGTCTCTGTTAGGGCTGTACTTTATATTGCAAATATAGATTTAAGATTTACACTCAGGTCAAAATAATTGTCCAGGTTCAATAAGTCCTGGTTTAGACTTTGGTGTGCTGCACGTGGCAGAGTGGTTAGCACTCCTGCCTCACAAGAAGGTCATTAGTTCAAACCCCGGCCGACTCAAACATCCTCGGCCATCGTCGTCCTTTCTGTGAAAAGTCTGCATGTCCTCCTCGTGTTACTGTGGGTTCTCTCCGGGTACTCCGGCTTCCTCCCACCGCCCAAAGACATGCATGTATTGGTTTATTGGCAGATCTAAAGTTTCCCGTGAGAGTGTTGTCTGTAACTAAATGTTGCGACTAACTGGCAATTGTCCAGGGTGTACCGCCTCAGGCCCAAAGGTGCTGGGATACGCTCCAGTCACCCACGACCCTTAATGGGACTAAGCGATAGAAAAAGAACGACTGACTGAATTTTTACTATGTCAAAAGTGGTATTCAAATATTGCCTGTCCAAATCTTAAATATTGGTGCTTTATTGTGACGTGTGTATTGTGTACAAACCTTGTTGCAGGTGGTCAGGCTGCTAAGTTGATTATGGAGTATCTCCCATTGGGCAGTTTGAAGGAGTACCTGCCCAAATACAAAAGCAAGACGAGCCTTGGCACGCTGCTGAGCTATGCTACCCAAATATGCCAGGTATTTCCTTTAACCATTAGACACAGTAATACTCTCATTGTTTCCATATTTCACTTTCTAAAATACTTTGTCTTAATGCAGGGAATGGACTATCTTGGATCCAAGAATTACATCCACAGGGATCTGGCTGCCCGCAATGTGCTTTTGGAGAATGAGCGGACTGTAAAGATAGGAGACTTTGGCCTCACTAAAAGCATCAAAGACAATGAGGGCTATTACATCGTGAAAGATGACCACGACAGCCCTGTTTTCTGGTCAGTTCAGGAGAGGAACACTATTTTTACCTTGGTGGCCATTATAGTGTTATTAGTTAGACTTCATAAAATAAAATAAAAAAATATAGTTACACGTATTGCTAATCTTAGAGCTGTTGGGACACTAATGAAATATAAACCAGTTTTACCTGACCCTTATCTGTAATGCTGTTGTGTTTTTTTGTCAGGTATGCCCTTGAGTGTCTGACACACTGTAAGTTTTACCTGGCGTCTGATGTCTGGTCCTTTGGGGTGACCATGTATGAGCTCATCACCTACTGCGACTCATCCAAGAGCCCCATGCATGTCAGTATTACAGCCTTCTTGCACACACATTTACCATGTTTTTTGTCCCGAGTGATGGTGAATTATCAAACCTATAGGGCAAACATCCAAGAAACTATTTCAATTTCTCATGTGTTTGCTTCAACTACTACTACACATACATCCTAAACATGCCAACTTTTTAATAATTTCTATAAGGCAACAATGAGGCCTACTTGCCTCCACAGATCTCAATAGGCATTTTTTTTAAGACCACATTCAAAATTTACTTAAATGACTTAGACAAGTAGAGAAATAATTTAGTCTCGGATCTGCAACTTGTTTCCATCTGTGCAGCTGTTCCTGAATATGATTGGTCCGACCCAAGGCCAGATGACGGTGGTGCGACTGGTGAGTGCGTTGAAAGAAGGAAAGAGGCTTCCACGTCCTGAGGGCTGCCCTGAACCTGTAAGAAACTTGTACTTATGCTATAATCAAACACAGGATTGTAGACAAGTATTTATTAAATGTAGCTTCCTTTAGAAAAGAGATTGTGAATAGTTTTTGAATGCACATAAATGATTAGTGTCGTCTCTTTGCAGGTGTATGAGCTCATGCGCCGGTGTTGGGAGCAGACGCCTGATAGGAGAATCACCTTCAAGTGTCTCATTAAGGAGCTGAGCACCATGCAGCAACAGCTAATTGGCCACAATGACTTCAACCCCTCATTCGCTTAAGTCTTTCGGAGTTTGGTTAACGTTGGGACCTGAGGTGTGTTTTCATGGCTCCAATCACACACACTGAGACTGTCCCTGAAGATTACAAAGCAATGACTCCGATACCTGCATGTTTCCACAAGGACTTTGCCCTGATTTACTTTGTTAGTGTCTATGTTTTTATTTTTTTAATGATAATTTTTTAATTTGTATTTTAGTCTGTCATGCATTGATGGTAAGGGCCCATTGCTATACGTCCTGTAGCTTAGGCCCGGCCTAAATGTAATCTTACTCTTTGTAAATCCAGTACATATTTAGCTGCTACAGGAAAGTCAGCCTTTTACTCGTCACTTTGAGCAAAAATAGCTTTGAAAAAACTTTGTGCATCTTGGAGCTAATGTTTCCTTTACCGATAAAAGTTTATAAAAACCTGTTTGGAAAAAAGGATAACATTAACCAACATTAGTTACTGAAGGATTTCATTTGTCAATGCTGCATATACAGGCAAAAAATACTTAAATGTTTGTACCAGGAGCTAAGAGGAAAATGTAGCAAGCAGAGTTTGTATTGGAAAATATTACAAAAATATTGTCTAAATCCAAACCAGAAATCAGAAAGTGAATCTTGAGTTTATTGTTCTTCAAACACCAGCTTTAACCATTTAACCTGCATTTCATCATTTCAAGTTCTTTTTCTTGCATTGTTAGTATCCCTTGTGAATTAGACCATTTTACTTAAAACACAGATGTCCTATATCTCCCTAACTTGGTTTTATTCAAATGGCACAGGTTTGCAGTGTATCCGATAAAGCGCTTTGTAAGATAACGCAATGTTTATAAGAGTTTACTCTTCACCGTAGGAGTATGAAACATCGAGCACTTGTATATGAGAGAAATAACTCTGATAGACACTTGGGGGCAGCAGAACTTAACTTTTCTGTCATTGTTCATAGCTCGACGCTTTAGTCTAGCGACCCACAAATGCTGTAAACATTGTCTTTATGACATAAATATAGTAACTGTAGTGAAATTCAAGAGCCATTTGTTAGGAAGAATGAGATTAGGAAGAACCTCTGTTTGTCCACTAAACCTAAAGAATAATCTGCTTATTCAAGTGGCATTTCATCTTCTTTTATTTTCTTATTTTTCTTCTTCTTTTATTTTTTTTAGAAACAAGTGCATTTTAATCATGTTTATGCATTTTATTTGTAATATCTTCTTTTTTTCTCTTTGCAATGACCACAAAGGCTTATAAAATTATATTTTGCCTATGTATCCATGATATGGTTTGAGCAGAGGGTTATTAATGTTAAAACAATGCTAATCAATCACATTTTATGATTTTTATATAGCCATAGAATGTGCCACATTATAATTAAAAGATTGAAGTTATTGTATGTTGTTCACTGTGGATGTTTACAGAAATGCAAAAAAGACATCTTGTGCGCTTCAGTCCACAATTTATTTAGGAATGTAAAAGACAATTCCTTCTGCTCAAAATAAGAGAAAAGAAATATATATTTTTCAAAAATAAGACAAATGTATGACTTACATAAGGTAAAGTATCCATAAATACACATTGGAAAAATAAATAAAATCAGTGTTTGTTGTGTTCTGTGTCAGCCCAAATGCAATATTATTAACGACTGGAAACATTATATTCTATATATTACAATAAGTAAGCATGCTAAAATTTCTCTAGAAATACCTTATTCACATAAAACAATATCAACATCAGTGTCATAGAAAACTTTAGCAAAGTCTACAGTATGTTTCAGGTCAGAAAATAAGCAGTTTTAGAGAAAACTGTTTACAAAGCGAAAAGCACGGCAAATCTAAATCTACAGCTTTAAAAGGTTCCACAAAATCAGAGATATTTCATATTGCAAAGCTTTAATATTCTCATTCACACACTCACTCACTATTGCCAGTCACTGTTGATGTACTGTAGAGACTGGTGCCATGGCAACACGAGGAGGGACAGAAACATGTATGTTACCTGAAGTCATTCATAAGTTCATCCCACAGATCACAAGACTAAAAAAATCCTATAGAAATGAACTACTTGTACAAAATAAACTGCAAAGAAACACTGCAGTGATTTGACAAGCTGCATTTACACCTCAGCACTACAGCTTAGGTAAATGCAGGGTTGTGCTATGTTCAATTTTAGGGAACAGGCGCCCTTTAAATACAATCATCAGAAGAACATCACATCAGGTTGGCGACACAGAGAGGCACAGGAAATAGTAGAGATACATCTTTCCCTATCTACTGAAAACCACAAAAGCACTCACTACTCAGGAGTTATCACAGAAGACGACTACACTGCATACTGATAAACGAGGCCTGACTGACAAAAACCTATCCATCTCTAACTTGTATTACAATGTGGACAGGTTATGGGTAATGGCAGTGACATAGTAGGATTGTGACTTAGTACAAGCAGAGTTATGATTCCTGGTATTGATTTCTGGACAACCTTGTGCTAAACTAATGACTTGCCAAAACACACGGTTAAGATGGTTGTAGATAAAATGTGATAAAAGAAAGACTGACGACAAGCACAGCACAATGAAACACTTGACAACATGGTCATCAGATACAAAGTCATCATGTCCTTAAACCAACTGTTCCAACATATAAGGAAACTGTGGTGTGTGTTTCTTGGAACTAATTATTTGCACGCTTAAGGGCATTTTCATTGATCCAGATCATGTAATGCACCTGATGACCACTCACAAACAAACACCTGCTGCGAGAGTCAGTTTCTCGAATGCATTATGTGAAAAGGACACACAGCATGCCAAAGATAAGACATTTCTTAGAGTTACTTGTTACATAAAAGTCTTCAATGATTTAAAAGGCAAAATTGATTGGAAGCAACACTTAAAATGCATTTGCAAACTGATAATTTTACTCCAAGGGGTGTAAAGTTGGTGTTTCTGGCTGTTAAAGTGGACATTTTTTCACTTAAAATCTGTCTAAAACCAACTTCTACAGCTCCTTTTATTGTGTCGAACTGTGGACTGTGCTAGGATGACAAGCTTAGTGACTGACATTACAGTTTTGGGACATAACTGTCACACAATGCTCTGGCGCCTTTCGCAGTTGTTTGGAATAAAAAATGTGATTTTAATAAATCGCAAAACTGTAATTTATTTGAAGTCAATCCCTAATTACACTGCTGGCAGAACACGTGACAACAATTGCTTAGCCTCACAGATTTTTTTGCAATTTTGCAATTTTGTGTAAAGCCACGTTTGATTAAAAGAAAAGCACCCAGCTGTTTTAGTCGATAAAAAATAAACTGCAGCTCAGAAATGTTTTTCTGCACAAAGCCACTTTTTATACATGAGGACAGACTGGTGACAGACAGGACTGACATGTGTCCAACTAGAGCCTATTGGACTACAATGTCCAGAATTATAATGATAATGTATTCAATGTACTCACCAGGAGTTGAATCACAGCGGAGCATAGCAAAGACTGCGTGCGTGTGTGTGTGTGTGTGTGTGTGTGCGTGCGTGTGCGTGCGTGCGTGCGTGTGCGTGCGTGCGTGTGTGTGCTACAGGTATATGAGCAACATGCAGCAGCCTGACAGACCAGACTTCCTGCTGAAAAATACTCTTTGAGGGCTCGGGCTCCAGTTGTTTTTCAATTGCCGTCTTTCTTCAGCACCATTACTTGCCTCAAGTGCAGTGGTAGAGCAGCACAAGCACAAACCTGAACAAAGTCCAAACACTCCCCGGCCTGTGTTTCACCTAATGCCTCTCAGTTCGATTCTCTATTTGTGAAAGACAAAAGTCTTCTGTATAACTAGAGTTTAATGTCTGACCAGAGCTCACAAGCCCAACCAACTACCTGTCTGCTTCTTGTGTCTTTTCTTATTTGACTTTCCTGTCTCAAAACCTTAACCACCCCCCTTGAACCTGGGCTTTCAGCTTGCCAAGTGGTTTTTAAAGGAAGTATTTGTCCTACATTTGGTATAAGTTCCCAAAAATACAAAGCAAAATAAGTAATCAGTTCGACTATTAAACAGAGTTCGGCTCCACTTTTCTACTGGCTGCAATATTTGAGCAACAAAAGCAGCATGGGCTCAATTAGCATTCACTGTACTTGTGTGGCAGCTGTTCTATATACATATAGAGAGCAACATATCTATATGGTTTTGCACTATAGCCAGGTTCAAACAGGGTCTGAAATTTTATGGCTACGGGTTTCCCTCCTGAAACATCTCGCATCTCTTTTTTTGGCCGAGAGCAGTCGTTGAGTTGTTTAGTGCTTACTCAGCCGTGCAGCACAAAATTCACATCAGCAGACTTCCACTGTAATGCAAGTAAAAGCTGTAGAGTCAATGAGACACAATGCAGAATAAGAGCTGACACCAGTGTTATGGCATGGCTAAAATAACTCAGACATGACTGACTGTGCTTCCTAAATCTATAATGGCAGACGGTGAGGCAGACTGTGAGACTGGGAAGACACCGTCAGACAGACAGGTAGGCAGACGAAAAACAAACAGGCAGACAGGGCTTTCGAAAGTCACTGTCTCCGCCGTGTACCTCCGCAGAATACTCTGATCTGAACATACACTGGAGGCAGGTTGTATCTGTGAAAGTTGGAGGTGAGAGCAATTGCCTGGCAGCAGCTCAACACTGGAGTCCAGCTGGACACTTTTCATCCACTCACACCAAGAGGCAAATCAAACAGTGGCTCCGAGCCAGTCCAGCAGCCAGTAACAATGGTGCAGTTAGAGGCATCGGATTAGAGCAATGAAATGAACATTGAGTATGCAGAATAGGATTTAGGAGTCAAGTGACAGGGAGCCAATAACATTTGGCATAGCTCTGCTTCAGACTTTGCCTTTCCTTCACTGTTTACTATGGCTAAACAGACTCTGGGATGGTTGGAGATAAATTGTGACGAGGAGCCACTGGAGGGAACAAGACTGATAACAAATACAGCACAGGAGAACTTTTGTAAAAATGGTCTCTAGATATAAAGACATCATGTCCTAAAAAACAGTTTTGAGTGGCATCCAATATATGAGGATATTGTGTTGATCGATCCAGATGTCAACTATTGGTATGTTCAGACTGCATGTATTTTTCAGTTTAAATTTATGCTCATATGCATTTTTTATAGTATAAGTGTTTAAAGGCAGATTCAAATGTAAAAACAGCTGAATAATACTAAACACAATGGTCAAAATAATGTTATTGTAATCACATAGAAACACATTTTTCATTTATCTACAAAACCCAACAAACAGAGCACTGTATATTGGAGAAGCTCATTTACAATATATTACTTTTTGAACACACAATGTTACATCATCTGAAATATCTCCACAGGGTTTGTTCAGAAGCATGTCCCTGCAGGGATACCATAGGTAATAAAAACACACCCACCCAAAATGACTTTCTGTATGAATTGACCCACCTGATTAGCTATAACAAAACAATATCATGGCTGTTGACACAAACTCCCTGCACAGAAACCAGTGCGGTCTGTGCTTTTATCCTCATTTGTAGTTTTTGTGCATTGGAAGCCTGAGATGTGTGAGCTGAAGATAATAAGGAGTAGTGTCACCTCACAAAGCGTTTACACCTGACACTTGAAATGCGTTAATATAAAGAATACTGATCATCTCTGTCAACACATAACATGTTTCAGAGAAAACAATGTGATTTATTGCGAAATGATAGTATTCCTAGGGTTTTGGCTCGTGTCTTATGGCTTGGAGTCTACGTTTTTTAATGACGTTCTAAAATTAAGTTCTAAAAGAGTGATATCCAAACGGCATATTTTTGTAAAAACTTCTTATATTCTGATTTCAGCTGCAGTCTGAACGTAGCCTAAGTGTAAAGTATGTTTTGACTGTTCAGTCTAATTGATGAATGACAGTCTGTGAAACCTTTTATTGCTAATTTATTGTTGATTGAGTTCACTTTGCTAAAATTTTCCGTGTTTCTGCCTCAGTGTTAACGTGTTTTAATCATTTTAAGCACCTGTCGTGTTCTGCTGAGCTTTTCTGCCATACATTCATTCACCCTGGACAATGGCCAGTCGCAGGGCTAACATTTAGAGACAGACAGTGACAAACGAACATTCACTCTCACATTCATTCAGCAAGCAAGAGACACAACGGAGGCAGAGACCATGGACAATGGAAACCAGAGTATGATGTTGTTTGATGAAATGTCATATAACTGTTTACAGAGAGCCGCACAACGTATCGGACTAAACTGAAGTGTACACATTAGCTTTATCTCACCTGCCATTGGTTTTCACAGTGTCTGCGCTTAGTTGCCATGGCAATGCAAAAAAATGTCCTGCTCAGTGAAACATAATCAGTCATGAGCAGAATACCAAAAGCGGAAACCCAACACATCGAAGTATGAGATAGGCCTACAATACAAAACTACTGAGAATAGAATAAATGATACAGTTGTACGAGTTATTGCCGTCTCTTGGACAAATGGCCAAACCAGATGTCAGTTAAGTCCTCTAAAACTTTACGTAGTTACTCCACAGCCTTAGGACTACTATCGAGAATTAACACAGATGGAACAGAAATGTATATAATAAGAGTTTAAGTGATTTTTTGTCCCTTTGTTAAAACAGAAGAGACTTTTTAAAGCTAACTTTATGTCAGTTTGGAGCAGGAGGGCCGTAGCTCTTTTAACTCACACAAATATTTCCAATAAAATGTAAACCAGCCATGACCTAACAAACATCCCATTAGTTACTGTAGACAGCTATAACTCATATGCTCATTATCTTTGCCTGCTACTGTTTGACATGGCCTGATATCAGGAACTGTATTCCCAATTTACCACAAAACATTCATCTTATCATCTTATCTTTTAAACTCATTCAGCAAAGTTAAGTTTGGCAAAATATCAATGCAATTATATTTGTTGTCGTGAATTAAGATGCAAATCACAAGCAACACATGCACAGAGGCCTGAGTTCAATGTTCAAGGTTTTAAAATGAAAAAGCTCAAATTATATTTAACCCTGGAGTCTAATAATAAAAAAGAACTAAAAAAGAAATACCTTCATTACATTCTGAACTCCATCGAGTCTCTGTGCCCCAGCATTTGGCTTTAATAATTAATGCCAAACCCACTAATTACATTTTGGATAATACAGTTCTATGCAGTATTCATAAATGATCTTAATTGCCTTGAAATATAATTATATTACAAAGACATTATACAACAGCTTAGATAGGAAAAAAGACACACATTCATGTTTAACAATGTGCTCACAAAAGAGCAGCTTAAAATCCCTTAGATATGATATTGTCTGATACGCATGGCTTTATATATTGTGTATTACACTGTATTTACACCAGCCGTTTGATGTCTTCATGACAAAGGTCCATTCATTGGCTTTTGAAAGCACACTCGACTGAGGGAAGCTATTGTGACTCACATTTAAGGGCTTTGATTGGTTTGGGCCCTTTTTTCCTGAAGTGCTCCCAACCTTGGGATTGAAATGGCTGACACTTCCTACAGATAAAGCATATCAACACACACTAATACACACACAGAAAACACTCAGACAGCACAGACATAAAAGAGATTGGGTGCAATGAAAGGAAAACAGAGAGACATTAAAGCGAGAACAAACAACTGTCACTCAGACAAATCAAAGCGTGGGATTGAGACACTCAACAGCTTTTGTTTTTGAAACACAGAGGCTACGTTCACTCTGGCCTTTAAACGTGTCCCAGGTTAGACTGGTTTACGTCAGTGTGAACACGCAAAACCACACTGAATAAGAACATATTCGTCTGTGAACCAGCTTCACATCAAATTTGTCGCAAAATGGGCACATTCAAAATGTTCACATTTGTTCCTATTTGCCATTTAGACAGTGAAGATTGCAAAAGATTAAGTAAGACGCAAAACATAAAACTAAGATAAAAATACAAACTTTGTTCAGCTTAAAAACACTTCAGCTCACATTGGATCTAATTTAATACAATTAATGTGAATGCAATGGCAATAAATCTAAAGATATAATACATAATAAAAAATAAAAAATGTGGGACACTCATCTCTGCAGTGTGAACATAGCCAGACAGAGAGACAGACCATGACATTTGAAACAGATGCGACAGGGGAGACAAGCAAGTAGATACCGTACAAACACAGCACACTTTAGTTACCATTACATTAGAAAAATGACTTATTTAATAGAACAGCAAACAGAGCAACTGAGAAACAACAGTGTAGTTAAAAAGTTAAGGCTTAAACAGGACAAACTAAACACTATGTTTAACATTAGTGCCAATATTTTTGAGCACTATGGCTTTGTTTTCACTTGGGCCATGTGCAACCCATTTTCTGTTCTCAACTCAAAACCTACTTGTTGGGATGCAACATGGCAGCCAGAGAAAGGCCACTAGAGGAAGCTATGACATCCAGCAGCTGCTGTATGAGGCTTTCTCTCTGAGCTTTAGGCTTCGCGGTGGTTTGGTTTATATTAGAGCCTCTTCCTCTTGAAGTAGTCAGCGTACTGACCGCCCAGACCTTGGGAGTGCTGACCAATGTAGGCCCCTTCTGATGACGCCACGTCCTGCACCGCCAACTGAGGATACTCCCGCTTGTGGCCCCTCCCCTGGTTCTGAGGAGACACAGGTGACACTGCAGTTACAAACAAATATTTTCTAAGGACAACCATAGCCATAAGGCACAAGAGCTGACCCTCTCCAGGGGAAATGAGGCTCGAAAGTGGATAGTTTATGATGTAGGATGTGTACTTTAGCTTCTACTTTTAAAACACATTCAAAACAGGGAAAACAAATAGCAACGTCAACTAATATGTTAGCTAATGTATTAAGAATTGCATTTCATAGCAATTAGAGCAGTTCATTTAGGCCCAATGGTGTATTTTTCAAATTCAAACAGTTGTTTAAATTCACTTTCATTTTATGCAATCAATCTTTGCACAGAAAAGAAGGTTGAAGTAAAAGCATCTGGACTCGGTTTTCAAGGTGAAGACGTTTCCCCCTCCACCTCAAAGAGAGAGGGCATTCCTTTAAGAACAGCAATGTCTGAATTTTGGCCAGAGAGGCCAGATGGTTTGAGAGAGGGGTGAAGGAAACCATTTTTGTGAAAATGGAAAAGCCTTCTTTGAACAAAGAACCCTAGAACAACAAACACAGCACCTGAATGGAGCAGTGTCACTAATGACTCTCCTGAGCCTTAACGACTCTCACATCAGGAGTCACACTTCCCTTTCAGAGCCAACAACCATGAGACCAGAACAGCCTGGTCCATCAGATTTGATTTCAGGGGAAACTCCTCCCTCTAGAGATATACGCTCAGCTCTCCTACCAGTTGATCTCAGAATTGATAAAGTCTCTTGGAATAGAGACGAAACGTCTTCACCTTGAAAACCGAGTCCAGATGCTTTTACTTCAACCTTTTTTTCAAGATGTCCTGGATGACTGAGAACCTTCACAGACTTTGCTCAAACATGAAACTACATGTTACTGAAAGAAAAGAAGCAACTGAAAAAGAGGTGACAATGATGGAGACCACTTCACCACAATACGACACCCTGTGGGCTTGTGTACGAGTCTGTGTGTGCTTTGGGCTGAAGTGTTTGCTTCAGTTTGAGAAGGCCGCAGAGGCTCTCTCAACAAACAAATGTAAATCATTTTAGAGAAGAGGCTTAGCTCAGGCGTCTGTGCAGCGTCACCATTGTCTCTGCCTCTCCAACTCTTTTCTCTCAATGGACCTTCAAATGTGAAACATGCTGAATAGAATCAATGAAAACGCACATGAGGTGTTTTTATACTCAGGGCAAAGTGAAGTGTCATTATGTTTTGGTTTTGAATGTTAATTGCAACAGATAATTCAAATGGGATTTTTCTAAAATATGATCAAATATGCTCAGTTCATTAAAAGCTCATTCTGTGCAGCTGAAGCAGTGAGGTGTGTCATCACATCATTGCCTCTGCAGATGGTATCACAGTAAAAGCAGTAAAGGCAAACGAAAGATTTCCTTGTCAGCGGTGATTTATTATTTTTATGCATTCCAGATTTTGGCATGAATTGTATTAGTAGTGACAACTCGGGTGTGTTTGGACCATAGACGCTTGGTGTCTTGTCTGTAGCTGAGGTGGTACAGCAGTTACTCCGTATGGTACATGATGAACTCACGTAGTAGTAGGTGCTCCAGTCCGCAGCGGCAGTGTGTGTGTGAGTGACTGGGCCTGGTGGAGGAGCTGCTGGGTGGGGAGGCCCGAGGAAACCAGGCATCAGTGGTAGTGCGCTGTAAGCAGGGAGCACAGCAGCAGCGGGCAGGACTGCTGGAGGAGGAGGTGCACCGTTACTGACTGGATGTAGAGACACTCCAAGTGGTTTACACACATCCACCTCCTGTAACACACAAAACAAACTGATTATTGAACTTTAGATAGCAGTTCACAAAGCAAAATAATGGAACCCTCTATTTTATAATTAACGTAGAAGCAATCTATATCTCATTGTGACTAGAAACATATAGTATCCTACATAATGTATGTATGTAGCTCAGGCATATCTGTGATGGCAGTTTCTGAGTCTTTCTCAAACTGTTATATACAAATTATATCTTGGAGACTCTTTTAATGTAAAAATAGTCCCTTAACATTTACTATTAATATGATTTATTTAATCCCAGTGACCCTCTTCTGCAATGTGCATTTAATATGATGTTTGTTTTTTAGAGCTGGACATTTTGATATCACTTTCTCCATAGTCAACTAACCTGTGAGCTCACTGAAACAAAATGCAATGGCACACCATCAACTGAACTCCTTAACCTTGTCATCCAAAGGGAGCATGGTCCAGTCCTCCAAAAGACCAGATAACTCTAAGTGGGACAGGTCTGGGGTATGTGGAGATGACTGCTATCAGCTGCTGGGTGCAGAGTGATGTCCTCCCTCTAACAGGGTATCAGTGTCTTAGGGAGAGGTCAGCTCCTCCAAATAAATACCAGCATGCTGCTCATATAGTTTACACTGTGGCAAAAGTACAGGAAGTGGTTTTGTTTTAAGAGCTTCAGCCTCAAATAACTTATCGTTAGTAATGACATTAATTGCATATATGCCCTCTCATTTGATATGTATTTTGTAGAGTGATAATGTTGCACAAACCTACACAAGACACACTATCCTAGAGAGTTAACCTTTCTCATAACCTTTGACTGCAGTGGCATGTGAGAGGTTACATGTTTACAAGTCTGGCCCTGCTTTTTAACACGCCCATGAGTTAAGCAAGTGAGGTTGTTTTTGTAAGTTATGACCCTTGTCAGATGAGCTAGTGTGTACCTTGGTGGCATATGCCTGGTTGACTGTTGCAGGCTGGGAGTAGTACTGAGTCACAGCCTGCATGTAGGAATTATAGTCACCATAGGAAGACACCGGGGGAGCCTAAAATACAGAGGGAACAGCTCATACATTATTTTTAGATTCCAAAGTAACATCAGCGCATAGACCTTATGTTACCTGTGTGTGGTCCTTGCTGTAGTCTGCGGATGTGGCGTCTGGTGGAGCAGCAGTGCTGTAGGTGTGGGCCTGCGCTGCTTGGTAGTGCTGGTACCACTGCTGCATGGCCTCCTGTGGGACACATGGGAGATGTCCAAATAAAGGGTTAGCTATGACTATGACTATGTGAAAATGCCTAGTTAAATTTGCTCTGTTCTACCAAACTATCTTCAAAAGAACAACACTTGTCTTTTCAAGAAGCAGTAAAACACAACATATCTCTAAATGAATTAAGTTTAATTTATAGATTGGAACATAACACATACCACATCATTACCAGTTCTTCATTTTTTGAGCCTCAGCTGCTTAACTATTAATATTTATCACATAAAGTGACATATACAGTATCACCTCTGTCTTTCACGCTTCCTCATTACATACTGTCTTAATACATAATGTATTAATGAATGTTAAAACATATCTGCAATTGACGATCTCTGTCTCACAGATAATTGTTGGCGTAAATAAACGTCTGGGGCTGTATAAATCTGACCGTGACTGAGCCCAAGGCCAGTCTTTTGTGGTGTAAATGGTTTGTTTGTATGCATGTGTCTTGTCTTTCTTGGTTTTGAATGTTCTTTTCTACATTTTTTGGTGAACTATTGTTCTTGCTGATGGCTGTCTTCTGTTTTCAGACAAATGTCTTCTGTTTTCAGAACAATTTATGTTTTTATTAGTCATCTAATCATGACTCATTTGTTTGGAGAAGTAGATTGCAATTAACATTTAAAATTGGGTTTGCATCCTCTTGCAAATATCAGATATGACACTTGCTGCTGGAGGAGGCAACATGACATAGATGAAGGAGAAATGCCAACAAAAATAAGTAGGAACGGAGGAAGGACAGACAAACAGCCAGTGGGAACACGCCACGATTTTTCATGAGTGGAGTGTTAAGAGGAGAAAGGGACAGATGGAGAGACATAGTAGCTGCTGCCAACTCCTCTGTGGATCTGTCTGTCTAAATATCTATACTCTTCCACTTCCCTGCCCCCCATAGTTACAGCTCCCTCTGTCACTGCTACACCCATCCATTCTCTCATTATAAATCCATCTATCCATCCGTCATATACTTCGTCCGTGCCACTGTAACATTTAACACCATTATGAGATACTGTAGATGTCTACATAGAACCAATTTTGCATTGTCCATCATTTTTTGGCATAATTCAGTATGTTTACATGAGAATATGTGAAAAGTAAAGCTTGTACTAGACTCAGAAAAACAAATCTTACATATATTTACATGCTAATGTGAAAGGTAAATGTCTTCGAGTGTTTGCACCACTGCTTAAACTTATCAGATTGGTTGTTCTGTAGCATTAAAAGTCGAACGTTTACCTATTGTAGTGGAGTTGGTCATACGTATGTCAATAAAGCTTCTTGTTCATGGCTATTAGGACAAGTTAAATTAAAAGGCCTTGTCAAACTACTGTGGTAGCACAAACTGTAACATGTACCTGTGTGTATGCCTGGCTGTACTGGCTGTAGTCAGCGGAGGTGTCTGTGCTGTAAGCGGCAGTGGTTGTAGCTACTGCGCTGTGGGAGAAGGAGCTGGCAGTCTGGGAGGCAACAGGTGCCACAGTGCTGTTGTACACACCAGAGCCTGCCTGTCCTCCCTGGACTTTAGTCCCCATGGAGCCTGAGCAAAGGTGGAGCACAGAAAAGGAAAAGGTTAGACAGCAGTTTGGCCGGTTTAATGGTAGTAATACTTAAAGCCTAGACTTTCAGGGTTTAAGACCATGTCAGAATCATAAGAAACAATGCCAGGATAGCTGACAGAAGTCCTGAAGACAGTTGTCAGCACACTCCCAGTTTAAAGAAGCAGATAGTTGCAATGCCACAGTCTCTGTACTCTTGTAAATGGACCTGAACTATTTAAACATACATTTAAATGTGGGCACAGAGGGTATTTTCACAATAGAGTTCTGAGAAATTGCTCATATTTTGCCACATTGAGGTGAATGTACAAATATGCACAAGTAGTGTTTAAAGTTATAATGTGTGTTCACTGACCACATTAGGCAGGCAGAGTATGTGAAAGATGACAGTGTGGAGTTTTTACCTTGCAGGACGACATTTGGCATCACACTGGCCAGGTTCAGGTAAGGATTCGAAGGAAGTCTGACCTCTTTTGGTGGATCTCCTAGTAACGAACTCTGACCATTGTTAACCTGAAAACAGAACATAGTCACATGGCTTTCAGCTTGTCAGGTTGGATTTGATCTTCTTTTCACCATAACAACATAAGGTTTGTAATGTTGCAGTGATATAATGAACTACCAAGGCAGAGTGGAGGAAACCTGAGAGGAATGCTGTGTGCTACCTTAATTACACTTTCCCTCCATTAAAGACACTTTTGTGAGGACAGCACTGGGACTTGAGTGAGCTCCCAAAAGAACCATGGCACTGTGATTATGTCTGTACACTGACTTCTTATGGATGATGATATTTGAATAGACATGCCCTGTTTAAACCAGGCTGAAGTCAAACTGGAGAGCATTGAGGCAGACAGGCATTCAGTGAAGAGCGACAGTAATGCACGTGGGCACTAAGGTAGGAATGTGGCAGCAACTGGAGCTGCAGGAGGCAGACAGCTGGACAGGGAACCACACAGTAAACAACAGGACAGAGAAGGGGCATTATGGGTAATAAGTCTGGCTTTTTATTTATTTATACATGTCTGTCAATCAGTGTCTGTAAGGGTTCTCTTTCATTCAGGTCACAGGACACTCAAGTAGTTTAGTAGGCACGAACACTAGAAAACATCCTTTTTGTATTAATATAGAGATACAAGCCAAACAAGCTAGATTACACAAGGCAATAATAGATGTGTTTATGGGCACACTTGTAAAATAAAAGTTGCTTACTAGATGTTTTTCATTCCATTGGTCAGTACCATAGATAGGGTATTACCAATAGAGTAATCTAACCCTTAATATTTTGTGATAATAAAGCACATTTTACTAAATAATTCAAATAAAAAAGTAGTAAGCACTGAGCCACTGTCACATGCCTTCTGCTCACTTTCCATCTGATTGATTTTCGTTCCTGCAACAAATGGACCGCAATTGGTCAAATGACCCAAATCATGTTTTTTGGGACAAATGGTGATTTTGACACAAAGTAGGGGGATACAATCAACACAAAATATACCTATAACACATCAGACTAAAACAATAGTATTGTTTTACAAATTCTGATTGCAGCCAGTTGAAAATAAAATGCTCTGGTTCCAGACATGATAAGTGTCTATCAATAATATACAGTCTAACTATATTTATTTATATCTTAACATGCCCCACAACATTTTCTTTAGCTGTACAGTCCCTTAAACCCGATGCAATGTCTTGTTATTGGGTAAATAATTACAATGCCTGTATGCCGTGCTCACCATAGTAGCCAGAGGACGGCCCTCAAAGCTGTAGTACTGTCCTGCTGATGTATAAAGTCCTCCAGGGGCATTAGCAGATGGGCCAATGCCTGAGTTACTTATACCCAAAGAAAAGCTCTGTCCTGGTAGCTGTAGGCTCACCATGGTCCCAGGAGGTGCAGGCTGACGGTCACTGGAGCCCGAGGAGGAACAGGAGGAGGAGGTGGCAGTGGAGACAGCGGTGGACAGAGAATGATTGTGCTGGTCTCCCGCCGAGGCCCGGGTCTGGAGGTAAGCCATGACACCTGCTGTGGCGTTGTGACTGGACACTGGGACAGCCTCTTGGCCGAGTTCTGTGGAGGACGAGAGGTTAAACCAGAGACAAACAACAAGTGAAAGACACAAATGTTACAGGTATGGGTATGTGGATAAAGGCCATACACCTTTTTCCAGGTCAGATTTAAACATGCAGTGTGTAACTTTTTTTCTTATAATTAATTTTTTTTATTATTATTATTTACAACATATATATTCTAAAATGAATGAATGATCTGTGATCTGTCATTATGAAGGATTTTAAAAGATGAGAATGTTTTTCAAATCTTGTTCATAAAATTAAGGCGCTTTCAAGAATTTCAGGCACTACTGGGACCTGTGCAGAATAAATGAAAGTTTATAAAAACACAGAGAAAGAGATGGCAGATAAAAACAGGACATGGCCTTTTTCAGATGACTGAAATGAACTGGGTTTGCTCTGAGCAGACAGGAATCACTGCACTGGAAACTGAAAATGAAGTCTGATTGTCTCTGCAGGGCTGTCGTAATATCTCTGAATTGGCTTTCCCGCTCATACATCACAGTTATCATGTTTATTTACAGCCAGCGCTTTCCCTCACACTCACAATATTTCACTCACTCCGGGGTTTAATAAAGACGCATATATACACACACTAACGTATACAGTAGTACTTAGGTAACGCACAAAGACAAAAGAAAACTGCTTGAACAAAAAAGCACATCAGAAGTGAGCACAAACGTTGATAAACAACACTTATTTCAAATCCAATATTGCTGTGACAAATGGCTCCACAACACAATAAAAGAATCAGTTCTAACAAGCCTTAAGCTAAAGTCCCGGCAGACACTGATAAAAGCCTTGCATTAAGGACACACAAATGAACACAAATGCATGCACAAAACAGTTCATACTGTTTGCGATATATCATTTCCATTTAAAACACTAATGCGGCTGGACATTTGAATTGTAAATGGACTGCAATCTCTTCAGTGAGTACTATTAATGTGGGGCTTTTATAACACTCTGTATCAACCCCACCCCGAAAAACACAATTTAGTAGTTACAAGTATTTTTTCACGATGCTAAAAAACAATTATAACTGTCACTTTCTCCATTGTGAATGGTATCCTCAAACAGTGTTTTTCCAAACAGTGGGTCAGGATTGTTTAAATGGTCAGTAGATACAGAACCACACTCAAAAGGAACAAAAATTTTCAAAGGCTACTGGGGGAATATTGGTTAGAGAAACATGAAGAATTTTAAACGTAGTTCCCCTAAAAATATTTACACAGGAAAAACTATCCATAATATACGTTCAAGGGGAAGGAACAACTATATTTTAAAAGTGTCATGTGCTTTTAAATTGTTACAATCTACTGTTGTGGTTTTAATCAAGTTGTTTTTAAAGTCGGTCTTTACCTCTAAATTTACAGCCTAAAGCAATAAACTATTTACAAGGGTTAGGGTTCATCATGAGATCCTTTCCAAAAGGAAGAAAACAACATTGAATCAACCAGTCTTGTATTTGCCCTGATAAATACCTCATGGGCAAAACGCATAAAACCCTTTGTGTTTTTCATTCATCTCCCCCTCTGAGCGCATCAGTCTTCTTTAAAGAAACATTTACACTCTTTTATGCTTGAGTACCTCAGTGCCAGCTCACCTGAGGGAGAGTCTCCCAATAGGCCTTTCCCCAGAGACACCAGCGCTGGAGGCCGCAGAGACAAGGCTTTCTGCATCAGCAGCTTGGATGGGTCCCCAAGAATACCAGAGACCTGAGACGAGATACAGGGAGGAGAGGATTAGAAAACTGTAAGAGATTAAAGTTCAAAAACAAGAAGCAGATTAAGAGGTGAACAAAGTATTAAATAGTGGACTATAGTTATCTTTTCAATACAAATGTGCAATAGTTACATTGAATAAAAATACATTTGTCTGTTTTACAAAGACATAAATAATACAAAATGAGAAAAGAAAAACACTCTAGTGGCATTTACTTTGACGCTTGAAATGAAAGAAAGCGCCAGAGACATTTTTTAAAGAGAATATGCAAATCAAATGGAGTGAAGTTTTCTCACCTCAAGGTTCACACAGGAACAACAATTAGGTTGCATGATTTGTGGTTATTTAGATTCATTAGGCATTGAGTGCAGAGTATAAAAATCTAAGGGCATTAATGCACAGACCTTAAGGCCTAACCTATGCAAATGACTACACATATATTCACAGGTTTAAACAAACAGAGAGACAAACAGGTGTCGTACACTGCTCACGCGCTTGTCTTTGATGTGAAGGAGCTGTTGTTGGGCGAGCTGCATGTGCAGGAGGTTCTGAAGGACGAGCCCATTACCGATCATGGCACTCTGCAAAAAGAAAAGAGGAACATTGCTCTAAACATCCAAACAACACTTAAAAAAAAAGTCTTGCAGAAATGTTGATATTAGTCCAACCTGGTGAGCTTTTCCCAGAGTGAGCAGAGCAGTGGTGAGGGGGGGTCTGAGGAACGGCAGGCTGTTGTGATGGCCAAACTTTCCTGAAAAACACACACTAGAGTTTAGATTTTTCTTTGATGATGGATAGACAAGTTTACATGTATATAAATAAAAATAAATAAAAGGAGTCATCTCAGCTTGACTCAGGATCATAATGCCCACTTTGGGACATCTTGTTTACATTTCACTTATTATTAAGGTTGACACTGCATCATCTTATGGTCTTTGTGGAGATATACTGTGCTGGGATTGTCTGTATTAGTAAAGTCAAGGTTTAGGTTCATTTACATACCACATTTAAAACAACCATCACTGTCAAAGGTGCTTTACAGGACACACAAAAATAAGTAAGTTGAGAGAGAGAGACAGCCAACAAACTACTGGAGAACTAAGTTCTTGTCTAAGAAGAAAATAATATAAGTAATGCTCATTTATTTATTTACTCATTTATTAATTTGTTGATTTTCTAAAGCCTATCCAGTTACGGGTTCAAAGGGCAGGACAAGTGTAACTAATTAACAAAAAATGGTCAGAACCCAAATAAATGACTGAAAGTTGTATACTGCTATAAACTAAAAGTAAAATAGGAAATCAACTCTTAGTACAATTTATTTCAAAAGTAAGCGCTGCCAGTGACCACCCCCCTCTCATTACATGATTTTTTTTCTTCCAACCCATTAATAATTTTTTGTCCCAAGAGGCAAACACAAACACACTGGCAGCAAAATGAACCAGAAAACACATTCATCTGTCATTTACTGGACCTCTCAATCACAGAAGCAGAGTAAACCTTCATACAAAACAAAAACACCAATCAATACAATGCCCAAAGCCAAAAAATAAAATCCAAAGAACTGAATGTATTAAAGAGACTTAGCCAGAAAACTGGTGACATGCAGTGTTTATTTTACTGAGAATTGAACAACAACACAAGTGCAAAAGTCACATTTCTATAAGCTGCTGTATATACAACAGTCCTCATGGAGCAGGTTGTACAAATGTACACTGTAAATGATTTCATTACAATTCAGGAATATTATGCTTAAGGCTGCATGCCATGCTTTTGAAAGAGTGCAATCCTTGCCGCCTACACAATTACATCTCCTGTTGCTTGTGTGTTTGCACGTGTGTTCCCCGATTTACGACGCATACTCATAATAAATGTAAGCGTCATGGCTCCAGAATAGGTAGAGAAAGTTTAACATTTAATCAAAGCCCTAATTTTAGACTTTAATTGTGCATGCTCTTCTTTAAGAGCTCCCCCACCTCCCATTGTCTGTCCTTCCTGTTCTCATTTGTTCCGCTAATGTCACAAGCTTTCATTTTAATACCTGATTAGCCATTCATCAAATAATGAAGCCACTGACGAGGTGATTACACCATAGACTGTATCAGGGTTGAACAGAGGGACGGTCCTCTTTGATCAGAACTTAAACCTTTATGAAGGGGAAAGTATAATGTTAAGAGCGCACACTAAGAAGACCAAGGCAAGACCAGTGCAAGTACTACACGTACTCATGACCAAAATCAAACCGATGGTTGGTTTAATTCAAATACCAAGCAGAGAGTGAATTAAAATACTATACTTTTGTTGATGACACTTTCACATAGACATGTCCCTGCATTCCTAAGTTAGATTTGGGAAAGTTTTCATTGAATATTTGAGATAAATACACCTTCAAACAGATTGTTAGAGTCAAAAGGTCACAGAGTGAGAAACTAATGTATAATTCTTAAGTCAAATGATTAAATAATATAACGTAAATGGCCAATAAAAACAGCTTTGGGTTTTACCATAGATGTGCCAAACCTGTTTACAACCACAAGTATGACGCAGAGATGCTAAGTGTGTTGTGAGCTACAATTCAACTGCGAAGGTAGGTAGGAGGTAGTGCCATCTTGAATTGTGTTTATGTGCTTAGAAAAAAACAAAAAAACAAAAGAGTATTCAAGTCTGGACGAGTTTGTCCACTTGACACACTTGCACTCAAAGGTTACTATACAATGTTATTTAATAGAGGTCTTGGCAGAATTTTCAGTTGTGGATAAATATTTGTTAACACCATTCTTTGGTTGTATGACTGAGATTGGTTGTTTTTGATCCTGTCATACTGTGCAACATACAGCCACTGATTTAAAACCACAACTAATTATTTATTTGTAATAGTATAAATAAGAATTTGTACCCATTTTTAGGTCTTTAAGCTTCTATTAGACAGACACTGGCAAGATAGACAGGAAATGGGTATTGACTAGAAAGAGGGGAAGTCGCTAGAACAAATAGACTTGAGTCAGATTTGAGTGAAGGGTCCTTTTCAAGTATTTTTTAGCAGTTTAAGAAATCAAGCATTTTCAATTATTTCAAGCCCCAATATGAACTCTCATTAAAGAGCATGGCCACAGCTTCAGGGTCACTGTAGCAGCTCACTACAGTCGTACCTCCTCTTTTTCCAGTGGTGTACGGCCTCATGAGGATCTGCAGGGCAGCTGGATTGGTCATACTGGTCAACAGCTGGGCAAGGTTCGGTTCTGGGAGCAGTCCTTTCCTGTTGCTCAGAATCTGTAATGACAATAGATAATGTGTTAAGAAGGAAGAAGATAAAAGTGTACAATGCAGGATTTGTTCTGATCTTGTCATTGGGAGCTCCTAATCGCTGGAGGAATCATTACACTAGTTTACATCATGGACATGTCTACTACGTCAGCAGAGAGGAGCTGATCTGAGAGATGGAAATGGAAGAGGGGGGGAAGGGTCCAGAGCTAGAGGGCAAACAAATAGGATGCAGAAGAGGGAAATTATTGTGGAAATATGAATGTGGGATGTGAAATCAGATTGAATAAATAATGTTACACCAAGTCAACAGTCAGAGTACAGTCTCAAAGGCGAGGGAAAAAAGCACATTCATTTTTAGATACATTTCTGAACATTTTAAAAATACCAGAGGCAACCCTGAAGTACTTTGTCTTGTCTAATATCTTATGACTTGGCTTCCACAAATGTAGGCAAAGATATAATAGCTGATAATGCTGCAATCGTCTGAACATTTTATTACTGGTTTGGCTGATTGTAAGAATATTGTACAAACCCGATTCCAAAAACGTTGGGACACTGTACAAATTGTGAATAAAAACAGAATGCAATGATGAGTTTAAACATTTGATATCATGTCATCTATGTTGTATTCTGAATAAAATATAAAAATTTGAAACTTCCACATCATTGCATTCTGTTTTTATTTACAATTGTGTTTACAAAAGTGTCCCAACCTTTTTATAATCAGGTTTGTAAGCACAGAGTAATGCTTATGTTATCGCTAGAGCAAGAACCCTGGAGAAATTACAGCAGCCGCACTTGAAGATACATGTAATACATTTAGTGTTACATCTTGTTGAAAAAAAAGTCTGTATTTAGTTCAGATTACATTTGGCTAAAAAAAGATGCATGTCTCGGCAGCCTTATGTTGCCAGATGTTGCACCCTCTGTATCTATAGCCCTACAGACAATTAAGAATCATTTTAACTAACTGATTTGGTGTTTTACTTGAATTATATGACTTTGCAATTATTACATTAGTTAATGGATGGTTGTCCGAAAAGGACCAGGAAGAAGTGTGACCTTATATCTTTGGACACACTTAAGGGTTCTTAAAGTCACTTGTAATTTGATGCGTTTCAGCTTAGCTCTGGGAAAAGTGGCATTACATTTGGCTGGAGAAAGTAGGGGGTGCATATCTTGGCAGCCTTAGAAACATCTCCGCCTAATACTGCACCCTCTGTTTCGACAGATACGGAAAATGTCACCAACAATGTGCCAACAATTTTAGACACAGTCTTTGATGTTTTTTGAAGCATTGGTAAAAGTAGCATTACCTTTGACTGAAAAAGGGGGCACAGGTGATATAAAAAAAAATAATGCACAGTGTTTAAGTAGTATGGGCCGGTCATATAACAAAATCTGGAACAGGAACCCTCCATTTGGTATGAACAGATTCCTGCCGACTGCTTAAACTGAATTTCAGGCACGTTAGCAAATAAAATTTAATCTCTCATTACACTGAGCAAATTTAATTGAACACACTCCACAAAAATCTTATTTAAATAGACTCATTGCACCCTTTCTTCTGGTAGATTCTTCTCTGCAGAGACAAGACAGAGTGGTACTTCCTAAACGGCCCACAGACATGGCTATATAATACACATTAGCAGCATGGTGATAGGTCCTTCTTTTCTGCCGTGAGCTACAGCCCAACTTTAGCCCCTGACAGACTTGTTTCCTTCCTGTCACTTCCTGAACTCACAGCATTTTTGATGAGGATGGAGAGGATTTGACTCCGGTCTGACAGCCATGGACTACAGTAGGTGTGCACAGTGCATATGTGGCTTCTCCTGTGTCCATGAGCACTAGTGTTGAACAAGGCCAGTCGTTGCTGACAGCGATGAGGAGAAGGAGAGCTCTATCGCTGGAGAAAATGTCAGCGTACATCAGTCTGTTTGGCTCCTGGCACAAAATCCAGACACACACCCACACAATAACACACACACATGCTGGGGAGGTAAGCTGCGAAGAAGGAAGGCGAGAAGTATTGCAGAACGAGGAGAAGGATGGAGGGAGGAAGAGGAGGAGGCCATCTGGTCCTTAGTGTTCACACTCACATTAGCTGATAACTGCAAAATTGTGAGAAAAGCCTCAGAGTAGTGTGTAGCCAGCCAGGTGTAGGTCCTGATCTCTCTCTGAAGACTGTTTTTACTGGCTGCTCACATGCACTTAAAAGAAGCCTTGGGCTGCAGTGTAACCTTGCAGGCTCAAACTTACTTTCTCTTTAGCTTTCTTTACCGATTCCCTTTCCCAGCCTCTGTCAGAAGCAATTTTTTTCTTTATTCTAGTTGCAGGCTGTGTTTATGGTAATGCAAGGCTGTTCAGAATTTGAAGATGGCAAGCAAAGAATACAAATCGACTGCTATAACTAAACTGAAATGGGTTTTGCATTGTCTGGTCTAGGTTAACCAACAAGCTATACGTTCAAAGCAAGTGGCCACCCTCTTTTGGAAAGCCAAACAAAAGAGTCAAAGAAAAGAAAGTGAAGAACTGAAGTTATAAAAATACACAGTTAGATTTAATATCTGCGTGAAAAATGTAAATATGTGTAGGTTTGTAGTCGTTGTAAAGCTTATAGCATGTACACAATTACATACATTAGCTTGAGGGCAGATAAACTGGTAAAATATGTTTATAGTTGGGTACTATGTGTATTGCCAAGAAAAAATATTTTGTAATAATCTCTCAGGCAAAGGCAAACCAACTGTGTGATATGACCTCTAATCAAATATGATTAATTAAACAATTTACTTATTTTATGATAACAAACAATGTGTCCATAGTTTTCTCTTATGTTTAATATTTTTATTAAAGCTGGAATCTTTTTGAACTGCAATTGTTCATATCTCATATCGCACAATTATGCAGACCAGAGGTTCTAGATGTTCAGCGGCTCTCCATACTCAACCTTGTTTTGGTAAATCCAGCAGATAAACTGTAAACACAACTTCATGTACTTGATTGACTTTACGATTTTTTCTTTCACCATAAACAGTAATTTGCTAAATGATTCACCCCAAAAATGTCTCCTGTACAAAGAATCTTTTTTTTATTTTTTATTAATTATGCAGGGGGGCTTGTGTGAGCAAATTAATTGACATCCACAATGGTTTAGAGGGCCATAGATGTGGGTTAAGGGTCATTTCCACTGAGAAAACTGTGCATATTCTGCTCACAATAATTCTTTTGCTAGGCATTTTAAATCATTTTAATATCAAGCAGGAACATCTCACTATGAAACATTTTGCAAACCCAGACGCTGTTGTGTCCTTTCCCACTGTGGGCCTCTAAACACTTCCAAATGCTGTCACTTTACTCATTGGGACCCAAACTTCTTTCCACCACATGTCGTATTCTCGCTGGTGTTCATGGTGTTATGTAGATGCCTGTATGAGGGTCATATTGTATTGCAGGCTGTGAGTGTGGTTTATTTCAGGCAGTGGGAGACTGTGGAGGAGCCCAATCAGTCTATACAACTATAATTATCACGTCAGAGCTTTGCTGCCACTACAGAACTGAGTAGGAGGGATACCACAGCTACAAAGACTATTTCTGCCAGAGGGTGTTCATGCATGTGCACCATGTCAAACCTCGGCACATCTTGTAACTGAGTGTGGAAGAGCAGGTTGGCCATGGCTGCCCAATTAGATGGAGCTGGTGCTTGTCTGCCTCTGGTGCTTGTCTGATAAGGTGAAAAGTTTTGGGATTGTGGCCACATGAAAGTCCAGATTTGAAACAACGTCTATTTGCTCTGACCTAAACTTGGGCTGTAAATAAAGAAAACCATTGTGGGGCACTACTGGATGATTTAGGCTAAACATATAATATGTGGGGCTGCTGTATTACTAGTATTAATAGTTCAAATTACTGTGTGCACAATTATTAGGCAAGTTGTATTTTTGAGGATTCATTTTGTGCTCTTGGTCAATCCAACATGTTAACAAACCCTCAACCCTGAAGAATTAAGTAGTAAAAGTAAAGTTTTGGCTTTCTTAAGAGAATATCTATTAGGCAACTATTAGTGTGCAGAATTATTATGTAACTAAATGAAAAACAAAGATTTTCCCATCTCACTTGTTTTTGTTTCACCTGTCAAAGTGGGAATAATAAACAAACAAAAAATGTACAACTTTAATGCATTTGATGGAGCATTGTCTTGCATAAAAATCAAAGTCTTCTTGAAAGATGCAGACTTTTTCCTGCACCACTGTTTGAAGAAAGTGTCTTCTAAAAATTAACAGTAGGTCTGAGAGTTGATTTTGAGTCCATTTTCAAACCGAAAAGGTCCAACTAGCTCATCTTTAATAATACCTGCCCAGACCAGTACCACACCTCCACTTTGCTGGCGTCTGAGTCGAAGTGGAGCTCTGTGTCTGTTACTGATCCAATCACGGGCCCATCCATCTGGTCCGTCAAGAGTCACTCTCATCTCATCAGTCCACAAAACCTTTGAAAAATCTGTCTTGGCCCATTCTTGACGTTTCAACTTATGTGTCTTGTTCAGAGGTGGTCAGGTTTCAGCCTTTCTTACCTTGGCCATGTCTCTGAGAACTGAACACCTCGTACTTCTTGACACTCCGGGTAGGTTGCAGTTGTGGAATATGGCAGCACTGGAGGATAATGGGTTCCTGGTAGCTTCACGTTTGATTCTTCGCAAATCTTTGGCAATTAATTTGCGTCTTTTCTTTTCGACATGTTTCTTGACACAATAAACACTCCAGAGACAACAAATGAAATATCTATACTTGATTACATAGTTGTTGTATTATTATATTAGTCAATACCCATAGCCATATAACCTATAGTACAGAAAAACTAAGGTCAGAATGGTATTTGCTGTTGGTTAAACTAGACCAAACCTTAATGGTTATGTAGTAAAATGATTTTTTTCTGTAAACTCACCATGCCCTGGGCGGCGATAAGGGCAGCCAAAGTGCTTCTCCCTGACGTTCCGGGGGAACAGAGCGACAGACGGACCACCTGTCCAGCCATCACCGTCCGGTCCATCTCTGTGAGCACTGCCTCGGCCTGCTCCGCACTCTCATACTCCACCACGCCAAATCCTCGCACTGGGCTTCCCTCGTCCTGAGCCAGCTGTACCAAGGACACAGAAAGTGACATGGCTTAATTAAGGTGCCACTTCATTTTGAGCAAAAGTCCAAGGAGTAAACACCACAGCTGTTTTTGGCTTTCATTGTCTTTTCTTATTCACTGTTCAAAACACATTTTTAGCAACAGTGTTAGGCACAGTGGTTAGCACTGTCACCTCACAGCAAGAAGGTCCAGGGTTTGACTCCTGGAGCCTTTCTGTGAGGTTGGTTTCCTCCAGGTACTCTGGTTTCCCCCACCAACATCAACATGTGTAATCAAAAACATTCCCCACAGGAATAAAAAAAATTGGGATTAGGATTGAGGGGCTACACACATCTTTCACATCTTTTATATTGAAATAATTTATTGTAAATTTTGTGTGGGCTATGCAACTACTACCTGTTTAATATTTTTAATTCATGAAGTGAGAGCTGTAAAACACTATCAAAGTCAATCTAGTTGCTAAGAAACCCTAGATTGTTATTGAAAAAAAGTAAAGCATAGCATTCTTTCTTCTTGGAATAAGACTGTTCATCACAAGAAGACATTGTTTTTTTTATTTTTCCATTTTCTTCTAGTTTTCTCAACAGGCTGCAGTGTTTATCTACAGCGTTTGGAAAGTAGACCACTTTATCTGACAATATGGTATGCTTTTATGGGACACTTTGTACCACTTTTGGCAATGGAAACATACCCATACTGACCTGATCTGACCTGTACCACGCCAACAAAAACAAGGCTTGATAAGTGTTTCACTGAAAGGAGAGACAGATCATACACAACTATAGTGCGTGTCACAGTGTTGAGTGAAGTGGCGTCTCTTTAATATGCAAATGCAATTTAATTCACTAGTAATTTCATAATCTCATTCAAGATGCATGCTCTTTAATGAGAACCACGGAGGACAAAATGCCTGGAAACACCACAAATTTATATTTTCATAAAATTATCAGAGCAAGCAGATGAGTTTCCTGCAAACAGCCTCATTTCTGAAGCAAGCACTTTGCTCAAAATGAGTAGAAACAGTATTATAAAAGTAATAAACCCTAAAAGCAGATTGAAGGGGTATTTAACATGGTCATATCTGGAGCCTACTTATGCATCCAGTATTAACAAGACGATGTACTCTATTTAAAAGTGAGTCACTGGGATTAAACTGCAAAGTGAGCAGAGAGTTTCAATCAGTTGTCAAACTTTGGATTTGAAACCACTCCATGAAGCACTGAAATCCTTGAAATAGCATAACAATAACAGCCCAATCTCTTCTTTTAAATTCTGGCCAGTGGATTTCTCTAAAAAGGTTATAGAATTTGCTGACGTGTGAGCATTATTTGTAAAAGAAGATTGACTTTTACCCAGAAGCTTTAGTCATCTCCGGTGCATGAGAGGCAGCTAAATAATGCAGAAAGGCTAAAAGCTTGAAGCTAATGGATATTGGTAGATAATGACGATGTCTAAAAGCTAATGGCTAGTGGCTAAAACTTAATGCTAGTTGAGAGTGAGATTAGAGCAAATTCTGATGTATGGGCACTTTATGTATATTACCTTTTAAACATTTTGTCACTGTTTAAGATGTTCAACCAAAACTGGCGATAAGTGGTGCTGACATGAAAATGTGTTCTCTCTGCATTATGAGACTCATTCATTAACTAATCACAAATAATAAAATGTTACATACTGATATTGTAGCCTATTATAAACATTTGGACATGGTCATTAACACCTCTTTCTGTAACTGACCTGTTGCAAGACACATCCCAGAGTGTCCTTTTTGATTCTGTTAGATGGAGCACATGTCCTATCATTGACAATAATTAATGGACTAATGGACTTAATTTCAAAAAAAAGTTCTGGAAACACAAAGAAAAATGGTCACATAATCAACAGTGGCCATAGTTGATATAGTATACTATAGCTAGTGTTGCTAAGGGTAAGTAGTCCCATTGAACTTCATAAACCATTAGTGTGATTGTAATTGTAGAAGGTTTATCAAAGGGTGCACTCACACTGGCAATCCGTACCGTGCACGTTTCACATCTAAGGCATGGCACAGTTAGAAGAGTCAGGCCACGGCAAGAGTACAAGCAAATGTATGACATTCACAAAATAATTATTTTTATTATTACATAATTACTTTATATCTGATATAGTTATGTTGTGGTCATTTCTTTTGCTTTGTTTTCTGTTTCTTTTTTCCCTTGGACTGTCCTGGGTTGTTCCTTTGTTCTTTATGTTCTGTTCATGTGTTTTTTTTTCCTTGTTAAAATTTTTTAAAGGAATACAAATATATTACTTGAAAAGGAGCCTTTAAAGTACATTTTTGAGGAAAAGGAGAAGTCAGTCACGCTTCATACTCTCCAACTGTGGCCAGCATGTGATACAATGACTGTGGGGTTTATCTCATTAAACAGAGCAATAACTGAGATGGACCGTCACAAAAGTAAACCAGAGCTAAGAAAAACTGACTTCTGCCAGAGATTATCTATCAATCCATGACCCCACAGTCAATACTTCATCTACTTTCTTTGTCATGTCTACCTCATCTAAAACGTTACTAAATTTAATTTCCCCAGGATAATAAGGAGATGACACTGAAACCAGTTCCTTAGCTGAACTGGAAGATGTGTAAAACCCTGCTCAGTTCACATATGCTAATCATGCCATTCATGTACCTAATAAGCCACTCACATATTGGCGTAACAGGGCATTTCTAGCAATAATTGGGCCTTCAGCTGTGCTCTGCAGAGTCTGCTCTTGAGAGGCTCCTGGGATGAATTCAAGCAGCAAGAAAGAAATTCTTCTGGGGAACAATAAACCCCTCAGGGCCATAGAGAAATGATTTGAGCGCAGTGAGTGTTGCACAGATAGAAAACACATAATGCTCATGGTAATAGATGTCATGATATTTATAGAGTTCAAAAGGACAGAACGTGGTGAGCCCTGAAAGCACAAGGGAAAGATCAACAACAGCTTGTAGCAGGTACTTCAGGATATTATGTCCTTGGAAACTGAACTTTAGAAGGCTTATGGCATCTAGGATTTGTTCGTAATAAACTGGTCTCACATACAAGACCAATCAGAAAACAATTAAGTTGTGTTTATCCATTGAACTTTTTAGACTTTCAGATTTGAAGTTGAGAAATAAACTGGCTTAAATTACAATGTAGAAAGAATAATAAGACACAGGATACAAGTGACTTTTTAGCTGATATTTAATATCATTGATTGTTAGGTTAATTGATATTGAACGTCAGAATAAATTAAATAAAACTAAAAAATTTGGTGCATGATATATTTTGCAGGTAACATTTCATTTTGTGAAGGAAACACTTGTGGAAATGTAGCATTGGTTTTCTGAGTTTGTGCTGATGCCTGTTACAGTCGTTGCTCAGTCAAGTGGGCCGTTTCCCTTCCTTCACCCCTGCCTCCCCCGCTCCCTTCTCTCATTTGTCTGCTGTTCCCTCCGGTCGGAACAGCGGATGGATAGATGACGCAAACGAGAGGGAAAAATAGATGTATGTGTGGAGGAGTGGGTCGATAGGCTATTATCATCAGCATACATTAGGCAAACTGTATGGAAATGACCTGAACCACTCTACCACTTCAGAGATGGATGGATGAAAGTCGGAGAAAAAGGAAAAACATTAGTGATTGATTAAGTGACTTTGAGTGGAGAGACTGACGGAGACAGAAAGAGAGAGAGTGATGCAAGAAAAACAAATCATAACTTACTAATCATTATTTCAGGCTGCACACAACAACAACATAATACTGGGTAAACTGAGGAGCATTATATATCAAACTGGATTCAAATTTGATTGCATGAAACAGCATCTCTGTTATGATAAATATGTTCATGTGGATGGTACAGATCTTCTCAGGTTTAAACTTCATCAATCATATTGTTTCTGTAGATGTTTTTTTGTGTGTTTTTTTTACTAAATACTTAAAATCAAGTGACAATGAGTAGAGTGAGAAGTTGACAGAGAAGTGTTGAGTTTAACAACCAAAAAACACATACAGTATATTTTTATATTTATAAAACAATAACTAAAATGCTTTTTGTAAAATTGAAGCACAATTAACATAATTTTTGAAGCAATGTTCACTGAAGTTATGTTGCATTTGTTGCTAACTTCAGGTTTATGATTCCAGTCAAATTTAAGCTCTGTTCTCAGTGCATTGACGGGAGTTGAGTGTTCTTTATGCAGTTACCAAATGTAAAATGGTGCATAATGTTGGAACCATGATGACTACTTTGATATTCTGCGCAAAAACAGTGGACAAGACATTTATTTTTAATCATGACATCTTTTTTCATAGCCATGTACTGAGCAGTAGTGTGTTGAATGATTTTTTAATGATTTTTTTTTTTGCGATTTATAACATTTGAGTCACAAAGGTGAAAGACCTTTCAGAGTCTATAAGGTTGTTTATGGTTGTATATCAAAGAAACAACAGATACTTTGACTCAAGGCTAGTCTAGGTTGGTCTAAAAGTGGTAAGATTTGAGAAGATTAATCTAAAGCTACCATTTTAATGTCTATACAATGGGTGTTATTTTTTTATGTGATATGCAAAGTCAGGCCTCACATAGACAGCTCTTGACCTGGTGGTGGTTTCAGCCCTGAGAGATGCTGACCACTTTACTGCCAGCCTCTGACTCAGGGAGCCCGTGTCAGTTATTGTGGTTAAGTGGCTGCGTCAGTTGCATGAACAGAGTGATGAGGTCGTGACTGGGCTGTCACGGCTGTCTGTGCAGAGAGATACATGACCTATCAGTGACACAGAGCTCTCAAAAGAGAAGTGGACAAGATAAGACAGAAAGAGAGAGGCCACAATGTGACTTGAAGGTCCCATGTTTGTGTTGATATGATGAGATTGTACTTTAAAAGATTTTGAACTTAATATGTAGGTGGGTTTCTTCTTCTTTTTAAGACCAACCTATAGAAATACAAAATATAATACAAAAGCTTTGAAGTGGAAGTGACAGAACAAGAGTTTTTGATGAACAGAAACAGTATGTTGTCATTGTTTTTCTACGAGCTTTATTTTTCCAACAGCCAATAACTGAGGATGCGATCTGAATTCTTGTATCCACTTTTACCATATACCATATATGTTTTTGATTTTAGAAATTGTTATCTTTTACACTTAAACCCAATAACTACAATACCTTTAACTTTAAATACAAACTATATGGAACCTACCTTTACTCTTTGACTTCCCTTTGGTCTCTTCCATCTTTACTTTGACAGTGTCTGTCCTCTCCTCCCTCACTCCACCCACTCACTAATAGGTCTGGTATTTCAGACCCATGACTTCCTCCTTTCTGTCGCTGCAGACTGTCTCCATCCTGCTGTCCTTTCCTCTAATATGGCTGACATTCTTCACCCTCTCCTTCCTCCATCTTTCCAGGCTGACTCAAGCTAAAGTGCTGCCTGGAGGGCCCTTCATGGGCAGCAGAATTACAGCACTCAGGGCCAAGGCCACAAGTTAAGTGCACTCTGAACAGAGAAAATGTGACAGGGCTGCTCTACCTATGACCACGAAGGAGAAAGAGACTTAGACTAAAGAGATAAGACTAATGTAAATGTAACCATTGCATACAGTACATCCTTGTCAAATGTTTGACAAGTTTTGAAAATGAAATGCAAACTTGAAAGTACCATGGTAGCAATCGACAATGGACTTGAACTTGATCACTTTTGAAAGGTCTTTATATTTTTTACTGTCTTTAGAACTCAGAATTTAACCTAAGTTTGGGCAAGTTCAAAGTTAATAAAACAAAGCACTCATTTGTAGTTGGATTTTTTTACTGATAAGCCCTCACTGCTCACCTTCAGAACCTGATCATCAGTGTGACATTAGCTTGAGATGGGACTTGTAGTGTTAAACTATTTGCTGTTATCACTTCCTGTGTATCATGCACTGCTACTATAAAAGTCTTATGTCTTATAGGTGTTCTCATTATAGCCCAGTCCTGACTTGGTCTCAGTTAGTGTGGTCTTGACTACAACACTACGTGTGTCACACTGCTGGAAAACTGACACCAGCAGAAATATCACATCCTAACGCAAGTGGATAGGCCCATTACTCAGAGCCAAAGTGACAGATGCACAAATTGCTTTCACAAAATGTCATAGATAATGTTACAATATACAACATAACTGCATTTAAGCTGTCAATGGTTGGTTGGTTTAGATTTAATAAATGTAATGAAACATATGTTAGTGTAGATGACTAAACCATTACCTTACTTTTTGATTGTAAGTTCATTGTACATGTAAAATGTCATACAATATCTGTTTTTAGTGTTTTTGGCACATAATGTACCTACATTCATTTTACTCATGTGTTTGTTGTCTCTCCTCCAGCCCATAAAAAACAGCACTGGCAACACACTATTAGCCCAGATGGTCAGATCGCTCTTGCTGTTTTGATAAAGGCAGAGACAGGTAGTATGTACATTTAATCTATAAATATAAAATTAAGTAACTAGTAAGAAATTTTGGGTTTTAGAACTATTAATTGTAGATTCAGTTAAGATCATTTTAGTATATTTATTATTACATTGTTATTGTACGTGTTGTTTTGCATTGTTTTCCTCGTTTTAATTTCAAACACTGTGATTCTTGCAATAAATCAAATGATGTCATCAGTAATCAGTGCTTGAGAAGTCTCTGAGTTAATGTAGTGTTATACTTTTAATATAGATGAATACTTTTACTTCTACTCAAGTATTTTGTGTTTAAGTAACAGTACTTGAGTTCAGATTTGATCTACTCTACCGTTTCTAAATAAAACTAACTATGAGAAGCTATGGTCCAATGCCAAAAGAGTGCATTGTGCTACACCACAAATTACATTACATATATTAGTGGCTAATAATTGTGTCAACACTGTTTCTGCAATGATTTCACGGCCTTTTGGGTTTCACCTGCTCTATCTTCACTTGCAGTAAGTACTGAGTATTTAAGCACATACTGTACGATACATAAAAATGCTGAACCATAGGTCAAAGCCTGCTGGCTCTGCAACAGTGAAGCAACATGAGCTAAACTCCCACAAAGCATCATGGGACCTGAGTGATGTGGGTGTATTGATTTCTGTGTAGGAGTGGGGCACAAGGGTGGAGCTAAAACTGGAGAGGCAGTAGATGAGACATTGCCTGCGAGTGATTTGTAAACGGGCACAAGGGGGCGGAGTGGGCGTCCTGGAGCAGCTGAACTCACCAAGAAAAATGGACAGAACTTGGGGTGGGGCTGGTGTCACAGCAGCCACACCTCACCATGGAAACAGTTGCCTGGTGAAGTGTGGGACGAGCCAATAGGGATGCTCGACCTCTGAATTTTGAATGAGGCCTTCTCACCTGGTGGTGTTTGGCTGGTGTTAGTGTGTTAGAGTCATGCCGAGGGGGGGTGAACATTATTTAATGTAACCAATTACAACTCTGACCAACATTTAACCTCAATAAACAAATTATCTCAACTAATAAAAAAATGTAAATATCTTATCTTTGTTAGAAGGTAAACCAAGATGACACATGTACAGTGGCACAGATGGATCTGGAGCAGAATGATTTTGGAAAATAATGAAATTGCGATTTTTTTTTCAATCAATATTGCGATTATTTATGCAATTATCTTGTCCCTGTTATTTTTTTATTTTTTTATTTATTTTTTTACATATAGCCACAATTAATAAATATGACTGCACTTAGCTTAACAAACTTATATTTCTTGTTTGTTTGGCCTATATGTTATTAAAAAAAATAGATCATTCATAAAATTATATGAAAAACATATTTTATTCAACCATTTAAATCACAGGACTGGATTTGATCTAGAAGTTAGACATTGTGGTCTTTGTTCTACTTACGTACTTCATTTTTATCTGACAGTGATTTTCAAATGGACAGTTTTGTTTTGTTTTAGCGGTAGTCAGCGAGAAAAAGCTGCATTTTATTTTTTTTACACAGATGAACAAAAGTGTATGTAGCAGACATACTATTTATACATTTAAAGAAGACATTTTGGCCTCAAATATGGTTGTAGCCCATGGGCCGCACCTTCCTTGTTCCAGCCTTGCAGGATGCTCATGTTCAAAAATGGAAATGTAGCTGCAACACTTCACACAACACATCAAATGACGAATAACTTTGTTTGCAATTTGAAAATAGTGTTTTTTAATATTGCGGTTTAATTGCAAATGATTAATTGTTCATCCCTAATATGGATGTACATATGTAGTATTTAATGAATATTTACACTTATTGACAGTAGCTAAGACGCTCATATCCCTTCTTCTATTCATAAAAATACTGACAATATTCTAAATGTCTATTCTAATTTATTTTCAATTAAATGCCAAGCTCCAAATAGCAGCACAAAACATTTATCTCATCCATGGTTTCACAGAACTGACACATTTAATGGGCTATAACCAGTTACATACACTACATAAATTGCGACACTGACACAGCTGCTATTAAGCTTGCCAAGTTGCCTGTCATTTTTACTTTAGTGTTGTATGAATTAATATTCTGCTGTACAACCTACAAGTGAAGACAAGAATAGCAGGATTGATATTTCTGGATTATGGATTCACTGCCACTGTGTTGTCATTTTAGTCCTGTCTAATGCGTATTTGAATGTTTTATGTCACCAGAGAGTTGTTCTGCAAATGAACAAAATGAAACTATAATTCCAATGCATCATAAACTGACCTGGCAGAAGACGGGTTTGAATGTTTTGGAGAAGAGCTGTGTCAGTTCTTCAGAGTCACAGAGGTCCAGCGGGAGCCGGTCCACACACAGACACTTGGAGTGCAGGTTCTCCTCCTGACTCAGCTGGTTCACATCCATCCACTGCACCATCAACGAGCGATCGCCCTGTACAAGAGGAAAATACAAATCTAAAAACTATAGCACAATATAAAGTAAGAACTGTCTGCGTCTAAAGATGGAAATGTGTTTCATTCCGCTGCAACTAACCACATCGCCACATGTCTAATCTCATTATTTTTCCAAGTAAACAGAGAATATTATGATTTTTATGTGTAAAGCAGTAGCACCATCATTAATTGTTTTTGTTTTTAGATTATTTAAAAACATCCCTGCTTGGTAGAGCCAGTCAAATTTAATCTTCAAATGCAATGAAGCACATGCATGTTTGGTAAAAGTTTTGTTAATAACTTATTTTAATGTATTATGTCTGGATGAATTAATGACAAAATATTTTCAAATTGGTTGCCCTGTTGACAGAAGAAGTTTTAACAGTTCTACAGCAATGTGTGAACAACATTTATAATATTTAACTGTTTTGTTCAGGACATACCGCTGCAATATAACTCCCAACAACCCTAGACAAACTGGAAAAGATAAACAGTCGACAATAAATATATATGATGTAAATGACTGTTTTAAACACATTTCTTCCTTTTTGCCTTTATTTGACTGACATTGGAATGACTTTGAATGAATGGAATTAGGCAAATGACCTGAACAAGATTCAAATCCAGGTTTCCCGTGTATTTGGCTCTAACGACTGATCTAGGGCACCCCGATTTTAAATAGACAAATCAATTTTGAGAAAACATTATGACACATCCCAAAAGGCTTTTACCCTTAAAAAAGGACTGATCTAGACCTATGCCTGTTACCTTTATCCATTAAAAGAGACCCCCCAACTTATTGCCACGTCTCCACATGCAGCTTTTTACTAGGGCTGGGTAAAGGTTTTTGAAATATATTAAAATATATAAAAGTTCAGTTTAATGCAGTTCAGTCTTTGCAATGTGGATATGATAATAATGGAGTTATAGATTTACGTATATAGGACTTTTCAGAAGCCATTATTCATTCACTCCACAGTCACACACTGGAGGTGGAGATGTGGCATACACCAGTGCTATAGACACTGGAGGCATTGTGGCTGAAGTGTCTTGCCCAAGGACACAACGACAGTATGAACTGGGGAGAGCAGGAATCAAACTGCCAACCTCCAGTTATAGGACGACCGCTCTACCACCGGAGCCACAAATTGTGTTATATTTTCTATATTATTATTACAACTTTTCTGGTTACTTTTCCTTGTCACATACCAGCGGCCGTCCCAGCAGTTCAGAACGGGCCCGGGAAGCCGAATCCTTCTTCATGTATTCGACAAAGCCATACCCCTTGGAATGTCCCGTCAGCTCGCTGTACACCAGGAAGGAGCGCTCGATGTTTCCGTAGGCGCGCACCAGCTCCTCAAACTGCTGGGCAGTGAAGGTGTGGGGCAGGTTGGTGACACAGAGCAGCGAGTCTGTGGGCTGCAGCGTGACATTGATCAGCCGTCCCCGGACAGTGCTGTGGTGGAGGGAGCGGATGGCATCCTGAGCCTGGTCCCCGTTCAGCAAAGTCACAAAGGCTAGAGGAGGGCACATTATGGAGACAAGGACAAGGGAGGACAAGACAAGACACAAGACACAAAGAAAAAGATGCACAGACAAATGGACAATGAAGTACTCACAGTAACATTTACATTCAAAACATTTAAAAGGAAGGGAAACAGGAAGGAATAATGAAGTAGCACACAAGCAAAGAAAATAATAAGCAGGCAAAATGTAAAGTGGGAACAGTGACAGGGGGAAATGAAGCATGCTCAACAGAAATCACAGTCATAAAGACAGACACACAGATACACAGAGAGAAAGACAACACATTAGCTAGAAAAGCTAAAAGGGAGGCACTATGTCGGGGAGTGCACTGTGACAGACACATATACAAACTATATGTCATTGGAGAACTACACACTACATCCAAAAACAGGTCATAAAAATGAGTAGTGTCCTACTATACTGAATCTTGGTGTAATGAATGGTTTATATGTTGAGGTTACTTTGACTCCTGTGATGGTTAAGTTCAGGCATAAACGACAAAGGATAGTGAAGTTTGAGATGGTGGAAGAAATAAAAAGGAAGGTTAAGTCTAGGGAAAGGTGCTTGTTTTAAGTCATGTCAGAACAAAATTGCCCAGTGCTTTATCATTCCATGGCAACAAGAACAGGCTACAGATGTTGTTCATAACGCATTTTTTTATTTAGTACAAAATAAAAATATTTTTATTTTATTTGAAGCTGTAAATAGGAATCTTTAGTGAGCTTTTGAGACTACATCCTTGAGCACCAATGGTCTAATGTGAAATTGTAATAAAACTGAGTCAGTTTATGGTAAGTGAACTCATCTATCCATGTTGGCTCTCCTTTTAGCTCTAATTGAATAGCTTTTAGTAAATTCATATCAAGTCAATAAAGCACCACTGAGACAATGTCAAATAAGCCCAAAATTTACCACACTGCTGAGCCTTTACAGCATTTAATTTGTTCATTTTTTTGAAGCAAAAACACACAATGAGGTTCAAGCCAAAATACTGGAAAGTTTGTCTTGTGATATAAACTCAGGTCCTACACAGGACACCTAAACTTAACACCTTAAATATATTGCACAAAAGTAAACATGAGTTATGCAAAGCCCAGCAGGCAGAGGTGAGATCTCTGCCTGCTGTGAATCAGTGTGTGGTGAGAGCTGAGCCTGAGACCCATCATTGATTTACATTCGAGCTAAAACTTATGTGGAAACAGGAGTAAATCAAAGTTCCCATCAACTGCCCTGAGTTTCCGATGAGCACATGACCTAATCAATAAATTACACTGATCACATTTATTCAAGTTGGTGTGAGGCATTTAAAGATGTCTGTAAATGTAAAATGAAAGAGAACAGGTGACATTAGCAGATGTTACAGATGTCACTGAAAGACACAAAAGGCAGAGAGGGTTAAATCAGGGTCATTCTGCAGGTTTTCCTCATGTTTAGCTTACGCACAAAAGACTGATGTTAGGCTGAAGAGTACATTCAGCAAGAAAATATAAACTATGATAATGTAATATATGCATAATATAGTATATAGAAAGAAATGTTCAAACACTATTTTAATTAGGGCAGTGTTTATGCTTTACTTTTACTATTTTTCCAGACTGCTTCTGTAAGAGCATGATACAGTATTTGAAGTGTAGACTATCTGCCTAAACTCACACGTGTCTTTAGTTTATCCCCTGGTACGTCAGTCTTTCAGTCTTTCATGGTTATATAAAGAAGAACCACCTGGTGTGAATGGTGAAGACCACACAGAGTACCAATAGTTAAAAACATACAAGTGGCTATAATGTGCTGCCCATGTGGCATAGTGCTGAACAAACTGTCCAGCTCACAGGAAATGGAAAGTGAAAAAAAATAACAACGGAGTTTGGCTTCTTGGTGCCCACATTACTCAGTGATTGTTAAATTATTTAAATCTAAAACAGTGGCAGCTGGTGTGTATGCAGCTCATCAGAGGGAGGATCGCAGCCAGAATCCCAGAACGACGGGTTTTTCTGGTGCTAAAATCATGTCTCATTCAGATCCAAATCCTGATTACTCAGATGAGACTCAGGCTAAAGAGACAAACCTCTCATTTCAATGCAACAGGCTTTGTCACTAGAAAGTACCAAAGTACCAAACCACTTTTACATATTAATAAAACAAATGTGTACAACACAGTATCAGAAAATATGCAAACCCATTGTAGTTAGAGGCCTGTTCTTCTTCTCTCCAGGGTATTTTAGTAGTTTCTATCACATGACAGAGGGCCTCCAGATATTGATGCCTTCAACTGAAAAGCCTGTCCAAAGGATGATTTACTAGGCATTTTACTGTTTGTTAACACTCTCCAGCTGACTTAACTATTTTTCTGAGTGATAATGCATGTGCTGTTAAAATCTTCATTCAGTTTTTCTTGATCTCTGACAGATGCGTCATAAACTTTGTGGTAAAATAAAACTCTGTTGTAAAACATTTGGTAAACAGAACGGAGATCTGAAGGTGGCATAAAACCATCTGTAGCACAGGAGCGGCCATGCTGACCTGCTCACGAACACCACCGCTTTTATCCCACATCAAAGCTACACTAGGTGTCCTCCAACTAGCCAAATATTAACAGTAGGTGGGCATTCGGTGTTAAAATGTGAGAGTGTGGGTCAACTTTGAAAATACAAAAACCCACAGCATTGGTTATGTGCAGCTTTATGTGCCCACAAAGAAAATAGAGCCCAAGAAATGAGTAGCATTTTGTTTTTACTGTAGGCAGATCTGAGGTCGGGACTGAAAATCTATACCCAGGCACATCTCTGTATCAGCCTTTGTCCAATTGTTTTCATCTGTGCACTGCTGCTCTATCCATATTGATCTCTGTGTGTTATCTTTTCATGCCTTCCACCTTATATTGTATCCATTTATTGGAAAGTTCAGCCTTTTTGCATCTCTGGCTGCATACTACAGTTTTTCTTGAGATGCAAACATTCAATTCAATTTAACTTTAATAATCCCCAAGGGAAAATTTGCTTGTTAGGTCTCTACATGTACAACTTCATAAGTGATTAAACTGAACCAAATCAATCACATCCAATCAATTTTAAATTGTGTATAACCCAGCAATGAGACACATTCCTCCTTTAAAACCTGGACATTTAAACAATCCTATGATTCTGTTTCAAAAGCAAACTCACCATCTGACCCCTTTCTACAAGTATATGTTAATACCTTCAGGGTAACTTTAGGCTCACTGAAGAGAGGCGTGCAAGGGCAATCTACAAGTCACCACCAGAAGCCACCAAAAATTATACACAGCACCTTAGAAATAAAATGAATAGCATGTGTTCCTGATCAATTATCTCAAACACCATCTCATACTGTTGCACACACTGTAATAGATCCTTCACACTAAGCCAAGAGCATAATCTGCTTTTAAACCGCTTAGCATGCTACCTAACATTAGTCATTAGATGGAAAGAATACATTTGGATTTTATGCAAAAGCTCTCTTTCCATTTCCTCTAATCACAGCAAGGCTGACGTCCACAGAATTATAAATCACTGCCTGGCAATAACTGAGTGGGCTATGCGTGAACTTTGTCAGAGCATCCAAAAGATACAGACATTACAATACAAAAGCAGAGACATTTTAATTATGGGGCTGAGCTTGTGTCGATTATGTTCCTGGGAGTACAGAGGGGGGCAGGAAAAGAAAAATCTAGTGTTGAAATCCCAAAGAAGGCTGCAATAGGGCTGCCATGTTCCCTGATGAAGGAGATAATTAAAAGCAGGGGAGTTCCTAACAACGCAGCGGACCACCGCAGCCTGGGATGGTGGCCCTGATGCTGCGTGTAAGGCCTCTAAGCCAAGATCAAAGCCTCAGGAGTCTTCAGTAGAGGGGGGTGTCACGGAAGCAAACAACTCTGGATAGGCCGACAGGGAAATGTTCAAGCTGTATCTGCAATTTACATATCTTTCATTCATGAACGCTGTACTCTATAGACTCCTGCGCTAAAGGTGAAAAGTTGTCTCAGTAATTACGTATTTATGATAGGCAGACCGGAGCGGAGAATGGTGCATAAATTACATCACCATTGCAGGCTGTGTGTGAACTGGGTCTGACAGATGTAGACAGATGAGTGGCTTATTTTATCAATGCCAAGCACACATTACACTGCACTGTAAGTCTATACACAACAAGGGCAGTCTTATTCTGATTCAGCTCTCCTTAAAATGCTGCTCAACATAAACAGTGTACTAAACCCTTTGAATGTCTTTAAGAAGATCATAGCTTTGATTTGAAAGACTGTCCGGAAATCTGCATTGTCTGAAAGCGTTATTTTTGCCCCAAGTTGTTTTGACATTTTTTCACAAAGATAAAATACATCACATCTGAAGATTATAGTTTGAAGATTTTCTGTGTCACTCTAAAATCGACAGATATGTTTTATTCCAGTTTTACTTTTTATACAATGTGGGAAAGCTTTGTCTCTGTCTTGGACATGGAGGTTTTGGGATTTTAAAAAGACGGACCAAGACCAGAACTTGAATCATCTTAATAAAATAAAATCCAAGTCAAGTTAATTTCTAAAGTAATATCAAAATAAGTTAAACAAGCAAGTTTTGTTTGGACTGGTCTAAGACTAGATTTAGACTGGTTCAACTTGGATTTGACGGCTCTTCCCTGGTAACTCTTAAAATCTATTGCACGCTGGTTTGGGTCATGACTTAGTCCCAGTTAGTATGGTCTTGACTACATCATTAAATAAAATTCACAAATTGTCTTGACTCTGTGTAATGCTTGACTAAAGTAGTATCAAAAGTACTATGTTCATAAATATAGTCTTCCACACACATTTTAAACCCTCTTCCTTCTCTCTGGGTCTTCATGTGGCTTTGCTCCTTTACACTGGATCTACATGAGTAAATATTTGAGACGATCTGCACCCTCTTCTCTGAGCTGTTTCTCATGTAACATGTTTATCTCCATGTCTTAAATCCTAGACCCACACATACACTACCTGGGTCACTACCTAAAGGCTACAGTCGCTTACTGGACACAGTTTCATTTTAACCAATACATTTATGTTGCATATGTGGAACAGCATTGTTTCTGGCACAAAACTATCTGAGGCGTCCATTTGACATGATTTCTTCCACAGCTTTTACAACTTTGCCTTACAGCCAATACCATGAAAACTTAGACTAAATACAAAGTGATTGGCCAATGATGTTTCTAGTGATATTGAGGTCTAGACAGGTGTAGGAGGAGAATATGTGGCCTCAAAACACACTGGACCTGGGACACATAAGGCATATTAACCATAAATCTAGAGTCTAGACAAATTATTATAAAACAGAATGTCTTTGTTCTCGCAGAGACCGAATAAAATCAATCCATCTAAAATGTAAAATGCATTCTTTTGGGACACCTTTCCCACTTGGGGCCTTAAATAATTGCCTATTATGGCTACCTTGTTGCAAAACCCTTGTCATGCCTTACACTTACACTAAGACATACAGTATATTAACTTACCACAACAGGATGTGAACCTAAATGTTTAAAGAGTTCATTTGCAAAAACATGTAAATGACATTTTGGAAATCAGTGAACTGAGGCTTGTAAACTATTCTTTGCATAGTGCAGTTTTCAGAGCCCAAATCAATTATTTTGATCCTAATTCGACAAAGCCACTCAGGTTTGGTTTAACTGATATCACCTTTAGCAAATAAAAAAATATATATATTTTGGCAGAGTTATCTGCTTTTGTAAATTAAATCTTTATTTGACTTCTTGAAT
Organism: Perccottus glenii; assembly: GCA_024416835.2. Lineage (NCBI taxonomy): Eukaryota > Metazoa > Chordata > Actinopteri > Gobiiformes > Odontobutidae > Perccottus > Perccottus glenii. The sequence continues at coordinate 22,505,343 of CM044559.2, read as the reverse complement.
GTAAAAAAGAAAAGAAAAAGCACAACTGCTCTTAAAGCTCTCAACCATCAGCAAAGCCTCTGTAAAAGAAACTGCTGATAGTGCAATCCTGGTAATGGGATTCCCTCTTTTAAATATTCACACAATCCCCACATCACCAGTGAACACAGGCTTTGAGGTTTTACAAACACATGCCAAACATCTTTTAGTTGAGTCAGCTAGCAGAGTTTTGTTGTGTGATCTTTTTTTTGTGGTAGAAATACCTCTAACAACAGAGCAAACTTTTGATCATCTAAAGAAGAAAGATAGACATTAGGTGTACAGATAATGTAGTAATAAAAGGGCAGCCCTACAGAGAAAAGCATTATTAAAGGAAAGATAGGGTGCAAAATGTAATGTGTTTGTGGGCGTTTAATGCAGAGATGGACGTAATGATGGAGAGAAACAGAGATGAGAGTGGATTTAACACTCGGCATCTGTTCAACGGGCTGCCCACTCCCACACCCACAGATACATTGTTCACTCAGCTGCTGCGGCCCTCGTTCAAATGTTTCACTCTATAAATGGATGCGTCATTGAACATAGTTGCAAATGTAATGTTGTGTATTACATCCTAAACAAGCTGCTGCAGAAAACATGATGATCCCTCATGGTGAAGAATGACATTTTAAACATTACAATATTGTGTAACAGCCTTTCAATAGACCAATACCTCTCTTAATTTAAAAAATGTATAACTTTTTGCTGTGTTTTAATACTTAAAACTCAAGGGGCGAGTTACAGTAAATCTAAATAATGGTATATGAGTTTCAGCCTGTCCTGACAATGGGGTACCACATAAGCACAGGGACTTGTTTGAACCCAAGCTCAGTCTACGTATTTGCTGTATGTCAATCCCTCGTCCTTTTTTGATTTTCTATCTTGTTACAGCCTTTCTATCAAATAAAGGCAAAATGTGCCAGCATATCTAAAAAACAGGGTTAGAGATCATTATAAAATCACTTTCACAGCACAGTTATAAAATATAAAAAACATTGTTGTCAAGCTAAAAGCTCAGCAATTTAGCTCCTATGCAACCTCTAAGCAGCAGACTCATAAGTCACAATAACAGAAAAAAGAAACATCTAATAATAACTCGTGAAGTTTCATAAAATCCACTTCCTCTTTATCTGGAAATACCAAACAGTTGTGAGCCTGTGGTTAGCCTGTTGTCATTTACTTCTTATCTCACATGTACGGTTCAAAGCTCAGAGCACTTCTCTGACCAAAGTAATGGACCTGAACTATGTGTGTGTGCATGGTCAGTGTTTGTTGGTGTGTAATGTACAGTTCCTTTTTCTACCAATACAATGTATGTACAATGTGTGCCGGTTCATTCTTGAGACGTATAGAATCTTCCAGCTGCGAGTGTGAAAGTGGAGGGCAGGTGTCCTGCAGCTGTTTGCACCTGTGCATTTCTGATGTGCAGCGGTGTGAGATACCACACAGAAGACAACAGCTTGAAAAGAGAAACTGGGGCGAAATCCAGAAGAGGATGTAGTTCTTTTATATTGCAACTATGGCCTAGTCCACACGGACACGGGTATTTTTATAACCAGAGTTTTTCCTCCTGCGTTTAAAAAAAAAATCCCGTCCACAAACGCTCGGTTTTATTGAAATCTCCATCTACATGAAAACGCAAAAACCCGTTATCAAGCGCTGTTAAGAGCATGCCACACCAGCAGGCGGCGATATCACCCTAATTGTAAAGGCATGTTGGCCAATCAGAAGCCTAACAAAGCAGTCAGCGGCGCACAATCTGACGTCAAACACAGCGGATAACGGCACACACTCTGACGTCGCAAGGCAAAAACGCTGGTTTTACTGTCCACACGACAACGCTGCAACTGGCGTTTCTGAAAATCCTCACCCTGGCAGGGGTTTTCAAAAATGTTCGGTTTCAGTGACCTGATACTGCGTTTCCGTGTGGACGAACGGCCGAACCGTGTAAAAAAAGTCACGGTTATAAAAATACCCTTGTCCGTGTGGACTAGGCCTATGGCAGTATACAAGTATATGCAACAAATAGAAATAGAGAATATTTCGCCTATCGTTTTTACCACTGAGAGAAAAAAAAAAAACACCAAAACATACATCAATCAAATCAACAAAGCAAAACCAAAAAAAAAATAAAAATAAAAACAACCCCACCAATTCACAATTAATAGAGAAAAAAAAATAGGTATCATTCCTACCATTTTAATTATTTTGAATTAACTATCATTATATAAATTATTTTCAAATCAAATTATTTGATTAATAATTAGTTTTTAATTTATAATATTTGTTTGATTTACAATTAGCTATTACAATAAAGTGTATTTGTTAAAGATTTTATAAAATTATTTAAGTATTATGTGTAAAACACAAAGTTAAACTAGTGCTGTTTCCAAACTAAACAATTGCTGTTTTCATGTAACATTCAGACTAGTCTGGCATTTCAAAATTATTTAAACACTAACATTAATTATTTATGTTCCGCTTATTCCTTTAGGGGTTGTGGGTGACTGGAGCCTATCCCAGCGGCTTTAGGCCTTACACCCTGGACAATTGCCAGTTGGTAGCTGGACTAACACTTAGGGACAGACACTGACAGACAACCATTCACGCTCACATTCATCCACTTGGGATACTTAAGATTTGCCAGTTCACCAACACATGCACGTCTTTGTGGTAGGAGTGTTCTCGGAGAGAATACAGTAACACTGGGAGGACATGCAGACTCCTCACAGAAAGGCAGAGGATGGACAAGTTTGGCCAGATTGAACTCATGACCTGCTAACCACTCTGCCATCGTTGCCCTGTTTTGATCAGACAATTTAATATTTTAGTGTCATAACCTGTGTAATAAGTGTAATAGCTGTAATAGCCAAATCATTTTATCAATTTCTGCAAAAAGGTCACATCTAAAAAGCTTGAGAGACTGACAAGTATCATTATGTTTCTCAAACATATGTGGACACAGACTGAAGTCAATGCACTGTACAGATGAGAAACAAATTAAACATTTTTTAGTTTAATTAATATGGAAAAGACATATGGCAGATGTGATCACTGTTTAAATATCCATGTAATAGTCACACAACAGTTATCACAACCATTATATACTCTCTATGAGTCAATATATGTTTATTTTTCACCAACAGAGGCAAGTGCCTAAAGTACTGTTCACTTCATTGGCCACACACAGAGCTATTGGCCTAATGAATGTCTCAAGAATGGAAAATCATTGTAGATATTTGTACGCAATTCTAATTTTTTTTGCTCTGTGTGTAAAAAGTGAATTGTAATGATGAACACTACTGTAATGGAAAAATAAAAGAGCAGATAATCCCTCTTCTGACGGGACAAGGAAAGATCTTCAGTAATGGGGCGATGAGTGTGCAGCGTCTGAGTGCACATGTGCGTGATCACAGCCAACAGCCGCATCACATTTGCGCAGCCTGTGCTGATTTCACAAGGAGACAGATGGACGGATGGTGGCGGAGAGAGGGAGAGAAGAAAGAGCAAAGGAGGACAAATTCAGAGAGAAAGACAAGAGACGCAGAAGCAGTGACAAGCTGCTGTCCAGGGAAGCAATTAGAAAAAGCAGACAGTAGACCCCACTGCTGTCACTTAAGACAGGGACCAAGAACGAAAAGGAAGGGCTGAATCTCATTATAGCTCTGAGTGGTCTGCAACATACAAACAAACAACAGCACTAAAGTACAGTACAGGAAACAAAATTCTGCTCAAATATAAGGAGCATTTCTTCACTATTACTCATGTTTAGCTTTAGTTCTATATTATTAACCTATCAAAAATGTTGTGTTGTGGATCAGCAAAAGATTTGACCTGGTTTATGACTTTGAATCACTTTATGGAAACATAGTTTAATGAGGCACTTGGTCCAACTTAACAGGGTTGATTAGATTGTCTTGGCATTGCTAAAGACCTGATGAAGGAGGATAATGAAGGCTTTGCACTTGATCTACTCTCAGACAAAACTTGCTACGGGTAAACAATAGATAACAGAGTTACATTCGAGGGGTTATTAAAATTGTCAGCACTGCACACAGTTTGGAGAAGCAGCAAGGGCAGGTAATGCTGCTAATGGAGCAGGTGAAAACACACTTTGACACTTAATAACAATGTTTAAATACGTTTCTGCTTTTTTATCCAGTCCTTCATTTATACAACCACAGCAAACATGCAAACAGTTCGATGTAGCTGTTGGACCAAACTTTGGACCATTTCTCAACAGTGCAGTGTAAATATGCTCGATAGACCACACACTTAAATGGACCATGACTTCAGGGTAAATAGCAAGAGTAATTGGTCTTCTCTGATCTACAAAACATGGTGGTCTCTAATGCTGTGTTGCATTTTTAGATTCATCCACACCATCCCACACACACACTGTATGCACAAAGCAAAAGGGCTGCTGAGCTTTTTTCTGCCTGTGTTTTCTTAATTATGGGACACTGAAGCGACAAACACAAAGCGGACTATTGAAAGGCAGGGATTCCCAGGATAACCCTCAGCTTTGTGTTGGCAGATCCCTGGTTCCGCAGCACTGCTGAATGAGTACGCATACCTCTGAACCGGAGCTGGACTAGAGCCTGGCGTCATGAGAAATGCAGCTTGGCCAAAACAGTTCAGTGGTTTGATTGATATACTGAATGGCCGGAGTTTTTAAACAGGCTGGAAGACAGCTTCATTTGCGAAATACTGGCAGAAAGTGTAATATGCGCATCTGTGTGCCTGCCGAGATGCCTGCCTGTAATTATGGCGACTGGCAAACGATTTTATTTAGAGATCTGTAAACTAGTAAAGGTATGGTGCATTCATACCTTAACATAAAGCGGTTTTAACTGATTAATCACCTGATAGCATGATCTAATAATGATGGTCTGGTGAAAAAAATACATTGTAAAAGCTTTATTTTGTATAAAATGTTGATCAGACACCATTTGATTAAGGGACGCTCCCTGGTTGTTCTACAACAACACAAAATGAATAGCAGTGAAAACGTCCTACAGAGAAAGTGTCTATTCTAGCGCTGGCTACTTCTGCTTAGCAAACCAGTAAAAAAAAAAAACACACACACACACACACACAAAGGAAGAAAGTTAAATGTACATTATCTTGGCAATGCCTTCACACAATGACTCAGAAGTGGGAGATAATTGCGGTCTAACACACATCAGTCTAACACTGAACTGTATTTTTGGGAAAGAGTTTTGGGAGCTAAAAGATATGTTTTTTGTGCCCAGTGGCTCAGGTGGTAGAGCGGTTGTCTTATAAACAGAAAGTTGTTAATTCAATTCCAGCTATCCCCAGTTCATACTGCTGTTGTGTCCTTAGGCTAGACACCTAATCCTCCTTGACTCCAGTTCCACAGCGCTGGAATATGAATGTGTGTGACTGGGGTGAATGGAAGCATCATGTAAAGCCCGAGAGTGCCCGAGAACGCCATATAGAAGGGTACATAAAGAGCTATATAAATGCACACCATTTACCCTTTTAGTGTCAACAGTGAATATGGCTTTGTATTTTAAACTGTCATCACAAAATACCAGGAAGTGTAATTTTATTACAGGGATCTAAATGATTTGCAACAAGAGTAAATCACATAGGACTTACTCTGATCATGTCATATACAGTAAAGTAATCAAAAGGGACTGAGACAATAAATTTGCACATGAATTTGTTTTGTCCCTAATACTTATTTCCTTCTTGGTACACAGGACCAGCCAAAACCACACCATCATTTATCAACAGATTTTGTCAACAGGTGACTAAAAACAAATTGGACTGAAGCCTCTAATTTAAATTAAACCTCACCAGAGCCACATTATGAATGTGAACGATTTGTGGCCAACTCATAATCCACTTTGATAATGAGATTTTATCCAGCACTGGCGATCCCACTGCTAGTAATGTGAGGATGGAGACAGATAATGATGGATGCTTAACTTTTTGAATGTGGGCCATGGTGCAGCTAACAAGGGGGTAAAATCCTCCCGTTTGCTAATGGCAAGGAAAGGAAAGAAGGAGAAGAAGCACTGGGCAGGGTTTACATCAGACAGGAAAGTTGAGATTAAAAAGTAGTGAGAATTTGTTTATTGATATGGGCTATGTAAAATTGGTTTAAAAAGGAAGCAGGTCTATTGTGCTCTGCTGTGAATTCACTACGGTATGTGTCTTGAAGGGAGGTGGGAGAAGCAGGGGAGACAAAGCAAGGGAGACGAAGCAGAGCCTCAAATGGAGACAGAGAGATACAGAGACGTCTACACTCTGCAAGACAAACCAGCACACTGAGAGACAGACTTATAAACACTCCTAACTGTATGACCGAATAAGTCCAAGGCAGGAACGGCTCAGTGAACTGATATGGTCATGAGGTGCAGATGCATGCCTAAGCTGCTCATAGCACTGCTTTTCTATTAGAGCAGAGGCTGGGAACAAGCCAGAGGAGCGTTCACTAATCTTTACCACTGACAGGGAAAAATCATACAAGAAAGGGTGAGCAACACAGAAAGGACAATTCTGTACACCATCTAAAGAAACATACTGTAATTATAATCCATGTCACTGGAGAAATGCAAATTTCTCCAGTGACTGTTGAAATGAATCCCATGCAACAAGTAGCTTTATCATATTTACAAACGCAACTGTTGCAGGTGGTGCTAAGTGTCTAGCTACACGAAGCAGACAACCACAAGTACCACCCAATAACTATATAAACTATGGAAGGGGACCAATGGGTGGGATGAGGGATGCAATTTCTTAACTTTAAATTAACAATTCTGTAATGCTATGTTCACTATTGTGTAGTTTAAGAATTTTTTATAATTGAATTAATTTTAAAGGTGTGATGTCAAATATGTATTACATAGTGATTACACAGTGTCCCTGTGTCAGGTGACACATATGCACATCCAGTGAAAATGTTCTATTGGTTTTCTCTAAAGTCAATAATTTACACCAAAGTTTCTGTTAAAAACAAACTATATTCTCCCAAGTGAGCAGCTCTGCCTTAAAAATATGCAATTTTGACTTCAGTAAATGCTTGAATGTGTTTGTGTTCAAGTAAGCATGTCAACACTCTGGGGAAACATGCACATTTCACACCAATTATAAAAATCTCTCCGCATTTAAAACCATGTGGTTGTTTCTTGTTCTCTGGGGCAATATATATGAGACGTACCAAAGTGAAAAAATACATGACCTGTATGTGACTCTTAAAATTCCAGCATTGATGTTGAGAGATAACAATGAAAAAGTTCAGTTGATGAACATACATGAGACACAACCACATGAATGTAAGCATGCCAGATTGTAGCCTTAGGCTAATTTCCATTCCCTGGAGGCAGGGTGAGTTAAGTGTCATGCCCAAAGACACAACGTCATTATGAACTGGGCAGAGTGGGAATTAAACCGCCAACCTTCCGACGAACCGCTTTATCCAGCTGTCCTACTCGTTCCTAGTAAGGTGTTAACATGCAAAACTCTGATTATAATCGGACTATGCCAATAATTTGGTTTTCTTTACCCGCATGTAATTGCTAAAAGCTCCAGAATTGATACTATTTCTTTTTCATCATATTCCTTCATGTGATTAATTATTTACTGAGCATCTATTACAGAGCCCAGGGGTGGAAAGAGCCTATTATGAAACGTATCTCATATTTTTGAGATATTCTGTCTGGGGTGCTTTGCTTAATTCGGCATCAAATTCACAATATACACAGCGTCACTAAGCATCACAGGAGGCTTATTAAAAATGTGCAGTTCAATATTTCCACAAAGAGAAATTGAATTAAATCTGGCAAACAAGGGAGTATAAGATTCTCTTGTGCATAGTTTCAGCTGGTTATAGACAGAACTGTGCAGTGTTTTGCAGACAAATAATTCCACATTAGTGAAAGTTGCATGGGCAAGGTGTTTCTGTCCTGGGGATCACCCTGCTTATTAAAGCTAAACAAATTACATAAAAGCCGACTAACACAAATTAAGTAGCCAGGATGGAGTCAACAGTGGAACAAAATGGGGAGAGATCAATTACGACGATGATCTGTTTCCAAGTGCCCCTTACAGTCAGTGTCTCATGATATTAAGGTTATATTAAGGCCAAGCCCATGTCAGGGTTAACTCCCAACAGACGCTAACTCCTGACAGATAAATATCTCTAAATTTTGATTGGGTTGATATGGTGGACAGCACTTTGCCATTACAGATCAGAATATTCATTAAGTTCAGGCATTTCAGCTGTCTTGAATTAAGTTTTGAGGAAATGCGTAAAAAAAGTTTATTAGTTAGGTTTAGAAATGACTGAATAGTTAATCAATAGTTCTTGAGCAGGTTTATAAGAAGTCTCTTGGCAGGTCTGCCAAAGCGACCTGGCTCTGGATCATCAAACAAGGATGGAATATTAATTAATTGATGAGCCTACATTTGTATCCCATGCAACAAGTAACTTTATAAATAAATTTGTTTATTTATTTTGTTGTCTTTTCGCAATTTAAATTTCAAATATCTTGCTGTACATATCCATTTCTAAGTAGACATACCAATGGCTTATCTAGAGACTATTTGGACCATTAGTGAGCCTGGATATACTGACACAGAGAAGTGCAAAGCAGACAGAGAAAGGAGGGAGTGAGTCAGACTGTAAACAGCCAGTTGGGGTGATGTTATCCAGCTGCCATAAAAACTGATCTAGTGACTGCCAAGTTCAAGTCCACTGTCATGTCACATAAACATACAAACATGACACAAGCTTTTCCGCATAAAACCTATACAAACACAGCTGGACCTATGTTATGAGCCAAAATAAACACAGCCCTGTGCATTTCAGAACACGCTAACTCACATGCATTAAGATGTGAAGCGGGTTTTAGGGAAAGTGAGGAGGCGACAAGCCCAAGGGAGACCTGATCAAAGTCAACTATTCAACTCCATACCGCACACACACGATACGGACACACAGTGATAAGCTGCGGAGGCTGGAAATCAATCCTCCACACCTCTTAAATGAAGCAGAGGGGATCTCCCAATGCACCACCACAACACACAACCCCCATGGACACACTAAGCACCAGCGGAAAAAAAGATGTCAATGCCTCTGAGTTTGACATTTATACGGTTTATTTTAAGTGCAATGGAGTAGTGGGTAATGTTATGTTGGCCCTGGTTAATGACAGTTTTCAATCTGGTTTATCAAAAGGTTGACCTGGCCTGAACATTGGCCTGTAGCATCATCTGATATTTACTTGGTTGTGACCAGTTTAAAGCAACGTGGTTAGTAGGATTAATACTATTTCTGACTTTCATTCACAATCACTTACTATTAAAATATAAAGCTTTTCACACTTAGACAGGATGAAGACTGCTGTCATGGTAATGTGGTATTGTGCATCTCATTTATCTCCTAAAATGGCCTTCACTTTTTGTCTTTTTTATTAAATTTTTTCTACCTAACATTTTACTATGTATATAATAAAACTGCACTCGTAGGCTCAAGTTAAAAACAGCACTTTGCAGCATGTATCTTAAGATACAGAGCACCAAGCTGCAAGTAATAAAAAATGGTTTTGAGAATCATAACCATCCTCCCCTGCCTCTTTCACCCGAGGCCTTCCACAGAGCTCTTTGAAGATGCAAATTTCATCATTTAAGTGTTAATATTAAGACTCCCAGAGGTTGCCTCTATTATGTTGTACTACTGAGCTGCTTGAATTTACATTTTCTTTCTTTCTTTTTCTTTTTTTTTTTAGGACAGCGTACAATGTACTTAAAGCCGGAGCAGAGATGTTTATACCAGATTATAGCTCAACAGTTGTCCTATATTGTACATGTTTATTTAGTGGTAGGGGAAACCAGAGCACCCGGAGGAAACCTACGCTGACACAGGGAGAACATGCAAACTCCCCAGGACCCAGGACCTTCTTGTTTTGAGGCAGAAGTGCTAACCACTCTGCCACCGTGCCGTACATGAGTGGGGAAAGATATACAGTAGGTTTGAATGAATTTTGTTGTATTTGTTTGTATTTGTAATACATACACAAAGACATGACATTTCCTTCACGGATGACAGATCACAAAAATTAAAGGGAAATAACAATCGCCAATAGATATTTAATAAAACACTCTGACGTCTCCATCGCTCTATCCACCTCTGTACCCTGCGCCACAGTGGCAGCGTAATTAGTAGCACAGCAAGGCTGACCGTCCAAGGACCCGTGTTTCATCAGGCTCTCATTTGCTCTAACACCATTAACCTTTTGGACAGGGTGCTGCTGCTTTGATATCTCAGCTGTTTACAGCTCCCATCACTTTCCAAAGGCGTTAAGTTTCAGGTGCTTGGCTGCCTCCTCACACTAAATATAGGATCTATGCGAGAGTTCCCTGGAATGGGACACACTTGGGGCCTGGGGTTTGCTGTAGGAGGGCAAGGAGCCTGTTTGTTTGTGTGTGGGGGGGTGGGCTATAAGAATTATATTTTTCTTACATATGTCTTATAAATAATATATATATAGTTTTCTTATACATTATATTTACTTTTGTCAAATAGATCTTGGAAAAAAAGTTTTGAATAAAATATCTAATGAGTATTTAATTTTTTATTTTTACACATAACCTAAATTGTAATTTTGTGTTGTAAACTGCATTATTACTTTGTTTGAATTTGTTATTCAATAATCTAACGTCTTCATGGTATCTCTAGCACACTTGAACTGAATCAATCACTGTATTACTGTATGGTGTGTAAAAACCTGTAGCAATTTTTTATATAATTGTTTACTGCATAAGCAACAAATGCAAAGAATAAAGTCATGATTAACTCTTTTGTTCACAAAGTGTGCTTTATGTATGTACACTGTAGGCAGGAACTGGAACTAGTGCACTAGAGTAACCAAAAGTCAGCTACCAAAAATGTAGCTGACTACAGTCAAAGCAAACAGGTGGTTGCTGCCTGACTCACATCACTGAGTGTATTACTGAACAACAGTGGAACCTGTGATGGCTGTGTGTGAACTGCTCAAATACAAAGATTTACATATTTATTGTAGGTTGTAGGAGTTTTACCTGTGCCTTTGTTGCGGTCCACAAAGCAGTACTTCAACTCGTACTCTTTCAGTATTTCATGCACTTCCTGTGAGGGGGAAGACAGAAGACCTCAGTTAAACACCAAACTTTAATGTAACATTAATTCCATCAGCTGCAATGTTTGTGTTGATGAATTGACAAAAAGGCCACCTCACCAGGGTACTTTCAGTGTTATGTATAAATTGCACAGTATGCTTGTGGTTGACAATCTGATACAACCAAGACATTTCTTTTGCATAGTGGCCATTTTATAACAAAACTACACAGATTCTATTGTTCTGTGTATTTACTCATCTTTAATACAACCATGTCTTTTTTACTCAACACCTCTTTGTCACAACAAAATTCTTTTAGATAAGCCTCTGTGAAGTGAGCAGCCAAATGAAATCATTTAGTTTCTGTCTTGTCCAAGAGATAACTGCATATATGACGAGTAAACTGCACAAGCAGAAAATAATTTACTTTAAACTAATATAACATAACTTTCAAAGCATTACAAAGAAGTGTAAAAACATGCTGCTAATTATTTACAAGCTTTATTAATGCTATTTGTCATTGTTCAATGTACAGTGGTATGTATATTGATGCAGATTATTGAAGAATGTGCATGTTTGGAGTGGTGATATCATTTTATCAGCTACCTTTACTGTTATGTGGAACTAAAGCATGCATCCATTTTTATTGTAGCTATGTACAATTACAATCAAATATATTCTCCTCTAATTGTAACTTATAAAAACAGTGCAGAATAAAACATTATAATTATATCACATTAAAGCAAAATGTGTAATACTATGTCACCGAAATACTCTATGTATCCTCAAAATCATAAAAGGTATATAAGTCATTTTGATGGTTCCTGACAAAATATAGAGTATAAGCATTTATTCACAACTGGGACTCAATGTAACTTTGAGAGACACATGGCTTCTGCAAGAGCCTGTAAAATTGCAGCTCTGCAGTTACATTTTGAGTCCTTGAGTTGCATAGTGTTACTTTGAAATAAGGAAATACTGCATTATTAAGGGTTTAAGCAACGTTACTTAAGTCTCTGGACAGGTAGATGTAAGATTATTTGCTTTATTAAGTAAAAGAAAGTCCCCCGGTGCTGAACCTTTGGCATTGGCCTTGATTTAATTTAGCTGCTATAACATTAGGAACACATGCAATGTTGTTGTTAACGAATGAATGGATTTCTCTTAGGGATACAGCGAGCGTCTGAACTGGATTTAAACATCATCTTGTGCCTTCCTACTTGGGATTTGCTTTATCCAAAATATACTGACATAGAACGTGCACCATCAAATTATGTCATTTAAAACCTTCCTCTTATTCCCACTATTTACCATTTAATTGATTCAGTGAAGTTTCTTTATCTTCAAATGATAAAAATAAATGCTTGTGATGTGCTAGCCAGTTTATCAGCATTTTAAAACAAGCATTTGCTCTATGTTCTCATTCACTTATGCCAGAGGCTTAATTCTTGGCTTGTTAAAGCTGACTGGCTTTCATTCCAAAAAAGAAATGAACTTGGAGGTCTCCTCAATGTGCAAACTCATAGTCAAACACCGAGTGTAAGGGATTAGAAAATGGAGAAATTAATCTAGCTCAAGTGGCCATGCGGCAGATTTTCTAATGTCTACACAGTTATATTTCTCTTAACAGCACCAGCCCACTCATGAACAAACTGAGCATGTTCCATATCTGTAAAGGCAAGGCTGCCCACACAAAGGGTCAGTTTGCTCACCCGTAAAAATCACTGGATAGAGAGCTGTTGATGGTAAAACATAGATCATAACAGAGTAAATCTGAAGGAAACATTAAGAGAAACTGCCTATAGAAAGAATAATCTCTGTCGCACATTCCCATAAGCTAGTTTTTTTAAAGGTTTTCATTTAATTCAGTTTTTTTTTCTTGAAATAGAGATTATTTGTTTCTCTAAATATGCAAATGACAAGACTATTTTCCAAACAGCCCTGTCTTTTTATAGTCACACAATTTACCAGTTGAGCACACCATGTTGCAATTAATATGATATTCAAGTCTGTATCCCGCTATTCGCTTCTACTCTTACTACATCCAGTCCCACTGTTCGACTGTGTTCCTCTGTGTTCTTGGAAATTCCCACTTTACTTCTTAACACAATTCTAATTAATGTCAGCTTTATAGCTACGTTACACCCTTTATCACAGCCCCGGAGCCCAGTAAAAGTCTTATTGTGGTACCTGCCCCAAGCTTTAAGCTACCAGTTTGCAAATGCTGAAATTAAACCAGTTAATGGCAGATCATTAGATACTAATTTCAAGTCTGTTCTGTTAGTTTTTTAGGAAGCAGGACTATCACAGTGGTAGTTTGTGCAAATATAATATACATTCTTGTTGATACTTTGCTGACGATTATTATTATTATTTAATATTTATTATTAAATGATTAATTATTATTATTTAATAATAATCATTGATTTGTGGTAATGCAATTGGACATTTTGAACCACATGCTGAAACACAGAAGAATTAAAACCCACAAAAAAGCTAAATTTACCATTTCCTTTTTTCTGTGTCGTTTTGTACAACAGTCATTACAGGAGCTGCTTCAATTGAGTTCAATTCTACAGCTAATACAGTAACTATTCACAGCTACCCTGTTCAAGGCTACTTCTAATAAAACAAACAACTTCTTCATTTTCTACAACTGAAACATTTATTTACCCTACTACTGTGACTCTTCACATGTCAAAAAATAAAACTGACAGTATGTGGGCTACAGGGCGAGAGGTACTGACCATTCACTGTCAGTCTACAGTAAGTCCCATCTGCCAAGCCATATCAGAAGCATGTCATCATTCTTCAAGCCGAGCTCCTCTGATCCCTCTGCATGTTGAAATGCTTCTTTAAGCTCACATTTCCAGCAAGTCTGGTCAGTTCCCCTGCCCAAGGAACATTTCTGTGCCTTCATGTGAGGGCACATACTGTACACTTTGGCGTGTGATTAGAGCAGACTGCCCTGGGAGGCCTCATTTGATAAGGATTGTGACAGACACCATTTTGACACCTAGCATATGACACCTGTGGAAATTATGAAACTCATATTTGAACAGCTTTCATACCTTTGCTCCAGACTGAGTGGATATTAAAGTCCATAAACAAGAAAAATGCAAACTCAACCAGAGCTACTATACTTAATCTCACGCCTTATTTTTTTACCTATACTTTATTCATAGCGCTCACCATCTGCAAAGCACACCTGGCTGTGAGAGCCATTCAGCCCCAGGGCCTTGGAGCTCTGCTGGATGAAATGCATTGAGCACAGCTGGGTATTGAAGTAATATACCCACTAAGCGCTATTCTCCCTGTGGTGCTGTTCTACCTATAGCAAATCCCAGCAAGCAGCGCCTTCAACCATCCAAAGGTTACACATGTTGTGCCTCAAAATGGGCTGCTGCACTGTCGTGGACCAATAGGAAGACAGCAGGAAAAAATAAGTAGGAGATGATCATATAATCTTCGGTTTATGATTGCATTTTGCCTATAACCACTGTTAAAGGTTTATTGAAGATCAAAGCAAATCCAACTGCTTTATTGTATTTTGTTTTTTAATTTTAGGTTTCACTCAATGTTTTTAGTGTCACAGATAATGTGCTAATCATCTCTGGGCAAGATTACCATGTATGAGGTTCAAACATAGAAAATGACAACCCAGTGACCATTCACCTTTAAACAATGGTGTCAAGCAAGAGAAAAGAATACTACTGCAACTACATTTGTGGGGCAAGAGTGAAAATCAATTTAGCCAATTCAAAACCCTTTGTCTTTGAACAACCATGACTTTTTATTACCTTGGTCTTTAGCCACATTTGAACTGCATAAATGTGAGAGGAGTTTAGCCACAATTATAAAACTGAGGTGAAAGTTCTCTCACTCTTTGATGCTGGCTCTGGAATAATGATGATTTTAATTATTTTGAACATTTTACAACAGTATCTAAAATGTTTTTTTGCCTGGCTGCAAGTCTCTACTTGCCACATGTACCAGATGAACCTCGTAGCTTCAAAGCTAAGGGTTGCTCTTAATGTCAGATCTACATGTTTATCTGACACTGAACATAACTATTTTATTTGAACATGCTCGCAACTTTAAAGATTACCCAAAGTTTGTAACAACTCTGTGACTATCCTTAGTATAATTTACTTATTACAACAATTACACATAACACAAGATAATCTCAAATGTAAAAAAATGTATAGCAAACCTTTTGAGAGCTGTAAGTTATTAATTAACTGTTCATTATGTTAATATAAGTTTCATGAGTGAAGTGTTTACCCCAACACCTGTTCATTCATCTGTGCTACTGTTACACAAAGTTATTTTTGCTTTAAAAACTAAGGTGCCTTACAAACACACACTGGGGAGAAGTATTCTTATTCTATTGAATCACTGTGTGTGTGTGTGTGTGTGTGTGTGTGTGTGTGTGTGTGTGTGTGTGTGTGTGTGTGTGTGTGTGTTGAGAGATGGAGGGATGAAAGATTAGGGGACAAACACACAGCACATGGCCTCCTTACTGGCACTTACTGTGTCCTTGACCTACTGATGGAGTGATACCTGCTACAGAGAGAACAGTGGATACAGCCAGCAAAGCAGTCGTACTCCTACACTGAACAGCACTGCTGCTTTGAGACCATTAGCATAACACCGACTGCACAATTATAGTCACATTTAAGAGCTCAAATTCTGGCAGTGCATCAGGACAGAATTAGCATATTCTAAGGTGTAAAGAAAGTTTTCAACAATGCCAGGACTGAGAAAAGCTTTTTTTGAATACCAGGTGTTTCAGGAAATGTTATAGTCATTTAGAAGCATCTATAATTTATATAATATTATCTTGAAAGAAAATGAATTGCTACATGCGTGATGCATTTCAGTATTGTGTTATGGTAATAATAACTGACTATCTATTAGTCACCGCGTAGTTCTTACATGCTATAAGCTTTTATTATGATCAATGTTACTGAATACGTTTATGCTTTGTGTTTGTGTGTTTCTAAACTGCGTGTGTGTGAGTGACAGGTGGCTCAAACCAGGCGTTGCACAGATCACTGGCCCATCAAACGCCCATCAGTAGGACCTCTTAGGAAATATTCACACTCCCTAAGCAACTAGATCAGCATAAATACAAGAAACGACAGGTCATTGCTTTTGTAATTTTGTCTCAGTGCAACACAACCTCTGCTATAGCACTGACATCTTTCTTACATTAGGTTTTAAACCACGTTTCTATTCTTCTTTGTCTTTTTCTTGTACTTTCTGTTCCTTCTTTCTAGTGTTCTGAAAAAACCACAGAGTTTGTGGTCAAATGCACTTGGCAGACCACAGGCACACTTCAGGAAACAGCAGTGTACAATGAAAATGCATCAGATTCTCACTTTAGAAGTTTTGTTTGTTCTATTGTTCATTGCTTTTTTTTTTCTTTTTTTTCTCAGGGAAATGGCCATAAATTTTTACAGAGCTGTTCTTGTATTATGACACAGATGGGATGAGTGGAGAGGGGTGACACCCACAAGTGAGAAGCTGTCATCATCATTACATCTGTGCAACCTATCAATCAGCTGAGTGTGTCTGAAAGCATGCTCTGTTAGACATAAGTACTGACATTTTATAATGATTAACCACTTCAGATGAGCCGTCTGATTTTCAAAAGAAGAAGTGTTATATTTTTCTAAATTAGGAGACTCATACAAATTCAATACAACTGCTCAACGTTAAATACTGTGCATAAAAACACTTAACATTATTTGATGGAGGTTGTTAGGCATTAGTGAAGAGGCTACTGCATTACTACTATGCTGTTATTCGACCTTTTTAAATCTAGTTGTATGAGCTGATATGTGAAGGACAGGGCTGGTCAGTGAAGGGAGCAGGTGGCGTGCCCACAGTCAGGCCTGGTTCTGCTGTCACCAGTGTGAAGCCACCACCCCCCACCACCACTACATCCCTCCATCACTGCAGTGAAACAGCCCTGAAGCTACAGACTGAAGGATGTTCACCCACTGGGCCGGCCACTCCTCTTGAACTATTAGCCCACACATTTATATATTTTTATACATTTTCATCAGTACAATAAAAGTAAAAAATATGTACTCTATTGGTGTTAAAAAAAAACTATAACAATTTAAATGTATGTTACTGAAGCTCCAAAATCACAGCAACTGTATGTGTGTGGGCAAAGTATCTCTCAGACAGAGGAGCTAAATGGACTCCGATTCATTTATGCTTTATACATTACAGCACCAGAGAAAGAAATGTGCCTTGAGAAGATGTGGAAAGGTTTGCAGCTTCCATATTAGCATTTAGTACTATAAACGCACCCAAGTAGACATTGGGAAATAGATTTTCATAAAAAATTATATTAAAACAGTGACAGTGTTGTTTTAGCTTGACTGCAGTCTTAACTTTCAAGGCTTCACTTGTAAGACTGCACTTTAACTGATACAACACAAAGAGAAAAGGCATCCTTAAAACACACTAGAGTTGTTGTTTTTTTCTTAGGTTTGTAGATTTGACTTTCTGTCACAATAACAAATCCCATTGTTCACTGTAGGTTAAGAAAATAGTTCCCCGAGGAAATTTATGGAAATAAACCAGTGACTCAGGGGAGTATATGGATTCATGCTGTTAATTCTGACTGTGTCATAAGGATTATGTTAAGCACAGTCAGGTGCAGAACTCTCACATATTGCATAATTGCATTTATTACAAATAAGACAATTGTAATCCAAGACCTCAAAAATTGTATTGCTTTATCATAAATCCCCTAAACAGATACCATTAAAACCTACACAAATCAACCTACAAGACAACCAAATGTATTTTTACAGCCCAAATCATTACATTCTCTGACCAGAACTGACACTGGAGGCTGCAACAACCTTTTCCAACTCAATATGTAGTATATTGACATTTCTAGGAGCAGTCTGGAGAAGATGTCTTGTTTTACGCCTTTGGGAAAACTGCTACACAAAGTACCTGTAACACGAGAATATATCAAAATCCCAATGTGTGGCCAGTCTTGTTAAGGTGACATGATGAAGAGGTGAGGTGATGAAGGTGAGGAAGACTGTCCAGTGTCAGGAGGGGTGTATTTGGTGAACATCTGCTGCTGACAAACACGCAGCATGTAGAAGAGAGCTGAAAGGCTCCTACATATGCTGCTGCTAGATCACATTTGAATGTGTTTGTGCATGTTTACTCTACATATGCAAATACCACCTGATACTACACACCTCGCACAGGTTGTGTTCATCAGAAAATGAATTATTCAAAAACAAAAGTCCTTGAAAGATAACCTCTCTAACACCACATGCACCAGCTCGGGTGAAATATAAAATAAGGAATTGAAAGTAGGTTTTGCGCTGTAACAATGAACATATTCAAACCACAGTATTATATGAAAAATACCATGTGCACAACTTCTGAAATGATCTACTCAATGGCAAAAGGATTGCTTACATTATGCTTAGTAATGCAACTAAATGTATTATTGACTGTGTCATCAGATTCCTCCAGTGGACACTTGTGATACTGGCTGCAAATAAAAAAAACAACAACAAATGCTCAGAGGACATGCCTTCAAAAAGTATTTAACATGGGTTCAGTAAAAGTTCTTTAAAAAGGAACAAGTAAAATACATCCTAAAATTAAATATTGAACTCCCCTTTTCCTTGTTTCTCTTTTTGCTCTTCAACTTTCATTTTATTCTCTTTCCTTATCGACTCTGCTGATACTGGTTCTCATAGCACTCTTCTCTGAGGCGCTCCCCACCCCCCACTTCTCTCTGAGATGAAGACTGTCAGCGGAGCCATATATCTGACACAGTGCACCGTGGACTCCCCACATATCCTCCCTGCCATATAGTGTTCACTAATGGGGCAGTGGGTATGAGGGGAATGGAAGGAGTCGACCGTGTGTTGTTCGCTCCATCAGAGGGTTATATAAGACAGTGATGCCTGTCAAGGTTCTCAGTGATGAGGACTTTCCTCGCCATAAATCTATAAGCTGACGGAAGATGCTGTAATGTCAACAAGCACTCTATGAATAACACTTGCTCAACTGCTTTTATCGCCACTGCCCTATACCAGGAAAACGTTCACATTCAATGAGCACTGATCTGAATATAGTCCTGATTAAAAAATGTATTTTAACATTTACTTTGCAGCAAACCTATCATTATGTGCAATTTCTAAGAATATAAAAAAGATTTAACACTAGAATAGCTGGTAGAGTTGCAGTAATTTTGGCCAGTCTTTAAACCATTTGTAGGTCTTTATATTCATCTTAATTTAATCTGGTCTTGCAAAAGTCCGTAACAAATGTATTATATGTATACATAATTGTGATTAGATGGAAAAGTACATTGGCTATTTCTATTTTGGTTATTTTTGATGAATGATAACTTCTCCCTGACAAATTTTGTCTCGGTCTTATCTTGGTCTCCCTACATTGCTGATCTCAACACAAGAGAAACTAAGACTTAAAAAAATCTTTATAAACTAACACTCAATGGACAACAGACGCTGTTTGTTAAAGCAACACCCCTAAAAAAAAAAAGATTTTGATGAGCTGATTTTTAGCATGAAACAAGGAGTGTAACCCTTCTTTCAGTCAAAGTGCACTAGTTCAACAGTTACTCCACTAAGTAACTCTAAATAATGTGCAACACTTACCGTCCAATGTGAACACAGAAATGATCATATATATGCAAATTGACATCACAACTAAATAAAACAAAAATATATGTTTAATAGGTATTGGCCCCATGAGTCTGCAACAGCATGTTTCTTCAGTCGTTTAGTGTGTGTATAATCCTGAAAGGTTACATAGAGGTGCTTTAATATGCAATCCTCCAAACAACATCAACAGCAAAAATATTGATATAATATAAACTGGGGCTCCTTCCTTTCTGTGAAGAGTCTGCATGTCCTTCCCGGGTTACCGTGGGTTCTCCCCGGGTACTCCGGCTTCCTCCCATCACCCAAAGACATGCATGTACAGGTCAACTGGCAACTCTAACGTGAAATGAATGACTGAGTGAATGATTGTCTGTCAGTGTCTGTCTCTAAGTCAGCCCTGTGACTAACTGGCCACTGTCCAGGGTGTACCCTAAGGCCCAAAGTTGCTGGGATAGGCTCCAGTCACCCGCGACTCCTAATGGGACCAAGCGGGGGAAAAAATTAATGAATAAATAAATGAATTAATATAAATGGTTTTTGAGCTCATTCCTGGGATATTGAAAGCTGGAATATGATTTTAATGGTGCTTAATGTAAACATAGCAATACATCAATGAGTCAAAAACAACTTATTAATGAAATGTGCTTGCCCTTATTGAAAAAGCTAAACTCTGAAGGGCTCAGGGGGCTCCATGTGTCACACGTCTGGAAGAAACCCTGGGGCAGATGTCCCATATTTGTCTTTGTTTTTTTCCTGATTAAAGTTGGATTTTAATGCAGACACAGTCACTCTTTCACACTGCCTTACTTTGGCTTTATGCTTCTCATATAACACACAAATGGTAGGCAGAGTGCTGGTTCTTTTTGGCAGTCTGCCTCTGTCTAAGAGCATTTGGTGCTCCAAGCCTGAAGGACCCAGCTCATGCGCACGCTGCTTTATAAAGGCTTACAGCTGACACAAGGGATGAATGGCACTAACGAGGAATTAAAAAGATCTTAACAATAAAACAGTAAAGTCATTCTAGTTAAAGGTCACATCGTGGGATAAACAGAAAATTTTGAGACTGATTTTTCCTAATTTGCTTACCCACGCTAACCAACTGACATTGCTTTTGTAAAACACTAAAGAAGAAGTAGCAGCTCTTGATGAAACTGACTCTGAATTGTTGTAATGCTTCCTTTAGTTTAAAAGAAAGCTACACTTAGAAACAAAATAACTATGCTGCTTACTCTATAAACTTAAACTGGTACATACATACATGCTAAATGTAACAGGTGCAGTGTTTGGTGGAAGGCAGAGACTCTGTCTTTTTCTGGCAATAGTAAAAGCCAAGAGAGCATGCACTAAATGTGGAATTTGCACAAACAAGAAAAACAGCAACATACGTGAATAGACTTAGACTATCACATTAAAGTGCTTGACTGCATAGCCTACAGCTAAAAGTTCGACAAGAGTCGATACAGGGTGTCGACAGAGCTTTTCCCGATGGTTTCCTCGAGAGCATTAAGAGAGCCATCAGCAGCCACGCAGTAACCTGACAGTGACGCTGCACTGCGTGTAAAGGCTGGGTAAACAAGGGGATAAAGTCGTGCCACAGTAGTACAGACAGTACTTCTATCACTGATTACAAATCGTTAGATAAAGTAGCTAAAAGTACAACTGTCCGCGCAGACTACGCTGCTGCGCACCAGACGCGTAAAAAGTCTGGCCACGCTTATTGTGTTGTTGCTGAAACTATTTCTCCAGACATAATCTAGCCTACTTGTTACGCTCCCGTCAGTGAAAGGTACCTGGTTGGTAGTGTCAGGTGGCAGGTTCTTAATCAGGATTTTTCTCCTGTTGCTCAGCTCCTGCCGCGTTTTGGCCAGCCTTCTCTCGATCTCCTCCGGCTCCAGCTCCGGTAGCTCGCGGAGGCTCAACCCGGTCTCCGAGGGCTGCCCCGCTGCCTCTTCATCCTCCTGCCGCCGGGTCTCGGGGCTGTCCATCCCCGGGGTAAGTAATGCGCTCTTCCGGGCTACAGAAGAGTGAACGGTCAGCGGCTGGATGGATGAGGCTGCCGCCATCTTGGTATCTGAAGGAAAAGTGTGAGATGAGGAGAGAGAGACTGGACGAGAAGGTAGGAGGTGACTGTTCGGAAGAAGTCCGCCGAAGAGTGAGCTATCGTCTAATAAAACTCATAATTCATGTCAAGGCATTGGAAAACTGTACTGCTCATTTATTTACCGTACTTGGTAAACCTATTTGCACCTTCCTTTTTAGTTTTCGGTTTAAAGTAATTGACTTTAACTGGGAGTCCATGCAACGCTCAAATAAAGAGACATGGTAGGTAGAATGTTTCAATGTAACCATTCAATTGCCTTAAAATCGATTGTGTAAGCGCTTCTGCGTTTTGAGTGAGGGTCGATAGAGTCGCAAACAGATCTATAGCCCGGTCGTAAACGGGCACTTTTGGTTTGGTTGGTGCGCAGCTTCATCTCGGACTCCTGGCGACCCCAGCTGTCTGCTGCCTGTAAAGAAGCCTGTGATTTATCAATGGCGCCAAGAACAGACCATGAGACAGTGATGTATGAACGCTTCTCAATTGACTTGACGTAAGACATAATCAATCCCACGGATGACTGTTGGATTACAACATAGTTATTTTACGGATTGCGCTTTGTTTTATGTTGTAATAATACACGTTAGAAGAAGCTACACAATATAGGCTTTTTGAGAAAAAAATGTCTTCTTTTGGTCTTCTGTGCTGACCCCCCATGTTCACCTCCGGGTTTACTCTAGCTCTGAACGGGTTTTAGCATCTTGTCATTCTATGTTGTTGAGTGAAGGCTACATACTCAAAAACGTCTAATGAAAACAAAATAAACTAGGTTATATATTTACCTTTACATTTTTCTAGAGGTCCATATATGTTTCATGTAAGGAGTTTGAATGGAAATGCTGTATATTACATCTTTAAATACAGACAGTGGCCCTCACTAGTGAATATCTTTAAACCAGAACGTTCCTGTTCCTGGTGCACAGTGTAACCATGAATGGCAGTGTGCCTTCTCTTCTCTCTACCCATGTTGTCCAATGAATGCCAGCCTAGCAGCCGTGGGTGGAAAGATGCTCCTGGCAAACACACGAGTAACAGAGCTCCCTGCCGAGTCTTCACAAAAGTGAGGAAGCTTCTGCAGGCTGCAAGAGTCACTCATACACACACTATATGCACTCACATAATTAGCATGTATTCACTCCAATGTAGCTCTTGTAAACAAGCACACATCAACCCACTTTGGAAATATTTAGAGTGTGATTACGTTTGGGACTGTAAGAAACATAGAAACTAGCCTCCATCGTCCATCCTCCAAGTTTCTTCCCTCACCGTCTGTGTGAAGCATTTCTTGGCATTTCCTCCTGACAATCACACTTGTCAGTGGGTGAAGGAGATCTTATATTGCCAAGTGGCTAGAGCCATGTAGCACTTTGATCCAAAACTATTGTCCAGTCCACCTCAGGGTAAAATTATCTCACGAGAGCAGAACTCATCACATCAGCACAAATTTACCTCACAACTTCAACTAAGATATTTATCAGGTAATAGTCTTGTGTGAGTTTCCAGCAGCTTTCGTCTCCTGTCGTGGTGCTCTAAATACACTGGCAGATTTTATAAGATTGCACACGTCAAATATAGGTTCTAATCATAGCCAAACACAAAGACTTTTAGACCTAAAGGTTCAGTGCTTTCTGACTTGAGCCACTTTCAAACATCCAGTAATCTGTGTTATTCCAACTGGCCACAATCTGCCCGTCGTCGTTCGCACATAGGGGGACATGAATGGATGAACAATGGTCTCAGAGAAGACAGAGGGACTTGCTTGTCACCAGAACAGGCTGATTTCAGAGACGCATGAATCACTCCACTAAGTGCTGAACAACATTTCCACGAGAGAACAATTAATTTGTTCTCACAGTCCCTCTGGTACAAATACATGCCAGCAAATATTTCCGCTCACAAATGTGCATATTACCACATCCACATTTCTCAGCCGCAATGCACTGTTACGGAAACCTTTTAAAGTCTTTTACTCCTGGACAAGTCAAAGCTGACAGTAATGCTCTGTGCTTGACAAACCAAGAGAACGAGCGCTGTGCGTCCCTCTCCACCTAACACACAAGAGCCCTGCTGGTGCTTGAGCATGTCAGCAGTGATTCACAGCCTTTTGGAGTGGGTGGGAGTCGAGGAGAGGAAAGCAGGAAAACGTTCAGTGCTGCTCTCTGGGACTGTGAGAGTGTGAGGGCGTGGGTGGGCAGAGAGGCTGAGCGGGCGAAGCAGGCACCTGGGATGAGCTCAGTGGGCGTGGGACTCGAAAAGATGGAAAGTGGGGACGAGAGAGTGGGTGGAGTGGGCCCTAAACAACTATGGCTCCTTTTGTGTGTGGGACTGGCTGGTGAGCATGTCCAAGTGTCATTTATGATCCTCAGAAAATACAAAAGTAGATGTAAAAAGTACCACATTGCTAGATTTACACTTTGTTTCAGAATGCCAGATGCAGTGTGGGTTTCTTTGTTCTTGCAACAGAAAGCATAAGGGACAGGTGACCTACTAAAAAGAGCTGACCCGAACCTTCTGGGACAATATGCATAAGAGGTCCCTGCCCAATTTGTACCCTAATTACTGAGCTCATAAACCTACCCCTTAAACATTGTGCCAGAGAAGCTACTTTAATCCACAAGTGAATCAGTGAAGGTAAATGCATTCATATACCAACTGTATGTTGTGTTTTATTTAGAATGTATCATCACAGAGAAAAACAATCAACAACAACAAGTATGTAGCACTATTAAATTGGAAATCTAAACACAGCTGGTCGAATACCTCAGTGACAGGTTTGGTATAATGTTCAATTTCTGCTGCCAGTTGCTGCAATACTCTCGTATTTTCAGCAGAACCAACATACTACAGTTAAAAGCACTGTCTGTCAAATTGATCTTAAAAGTGCCATAAACTGCCTATATGCAAGACTTGCAATCACGCAGCACTGTGTGTTTGGGAAACTGGGACTCTGCACTGTACAGAAATATGCTGCTGGTGCATGTCTGCTGTACTAGTTGGCAGCAATGAGGCTGACTGAAATGACCTGAGGGTGCTTGGACACGGAGCCTGCTCTAATTCAGAGACAGCCAGGGAGAAAAGAGGCCGCCTGGAAAATACTGTGACAGAGGAGAGGGACAAAGACAGGGGCAGGTAGTGCTGCTATGAAAATGCCCACAAACTGATAAGGTTAATGGGACATACTGAGCTTGTGCTGTCTCCTGAACTACTTCTGCTGTAAGTTCAGAACAAGCTGCACCGTTTGCTCAACCATTTAAAACCCCTTTTTAACTCAGTTACACTATAACCTATGAGTATCTCAAATAGAACTGAAGATTCACACACCTTTTACAAGTACAAATTCAAGCATTTTTCTGACAGTTTATAGTCTTTTTTTTCTTTCTGAGATTCTAATGACCTACTCTGGAAAAATGAATCCTTATGAATATTTTTTGTACCATTTATATTTTCATTTGGGAAATATATTCAAAACCGTGTTTGGCAATAGCATAGATGCTCACTGACAAGGCTTGTGTTGTAACGATGCAAGCTAAGCATACTATACTGTGTTTTTTTATTATTTTTCTTTTCCTTTTAAAACATAAATCTTTATAAATAAAAATAAATATTTATTGTGTTTATCCACGCAACATATTTTACTGATCTCCTTTTACTGCTCTCTCTTCAACCACTGATCCAGGACTGTACTGCAGTTGGTATACTGTTGTCAAGACCATGCTGCATTTCCATATGTGGTTGTTTTCCAGGACCACAGGTTTCCACGCAGGTGACAAGGAAGGATTCATAAATAACCAATAGCTCTTCCAAGCAGTGCCTGTCTGCCTTCCCTCCACACAAAGCCTGACCTTCAGCCAAGAGCTTGTTCCTCTGAAAAAGGGCTCCACTTGCAAAGAAACGGCAAACATCTTTTGATTTTTAAAAAGCAGGGGTCAAGGGCTACACCAAATGTGAGGTGGAAATATCAGGGTTTACCAAAGATTACCTACAGTCATAGACAGATGTAACATTCAAATTTACCTTTGTGGAATTTTGAATCAAAACATCTTATTGACCAGAAATGAATTAAGACATGTGCAAATAAATAATATTTCCAGTTGTGTATTCTTAACTACAATAAAAATCAATTGTAGCAGTGATTTATATGCAAGTAAAAATAAGAGTTTGGCTTTACAGCATGACTTTAAACTTTTCATGACTTTGTTGAATAATTCACTTAAGCCTGACAAATTTCCCACTTGAACATATCAACAGTTCAGCTGCATTATATTAAAAACACTTAGCAAGGCCAAGCCCCTGAAGAGCTTTGTGTAGGTGTCGTCACTGTCCCTGTGTGAACCAGAGATGATACCACACACTGACAAAAACCTCACAGCATATTCTTTGATGTCAATAAATGGCCAGAAATGACACATACCAAATCCCCTGAAGATAATCTCCTTAATGCATATCACAGTGATACTACTTTTAGTGAGCTTTAACTACACAAATCATTTTCACATTAGAGAGAAAATAAACAGTACAGAGTGCAGTTTCTTTGGGTAAACAGTATTCATTACAGACAAATCAATGATACTCAAACATGTCTGTAGCAGCAACATCGTCTGTTTCTTTAGTGATGAGTACAGCTTCAGTCCAGTTTTTTTGAGCATCAGCCATTATCTGTGAGTAGACTGACTAGATTGCCAAAAACATCAAATTAATGCAAAGCAAGAATATCAGGCAGTTCAAGTGTAAAATGAACTTTATCACATTCACATTGCAATAAATCTCAATTTAATATCTTTATATGATACATGGAAAAAGAGGAGGTGATGTACATGTTCCTTCAATACATACAGTATGTGATTCAGAGTGTTCTGTATACACACATTATACTTGCTTACAGCAGCTAAATACTGTTTAAAAACTCTCCAGAGAAATCCATTTAACAGCAAGAGGAAATTAAATTGAGTGTATAAAATGTAAGATTTCCTTGAAAAGCTACGTAACTGCTTTGTGGTTGGTCTAACTTTAAAAACAGTGAAAAGTAGGGCAAGACTTTCTAATAGCACACAGGAATTTATGAGATGCAATGTATATTGCTTTGTTACCAGACATCCCAATGGTAAATGGTTTTGATTGTCTATGAAAAATGTTAACAGAAAGTGTGTAATATACTGTACTTTCAACTGACTAAAGAAATACTAGTATGACATGGCTAGACTTTCTCTGTTCAGGTTTATTAAAGTGGAATTATTTTGTGTACAATTAATGGTGCAAATGAGCCTAGCTTCATCTACATCTTGTTATAAAACGGCTGAATAAACCTATTAACTAAAACAGTCTGCAGTGTGTGTAAAGTTTTAGCATTCCTCAAAAACTCTAGTGTGGACACTACATAAAAAGCAAGTTATGCATTTTAAAAAGAAAATGGATTAGTGCAGACAGAGCAACAAGAGAACGACTACTAACAGAATCCCAAATCTGCTGTAAGATTGTTATTTTGGTGAAAACATGGAGTACCGTTATGTTTGCAATTTAGACAAGTTTATGGCAATTGCTCTAAACAAAAACAAACAAAAAAATAAAACAAAACAAGAAGTCTCTCAGTAAAAGTGTGTATTCATTTTTCCAAGTACTGATTTTAATCCAATATGGACCTAAACACAAATAAAACTTAAACATCCAAGTCATCAAAAATATACTTAGACACCATGAACAGATGATTTTCATATCAACCTAAGTATCGTTTGAGCATCAAGAGAAGCATACATCATTTCAGCAACATAAGAAAATGGAGTGTACAAGACAATAATAGCTATTTGTGAGTCTGTATTTACACTTCATAATGAATCAAGACAATAAAACATTTGAGCACCCGGACAGAAATGGATGCAAGGCTGATGCAAATTGACCAGTTAAACAATCAAACCCACTAAGCACACATCAGGTCAAGTGACACTTCATCGGAATAAAAATAAGTGGATTTCTCAATGATATTATTTCTATTCTCTAATACTATCTTGGAAAAAATACAGCAAAGCATTCATTGAAGTTGTTCCAGGGGGATAGTCATTCTTTTTCTTTACACAAGCACACACATTCGCACGCACACGCAACAGTTTAGTCAGAGACATGAAGGAAAGTAGTTTGAGTGGTTAACCGCAGAGGAGCGATGAGTGTAACCCTCTGTACAACAGCAGCGTTTTGTCCTCTCACTTTGACGAGGAGACTTGGTGCTCCGAAATCCCAAATGCCAAAAAATCCAACGATGAGGCAGGACGATCCAGTAACAGCCTTTTTTTTTGTTTTTTTCTTTCTTGAGTGGATAGCTTCTGTGAATCTGGCAGGTCCCATGTGAGGGTTCCCAATTATTCTTACAAACGAAAGCCCAGCCCAGGCCAAAGCCAGGAACTTACTTGAACTTGTACAGGCCTGGAAGCTCTTATAAAGGATGTCCAGAAGGAAACTAAAACACAGACCCTTGAGATTGACAACTAACAAAACATAAAAATGTGCACTGAATCAAAGCACCCTTTCTCCTTAATGCTTTACTGTGTGATTAAGGCTCGTTGTTTTTATTGATTAAACTACAATGGATTTCACGGGTTAGGTCCCTTCTCCACCAAATACAGTATATACACCGTACTTTGTGCTACGTTTGCTCACAGAGCTGTTTTCTGTTGTGGAAAACACTCTGGATATACTTCCTTAAATGGAAAGTCAAAACAAAACAGACAAAAATACAAATGAGCTGCACATCTTTGTACCAGCACCACAGTCACTCGGAGTGGTGGAGAAATAGAAGCTGCTTCAATTTTTCAGCCGTTTACTTAAATTGAAATGTGAAAAGTAAACGCACACATTCACAGATTCACAGATGGTGGTGAACAAAACAATGAGCCTATAGAATACATGTATTATAGGTACATTTTGGAGATTATTCGTTTGTATCAGAGGCTTAACTGTTTGTGTTTAACCTCTAAATAAATAGTAGAAAAATAATATTTTCTTTATATAATTTTGTTCATGTCAGTCAGAGATGTTTTAAAATGAAAACAAAAAAAAGTAGTTTATGGACATTAGTGTGTATGTAATTTAAGTAGCCTTTTTAATAAAAGCCAACACATGAGGAATACCGACTGTGAAGTAACATCACAGAATCAACGATAAAATGACATCCCACTCAAGTTGGGAGTGCAGTGTCCCTTGCTTCACTTCACAACTGGGGGTTTGGTGGGGAAGCAACTGCATGTCGGAAGATCAAGGTTCAACCTTCCCGTTAAAAATCTACTGTTCCAAAATGTATCGAGCTGCAGTCATATATAAAGCCCTGTCCTCCCATAGCATTTCCAGTTATGTCCTTATTGGCAGGGACAATGGGTTTATCAGTGCTTTGTTTGCACCAAAATGTGCTCATAAAGAGTCCTAAATGGCTATTCCTTCAGATAACAAACAAGATTCCTAGCCCAGATTTAATAACTCTGAGCCTACGTCACACTGTGTCCATTTCCCTTGAACGTGTTGATAAAGGATGAGGTGTGATGTTAGCAAAATAAAACCATGACACTAATAATCATTTGATGTCCCAGCTGCACAATGGTGGATCAGCTGTGTCGTCTCCCTCCATCCATCCATACCCACAGTGTGTTTAAAAACAGTCTATAAACGCACCCTTATGGATCAGCACTCGGCGTCCACACTGTGCACAGTCACCGCGGCCTGAAGGTGGTGCGTGTGTGTGTGCAGCGGGTGGTGGTGTGTGTGCGAGTGCCGGTACGGGTGAAACTTGTGGCTGAGTAGTGCCGCCGTCTGGGGTGGTGCGTCCAGGTCCATATCATCGTCGTGGTTGCCAACATCAACACCGGCTGAGAGTGGGTCGTTGTTGCCGGGCGGATTTTCGCTGTCCTCTTGTGGACTCATGGTGCTGTAGCCTAGGAAAAACAGTTATTGTTAACTGAGGAGTTTTCTTACAACAAATCAGAATTTATAGATACTTGTTTTTTGTGATTTCATTTAATTATTTCAACACAGCTGTTGGGAGGGAAAGTGCAACAAAGTATTGCAAAGGAAAGAAAAGTGAGAAATGGTCAGCCTGAACCGAGAGGAGTTTGGATAATGAGGAAAAGGTGGTTACTATACTACTAATAACATATTTGACATGCTGTAAAGGAATAGCAGAGAGTGGCCAATGAGAAAAGCACCACTGGAGTGTCTTTATTCTTTTATAAAGCTTTTAATAGTACTTCAAATTTCACCTTGGGAACAATAGTTAGTTCTCTAAATTGAACGGTTACACATCATAGCATTAAAAAATACATTAAAGTGATCATAACATCATAATGTAGTGTGTAGATTGCCATTCACACTGAACATGCCAACTAGATGTAGAAGCAGTTTTTACTTGTACAATATGAGAAGAACATAAAGCAAATATCCTTCAGCCATAGACATTCAACACAAAAACATGCATGGCAATACGTGACAATATGGTTTTGATGGCTCACTGACAATCAAAAACTCCCGGTGGGTATTTTCCTCCTTATGTCTTATGTATTCTCATAGAATTTGTCAAAAAACAGCATACATATTTATAAAACCACAATTCAAGACATCTTGCACATATGTTTAGCCCGAGGAGGAAAAATGTGCGAGCCAATAAGGCAGCTGGGATACAATAGTAAGTGGGACAATCAGTGGATTTAAGAGTAAAAAACAACAACAAATAATGTATTTACTGGACTCTGCTTTAAAATATGACAATCTTATACTAAAGATCCTAGAAGATTTTAGTAGCTGTAACTGTGATCTATACAAATTTCTCTGGGTCTCAAACTAAAAGGTGTTGCACAATATAGTCCTCTTGTATAATAAGCCAAGGACAAGGTCAACACATTTTTAAAGCTGAAAAGAATGTATGGCAGTTTTTATGTGTCTCGTAAGTCTCAAAAACACATGTCTTAAGAATCCAACGTAACAACTGAAATGTCTGAATTTAGATTAGTTGAGCTTTGAAGCCAGAGTGGAGCAGACAAAAGGATGAGAATACATGGAGGGGGAAAAGAAAAGAGGACAGGTTTAACGAGGGAGGAAGGGCCATATTAAATGATGGAGGCTTCAAAGAGTTTTACAGCCGCAGGAGATGCCAACTTTATCGGAGTTTATCCCTTCATTCCCCCAAAGCCAGAACCAGGGAGAGTGGCTAAAACCACCATGTTATTGCACATAGGGGACTACATTTCATAATACATGTCCAAATCCCAGGAAAAACTTAAATGAGGTTTGGTAATGTCTTGAATTTGTTTTAATTTAAACCAATGCACATGAAAAGATTGGTTAAATACAATAAATTCTCAGGAATATATAGTTAGATGTATTCAAATACTAATACCATTGCTCTGTACATGCCAGTAAAGAACCTCTTACACCTCCTACTCTTGTACTCATTTAACTCCCTCCTGGTTCAGTGAACAGAAAATCATGGTGTAGGTGATCACTGACATATACTGTATTTTTACATGATTTCTTTTACCAAAACAGTCAGAATAAAACGGTAAACAGTACAGTGTAGCCAACACACCACTACAGAACAGGTGCATACAGGTTTTTGCTTGTATTGACATGTATATACTTGGACATAAATGAGTCACTAGTACTTAAGAGTCATTATATAGTAGTCATTATATAGTAGAAGGTGCACTAGAACTGTGTGGGAGGAGGGCACCTTTGACGGAGCATAGAGCGGTACCAACTTTGAACCCTAACTCGCATAATGAATTTGTTTTTATGCGGACGGACTGACACCCCCCTCTTTCCATTATTCATTTCCATTTTTTTTCCTTTTCAGTTTAAGTTACACAACATGATGAGTCTTTCATTTGAATTCATCTGATGCTTGTTTCAAAAACCCTTGCGAGCCCCTTCACAAAGCTCTACAATTACATCAGCTACTGTATGACTATGATTTGTTAATGTCAGTGAGAGAAAAGGCCAAACCATGTGGAACGGGAGCTTTTTTAATTTATTTAGGCCACCTCTTATTCATATTCAGATTTGATTTGGAGTCGGAACATGTTAAATCTGAAACATGACACTCACTTTAATCCAACCTTATTCACATTTCTATGATATAACTAACATATCGAAACCGACAACAAGGACAGCAAACAAAAACTTAATTTATAGAGCATCTGGTAATAACACTCAATAACCAGGTAATTAACATGGTTAAGACAAACAGTTAAAAATGACTTTATTCTTTATACTTTCAGACAATGTAATGAATGTTGTTTCTCTTGTTGGCAACAGTTAGACTAAGATCTGCTCAAATAGAATCTAATCAAATAAAGTGAATGGTCAAAAACACTTAATATATAATCTTTTGTTAAATTTTGAATGTCGTCTGTGTTTGAATAGCAGTATCCTATTCCCATCTCTGTCAGCTGTACAGTGGGCAACATCCGGCTGACTAGCTCTTACTTGTCTTTCACTTTCAGCCCACTCTCCTCTCCTCAAATTTATCCTTGTTCTCTCTGTCATCATCACTTATGCAACAAGTAACGAAGACACAGTGCCTGACAGGAAAAGTGTTGCCACATGTAGGTGGTGAGTCCACGTGGGTGAAAACGTCCATCCACAATCACCTAGTGTCAGGCTTTCAAGTTCTACAAAATGGGTACTGTGAACATGAACAACCCCCCCAGATCCAGGAACAAGAAAAACAAGGTTTTGAGCTGTGATATAATAAAAAGAACAAGCCAGCAGCTGTAATACTGCCAAGAGCTTAGAGTGACTATGATTCCGCTGTAGCTTTTGGATAAAAAAGCTAATACCTAACCCCAGACATACATTTCCAAGCATCTCCTGCAGCACAAACCTTGTGTATCTGAGACAAACATTTATGTTGAGATGGTGGGTGATATTGTACCTGTCCAGTGGCTAGGTCTTTGCAAGCACTGTTTTGTCTTTTCCTAGATAATGTGCATATTCAAGCAGGATTCAGTTACTGAGAATAATGCTATAGCTTTGAACTTGTTCATGTTCTTCAAGCCAAGAAATCCTTCAATGCATCAGTGATGACAAACAGTCATGTGTCTCTGTCTGAGGCAAACATGCAGCATGTGGATAACATTTACAGTATTTTATGCCGTGTTTGGTGGAGTTTGTAATTATAACATCGTAACAATTTAGCACCAATTAGGTTAAAGTTTTGCAAAAGGCCATGGTGACTGTGTCTAGAGGCTAGACCAGACTAGAGGATAGCAGTGCTTCAACACGAGTACTGACAAAGCATTACTGGCTGTTAAGAAAAAAGTTACTCATATCCTCTTTTACTCAAAGCTCCTAAAAAGGGGACAGTGTGTGGTATAATCTCTTACCGTGGTCACTCTCTGTCCCAGACCGGCCCCAGTATCTCCGCCGTCGTTCAGGGGTGTGGGTGTGCCTCTCGATTACCGCAGCAATAAATCTAGTGTTACTGACTGCACAGTCAAAGAAATGTGCTAATAGTTAATTCTGTGAGGCATTTTACTAGACATACTGTATATCTACAATACATATTCTTTAATAAAAGGTAAATTCACCCTATATAAAACAAAACTTACTAATTCCTCTGTCCTCGTGGCTGTCTTCATCTCTCTCATCTCTTTCATTGTCAAGGTTCGACATTCTCACTGACATTTCTGTGTTGTATAAATGGAAAGAGTGGAGCAAAAAAGAAGTGGAAGACAGGCAATTAATTTAATGATTATAAATGATGCTAAAATGCTTTATGAACTCTGATATTCTTAAGAAGCTGAATACTTTAGTATTTGTTGCATTATTTTTAAGTAATGTACACAGTATCTGTGACGGGTGCACAGGTGCACACAGGTGAAATGAAGGAGCCTCAGAGATTGTTACTTTATCAGGCAATTACTCAGCCCAATGTCTTTTGATAGCCACAGACCATCTATTCCAGGTTGTTTACCAAACTTTTTGACTGAAGGCGACTTGGCGAAGAGTTTAAATGAG
Source organism: Perccottus glenii (assembly GCA_024416835.2). NCBI lineage: Eukaryota > Metazoa > Chordata > Actinopteri > Gobiiformes > Odontobutidae > Perccottus > Perccottus glenii. The sequence goes on along the minus strand of CM044559.2, from coordinate 22,471,423 downwards.
ACTGTCTTGTTTGATGTTTTTGTCAATAACGCTGAGTAATTACACAAATCATAAAGCAGCTGCAGCTCTTTAGCTTCACCAGCTTTTGCTTTAGTGTTCATTAATCAGGCTTTAAACTGAGTTTCTTTCATCTTATTTCTTACTTAAATCTAAATGTCATTGCTTACAGGGCTGCAGGGGGAAAGGTGGAAAGGTACTTGATATATACTATAGATTTAAGTGGCATATACTCAAAACATCATCTGTTAGCATGCACCTTTGGTTACTGAGCATGCTTTTATTGACTAATAATTGAAATTCAATAAGATTAGGGAATGCCTTTTGTTAATCCATTAAATATGTAATGTTTATTAAATAAAGTAAAAATTGACAGACAAGTCCTACCCTGTGCTGCTAAAGGTGACATGTGCTGATGTGACCGTCTGTGGATCTGGTGTCTATAAGCATACACTGCCAAGACCAGCACCATAATGCAGCCCATAATTCCCCCAGCGACTGGACCAACAGGAGCACTCTTGATCATGTTCAGAGAGGCCACGTCTTCTTCTGCAGAGAGATGTTACAGACTTTGAGTTTTGATAGGTTAAACAAGCCACTAAAGTAACATGCTTTAAAACAAACTCAGGCAAAATTGCTTGTATACTTTTTTAAATTTGCATCTTTTTTTAATGGATTTAAAGTACAACATTTATTTCACCTTAGGAATGGGAAATTGATGGAAAATACAAGTTACAGCATTAAACCACATTGTGTTTGTGAGTAAAAGAAGAAATTCTCCTCACCTAGTAGTCCCAGATTATCCACATAGGGACTCTTGGCTCCAACAATGCCACCAAAGCACTCTTTCTGCAGCGCACAGTATGGTTTGTCTAAATGGGTCTTTCCGTCACTGTCCACCATGCACCACTCACAGTCCAGCACACCAAAACAGTCACTAAAAAAACACATTATAACAATCATCTTTTAAACTAAGGAACTAAAAAAATGCTATAAGACTTAAGTCAATGCTCAAAAATGGCACATGGTTTATCTAAAAGGAGAATCAAATTTAAACATATTACAATACAGTCTCTAACGTTTTATTTATGATTTATTGAAGCAGTAAATATTTTGCCTATTCGGTGCATATTGTCTCTTGAATGTTTATATGTACAGTACCTGCTGGTGTATCTTTGGCTACAGCGAGTGTTGATGCACTGAGGTAGTGTGTCATGTAAACTGGGGTCAATCACATTCAGACTGATTGGTTCTTGAAGCACCTCACAGCTTGGGTTCCTTTAGAACATGCACACAAACAGTAACAAGTGAATAATAGCAGGGGGAAAAAAATGCATTTTATAATGAGTATGAAGTACAAAAGTGATGTCTAAGGCATGTCCATTTATGCAAAACAGCTCTAAATGACAAACATCAAGAGACTGACAGAAAACACAGAGAATTATGTGACACTGAAGAATGATAATTGCATGTCTGTGAAATAAAGGAGGAATTGGCATTTGATAAATTGATGTGCTGTCAAAGGCCGCTGATGGCTGATGAAAGGAGATGGGTTAGACAAGGGAGGAAGACGCAACTATACAAAAAGCAACGCAAACAATACAGACAAAGACAGGAAGACAGAAAACATAAAAGGACTAAAAAGTGACGAGAAGCAAGGAATCATCAACGGATAATCAGAGGCAGAAAACTGCCAATAAAAAAAAAATACTGGGTTTATACACAATCTTCAAAATCTTAATAAATTTTAAGCAATTTCAAACTATCAAAGTTTAATCTCAAGCTTGATCCTCACTGTGCACTTGTGGTAAATTACATAAGTACACAAATAAAAACATAATAAGTTCATTAAATACATATCAGTTGAATAAAAATAATGTAAAATCTTATTCACACTATTACTACAAAACTGGAGTAAAATAAAATTTAGAGAAATTTCCAAATTTGTTTCAAAATGTGTCACTTAGCATTCTCAGTAGTATAGTATAGCAACAAGTATTGTTTTATATATATAAATGGCAATCTAGCTATAGGTAAACAACTACTTGGAGAGATGGGATGTATCTTTCTTTGAGATATTTGTCACTGACCTGTTTTCAGCATTGGTGAGGTTGCCAGTACATTCATTGACCTCCAGAGGGCACTCACATGGACATTCACACTCATTCTGCTCCATTCTGAGAAAAACAAAAGCATTCAGTCAGAAACACTGCCCTAGCTTTTATGGGAAACCCAATCAACTCCACGCTGATGCCCTTGTTAAAACTGGGTTGTTAAAGATAAGCATAAAAGTCTACCTCCAAATCTATTACCAGCAATTCTAAAAACAATTCAAACTTGATGGTGTGTGAAAAGCACAAACCTGTGGCAGTTAAGGCAGAGCCGGTCTACAGTGCTACAGGCGCAGAACGCAAGGGAATCACATGTTTCATTGACAATCCCAGCAAAAGCATTTGTCCCAGGGATCCTTGTGAGGCGGTATTTGGAGCAATGGCTGCCATGAACCAGGTTTGTGAGGTCCCCCTGTAAAAAGAGTACATGATGTAAATATCATAAATATATACAGCATCTGGGAATCTTGATGTTTACAAGGCGACAATTTCCTTAAGGTTTTCGCAGAACCATATCTATTTGATTTGTAACACAACAGATCACCACAAGAGGGTAGTATTTCCATTGGAATCTTGTGATGTACTTACCACAATACTTGTGTTGAATTTATAAAAACGCTGCACAGTGCGGTCACTAAAGCTGTTGCAGAGGTTTTTCTTGACAAAGTTTGGATGATTAAGGATGTCATTAGCCACCAGTGGCTCCTGTTATTACCAAGCCACAGAAATAAATATGAGAAAAAAAGAAGAGTTATGTGAGAATATCTAATAAAGGCATAGATTAAGTATTATAGCTGTATGCGTGTTCTTTTACCTTGTGAGTAATGTGCTGTTGTTCTGCAGGAGCATGGCCTTTAGGATCAATGAGAGTTGGATGTGCCACCAGGTAACCTCTGTCCTCCATTATAAAACACCTACCAAAAAAAAAAAACACACAAATACAGAACAGTACATTTTTCAGGTGTGAGTAAAATAGTACAGTACAAATATCATTAATTATCAATGAAGTTTTAACTAATGTTTGTCTAATCCAGCTCCAGTTCCTTCTCTTTCTTGGCCACTGTGCCAAGACCTGCCCCTCTCAGTCCCACTCCCTTTAGGATAATCCTGTTTTATATGCCCCCTGAACACTGACAGAGGGAGAAAAGAGGAAACAGCGAGAAAAGAGGGGGAAGAAAAGACTGGGAGATGAGGCATGGAAGAACAAAAATGTAGAAAAAACTAGACATAAAAGCTGAACAAAGTGTGTAGGACTGAAGTAACAACAATGCCACATCTCCAACTGGAACACCATGAAAAATCAGCTTATCCACCTCATTCTCTGCTTCCCTCCTTTTCGGTTTAAAAATTGAAAAGAAAATAAGGTATTTCAAGAGTAAAAAGAAATCAAATATGTAGTTAGGCTTAGTTAGTTATATAGTTAGTCCTAAACACACCTGATCTTATTGCCCTTGTCCTGGTTGCAGATGGGCAGAAGGTCCAGCAGCACTTTATAGAAGTAACGAAGGGTAAAGTCAATACCCATCACTGCAACTGCATAACCAGGGGCCATCTGATTACTGAGGAAAAAAAGAACACACACACATTAATGAAAAAGCAGAACAAGCTGTAATAAAATAATGTTAGTTATGCTGTCACTAGTAACACACAAGTAATTCTTATGTTTTATTTTATTTAACGTAATATACATCAGAGTACTTTCTTTGACTTTAAACCAATCAAAGGCATCTAACCAATCCCAGTTGTTACATTCAGGCAGAAATCCCTTACCTGGAGGCATGGATAGTGTGGCTGATTGTAACAACATAGCCAGCCCCACCCACATCCAGATATGGGCCCGTAAAAGTGATAAGGCCAGGGTTAGCCACAGCATGCTGATACCTAAACAAGATAATATACAATGATAGGTATCTCATAAGAAAAAAAAAAAAAAGAAAGAAAGGGGTTAAAGCACAGCACATGAGTTTTTGCCCAATGTAGCAGTTCAAAAAACTTTCAAACTAATTTTACAACCTTTACCTTGGCTTCAACATGGTCCATCAACCATAATATTTATGTTATATAAACACACACAACTATTCTTTTCACCTTACCAACCCATCCCTACTTGAACCACCTCTTGCTTCCCCCTCCCCTTCACAATCTCCAAAAAAAGCCTCACCATTGTCTGCGGGTCGGGTCGAAGGCTTTGTCCATCAGTGATCCTGGGTAAATCCGGAGCACCCCACTGGGCGTTGCTATGTAACGGCGCACAATGTAGCAGTTGAGGCTACTCATTTCCATTAGTGTCATCCACTCATCCGTGACGTGACTGGTCGCCATAACCTCGTTCCTGACAGAGGACTGCAGAGAGCATGGGCAGAGACAGAGGGAAAGGGATGGGGTTTAAAAACAAGTGAAAAAAAGCAAGTATATAGATAGAATAAAGCTATGAAAAGTTTACTGGATTTGGCCTAAACTGTTGTTGGTCAAACTTTCTGCTAGAACGTTCACAAGACAGATCGAAAGTGGCTGTAGTTCACGAACCTGCTGAATATTCCAACTTACTTCCGCATATTGATCCTGAAGCTTTTCGTTTTTCCATTTTAGAGATGAGCCTTAAGACTATACACTAGAAATCCTTACGGTAAAGCTCATAAACCCAAAACTTAGGAATGAAAGGAACTCAATGAACCTCTAAAGCCTTGGAAATTCACATCTCGGTACCATTTTCATAGCAGCTTCCAAGTTTGAAAGGGGTGATGAGGTCACTGGAGGGAGCCTTTAAGACCGGCCTGGGAATCAGAGCTGGGACGAGGCTTAGAGTTTAAACTCTAACCTCCTGCTCCCCCTGAGGGACAGGAATGTGCATAGACTGCCAAGACTACATGGGGTCTGTTCCCTTCCTAAAAAGAGCTTCATTTAGTTTGAGTGATAATTAGTTTTCATGTAAGAGGCCAAGATATTCTGTAGTAGCTAGTTTGCCACATACTATAACAGAGCATTTTGCATTTAAAACCTTTGAGAATATTTGAGACACTCCAATGTAATAGTGTAAATGTGAGTATTGATGTTTATCCCTGTAAGCTAATAACGAGTGTTTGTCAGGTAAACAACATTTAACCTTTAATGACTTGTCCCTCAGGCTGAACTTCTGCCATGAGCTGCCTCTGAGTTGCCAAGTTTGCGTACCTTGAGGCCTGGGTTGGCTATGAGCCTGGTATTATCGCTCAGGTAGGCAGTGTAGTGCTCCACCATTCGTTTTGTCTCAGGCTGACTGAGGTGTTCGTAGGGAGAGGAGAAACTGCCAGCTGCCAACATCACAGTGGGGGACTCTGAGGAATTAAAGGAGACAGTCAGAGGTGCTGCAGTATGAATAAAAATAGTCTGGTGATACTTTCTCACAGATGCAGTTGGTATATTAGTTCAGGTGTATGGATATGGTGTTTATCTTACCGACAGTGGCGAGCTGTTTGAAATGCAGGCAGGAGCTGGGCTGGCCCAGCAGGTCTAAGCGATGGTAGAGCAGCTTAGAGCTTGGGGCAGTGTTTAAGTTCTTCAGCTGCTTCACTGGGATCTCTGGCTGCACATAGACAATGCACAGGATGAAGGATGTGTCCTGGACCTAAGAGAAAACATAAAAACATGTAACTACAGTGTGTTTATGTATGAATCACATAATATGTAAATCATTTGTCAGGGTTGCTTTAACTATTTCTTTCATACTATCTACTTTCATTACCATGGTACATTTTGTTCATAATGTAATTAAAAATAGCAAAAGTTATGGCAATTGAGAGATCTATCAACTCCAAAGGTTCAATGACAAAAACCTTAATGTCAAAAGCTTTAAAAGAAATGCCAAAGTGAGTTGGTTAAATGATGTGACATATTTGTAGCTCCTGCCAAAAGAATAAAACTCCAAAAGAAAAAGACTTAATACAACATGTTATTGCCATTTCCTTTCGCAGATATGAATTGAACTATTGTGTTTTTAGTACAACAGCTTAAGTATTAAAGTAATAATTGAAGTGTATCTGAGCACAGCAATTATTCAAAAGGGATACCCCAAATGTGATCTCCTAAATATCACTTACCAGTTTCCAGGCGTAGCTGACATTATATGCATCTTTGCTGTTATCCCTGAGTCGGTTCGTGTGCCAGGACAGAGAGGAGTTGGCTGGTACAGCAATAACCTGACTGCCCAAAGGAAGGCTGCAAAGAACAAACAGCCTTTTAAAAACCTGAAATACCTAAATACACTTTAATAAGCTAAAGAAATGACATAACACTTTATACCTGAGAATATTCTGTCGGACAGCAGGGAATCCTGGGATATTCTCGTAGTGGATGATATCTGTGTGCAGCGGAGGTTCTGTCATCAGAGTGTAACCTGGGGAAAAGGGCACAATTATTATAACAAGATTTTAACACACACTGAACAGAAAACTATTGAGCTATTTTACATGTAATAAAACTACTGCATTTATCCTTCTCAGTAATACTTCTCAGTGAATATAAACACAAAGGTAGTATCCATTCTTTAAGTACCCATTTAGGAAAAATATTCCTTTTAAAATAAGAAAGGTCATGTATTTTTACATGGGTCTGACACATACAGTATTTAGGGGACAATGGAGTGCTTTTTGTGAAAAGACACAGGAGCTGTACACATGTTAAATCCCTCACCTTTATTAGAAATACAGTGCATGTGCAAAACCATTGAGGACCAGTGGCAGAAGACACAATGGCCACCAAAGCAGTGTCACCCAAACAACCTACACTGACACTGTCACTAAAATAAAATCCCAAAAACTGGCTCTGTACAAGAGGTAATCCCTTTTAACCATTTATCAACAGAACTGAACTGACAAGAGTATTAAGAAACAAGCTAGAATTTTAATGTATACTCAAATAAAAAAATAGGTCTATAAACATGAAAATAAGTTTAGCTTTTTAATGAATTGTGTACTAATTAAATTAATCAAAACATGTCAATTATAAGGTCAATTTGTATAAAAAACCAGCACTATGAATAGAGCATATTAGTAGACTGAGAAAGACCACAGAGGTGTGAGAACTGGGTGGTCTCTTTACGACTAACACTGAATTATAAGCAGTAGTTAATGTGCAAATGTGTTATTGCATTACCTGAGTTTTTTTGCAGATGAGGAAAACATGTGTAGAGGTGTTAGAATAATAAGCTGTAAACCTAAAAAGTGTTTGCTTCTAAGTTTTCAGCAAATATTCAGAACCTGAGTCATTTGGGGGTTAACACAGGAATGACATGTTTGCAGGTCATTTTTAGGCAGTCAACAAAGATATGTAAAAGAGTACGCAGAGAGTTATTCATCATATACTGTATAGTTGAGTTTATAGTTAAGTGTTTTATGAGACAGACCTTTGTTGTCAATAAGGAAGGTGTATGAGGCCAGTGAGTCTTGGTAGTAAGTGACATCCTCCAATATGTAGGCCAGGTTCACATCCACCCCGACCACACCCAGCAGCAGGTTGCCAAAGTAACATGGTCGGCTCACGGTCATAATAAACCCTAAAGTAAAACAAAGAAAAAGAAAGTTCATTATAAACTTTTAGAGGCCAGTGTTGTTCTCAGAGACCTCCACTCTCATTCAGTTTAAACTCAACACTTTTGTGTACAAGTCCTTCCATAACCTGGCATAACCTTACCAAACTGATAATAACAAAGTAATGCATTGTTTCAGTCAGTAATAAAACTAAAAAGAAAAATCATTCAGAAAAATAGTACCCACCATCTCCCATTGGGTCAGTGTAGGGCAAACTGAAACAAGCCAGGTCAATCATTCTGTTAGGCAGGTTGATGTAGAAGCGGCCCACTGTCGTCTCTAGGTTGCTGAGCTGGTTGAGCACCATCATACTTCCCTTTACCACCGGCATCATGGACGCTCCTGCTGACCCAGATGATGACGCAGCTAAAAACCGCTCTCGGTCAAAAGTTCGATCCATGCCATATTTCACTGAATTCTGCTCAGCCAAGTCTCGGAGGAAAGCCAATTCTTTAAGGCCTGTTACTCCCTCTGAAAAAGATAAACAGAGTAGATTTGGGATGAGATTTAGGGGAAGGACAATAATAGAGTTTATTTGATATTACCAGCAAATCTAGTGAACACAGTAAGAGGGAGTGGCTGACCGGAATAAAGATCTTCAGATGGTTTAAATTATTTCTTTTTTTAAATGCAATTCAATTTACTGTTTTAAATACATGTGCTTTATGAAAAGTTGAAAATAAAACCAAATAACAGTTGATTTAAAAGGAAATTGTTTTCTTTGCTCTGTACACAAAGACAATGTAAATGGACACTAATATGTGGTCATCTTCTCAAAAATGTCAGTCAGAGTCAAGTCAGAGCATGCATGCATGCTCTGACTTGTGATACCAAGTAATGATCTCTATAAGCTTTAATTGCTCAATTCTCGAGCTGTCAACAAACAAGCTCTACGATCACGACATGAATAAATCCATCATTGGATTAAAGAAAATATGTGGCTGAGAAGTTAATTCAACAATGCAAACACAACATGGCTTTATTTGTCGAGGGGTCATCTAGAGGAGAATGTGTTACTAAGACTGGTCTCTACAGCTGTCATTTGCCAGTGTGCAATCATTGACTGGATTACTGTACAATCCCTGTTTAATGCCCAGGCTTTGCTTTAGTTATCTTTACTGATGGGAGCCAAAGTCACATGAATACAGAGAGCCGTCGAGTTTTTAACCAGTGATCAGTTTTCAGCATTACTGTAGATGTATATAAATTAGTGGTATTAATTGAATTTTCTGAGTAAATATTAAATAAATGAGGTGTGAAGCCGAGTCATTGTTATGTATAATTTCTTGTAGGACATGCACAACATTGAACTTCTTTCACTCAGTGTTAAACGCGCTGTAGACAATAGCACAAACTATTCGATCAAACTCAGCACTAGAAGTAAATTAAGCTCTAAACTTCAGTTTGATGAATGGTATTGGTATCTAGTGGTAGTGAATTGGTTTTATTTTACTTAATAAAATAAATATAAAAAGGCTGGTTGCAATGTAATTAAGTGGTGGGAAGTTGTGTGCATGAAGTAAGGAGTTTTTAAGTAACGCAGCTTTATGTTCTTTAGACTGTAAACATATTTTGTTACGTTCTAAACAATATGTACATACACAAAGCTAAAAGACACATTAAACTGAACGGCCATGGGACTGCTGATCTCTTTGAATAACCAGGGCTTCAAATTTGGCTGGAGAATGAGGGAACAGGACACACATACACAGACAACTACAGAGACCCTTTCAGCTGTGCACCACCGTCTGCAAATGTTTTTTTGGATATGCAATGCAAATAAACTCAAAGGACAGCAGATTTCTGCATCCTTTTCATCATGGAGCTCTTTAAGCAGGCAGGGTCCTCTGTCAGTCACAAACGGAGTGAGCTGTCCCCTTTGAAGTCTCACTCTCTTCTCTTAGATGTACCTCATTTCCATTTACTGATGCAAAAATCATTTATATTAATAGTGGACTATGCACTGTGGAGGTGAGTGTGTGTGCGCAGGAAGAGTGGGAGTTAGGGAGGCAGATGGTTGGACAAGGATAATAAAAGGGAAAAGGGAAGCACACACACTTCAGGACCACACACACACAAATAGACACACACAAACACAACAAACAAAAAGCCTTTGAGGTTGCTTGAGCACCTCTCTAGCCTTGTGTGCATTGTACCTAAGATGCAATAGCCAGCAAACAGACAAAATAATTATTCTCCATCTACTGTATGTACAGCAATGACTATAATAACAGAGAATGTGTAACTAATCAAAAGGTAAATAATGGAAACTTGTAACATGTCTAGCACTATCATCAATGTATTGTTTTACCCTTGAGAGGAAATAGTAAACTTGGATTGTAATTCAGAGTTCTGCCAGCGCACCAGATTGATGCTTTGAAGATTTATGTTCCTGCGTTGTACTGCTAACTGGTGTTGATAAATAGAATAATATCAAAACTACAAATTATTATTATAGTCCCTTTAAACATCCAAATGCTAGCCACTGCAAAGATACTGCAAGGTAGTAAAACCTACCGTTCATTAGAGCATATGTGAGGATCATGACAGAGTTGTTGAGGAGGCGGTTCTCCTCTCTGACCACACTGAGCGTCGCCCTCTTCTCCTGCTCCGAGGACTCACGGGACGTGATGCCAGACGACAGGTAGATGATCACCATGTCTGTTGCTAGTACAGACCATAACACAAAAAAAAGTGATCGTACTGTTTGTGGAATGTTAAAGTGTATTTTCCCCTTGTAACTCTTACTTGTGCTGTGCTTTGTGAGGCTGCTGGTGTTTCGGAGCAGCTGAAAGGCTTTCTGAAAGCCTGCGGCATGCTGTGTGAAGCCATCAGATGCTTTAATATTAGAGAGGAAGGTGCTCATCTTCCTCTTGGTCTCACTGGTGGCTGGAGATAGCAGACTCTTATAGCACTGGTCCAGAGAACAGGACCGAACTGTGTCAGCCACTGACAGAACAGAGATCTGCAGAAGAATAAATACAGTTAATGGTAGCAACATTTTAAATATAAAAAAATGGGCTTTTTTTTTTTAATCAACCTACTTTGTCGTGTTCATCAATGGAATTAAGGATGACCAGTGCAGAGTCTTTGGCGATCTGAAGTTGGGTGTCAGTCACTGAGGCTCCATGGTCCACCATCACCACCATGTGTTTAGACTGGGGACGTACCGCAGAAACATACACAGGCCTGCAGAGATATTCACCAAGTAAACCTCTGACCAATTGTAATGGAAATGTTACATTAACTAGCCAAATGTTAAATGAATGAGCTATAGGAACAATTGTTTAACCAAAACACAAGACATTATTCATCATCTCAAATTGCAGCAGCAGTCTTAACAGACATGTTCAGCCTTCCCCCTCCCCTGACACCTCTACATGGGGCAGGCCCTGGTGAGGATGCCCATATTCAGTCCTCCAGTTATACCAACAGTGCAAGACTATAGCTAAGAGTAGGAACACAGATTGGCAGATAGTATATTCAATTTGTATAATACTATATTAGGCTGCCTTCTGTTTGCCATCTGTTTCTCATTGACATTTCATGGCAATGTTTAAGATGACAAAAGAGAAATTGTTCAAACACAGTTTTCTAATATTTTTTGAAGTGTGTGTGTTATATACTTATTAAATTCTATAGTAAAAGGTGAGAAGAGCCTGTGTGTGGTCTGACTGAGACAACAGATGTACTTACAAAGACTTATTTAAACTCCAAAACTCTCATGGCTATATGCCAGACAGCTAACTGGACCAAGAGGGGAAAAAAACCAAAATGCATAAGGCCAATGCACCGATCTGACAGTTACAAAGAGACAAAAGATACATAAAGAATGGAAAAGAGAAAAACAAATGTCTTTTAGCAGTGACCATATAAAAACCACAACACTGAAGGTGTGAAATACCAAAAGGCTTTAGTGGCGCAGGACCACATTCCTGCCAAGGGCATGTGTGGTCGGGGTGTGTGGAGGCAGCATGCCATCAACATGCCCGCTGGGCCGCCGCCACCCCACTGCACCCGGCACAGAGTTGGGAGGGGAAGAGGGGAAAACAGTTTATGGGAGTACGCTATGCACTGTATCTTCTTGATTTGTTGTTTTTTTTTGTTTATTTTATACCCCAAGGTACTATTCTGGCATTGGGTTGTAAATTATTGTTTGACAGTGAATACAATACAAGTTACTGCAAATATATGTATTGAAAATATAAGTGAGGACCTTAATTATTAAAGCTTTTTTCTGTTTTTTATTTTGTACCTGCTCCGGTGCTCGTAGGTTCCCTTACACTGGAACTTGTGCGCAGGAAACACAGTGAAGATACCCTCCTCTGAACTGAAATACTGCCACTTTATTCCCGGGTTGGACTTCAAGTTGTCTGCCAAGACTGCAAATAAGACAGAAAGAGAGGGAACAATCAGCATTTACACATGATGCAAGGACGGGGGTTTAAGAAAATTCAAAAAGGAGGCTGGAAAACAGACGCACACAAAAAACAAAAATCCAAAAAAAGTGGTTCTTTGCCTCCTTGTTAAGCAACCGCAACTAATTATGCAATTAAAGATGTTTAACACACAACTAATTGAAAATCAATACTTTTATACTTAATAGTCTTTATAGGGTAGAAAATGCTGTTTTGTGGCAAAATGCAAGGAACAGTTTATGAATGAATGGTTGTTTTGTCTTGTCACACCTCATTCATGTAAATGTAGGCCTGCATTGAATTACTAACACACCTTTCCTTGTGACTAGGCCGACACATAGTAAATATGCAAATCACTTCCCCATTTACACCTCACAGAATATCTTACTCTTCTGGGGGGAAAATGCACAGGTTTGCCTCAGTGCAACTCTTTCATAACTTCAGGTTTTATGCTGTAACCGTGTCTAAACAACCACTTTAACTAAAGAGCATCAGAGACACGGAGTATAACTATTTGGTCAACTTTAACAGTCAGATTTTATAAGGTCAAAGAGTCAATAGTCATTTCATCATCACAAAGATAAAAACATCCGTGCAATACAACACAACCATTCACAAAGACATTGGGGAGGAGCTAAAAAGACACACATTGAAGACTCTTGAGCATTTACCAGACAAAACGCTGATACAGAGAAAGAACCACAGCCATAAAAAAGGCTTCGTGGAACAACAATGATGCAACTGTTGAAGTGAATATGGAATAGACCAGCAACAGGGAGTCAAGGCACTATGAACCAACACATTTAGACATTCTAAGAGGATAGTCTCTTTCTTTCTTCTCTTTCTATGTCACAAGCAGCTGTTCAAAGCCTTGTTACAATCTAAATACGGTTTGTTATTATTAGAATTTTTGGTCTATGTGCTCTTTCTCCAAATTGGTTTCAAAAGCCTTGTTAATTAGGCCTGAAATTATTTCCAGACATGTAACCTACCAATCCTGAATGATAGCTAATTCTAAAAAAAAAAAATGTAGTACTTGGCTCAGCATTACTTTAAATTAATCACCTGCTGAAGAGAACACACGATGACCTTATTCAACATTAACAGCCAAGACTTTCCCTTCAGCCGGACAGTGGAAAATCATGACTGAAAACATCAACTGGCCACGGTGTTTCCCATCCTTCTCCTTTACTTAGTAGGTTCTTGTACATTATAAATCCCGGCTGCCCTGTCAGTCCATCCATCAGAGGCCCATATAAACAGGAACCACTCAGTTGTGTTGACGGTGGAAGAAGGGCTCTGTATACATCTGTCAGGCTGCAGCGGTCCACTCTGCCAGTAATGTTTAGATCTTCCCAGCAACAGATGGACACGCAAAGTTAGAAGAGCCAGTTACAAGCACTTAATGTATAGTTTATTATAGTGTATTAGCCATCACTACATTATGAGAAACATTTGCGAGTCAGGTTGTATGTGATGTGACTCACTGGTGGTAATCTTTCATACCACAATATAAGAATAAGCTCATGTTCTCCACCTATTCAGTAACTAATCAAAGTTTGTGATATTTACTTGACTTTCCTAGTGCCTCAATCTGGCCACAGTTGAATAAATCGCTGCAGAGGGGTAGCTTGTTGTATTTTCACCTGAATGCAAATATTAAAGTGGCAGTCGTTGGAGAAAGTGTTAAACATTTTTACAACCAATTGAAGGAGTTGCTACCATTTGCATTGGCAAAAAAAACCTTTGAAAAGCTATGGTAATTAGCAGGGGTGTGACGAGACACAAATGCCACGGGACAAGATGACACACAAGATCGAGATTTTCAGTGGTATGTGAAGATGAGATTAAAGAAAAATAAAATAAAAATGAGGTTTATGGGTAAATGTAACACTGTAGCAAAAAATAGACAAGAAAGAGATGATGGATTTGAGATGGTTTGAACCACTCTTCTTAACACTCAGCAACCTATCACGGCCATCTTTTTCCCTTCCCACTATCTACTGCCTGTGTCTCATTTTCTCAATCAAATAATGAGAGAAAAGTGGTGAGGCGATAGAAGGTCTACAATGCTACAATACAATTACTCCATTTCAATCAGACCCCCTTTTTGCTCCACCATCATTCATTATTCTCTCCCACTGAATTATCCCCCGTCCCCTCTGTAGCAGCTTGTTTAGACTGGCCTGAGACAAATGGGACTGAGTGAATACACCAGGAGCGTGGGGGTCAAGGAGGGCTGAGTGTGAGGGACAGGGAGTGGAGCGGTAACTTGAACTAGCTGTTTTGACTGGTCTGGGAGGAAAAATAGAACCCTACGGATGATGACGGGTTATGAATAGTCACACATTATGAATGGTGTGTGGAGAGAAGAGCAGGCTTAATTTTTTTTTAGGTTTTCCAGAAAGAAGACAATAAGAGACAAGCTTTAAGATAAGACAGTGAATGAAATGTGGGGGTCTACTTCAAATGTCATGCAAATATTACGGCGAAACGGCTAGACAAGAGGGGGGATGTGTTTGACAGCATTGGTTGCACAGCATGCATTGAACAAAACCTGGAAGGGTTCATACAGTCAGGTCCATATATTTTGACATTGACATAATTCTAACCTTTTTGGCTCTATACACCACCACAATGGATTTGAAACGAACAAGATGTGCTTTAACTGCAGACTTTTAGCTTTAATTTGAGGGTATTTACATCCAAATCAGGTGAACGGTGTAGGAATTACAAGTTTGTTAATGTGCCTCCCACTTTTTAAAGGGACCAGACTGTACATACATTCTATGCATATAAGCATTGTGGACAATTTTGGAAATGTAAAATATTGTATTATTACAAGTTTGAAATTATCTAAAAATGGGTTTTATTTGTTCTATAAAAGCAGAAGAAGCACATGGTTCAGCCAATGATGGCAACAGAACTGAGAAAACAGGAAAGGATTTTGCTGGATTTTAGAAAGTTTAGACCTTAATGAAATGCAGACTGATGCAGAGGTATGCGAGAAGAACACATGTGGGTTTTATAAGTTATATTTTTAAAATGTGCATGCATTAGGTTGAAACTTTGACTAATGTGATAAACATCAAAATGATGTGTTTACAAAATCAGAATGGGTGAAGCTGGGATTTTAGCTCATGTTCCACTGAGGCACAGACATAATCAAATAATGGGCAAAGCCATTATTATAACAATTCAACCTGAATAAAACTTCAGTTAAAACTTCAAAGTCAAGCTGGGGGCCTTTGATCTCAAAGTATAAAAAATCAAATGCAGAAAAAGAAAGGTGAAGGCAAGGACAGGCTTAAAACCTACATTCACATAAAAAGCTCATTACCAGATGAAAGATTTATTAATTAAACCCCTGTTTCCATGGCAACGGCTGCTTTTTGACTCTGGATTTTTACTTGCAGAATTACCAGAGGCAAAATCCTTTATTTCATACTTAATATGCAGAAGAGCCAAATTTATTTTCATTTATTTCATATTTCTAAAAAGTGTGTGACTAACAAACCTGAGTTGAGGTCTCGTCCGGGGTTAAAGGCTCGACTGTTGACATTTGGTGAGAGCCTGTCACAGCAAATGGTCTTGGACACATTGGTATTGAAGTTTCCATCAAAACTAAAGACACACAAACAGAAGAAGGCAGAAAGTGAGACCAGCACTAAGTCCAAATCACTTGGTAATGAAGCATTAAGCTCTGGCCCTTATTTTATTAAGACACATAACACATTGTCAAACAAAAACAGACATAGATCATACCTATCATACTAAATGATCATGTTCATGAACATGAAACATCTGTTAAAACTAATAGTTGTCATCTGTTCTACAGACCTTGGATTAAAGCAGGAGTTATATGGCTAATAAATATTTTCCTTTAACAAAACAAATATGCAGTTCCCTGAAACCGATACAAAGAAAAAGCTTTGTGTTTGACTAACTTTGTCTTGATTCAAAATTACAATTGTGGTTATATTACTCAGGACTGTCAAATTCCAAAAACAGCAGCATGTCCAAAGTTCAACACGGACACTCACAATCACTGCACTAGCAGATTTATACTGCTCAGAGCCTCTGTCTTAATGTACCCTACTTTTATGTCCTTAGCATTCCTAAAGAAATATTAAATGATGCAGGTTCACAATACACTTAATGAAAGACGTAAACTGAAAAAAAAGGAAAAAGCACTTGACTAGAAATGCATCATGCGAGTTTCCATTAGTTTTTTTCGATTAATTTAATTTTTTTGTTGTCCCACCAGTGTAGTAGAAATGATTCAGTGACATAGTCCTTGAGCGTCTACACTCCAATAGTGATAAAGAGGTGTCAGAAGTAAGTCATGTGTTGCTATCAGCACATCTTCACACATGACACATGATCATTTTTCAGCTTTTGGTTTTGGCGTTTAACAGTGTTATTCTAAAACATACATGCCGACGTTAGATTGCAGTTTCCATTGCACATAGTGTTAAGTTAAGAGCTGACAAGAAAGGAGGTATGCAGAGGAGCAGGCTGTTCTGCACTGCACCAAGGCTGCACGCTTTGATCCTTCCACACCCCACACCCATCTTTGGCATAGCAACACGCAGACACATGTGTGCACATAAACAGGGCCACACTGCTGGCACACTCTGCTTCAGACCTGGCACTGGCCCGGTTTGAGTGACAGCTGCTCTGATGTGCAGCCTGTGTTTGAACTCTACTCATTGAGAGAGCCACAAGGCCAAAGTCATTACTATTCTTCTCCAGCCTCATTTGCATAGAAGGGGTGTGCAGGACGCTTTGCAAAATGTGTGCCAGATAAAAAATACATTTGCAGGCGCTTTGAATTCCACATCAAAAAAACATACGAGCGCAAAGGAAGGAGAGGGAGCAGCGAGAAGAGCTTCGATTCTGATCAGACATTTTAATGATTTCAGAAAAGTGTGTTTTGCAAAGACAGGACTCAACAGACTTCCTCTGACAGAACAAGTTGAATAAGCTAGAACGTATTGATCTATAAATAAATAAACTACGAATAATTACATAAATAATGCAAGATTGCTTGCTTAATTCAACATACAGCCCAAAAGGGGAGTGTTCACAAAGCAGGAGCAGTAATTGGACACAAGGAATGTCCTTGAGAAACATTTAATTATTTACCTGTGTTCCCTTGTATTTTGAGTTAAATCAAACATTATTTATTTTTCTTTCAATCACAGTCTAAGGCTAAAATATTGATAACAGATGGTTTGAAAAAATGGAATGAAACTTTTTTTTATGATTCAAGATAAAAGACATTAACAAATTTTTTTAAAGAAAAATAAAAAGGGATTGTACTCTGCAGCAGAAACCGTGTATCTACTCAACAAGCCCAGTGAGAACAATAGAGATTCTCGCTGTTGTCAAGAGTAATACCTTTTCTAATGTGTTTACAATCTCTGTGAATAACAGTTAAACTCACAGCACAAAAAAGTGTTTTTATAAACACCTTTGTGTGTCTGGCATTCAAAACCACTTAATTCAGAGACACTGTATTGGGGGTATCTTTGTAATTTTTAAATCCTGTTTGGTGTTCTTGGGGTCTTTAGCCTAAGACCACATTACGTTTACAATCTGAGACAAAGAAATATTAATAATAAATTCATTGTGTGGATGAAAAATGGATTGAATTGATGCAGTATCATTTGACTCATATTTATTAAATGGATACTTGTAGACAGAAAGTGTATGATGGATGTAGGGTTATTTAGTGCTGTCTCTTTGTCACCTAAAATTGTGCTAAACTTAAAGCAACACAATATAATTTATTTATTCCTGTCATCTCAAATGTTTAAACCAAACTGTCTCACAATAAAGCATTTTTCGGCCAATAGACCTTCCACATAATGTGACCTTTCCTATATTAAATAAATTGTGTTTTCTAATAAATGGTCTATTAACACCACAAAGTCCTTACCGACAACATATACACACATTTTATTAATCAGATATTAACTTAAAAAAAAAAAAAAAAATTGGTTAAAGCCCCAGGTACATATTGATTTTGCATCATCCAGATAACCTTTATAGCAGGGAATTGGCAAATGGCAACTAGTCTTTCTGATTTTTGTATAAATGTGTTTAAAAGGCTGTTAAGTGGCGCTGAAAATCCAGGTGTTAAAGCTGTAACTGATGCAGAAATAAAATTCATCAAAAGGACTAGCCCTTTCATGTCTAAACAAGTAAAAGATTGTATTTTTGCATGGTTGATATTAGGTGTTAGAAGTAATATAAAAATTTGCAGTCTGCAGGACTGCAAGAATTTATTAAAGCAAAATTTTTTCTAAATTTGTTTTTATGCATTTTTATGAAACCATAAAACGTCTTTATGAACCAATTGAACCAACAGTTTGTGAATCTGAAACCACACTATTTAGCTCTGGAGCACACTTCTCACTTTTACAACTGTATACTGGAGAAACTGTTGAAACAGTCACCTGGAGATCTCCTTTTGAAAATATAAACATACCAACACACACGCTCACCAACTCGACTAGACACATGTGTTTGCTATTTTCAGGTACAGACTGACTGAGGCCCGAGCAGTGATTAAAGCATACCACTGGGTGCTAAGCACTGCCCTTAGTGGCCTCCCAGCAAAATGATAGCCTGCTAGCCTGACAACTAACAGATACTGTGTGAACAACCTGATCCCCTCTAAACTGGCTGACCTGACCGAGACCCCAGAGCAGCTGAAGTCTAGAACTAACGAAGGACATTGTAAACTACACCACAACTATAAGTCTGATTATGAGCTACCTGCTTTATAAATCATTTGTACAAGTAATGTAGAGACATTCTAACCTCTAACTGGTCAAAGACTAAAATAAGTTTGATTTGATTAACCTAGCATGGCTTGTCACATATTATAAGTTAAAGACTATTTAGATGTGTCAATCACAAACTCAAGGTTATATAGGTTATACATATTTTTAAATGTGAAGACCATTAACTAAAAAAACAAGCTGGTCATTGGTCCATCCTTCAGCTTCATCTTTTGCTAAGGTAATTTTGTACAAGGCACTCATTTAATATAGTGTCACCAGTAACAAGTGAATTCTTCATTTAAAGGATCAGTTACAAGACCTGGTATAATGTGGGCTACATTAAGGTCATGAACCCAAAAACATAAATGAAAGAGCCATGTGCATTTTCACTCCCAAGGGAGGACCCTTTGAAGTTCATGAATTTACCAGACTCTGTTGTACTTTGGAATGTCAAAACGACCTCAATCTCCCTCCCGTCTCCTGCCAACAATTGTATCCCAGTGCAGAAAAGTGCAGCATGTTTGAATGAGAACATGTGGCAGACATAGGACTCGGCTACAGGTGGTCAGTGACCTTGAGTCGGACAGTGGACAAAGGGAAAACACAGTGACCTTGCTGCTTGTGATGTCTGCACTTCAAAAACCTAGGAGCGCAATAACTGGGTACACAGGCTGATAAAGGGAGAGGGGTGAGAAAGGGGTGAGGAGAGAGGCAGCTGTTGCTCTGTAGATTACAACTCAAAGCCGCACTTTCTCTCTCCCAGCCCAGCTTTGAACTATGTTTTTCTCCTGCTGCATTCATGGACTGACACTAGCAAGCAATTTTTAAATGAAATTCAGCCGCACATTTTATAGCTATAGTTATTACACTGGCATTAGAGTTATCACTGAGGATGCAGTATTTACACAATAAAATGTACTTGTGTGTATGGTTTAAGATATCTGACGTTTGAAAAAATAGACAACTTATCAATTCTTACTTAGTATTGACAAACAATGCATATAGTTCATTAGTTTGTTTCATGTATAAAATAAATATAAATGGGGGCGCAGTGGCTCAGCGGTAGAGCTGTCATCCTTCAACCGAAAGGTAGGCGGTTCGATTCCCGCTCCCCCCACAACTGTCATTGTGTCTTTGGGCAAGACACTTAACCTACCTGGCCTCCAGTGGTGTTTCAGCTGTAACACTGGTGAATTGGAGCTTAATGCAAGTCGTTTTGGATAAAAGCGTCAGCTAAATGACTAAAAAAATATATATATATATATATAAATAAATGTTGTAGTATCCAGCAGGGAAATGGCAAATGGCAGCTACCGATTGCTTGGATTCTTTATGCTACACATTCAAGGCATCCAAGAGACACTGTGAGCCAGGTTTTCAAGCTATTATGTGATTAATGTACAGCTGAAGCTAATTCAGGTATTAGAGCTTTAATACTCCATCTAGACAAGTAAATGATTTGGTATTTCTGAGTGGGTGACAGTAGGAGGTGAGGTAAAGATAAGAGGCTTACTCCATCATAGAGGCTGGTATAGAGCAGCAGTCCTGAATGGCAGTGAGTGGAGAGGTGAGGTGAGCAGTGTACGACGCCTCCACCACCTGTTTGTTCCTGTTCACCACGTCCAGGTAGCGGTTAAACTTCTCTCGGATCTTCTTGGCCAACTGCACAAAAGGACAGACAGGCATGTTCATAACACAATAGTCTCAGATTTATCAATATCAGACTAAAGATCATCAACAGTTTTATTGCATTAATTACATGGGAAAAAAGGAAAAGGTTTTGGTTTAGAAAAAAAAAAGTGAAATTAGGGTATTAACAGAGCACCTGTGGCTTTTGCAACAGAATATCCTCGATTGTTTTTTAAAGTTATGAAATATGTTGTAGATTATTGTGAAGCACGGACATAAAAATAAATGGAATAAAGATGTATTTTTATCCACATGTTTTGTCCAAATGCAAATACTTTTAAATGAGTTTTTATAGAAACTACTGTTGTACTATGAAACTGAAGTGGCCTAAAATCATCTTTTATACGTTGCCTAGGACTTGCAACAAATTTCCCCCAGTAACTGGACCCTTTTTGTGCATGTCCCATAATTACCTGCTTTGACAAAAGGGCTTTGATTCAAACCAGAAACAGGGAAATGTGCAACGGCCCACTGACCACTTGTACAATAATCAGCGACCACTGTTCTTATTAGGGCTTTAACAGAGCCCCGGGCCTCAGCCCACAATTACCTCGATACGCCACAACATCTGTACGCTCACACACTAAGGTTCATGCACAGTGCCACAATTAGCTGCTGTAGGGTTAGTATTAAAATATGAAGTAAAATGATTCTGTGCTGAGCTCAGAAGCGTTTCCACAGCAGTGAGGAGGGGGTGCCAGGGGGCAGAGTAAAGGACAAAGTAACAGAGTGACTTAAGAGAAACAAGAAACGAGTAGCCTTGAAAATCAGGGCTTAGGTTTCGTGCCGTCACGGTGCAGATAAAACCAGCCACTCCAACCTCTACTGTGTGGATTAACCAGGCTGATAGGAGAGATTTCAGAATAACCAAGTGTGATTTGTTATGGTTTAGGTTTGGATAAAAAAAATTGATTCATCTAACTGCAAGTAAAATTTAAAAGTCTTTACCCTGGACTATGGCATTCAGAAATAGCTGGGGACAGGAAGAGAAACTGGGCCTACATCATTACAAAAGGGACAGATGTCTGCCTTTCTAAATAATGAATATACCTTACAGAAATCTCTCTAAAAGCCAGTGGGTACTCTCTGCTTCACTGCAGCAGGCCTCTCCTCCTAAACAAGACCCTCTCCTAATGGAGCTTTGGCTCAGAGGCACAGTCCTCTGCCCAGTGAGAGCACACAAGCCAACTATGCTAGAGCTGTCATCTTAATTAATTTAGCTCCTGCTGATATAAGTGCAGTAAACTGTATGGGCACTTTATGAGCTAGAGCTAAATCATGCCTACAAAAACAGAAAAATATGCATTCTTGTAAATGGCCCTTAAATCCACCAGAAGTAGCTGAATCAAATGCATACCATCCAGACACATGCAGATGGATACAGATACAGAATCAGAGTCTCTAGAGAAATGCAAACAAACATCAACTGTCTGTTTTCGCTGGTGGCTGTTTACCAGTCTGCTGTTTATTGTCACTCTTCCAAGAGCCCTGATGCACAGCCAGGAAACATGCAGACACTCGCATACACACCGCGTCTGCACACAATTCCTTTGATTTGATGGATAAACTGGACCCATTTTTCAATCTACAGCTAAAATGCCCAACACAAAGCATCTCTGGTGGATTTAGGGTCATTAAAAAGTCCTTTTCGAGACAGTTTGGTGCTTTTCCAAAAGAAGCCCAACATATCTTATTCTGACTGCAGCTTTCATTGTGAGCAGGGAGAGCGAGTCGAAAGACAGACAGGGAGCTTCAAAGCCAATGAGACAGCAGCTGTAGAATTTTAATAAACCCTCTTTTCCTCTGATGGCTAGTGAGCGTATGTGTGTATTCGTTGCTGCTAAATTGAAGTCTCCACAAAAGCACAAACAGACAGTATCTATGGCATGTGCCCACACAAACACTGAGTGAAGGAAAGGGGATAGTTTTTAAACTTACCTGCTGCACTTCCGTCTCTCCGTTTGATGTCTTCTCGGTGTAAACAAACGAGTTGAAAATCCGCTGTAGAAAGACAGAGACACTGAGGTTAGTTTGAAAACAAGCTTAGTTGGATCCTATCTATGAATAAAAACTAGGACATAAGAACTCTTTTTGCACATTATGTTTTTCATTAGCAATGAAAATAAAACATTAATAAGTTGTTAAGTTTATAAGATTTGAACTGATGACTTCTTAAAGTCCAAAAATCTGCTCAATCATTTTTTTATTTTGTGCACATATTGCCATATCCCACCAAAAATAGATTTAAAGTACATTTAAGTGAATGCAAAGTCCAAACCAGGGCAGCAGCATTTATGGAAAGTGAAAAAATATTTAAAAAAATTATTCAACACTGAAGTGATAATCCTGAATCTACACTGATATGAAACAAAATCTTTGTTCAGACAGGTGGATCTTACTGTGTTATTACTAGAGCAGAGAGTGTGATTAACTCAATTAGCAGCCAAAACCACAGACCAATTGGCCCACTCAGTGCAGGTATTTACTTCACATATTGTAGGCTGTGGAGGCAGATGACTCACCTGCCTCAGGCTGGGGGTCAACCATAACACAAAATAAAGGGTTTTATAAGCCCAAATCACAAGGTGATGCTAAATTTCCCCCTTTACGTTCCAGACTAAAACTTAATAGTCCCTGATTGATATTGTTCAGTAAAAGCAAACAGAGCAGTGCATTAAGGCATGGAGAAAGTGAGTCCTACAGTGACATCAGCAGTCAGTCAAAGAAAAACATTTTAGGAGCTGCCCATGGACCTGCTTCAGCACATTCACAAGCCTCCTGGGTCCAATCGGATAAATATTCCCCTACCCATGTCAAACACTGTAGTGCTATGTGTCCGCTGCAAACAGAGTAAAGCTAATATTTGTATTGAGGCAGCAGGTAGGCAGGTGTTCCACCATAAGCTGCCCCACTGCACACAAAGCCCTTAATTGCCTGGTTCCACAAAGCAGACATTTCCTGCTACCTGTCTACACCTTTTGTTAGACACATTCCAGCGGACACCAATTACCCACAATGCACCACATGAAACCAACCTCCTTCACCATGAACTACCCCGCCATATTCTACCTTCCAACTTGAACTAAATAGACAACGCACAAAGCAAACTACTCCTATTGCTCTTCTATTTTTCAATTTATTATCTTGTATTACTATTCTCACTGCTGCTATGACACTGTGAAGCCCCACTGTTGGAATAATTAACTAGGATTATACACAAAAATATATGCAATTCCCCACACATTAAAAGGATGTGCATACAAACATATAGATACCCACACCAATGTCTTTCTCACAATGGCCTCTTTTGCTCCATAATTACACTGTTAGGATTCCACTACAGTAGATTAACTATCAAATGGGATGTCCTAAAATTCAATTATGTTTAATGTGGCCTGTAAATACAAGCCTGCATCAACACAAATGCAAACTAATTGTCAATCTGTCTTCAACAGAACTGTACAAAAGTGCTCACTAATCCTCAAATCCTAACTAGAGTTTGTGTGTAAATGGGTTACTGTCACTGTGATAGAAAGACAAGTCAGGCAATTTTTTTTCTTCAAGTTGGGAAAATGGTTTAAACCCCATATAGTATATTGTACAAGCAATAATTTGTGGAAAAAACAAGCTTCATGATACCATCTATCGTTTATTATATTATAGAGGATTTTAATAGATGTGAATTTGCAAGCTGGGTAGGAGGCTTTGGCAAATGACATTCTCACAAAAATCACATGCTCGAAAAAGGAAGGCTCCAATTGGTCTGCACCGGCTTGTCATATTATGTTCCAGGAACTTGCCGAGAAAACAGAAGTGTATATTCAGCACTGACTATGTCTTGTAACACAGCGAAACAGCTCAAAAAAGAAAAGCATCAACAGAGAAAAGGGAGGCAACGTGAAATATGGATAAATACTGTCACCTTATGTTTAACGAGGCGGAGATAATTGCCGTTCTGACACAAAAGTCAAGCTACATGTGTTTACAATATGTTTACAATAAGCGCTAAACTTCAGTTTGGTGTAATGTATTAGTAGTTTGTGGAGAATAAATTGGTATGGTTTTACTTTTTAATAACAGAACACCAGGAGAGGTCCCCAGGTTGCTTTTGAGACAGGGACAGAAAAAAGAAAATCAGGTAGTGGAGCTTCAAGGCTTTGGAGTTATTAAGTAATTATTTCAAATAGGCCAACCAAACCTCTGAAGTAAAGTTATAAAAACTATTTTAGTAATGTTACGTCACTGTTGCATTATTATTCCACACACTTCTCGGTGGGATAAAAAGATGTGAAACATTCAAATAAACATAAGCAAATACAGACAAATAGTATGACTGCTACTACAGAAATAATATACCCCTAAAACAAACAAGAAGACAAACTGTAGAAGAAATAAACACTGGAATAGAGAAATGCGATCATGAAAAGCATGTGAAAATGTGGCAGCAAGAGAAAAGTGCTGTTGTTGATTAGCCACAGGTTAGCCGTCTTTCCCCCAGTGCCTCGAGTGTTTGTTGTTCGAGCTGCTCTGCGGTTTTCACAGCTATGGAGCAGCCGCAGAGGAATGCTTGGCTCTGAAACCTGAGAGGCCTGAGGCTGCCTGGGCCACCATGGCCTCCCCTGACCTATAATCAAACACAAATGATGCAAATACACATTTCTATTGCTTTCTGTGTGTCTGTGTGTGTCTGTGTGTGTCTGTGTGTGTCTGTGTGTGTGTGTGTGTGTGTGTGTGTGTGTGTGTGTGTGTGTGTGTGTGTGTGTGTGTGTGTGTGTGTGTGTGTGTGTGTGTGTGTGTGTGTGTGTGTGTGTGTAAGCCAAAAAGACCACTACTGCAAGGATAGTCACACTGCGCTTCCTGGCTGCTATCACCTGGCAGATTAAACAAATAAAAGGCATCTCTTTTTTGGAATATAGTGAAATGTGCACTCAATAATTAGCCTTCTTATCTTAAACTCACTAGAAATGTATTTAAACTCAGTCCACTGATCACAGAGCCCTAGCCTTTGTCTCATTTGGCTGGTTTAAAATTCATCCACTTTAGGGTTAATCCCAACCACAGCTGAGTGCTTCACAGGAATGACTAAATCCTTTTTAATAGTTTGTAAATGTAAAGTCTTTTGTTGCTGTAATGTTATTTATAAGACTAAAATGAAAGTTGCAGTATGTAGTAATAAGTATATGACACATCTCTAGCTTTGGTTGCCTGCTTCCTTAACATTTAAGAGAAAAGGAGGTTTTTACACTTCACAAAAGAAATGCAGCCTTGTCACAGTTTGTGTTCAATGCACTTTGGTACACACGGCGCTGCTGTTAAGTTTATCTGCAAAGTCTTACAACAAACAACTATTTTCATCTTCTTGTTGCTTTTAGCCAGGTCCCCTCAGCAGTAAATAGGGACAACAAAACACATCGGGTCCTTGTGTATATGGGCTCTATTTAATTGGGCTTGCCTGTTGGGACCTTTCAGTCAGTCTCCCGGGGGTGCAATAAAGTCGCCCAAGAGCCTCTTCTCTTTTAAGTGACTCTTTTATACTTAATGGGGCAGCAACTAAATCCAGATGGGGCTCTCCCAAAGAATAGGCTAAATAATAACCCTTTTGCATCCAGAAACAAAGATGGCATTATTTGTAACTTAATGTTTAGAAGGTATCTGGACAAACCGTTTTTATTTTTTTTATGTATTTACAAAATGAGTTTTTCAGCAGGAAAAAGAGAATCAAAGTTTGTCGTTGTCCTATTGAGGAATAAAGTGGCTAAAATGGTAAGACTTTATGCAAGAATGTATGCAAGTACAGTATGAAAAAGTGTGAAAATTCAGTTAGCAGGAGGTTGGTCGGGTGATTATGTAATGCACCTATCAGCAATTCAGTCATGTTAAAAGGGCTAGTGACACTACTAATTTAAACTAAACTGGAAAGACTGCACACAATTCACAGAAACACAAGTCCTCATTAATCCTGTCTTCAGGGCTCAGTGATCAGCGGTCGAAGGGTTATCTGGAGGCCAATATCTGAGCATCACTTGACTTGGGTGGGGTAACTCTGTGAAGTAGCGTAAAGTTCAATGTGCTGAACTAGACCACAGTCCATTTTGTCTACTTATCTGCTGGCTTCACAAGTGAAAGTAACTGTGACACATTTAGCGTTTTGCCATGTACATGTTTTGGGGAACTGTTGAGCCTTGAGAGATTGGTTACAATACATCTGACAGATAAAAGCCCTAAACCCCAGGGACAGACACTGCTGCTTCCTCCATGCTGCTGGTACACAGCTCAGCCTCCTTCAGTACTTTATCCCCCCCTTGGCTTTCCCTCCCTTCCCCCTGCCCCCAGCCAACTCTCTGCTCAATGCACTACAAAGGGCAGGAGCTGGAGATGCGGCAAGCACGTTGTCTCTGATGTGCATGTGTGTTAGTGCTTCTTTGCTTCCTCTTCTCGCCAAGACCCTTTGCTACGTCTCCATCTCCCACCTTACTCTGCCATAACAATTTTGCTCAAATGCTACAAAGCAGAGTTGGGAAAACAGGCAGGCTGCTATTCAACAAAAAAACTCAGAAATAATTGCAGCTACATTTCAGAGTTCCATAGGACACAGTCTTGAACAGGAAAGAGAAAAACATTTGTTATCATTATATCTGAGGATGCACATACATGGAAAACCCAGGAATACTTGAAGAGATGGTTCAAATATACTTTAGGTTTCCCCAATAAAAATAGAACAACAACAATTTTGTCAACAACTCTGAAAGAAATCTATGTCATGACCACAGGCAATGGCACCATAAAACAAACAGGAAGCATGCAGCCATGTCTCTGAACATCAGTATAATGACCATACACTAAACTCTCGCTAATGAACTGCGTCTCCTTTCCAACCCAGTGAGGCAGGTTGGCTAATTAAATGACTGGCTGTTAGTGTGTGCCAACTGCTTACAGCTGCATTTAGAGGGTGATGGGGTCAATTTGATTTGCTTGAATCGGACAACCTGAGGCAATGGCATCTGAGCTGCAGCCCACACAGTCTGGAGATGGCAATTTTGTACAGAGCTACTTAGTGGCAAGCAAATGTCTGGAAAATAGTTATTTCTGAGCTTAATTTTTACATGTATGTGCCTCTTTATGTTTTTTTCCCTATTTGATGCTACTTGTGATGGATGGTTGTCGGTTCATGCAAAATGTCCTCATAAAAGTTGGCTTACAATGGTTAATGGATGAACCATAATGAATAAAACAGGCTGAAAACCCAACTGGACCAAGGAGCTGAAGAAGCACAGGGACACAGCAGTTTTATTTGTTTTTCCTGCAATTTTATGCCCATTGGACAATGTCTGTTAAGATCTGCCACACCAGTTGTCAGTAAAAGAATACAAATCCATCGGACTATGACTTGAATCACATGTAACCCAGCTCTTCCTTTTACACAAGCTTCCTCAATCCTCAAACATGTTTCACACTTATTGTCTTTCTTGTCTTAAATTTCAACATGGCAAAAGACTTCTCAGCCCCTGGAGCTAAAGACTTGGTGGTTGGAGCCTGCTGTTTGAGGATCTATCTCTGGAACCTGAAGTTGAGCCTGGGAACTTGTTCAACACTTGACAAGCCCAAGTTCTTTTGACAGCTGTGCTGCAATGTCTACTGTACTTACCAAATTGTGGCTATCCACTAACCTTTTCTCCAGAAGGACAGCTTCAATTTTGTCTTCTCAAATGAACAATGTTGTTTGTTAAAGTAATATCTGTAAATGCAATTGGATTATATTAAAGATAGGAGGCAGATTGTTTGAGAAAGGTTATAGTTGACAGCAGTACTATACTTGCTTGTATATAACTTTTGTCTATTTATTGTGATTGAACTGCTATCATCATCTACTGTAAAAAAGAGAAGGTGGCTCGCCCAGTCATTTGGACCTAGACTTTTTATCTCCTGCTCTGTTATTTTTAATAAAATGTAGAGAGTGTGAGGCCTGTCAACTGCAAAGTACTGTGGTTCTAAAATAACAAGACACCCTTTTGTCACAGGGCCAAAAGAGAGCGCCACTCACCAACATGCAGACCCTAACAACCCTTCTGCCCCACAACCCCAACCCCAGAGCAGCCTCTCAGCCCTGGCCTAGGATGTTTGCTCTTGGTCTCCACCAGACAGGATATAATGCTTTCCACATGTGGGAGAAAAAAAAAAAAAGGAGTGAATGTAGGGTAGAGGGTGCAAGGCAAAAGGGGGTTGGGAAGGTTGTAAAAAGTGGGCAGAGCCTAAAGAGAAGGGTAAAGAAAAAAATAGGAAGAGCTTGGTAGACGTGAGAGCACTTCTGACAATTTGAGAATAATAAAACATTGCAAGAATTTAGCATCAAACAATGTTAATTAAAGGGAACTGCAAATTTCTTAATGTTTTAAAGGCTTCAGCTCAGTCTCCTCTGTCTTCCCAAATGATGGCAATGGCATAAATGCTAAGTGCATGTGGTAAGAGGCACACGTAGCATGGTTTTCCAACCTTTGATGTAACAGCAGTGAAATCACAAGAACAAAGCCACAGGCCACAGTAAGCACATATAATCATACTTTGCTAATTAGAAATACCAAGAACTTCTACCTCTTTTCAAAAATTGTTGAGTAACAATGCCACACAAAGAAATCATGCTGAATATAGGATAAAAAGAGAAATCGAAAAGAACATATGGAAGGTTGTGTTAATTTTTATAGGGGGGAAGCGCCAATCTTGCAGTGCATTGTGGGAATAGCAACTTGCTGTTAAAGTGGAGGCTATGTGAAAACGTTCCCAAGACAGATCAAAGCAGAATACCTGAGCGCCCCCATTAAGCTGATAGAATCTAGAGTGAAAGAGAAGCAAAACAAAACCTCACACACTGTGGTCAAATTAGTTTGACAAAAGGAATGCAAGATAATGAGAATATACTGGGGTTTTATGGCTTTGTGTTTTCCATATCAAAAAGGCCTATAAATGAGTATGTGTTTGTGGCTATGACTGAAAGCCAGGGACAGTTGTGATAACACCATTGTAGGCTACATTTTGCAGTAATGTGTTTAAAAAAATTATGTGAAAATCCAGTCAATACTAAGGCAATTAGTTGGGATCTAACATCACAGACTGAGGTCTTGCCTTTCTAACAGACAATATCTAACCCGATTACATCTTGGACATGTTTAAAGTCTAAATTGCTGCAAAAAAACAAACATGGAATGCCATGAAAATTCAATACAAGATACAGCAATGTTTTGTGAGGTGGTGCACTACAATGGATTTAATTGCATTGAAATTACATTAGCTATTATTATTATTATTATTATTACAAAAAATGAAAATGAAAAATAAATGGTGAGCTTTCAGTTGGCAGGGGTCATGTGTACTCTGGTGTGTTTTACTCCACAGCTGGTACTTGTTACTAAGTGAAACTAAACACTGGAGAATAACTTCAGAACGGACTAAGACTAAAATGACAAACACCACCACCAAACAGAGGAAACCAGTGTCAAAGCCTCAAAAACAATTAACCTCTGGATTGGGCTCCAGCCACTGATGGCCAAACGCCAACCTGCCAAGCAGCCTCTGGCACCATGAGCCTCAGTCACACCATAGTGGTACTGTCTGCCAAAACTGTAACATCACAGTGACTCCTTTAGCTGGACTTAGAGCTGTCGAGAAGATCAGAGAGTGTGAAACAACAGAGACAGATAAACCTAAAGTCTGGCCAAAAGATGCATTCAGAAAAGTCCTTGTCACATGTGAGTGTTGATATAGACTTCCTGGCTTAAGCCAAGTGAAGATGGGGGCGCCTGGACTGTCTGAACAAACGATCCAGGATTATTTTCACATTCCTGTGCTCTGGACTCATCTGTCAGGATTTAGAGTGCAGTTTACTGGCATCTATAGAATATATGTACGTAAAAAGTCACACCAGAAATAACCGTATAGTATGCGGTCAAGTTGAGGCCTGTGGACACAAGGCAGGAGTGAAAAAAAAATCTGATTAAAAAAAGGGACAGGGTTGAGATGGGCAAGATATAAAGAAGGCAAGGACAGAGAAAGAACTGTTCCCATGGTGGTCTCCTTCTCAGATTTCGAAGCATGATGTGAGATCATGTCTGGCCACTGTTATATGGTCCCTCTATAGACAGAACGCTTTGTCCTACTACATGTACTCCCAGGGCAGTTACACATACTGATTAACAAAGCCACTGCACACAAGCTTAGGCTATATTACTGTTTGATGCTGATATTACAATACAGGTTTTCCTGCAGCCAAACCAAACCAGCAGCTCCAGACATGAAAAAATGTTTGTGAATTTAAAAAAATGCGAGAGTGAAATGTTTTGTAATCAGTTAACATCACATACACATTCACTACACTGTTCTGGTAATGGCATAATACAGAATGATCATGATCATGGGACCTTTCCGTGGGTAAAAGTAGGTCACATCCTCACAAAATGTAACTCGAGCTAGAACAAGTGTTATAATTTGCAATTTAATTAACATTGAGAATCCACAAAAAAGGGTTGGCTTCATAAAATACGTTGATGTGCATTATACCACAATAACCATGAGTGAGTTTAAAAATGATACTGTACTGACTGTGATTCACCTAAAGAGAACTGCATTGCTTGGTGTTTAGATAAATGTATTGCCACCTATATTAACAGTACTTCAGCTGTTGTCATTGATTTTCTTGGACAAAACTTCTGCATGACTTTGACCAAGAGTAAATCCATCAACGTTTTTTGGCTCCGAGTGTTTACCACAGCATAACATTCATCTTTATGACACTGTGGTGATTTACTCGGCCCAGGATTTGTGTTGGCCACTCTCAAGCTATGTGAGGAAGTCAAAACAGCCAATATTTGGTGGCATCACAGAAATACACCTTCAGCAGTACTTTAGGTACTAACTAAACCCAATGCCACTGTTTTTATTAACACCAATAGCATGTATAACAAACTTGGGACTTAAGCAAATGTTATGAGAAAACGTGTTTGTTATATTTAGAGCGGAAATACAGTATGTTAGCCTGGCCATCCACGACTAACTCTTTTCCTATTCTATACAAAGAAGTTAGTCTGGTACTCTGTTGCTTGCATTCAAAAGCAAGGTTTACGGGCGTAATGTTAACCAATCATAGAAACAGTGGACATGACGCAAAAAAGACAAAACCACACAGCCGTTTGTCAACAAGGAAGCCATATTAGTGTCGCTAGTTAACATGGCCAGCAGTTGAGCAGACACCAGAGCGGTTTGAGAGAAATGAACCAGGTCTAAACTAGTACTTTTTCATGTGGATGCTCCACAGTTTGATTTCAAGCTTTGTTTGGACAGTTTTGACAGAATGAAAGTCAATAAAAATGGAAGAGTATAACATTATTGTAAGTGATTCTTTGCATTATTAATTTTTCAGTCGGTAATTTTGCAATAACGATCACTTTGCGATATATTGTGCTGCCCTACTATAAATGTCTCCAAAAAGGTAGAATTAGATTTTCAGTAATTGTCAGCCTATCCCTCTCTAGAGCAGGCTAGTTCATACAGAAATGTATTCAAAATTCAATTATAAATTTGGTAAAATATATAGTTTGCTTTTTACCACACCGAACTCAGGGTCTCATCATGTCCCACAAATATGTCAAGTTGAGCTTTTCGACAGCAGCCAGACCTATGGGATGTCAGCTGAATATGCATCAGCTTTTTTCCTATGCTGTCTAAACATCTAAAAACCTCTCCCATTCAGATTCATGAGTTGGCGCAGAAGCTCGATTTTTCTAAAGACAAAGAGTGTGTGTGTGCAGCCAAAAGAGGAGAGAGGCATAGAGACAGTTCCCCAAGGACATTCACAACTTTCTCATATGTAAATGATGAATATTATGAATTTGAGAAAAGCGGAGAAGTGTGTTTTTGTTGTGAGTTGGAGACTTTTGACAGCTTCTCCCAAAGAAAAAGTGGTCAGTGGTAAAAATACCTAGTTTGGCTCTCATTAACAATTTAAAATTCAGTATGTTTAAATGTCTTACACTGAGCAATCTAACAAAGAGGAATTGAAACTCTTAATAAATATTAATAAATCTATTAAGACAATTTTTCCTAATGTCAGTTTTTATAACAAGGACTTTCCCATCCCATCTTACCAGTTGACTCTTCAAATGAATTCCTGACAATCATCATTTTTAATCACATCTCAAATTGGCACAAGCAGGGGAGCTACAAAATGCAGACAAAGTTACTCCTGGTCCAGAATTCCCACAGAGCTCCATATCAGTCTTAGAGCTCTTTCTCGCATCAGCCACCAAACACTGATGGATTAACATTTCCGGAGAAAGGGGAAAAGACCTGTCTTGTTCACACAACCACAGCCACGATGATAAAATAAAGCATTTAATGTTGAACAATACGCTAAAATAATGACTTAGGAAAACTACAACAATTCCACCAACTACTTTGTGATAAACTTGTAATTTAGAGAAATGGATTTGTCTCCTGGTCGGTCGCCAAGAAATGCCAGCAGAAATCCCCACTGGTCCCTGGTGCCAACATTGGGCTAGACACACTGAAAAAGTTGGCAAGGCACCAATCAGCCAGCAGTGGCAAAACAAAACTGGGAGATATATATATCAAAATGCAGGAAGATGGAGGTCTGGTTCGAAAAGAAAAGTTTATATTTGTTCATGTTTGTTCACCAGCATTCAATCAATATAATATACAAACTATCTCAGACAATAGGGTCTGAATAAATAATACTGGAAGCATAATATTTAATTGTACATTGTAGTTGGGCTAGTGAAACTCACATTTTAGACTTAATAGAAAGAGTGGCATTGTCAGGGACCAGTTTTAAATGTGAATTTTAATAACTGCGCTGCCAGTCCATAACAGCCATGATATAAAAATAAAAAAGTGCAGTCAGTCGGCGAAGTTTAACAACTTTCTCTAACTAGAAACTGTTTAATGTCCAAAGAGACGTTTTTTTGTAGACTTATTATGGTTCTCAATGGGGCACTGAGACGAATGAGGTTAAAACCTAATGTCTCATTGGGTTAAATGTCTAATCTAAATTAGTTTTGCTCTGTGCCTGACTCAGAGTTTGTAAAGTAATGGGGAAGGTTATTTGATGAAGCCATTAGAGCCACTACTGTCTGTTGTAAGGCTGGGATTCCAGGTGTTTAGACCATTCAAGGTCTCCCTTCAGACACTCCCTGTTTCCTAATTAGCAAGTTTCACCACAGTCGCCCCATGCCATTTTCTCTTTGTAAAATCAAAAACCTGGATCTCTTTTCATCTTCCATCCAACCTCATGTGCCACAGACAGAGTCCAGAGTTCATCTCATTAGCTCAGGTCACTTCCTGACTCATCTTCAAAAAGGCCAAACCAGAGGAAGACCAAAGGCACAGAACAAGACTTCACATACAACACCTACAGACATTGATTTGCAATAATATTACTGGTGTTTTAGACACACACTTTTTTACTATTTTAAACGTTGGCGGAAGTGAGTTTTAAATCAAACTGTAGTGTGACAAAATGTAAAAGCAACAGTGAAACCAGTGAATTTTTATAACAATAAAGTATTGGACTGATAGCTATTGCATGTCCCATATAATTGTCCAGCCCAGGCCCAATACACATTAGGCTATGTGCACATGCAAACCTATCCATAGCCACATAAATGAATAAAAAAACCAGAATATAAAGATAGGGCTTTTAATGTAAAAAAATAAAACAAAAAAAAGGAGACAAAAATAAAAGGAAAATAAGGCTAACTAAAACTAAGCTGCCAAAAAGTATCTGATTATCTTGGCTGACACTATTCTGCACCTAATTTAGTATTTTCCTTGCACTTTCACCATCCCTTTGCTTCGTGGAAGAAACCCAGAGCTCAGAATTACACATGCTGTCAGATCTTTACCCAAAAAAATTACTCCTTTCAGATAAAAAAAAATACTGCGAACATGCATGAAAACACAAATGGAAATTCAAGACAAGCTCGTAAACAGCTGCTCTCAACAAGTGTGAAGTTTGCTTCCCTGGGCGTTCACGTGTGCCAAAACAAACCCTGGAGAAAGGCATAAACATGGAGAAAATAGACTAAAGAGGCATGAAGAAAAGTGTGAGCCACTTCTCCGCAGCAGGCGCTCTCACTCTGCTGCAAAGGACTGTGGATGTTTGAGTGCAGCAAGGGGGATGGGGTCTAACAAATGCTTGGTGTCTGGGGGAGGGAACCGGCCCCTCTATTCGATTGGGGTTATTTTACTCACTGCCCCCCTTTCCTTTATCCGCTCTGTCTCTCTTTCAGGGAGAGTTCATTTTAAGTCCTGACCATTGTGGCGTGTGAAGGGAGTGACTTGCTAAGGGGTGGCCTGGGGACCCCTGACTCATAAAGCTTGGTCAGCCCTGTTGGAGCTAACACAGGGAGGAATAGGCAAGAATCTGAAAGAGATTCAAAAAAATAAATAGATGCACAAAAAAAAAACCACACAAAACCTGGATTTCCAAGGACAATCTTTGGTGGAGATGAGTCTAACAGTGAAAAAGATATTGTGAAATTAAATCATTAAAATGTGACAATGAGACGATTAAACACCGCAGTTTAATTAGTTTACTTCTTTAATGTCTTGCTCAAAACATAGGGGGCTTGACTATATATGGATTTTCATAAACTCACCCACGATAACAACTGATATTTGTCATTAACCAAGTTTGTTTTGCAGTTTTTGAAAGTTAGTGGTGTTAAATCAAGGCAAAGGCTTTTGAAGTTGTTCCTCATTTGTCAAATTATGTCTTAGAGCTGTTAATCTACGGGTGAAGACTAATCTTCACTCTAACCCTGTAGAACTGAGCCAGGAAACGCTATAGATGTGGGCTGCAATTTTACAGCAATATGTAAAATTGACAAACAGGAGTCATGAATATTGCATTTGTAGTGCATTTTTAAAAAAAGGTATTGATCCCCGTTTTGCCTTTTATTGCTTTTTACCTCTGATGTCTGGATTAATGTGACCACACAAATACATTTTCAACCACGGTTTCAAAGTGCCATGATAATTGCAGTGTTAACACAAATACCGTGGCAGAGCATTCAATTGAAATGAGTTAAAGACACAAGACCTGAAAGTGAATAGGTTCCTGCATTTGGAAAAATTGCATTAAGATATATTCTTGACTTATTAAGCTTATAACAACCCAAAGGTTTGCTATACTATGCCCAATTTACCAGGAGACTATCATTCCATGTCCCATGCCTACACACAGCACAATGACTAGACACAAGATAAGCTGACATAATAATTAACTATTGCTTAAAAAACCAAAGAGAGTCAAATGGATTGAAGCCTGATTTGATTCTAAAAAGAAAACACTGCAACTGTGAGAACTTATACATAATGGCCAGAAAGCAAGAGCAGCATGATACGTTGATAATATGCAATAGACTGGAGTGTTAAAATGATTCAGGGGAATTTGGAGCTAATCTACACAAAATACAATGCAACAGAAAGCAATGGACAAAGCAAAGCAAAGGCTGAGAAAACAATAAAATCACTGCGAAGCCAATCTCACTCGAGGCCAAAACAGAAACAACCTTTCTTCGAATGAGAAATGCTGGAATGACATCAAAAAGCAGCTCCGATGAATGATCTGGCCGTGACGCTACAGACAGATCGAAACCACAACAGCTGGTGCAGAGGGGGGAAGAACATCGGTTTCATGCTCCGTCCCAACCGCAGTCCAGCAGGAGCCAACAGACAGTGCACCAGGCTCTACTTACTCTGGCAACACTGATTAAAGGGATTTGATTGAAGCGAATGGGAGCAGTGTTGTCCAAAAACACCACTGAAAAAACATCTTCACATGAAGCTATAAAACACTATACTGCGAAGTCTCTGTAGACATAATTTAGCTGTGGAATAAAATAATTCTTGGTTAGAAAGGCCCTGAAGTTCCTTTTATTTGTTCCTCTTGAGGTTTGGCTTCAAACAAGATTTGTGTATTGGCCAGAATAGTTTGTTCAAATCCATAAATCCTCAGTGGAAAAGTAACAAATCAATAAAAACACAAAAATACACCTAAACACTGGAATCAAAGCATTTATTATTGAGGTTTTAACTTTGGACTGGTTTTCAAAGATCTGTTTCAACTCCACAACAGACTTGTATTTTACAATTCATCTTTTTTAGAAAAATGTTTTGTTTTGCTCTTGTCATGTCTGTTTTTTTTTTTTTAACTTATTTTCTGTTTTAGAGCTTAGGTTATGAGCACAATTAAAACAAATACATCTAAAACTTGTTTCATTGCTTGCAGCTAAGCAAGCAATGAACCAAACGTCAACCCAGTTTGACAATTTGCAGATACTGTTTTACTTTCAACCCAAATGTTTCCATCTGACAGCATTTTCAAGTTTGGGGTTGTGTCAGTTGAAGTCTGGGGCACCATAGAGTAAGACGGTTAGATATAAGGGGCGCGTAAGCATTAAAGGTCTGGATTTGGGCCAAAACATACAAGAGCCCCACATTTAAGTAAAAACATTGCACTTTACTTTAGAAGTCTGTACAACTTGGCCGCTTCTTTGGTTTTGGACAGGCAGCGATAGGAAAGTACTTCCAAAGTTTCTAAAACACTGCAGACGTCGCTAAGGGACATTGCAGCTGTTGGCAGATAGTGCCGTCTTTTTATAAAATCAACCAGACGTTACATTTACTATTATATAAATATGCCATTTTAGCACTGGGAATAACTAATCTTTGTTACATTAATCATTTTTCAGTTCTCAAAAAAAAAAAAAAAAGTGCAAAGTGTGAAAATAGAAAACAGACTAAACTTTTAAATAATTTTGAATGTGCTGCACGTTAGGAAATATAGAACACAATAACTGTGTGTGAAAGCAGGGAGTTTGAAAACATTGGGGGAAAATGTTAACCAATAAAAAAGAAAAAAGAAGAGGGGAAGATAGTTCAGTCTCTAAAGGCCCATAAACTGCTGAGCAACACTGAGATTTATGGTTGGCCCAAAAAGAAGAGTTAAGTTGTCACAAAACAATGCGTGAGCTAATGCAGAGCACCTGTGGGTCTGAAAGTTTACAGCCAACGACACATAGAAAAAGACAGGACAATGTTTTGTGTTATGAAACTAGGTAACCAGCGGACTCAATTATTTCACACAGACTTTATGCCTTGAGGGAGGGGCCACAGCAGAGAGCCTTTATAATGGCAAAAAGAGCAGGAGTGCAGGAATATGACTAAAGTTTATACTTCCTGGTCCAATAAAACCCAGAAAGGGCAAGCTGAGCACTGCTGGAAGAGAAGCATAAAAAGGTGCAGAACATTTATAAAACACATTTTTTTGTCTGAATCTGAAATGGTTGTGAAAACTGTTGCTGCTGTATAAATTCAAAAAGATGCCTCTCCCATTTGTTAGAGAATTCAAGAGCAGTCGAAGCTCCAAACACATTCATTTCAGAAGCTTTTTGTACAGTTAAATATAAATATGTACACAAAGTTAATTGTGTAAATGGAAGGTAACTTGTATTGCTTGGTGGCTTGTTTACTAGTATAGTGTCACTGGGGTATATTTTAGAGTCGTTTTGGTGCCATAAGAAAGCAAAGAGACAGTTGTGAGGTAGCAAAATAAATGTTGAAGAGTTTAATTTAGATTCATTTAGAAATAGACCTAACAAGAACAATAAGATGCATATTCAAATTCAGAATAACCTGATATTAAGCTTAAGTTATAAAATCATGTGGCAGAGGCCTGTAAGGTTCAGAGTAACCTTGACGGTTTGAGCACTAAGCCATGAAGTCGATGCAGCACGAGGCAGAGAGGCTTTGAAGCTGTGTTACAGAGAACCTAGCAGGAATTCTGATGCCCCGCTGTACATCCTCAAACCCACCTCCTTCTTGTCTTTGGCCGCCTGCCTCTGGAAATGATTGGCTCTAATGTGAGGAAAAGAAAAGAAGACAGCAGCCCTGAGACTAACAAAAGAAAAAAAAAACTAAAAGAAAAAAGGCTAACATGAAGGAAAGTGCAAACAAAGAGACTGGGGAATGTAGTGGAAAGAAAACATTAAAAATCAGGAGTGCACATTTTGAAAGGCAGAAGTGAATCAAAATGTCTAATGCCAGTTTATAAAAAAGTGGAGAGGGGCTCAACTGGTGTTGTCCTTGCACTAGAAAACTCCAGCCTAATGACGGCACAGACTTAAATTTTCTCTTTTCCTGAATAAACCTCAACGGCCCTCAAATTACTATCAATATTCAATTAGGGGCCTGGGGGTCCAGAACAAGGCACCCTGAATAACAAACCACACTCTCTCAGAGGATTACGGCCCTTAACACTAGCACAGTAAAATTTCCTTTGTAAATCATCAGCACATTGGGCGTAAATACCCTCTCAGCTCAAGCTACGTGGGTCGTGATCTGTACTTTTCACACAGCAATGAGCAATTACATTTTGCCTTCAACATTCAGTGGAGATCTGTGCATTCCCCTTTAAGTTTTTTTTGTTTGTTTTTTTAAATAGCACATGTCCTGTCTCGAAAGGGCTTCCACATGACAAGTCTTATGTTATGCTATTATTATTAGTTCATGTTTATATCCAAATCTAAAGCTGCGCTGTTGTGAAAGGGTTTTAGCAGAAAACTGACATGAAAAAATCAGTAGTTACAAATATCAGAGAAGACTGTGTTGTTTGACACCCACTGAGACTCACTATAAATCATTCAGATGGATATGAAAAATTAACTCATGTTTCAAATTCTTAGATGGAAAAAGACAGACTGCAAGTATTTGTGAGTGCTACTATATCGGGATTAACCTAAATAGCAAAAGTCAAACGATTTCTTTCGGCTATGTCAAAATAACAGAAGCCTACATACAATAAAAATGTACAAATAGAACAATGGTGTTGGACTAATTACTGTATTCTAGTGCAAATACATGTGTTGTGCAGGTCTTTAGAAGACAAACATTTTGTTATGCCCACTGCCCAGAAAGATTAAACTCAAAGGAATTGACAAATCTGTTGACGTCAGATTTAGAAATCTATAAAAATAGGTCGAATGTGCATTTACTAAATCAGGACACTTTAAGTTGCCACACCACCTTTAACAGATGTTCTGTGTACAGCCCCATGTCCCTTGATAATTGAGAACCTCAATGACAGATAACACAAGGGTGACCCAGTGACTGAGCAGCACCAACAAGGCTGGCCTCCAATTACACAACTGCCAGAGAATAAAGGGTGGGGTCCAGGAAGCTACAATTACATTTTCAAATGTAGGATGCTGCTCGCTTGATGACAAAAACCTTTAGAACTTGTCCGAGGGAGATATAAAAATTTTTTTAAATAATGTCATGAAAACAACTTTAGTTTAGCAAAGCTGTACTACCTCAAGAATTAAGCAAATGTTTTAAAATGAATGAGGCTAATGCGGGACACTGCATGGCAAAAACATACATTTTACTCTCCTGCCCTGACCTTTGAGCTCAACAAACCGTCAACGCGACCAGTGGTTATTTGCACGACACTCACCTTTTTAAAACAGAATGCATATTCCTTACATCATTACAGACACTGCTTTAATCTAATCCCAACACGACAGAATTGCAATTCAATTAATGAAAATTAGAGCCGGGCAATATGATCCTACTTTTATATCACAATAAACAGAACATTACAATTTGTCTAGTTCACTGAATTGGTTTATACGGCAAATGTGCTGAATAATTCAAGGTACTAAGTACATACTACCATTCTCATGGGCAAGATTATGCTGAGTACAGGTTCTAAAGAATATTTTTGTTAAGCCCTAATAAAAAATGACTCAGTATTTTTAGCAATGATCTAGGCCTGAACTTATAGCAGAGGCTTGTTTATTTAGCTCTCTGCTGTGATAGAAAAAGACAGAAGTGTGCGACAAGCAAGAGATAAATTTGGGGAATAAATAATAAAATGAATAAAAGGTAAAAAGGGAGGTTTCAGAGAAATTATCGAAAAAGCCAGGAATTAGCTCGAAAAGGCTCAAGCTGAAGCTTAAGGGAGCATGAGCATTGACAAAGGCAGATCTGGGGGATCAGAGCAGGCCCTCATAGCAGCCTCCCTGAGCCCGGATGAAGGGGGCTCAGTGTGGAAGCAGAGAAGATAAAACACCATTTGGGGCCAGAGCCCCCCTGCCGCCTGCCTCTGTGTTCAGAGACTGTGAGCGCCTCTGCCTCTGAAGTGCTAAACACAACCCCCCCCTCCAGCCCCTGCCAATACCCACTCCCCGCAGCACCTCACCCAGCACCCTGCACCTCCTGCCATTTGGTGGCTCTGGGAAGCTCTGAGGAGGGACTTGAAGAGGCTGCATCTTGTCATTTTATGAGGTACAGGGTTAAAGTATTTCCCTAATTATCCAATCTGTGTAATGACAGGGACTATATCCAATTGCTTATTGACCATTAATTCATTCAATTTGAAAGCCACATATCAGAAGCTGGAGTAATAGTGAATTTAAGCACAACCTTGTTATATAGGCAATGTTTTTTTTTTACCTATCTTATGACCTAAAAATAATATAAACTGGAACCAAACCAGAAATAATCATCATCTTCTCCAGAAAAAACATTGCACCTTTTAGTGTGATAGAGATGACAGGTGACATCTAACACCTTTTTAGTGTTTCTGTAGAAGATATGGCATGCGAAAAAAAATTTGACTTAATTTGTGAAACGTGTCAAATTCAACAGATTAACACAAGAAGGATAACACTCGACCCGCTAACCGCAGCAAAGCTCCAGCGTGTTGATGTCCATACTCATACTCACATACTCAAAACTCCAAAGCGCGCTGCAAAGCCACCAAGACAGCCGGTGCCGTTTATTTTGAAATATTACGGCATTTTAGTTTTTCTTTCCAAAATGTAAGTAACAATTGTGTTCAGGCCTGTTTGTAGAGCCCTTCTCTGGTAGAAGGGCTTTTTAACCAGCTGCATGTGTAAGTGTCACAGGAGCCGCTCACCGCTCATTCATAAATACACACAAACGAGCACAATTAAAAAAGGTTTCCCTTGTGAATTTACCTGCATAGTAAAGACTCCCAGCTCTTGTGTGGAAAGCTTTTTCATTTGCTCTGCCAAAACTTGTGCTTCGTCCAAGATCGAAAACTCCTCGGCCCCGCAATATCCACACGAAAGAACCAGGCAGATTAAAACGAAGCTCCACGAAAAAGCCACCATGCCCTTGTGAACCCGTACGTGTTTATCCCGAAAAGGAGCGCGTAAATTCGGTGTCAAAACCAAGAAACTCGCCCCTGTCCGCCTCGCCATGATGGCAGTGTGTCTACAAGCTGGAGCAATAGCAGTCTGGAGTGGCAAAAACTTAAAAGGAAACTACTTTTACAACTTTGCGGCGCCAGCCCTTTCTCTCCAACAAAAGTCTCCAGAATTTCCAAAAGAGTGGACCATTGCAGCTCCTGGAAAACCCTGTAAAAAGATAAGCAGATCCATGCGTCAAAGGTTTTTCGTCTTTATACGTTGTTGGCGTATCGTCCTCGAGTAGCTCCAACTCCTGGCGAAGTCTCGCAAAGTGTGTGTCAGCCGGAGATTCTCCACAATGGGGGAGAAAGTGGAGGCGTGGAAACTGCGAGCCCCGGCGGCGCCTGGATTTTAGATCAATGGATCAGGGTTTCGCGGTGCGTTCAAAGGCAGCTGGGAACAATAGGTAATAATGACCTAGTGCAATTTGTAGCTCATTTTAGTAGGCCTATTTGTTCCGGCTTGCTAATTTATGAAAGCATCCGTAATATGTGTTTTGTATTAAATGTAGGTTGAAAGACTGACAAACTGTGCAACAGCACCTAAACCTCAAACGTAGCCTATATTTCCTTGCTTGATTACAAATGTATTTTTAGAATTGTTTGAAATATATTTTAACCTGTGTGCATAGTACTTTCTCTTGAATACAAAGCAATTTTTCACTTTAAAATAGATATGCCCATAAATGGAGTTGTGCTCTCTCTGATCATTTAGGTTGAACTAAGCTTGTTAAAATATTGTTCATATGGTTGTTATATCAAGACATGTGTGTGTGTAATAAGTAAAATAACACATTAATATATGTTCAATAACGCTATTGTGATTTGGTATATTGTGAGGTGAGACTGTCTGATTTGTTTAAAATGCCAGCCCATACAAATAACCACGCAAAGTCCACTCCAATAATACTCCATGTCATGTTTTAGCTCAGGCCTCACTTTTACTGTCAAAAGCTTTGAAAAAAAATCAGTGGCTTCTGCACATTGGCAATTCACATTGGGATAGCTGACAGTAGGACTTTACAACTAACCAATGTCTTTTCAAGGTCAGTGAAGATCAGACTTTGAGATGTTGATGGTGTTATGATCCAGTTCCAATCAAATGAGAGAATTGTTTCATAAATTCAGACCTTACTATTGATAGCAAATACATCCCTTTCTTTGCACTATGCACCTAATGAAACCAAAGGTTAGCGACCAGTCCTGAAAGCCGAGCAAACACACAAATGAAAATGGGATTTAGACAAGAATGTATTTACAACCATAACATATGATCACATTTTCTATTGTGTTACTTGGTAAATAGCTTCTAATTCTTTATATTTCTCTTTATAATACTCACCATCATTTTTCACTGAAGCCATCGATCAGAGACATTATGTCATAAAATAGAGATAACATGCATCATCAACAACGGACAATTCTATGTGCGTTCAATGACCATCCTATTCTACTTGCTCCAGATTGTTCTGCTCATTGAAAGTAAGTGTGATTGATGCAGTGTGTGAATGCCCTGCAGCCTGACAGTCCCTGACTCTGCTGCTCCTGAATGAACCGTTTGTTCATGTCTTTGGCTGCAGACTCTATCAGATGTTTGCCGGGCAGTCAGATGCTTTAAGACACTTACAAACATAAGGATGTTTACTGAGGCATGAGATCTACTGTGTGCACTACATAAATTATCACAGAAAGTCCCTAGCCTAGAGGATTGTTATTTATTGGCAAATTATTAATTATGGTGGGGAATAAATGCTAGTTTTTAAAGGTACTTTCCAGAATCAGATGGATGAGGATATTTGGAGTATTTGCTTGGAGGGAAATAAATGGTATAACAAGTCTTCACACATCCAAGTCCATTTCCAAATGTTAAATTGGACAGAAATAACACATCCTTCTCTTGCTATTTTGTGTCAAAGGCAGACCAGGCCCTCTCAAAGCTGAGTGTCACAGAGAAATAAGTGTTTGCCAAATTGCGAAAACACACTGAACTGTGTCTGTGCCACACCTGTTGCATGCGTTTGCCTGGTTGTGCACATGCCTGTGATGAT
Organism: Perccottus glenii; assembly: GCA_024416835.2. Classification (NCBI taxonomy): domain Eukaryota; kingdom Metazoa; phylum Chordata; class Actinopteri; order Gobiiformes; family Odontobutidae; genus Perccottus; species Perccottus glenii. The sequence continues at coordinate 22,427,519 of CM044559.2, read as the reverse complement.
ATTTTAATGTGTGCATGTGTTTATTGCCACAGCAGGTGCATACTCCTCACCAGACTAAGGTTCAAAGTTTCAAAGAAAAACATACTTGTCACTTGTACCCTGTGACGCATGGCTTTGGAATTATTTAGAGATGTACACGAATGCACTTTCAAGTTTAGCAGGTGTAACAATGACGTGTAAATGTTAAGATAATTTGTAATTTCTTGCAGCAATAACACGTCAGGAATAAGGCAGTGGGAGATTACCTGTAAACCTGAAAACATACACTGCTCTTAAGCAAATTAAAAAGTGCCAGTGTACACAAGCAAAAAATGTAATGGTTAAATTCAAGCCCCTTTCAAGGACTTTCAAGGATTTAGCTTTTTGGAGCAACTTAAATCTAAATGCCTTGAAATTGAAATGTCGATAATTATAAGGGATTATTAAGTGCAGAGAGTAAAATGACCTACTGTATATTGTATCTATAAGGCTTGAGGACGGACATCTCATGTGTTCAAAATGTATTAAAAACAGTCAAATGCAGGCACCTATTGGAGCCAAATCTTTTGAAGGATCCATTTCTGATTCATAAAGCACAACACGTGGCACTAAATGGCTCTGGGTCTGTGCCTAACATAGCAACTGCATCAAAGATTGATCGCACTTTGTCTACTGGATCATTTTCAGACTGCTGCCTCAGCCTAAATCTTAGATGACGGTCCATAAAATGACTAATCCTGATTGGCCCTGCAACTGGCAGATCTCTGCAGTGAGAGCGCGTGGAGAGAAATGTTTAATTACACAAAAAAAGGGGTCTTCATTAACAGCAGCATAGAGACTTGTTTTAAGGGATTAGGCCATTTGCATTATTTTAATTACTGCACAGATCCACAGAGCCACCTGGTTCCCAAAGATAAAGGGAACTACTGTAGAGTGGAGAATGTCCTTTAAGGATTTGTGGGTACTTCAAAAAGATTCTGGAGTTAGAGGTTTCTTTTTCGATAAAAATCACGCTTGATCTAATATTTCTTACTTGTGGAAGTTGGGACAACATGAAGCCAGTTTCTGTGAGTCATTTAGTGTAAAAATACTTTCCTCTGTGTGTGTGGGCGGTAGACAATGCACCAACTGGATTTACTCCTGTGTAAATAAAGCTCAAGCCAAGTGCAACTGACTGAGCGTGACAACATCCCACCGCAATAATCAGAAAACACAGACGTTGCTGGTGACACATAGAGGCTTGTTAGACTCTTGCAGAGATGTTCAGCTGGCAAAACCAGGCCTTACATAACACACAAGGTTTAGTGGGGAAATGACAGGTTGAAGGGAAATGTATTCACAGAAGACTTATTACAATATTCTCATTTAAAGATACATGACATAAAAACTCAGCAACTGCTATTTTAATGTTGATTCTAATTACTATTTGTGTGTTTTTGGGACATACACTCTATATTATAAATGTTATGTCTGCAATAATAAGTCTTTTCATGCACTAACTATGCAACTGCAGTACATGGGCTAATGTTTCTCGATTCAACAAAACCAAACATTCAGCATAAGGGCCAAGGTCACGGGTCTACACACTCTTTGTCTCTGTATGAAAAACCTTCTTTGACTGATTTTATTAGTAGATATGTCTAGTTAAGGTTAGTCAGCAGGTTTTATTGTAATATTTAATCAAAAGCATTGATTATAACAGCGTTCTAATATATGAAGAAGCTTTTAAAAATATGAAACATTTAGACTAAACTAGTTTTGTACCATAACATCTTGCCATAACATTCTTTTTTCACTGCTTCAGGCAACACAGCTTCTTCAAAGCTGGGTTACTTTTCATGTAAATAGGTTGTACAAGTAAACAAATATCTGCTCAATCAATGAAAGTCAGACTTGTTGTTGGCAGCAACTCCCCGGACATAGCATGACATTATGTATTGCGTCTCCCCACCACAGCCCTTTGTATATAATTTCTCTGGTTGGTCCTGGTTCAGACTTAACCACTCGCAGAAAATGTCCAGCCCACAGCTGCCACTAGTGCCCTTTGATTTGTCCATAACACAATCATGTTCAGGAAACCATTACTCGTTAATGTATTTCTCTATTATAAAGATCAAAACTGCTTTTAGTAAGTTAAATAAAAAAATAACACCACATACATAATGCCGTGACTGGCCTGATTTTCTCTTCCAGGAACTTGGTTATCACCCGTAATAACAGCAATGATTTTGATGTAAACAACTTCCCACTTCCCAGCTGACTTGAACTCACTGGCAGCAGCTTCACAGCGTCCGGGCAGCCGTCCATCTGCAGACAGGAAACGCCTCAAGGCCATTCCAGACCCAGTTCTTCTGAACACGCAAGAGTCATGCACTTTACACAGCTGTGACAGATGTGACACAGAACAAAGACACAATACCAGCCACACGGGCATTATAACGGCACAGTGGCAGAAAGAAGGTCCTGAGTTTGACTCCCGGGCCGAGCGGGGCCTTTCTGGGTTGAGTTTATATAATCTCCCTGTGCTTGATAAACATGCACTGTAGTCTCAGGTTAGTAACATGACCAATTACAGGTGCATCACATGTTTTTTCTTATTTTTGCCATTGTTGGCTTCTCTTTCATAAGTTGGTTAATGGTTAAGGTAAAGTCATTGTTGTTTTAACAATGTATGTAGCTGAAACTTTTGTGCACAGCCATCTGTTCTGTTGTTCGGGTTGTGTTTAAGACAATGTCTCACAGCACTACTTTTTTACATAAATAACACACAAGTCTAGAATAAATAAGCAACAGTAAGACACGCACTATGGGGACAACACAAAGCTGTCATGTGTGACCTTCTCTAGATGGTTATAGGAATTAGGATTAGGAATAAAGTATAGAATTGACTGGTGTCTAGGGTCTAAGGTTCCTACTGCTCAAATGTCACCTACATTGCAAGTGGATGTCTGACATTTACAGACAGGTAGAGAATTAGGCTGGAGTTTTAAAGACTGCACAAAACAACACTACATGTTGCAGTAAAAAAGCTAGCTTCTAGCTTGGTTCTACACAAAGCTTGATCAATCTTGCTGAATAAATCACCAACCATCCTGGCATCCATTTGATTTATTTTCGATTATCTACCATCTATAAAGAATTAGTCTGGTCTCTGTGGTTTCGAATTTGATTCCCTTGAAATGCAAATAGATGAACTTTCAACCAATCAGACAACAAGAGAGCAGTACCAACATACCAACAGATCATTGAATAAGATAAAACTGACAATTGAACTCCTTGTTTGGTATTAGGAATGGCTGTGCTACCATTAAACATGTTTATATGCGCTTTGGAGTTAGATTGGAGAATATCTGTGTCAGTCACTGAGTTATGAGTTTTGGCTAATACAATTCTTATGTGTCTGTGCAGGGGGTTGGATTTAAAGCAGGCGCCATACAGTTGCCATGGTAACATGTTTCTTTGAAGTTTTTTGCCCCCTACCCATTTTTACAGCTGGATTTGACGTTGAGTTTTCCCCCCTCCTCCTCCTCCTCGAGTCTCCATCTTCACTCCCTTTTTTTCGCCACATCAAAATTTTCCCTTTGAAGACATAAGCCGATTGCAAGTCAAAACCCAACGCTATTTCTGGTTCTATTGAAAACTGGGGCTGCTGCTTGTGTATAGACAAGAATATGAGTCTGTGGAATATACAAGCAAACAAAAAAAGGTTCTAATTAAACCTGTCCAGGACCGATAATGAGAAATGTCGGCTGTGCATGCAAGTACAGATGCAAACCTTAAAGGGAATGATATCAAACGACTGGGAGCAGGGGCGAGGGAGAAGGGGGGAGATGAAAGCAGCAGAAAGGGAGGGAAGGAGGAAGTGAGGATGATGAGAGCACTCTTGTGTCGTCATGTTTCCAATTCTCACGCATGAAATATTGATATGGATGTCAGCATACAGCTCACACTAAAATCTAAACATGGATCAAGGTTTTGGAGAATCACTGTCATTGTCCATGCTTTGAATTATGGCTGGTATTGTAATACAAATACAAAAATAAATATTGCAATCATATGACCTCCAATAATCCAATAATCTCAAACCAAGACTAAACCAAACTCTCAAAAACCATGTTCAGATGTCTTCTTTTTTACCCATTTTATAATATCTCAATGACTAAAAATTTAAAACACTACAGGATTAAAGCAACACTAAACACACATTGTACATGTGAAACATTTAAAACCATTATTTTATGTTAAACCTTTGACAACTGATGAGCTTTGTATGTGGGAAGAAAACTAAACCACAGGGTTAGAGGATAATCTCTAAAGTCTGGTTTGTGAGAACACAGCCCTTTGAATAGACCAAAGACCATTCACACCTTTATCACCGGGAAACAATCCTAATCGCACACCTGATCTTATCCCTGATTCTGCAGACTGGGTTTGAAAGAGACTTTGAGCGTAATTGCACATTGTCAAAGCAGTACTCTTCCACAAAGACTGTAGTGTTGTGTGGGCAGAAGAAAAAGGAAGATAAAAGAAGGAGAAGCAGAGTATTTATATAAATGCTTGCATTACTGCAGTTGACGCTAAAGTAGATTCACCTTGTGCATTTATTATTAGCTGGCTGTACAGTACGTAATCCCTGACAGAGTTTGGCATGTCTACTATCAAATCGAACAAATCCTTATTTTATAAAACAGCTACTAGTTAAATGACTCATGATCGCCGAAATGAATCAGATCATTTGGGGAGAATCACGCCTTTGTAGACAGAGTGCAGCTGTGACTCTGTTCATTACAAATGTTTTGCTCGATCATTTAATCAAGTGATGTTTGTCAATGGCCAAACATGATGACAAACAAAAATGACTAAAATTGTTTATTTGTGGGAATATGTTCCAAGCCAAATAACCAGAATATGATCTATTTTGTTCTTCTTTTCTTTGGAAAGTCTGTCCACAGCCGTCATACTAGGCAATAAACAAATATGAAATGTTTTCACAGTCCTACAAGATTAGAAGGTTGACAAAAAGATGAGAGTGATGAAAGTACAGGCTTGTGTGTTTATTATAAAGCTTGTAATTACCAGATAAATTTTAAATATTTTTCTTTGGGGTTTTTGCCAAAGTAAAATATGGCCTCAATCTAAAACAATCTAGGTTTGAAACCTTGAGGTATGTAATTAATTGGTGCTTTCATTCTTTTTTAAGAGAGCAGGGATCTTTTGTGGCACACATTCAGGGGCCCTGGCCCCTCCACTTCCCTGCCTTGGGCCAGGGGCCCAGTGTGGAGACCCATCTCAGACTCCAGGCTGAGTGGAAGCAGGCTCTTGGGTTTTGTTGAAGAGGAGTTGAAGTGGAGAGGGGAGTGAATGAAGAGTGGCAGGCCTTGCCCTCAAAGCCCCAACACTGACGCAAACAGATGGAAAACATTATGGGCTCATTCCAGCAAGAGATGGATGGAGTTTTAGATAGAGAGCCGGCCCTGAGGGGAGGGGGGGAGGACAGACGAGGACAAGAAGCGGGACAGGGGGATAAGAACTGGAGGTGGGATGTGATACACGTCAGAAACTACTTATAGACCATAAATTAGACTTAAACATATGTACGTACCTCTGGCAGATTGTCCCAGTTCTTGGTCAAAGCTAAGTTACCCCCACAGACATTATCAAAACACAGTTCAGTATTATAGAGCCCTGAGTGAATTGTAAAATGTATTAAGTCTTAAAACACGTGTAAAATAAAAGCTAGAGTAAGCAAAACGGGTCATTAAGCAAGAAATAACATTTAACATGTTACAAGTTACTGGAAGTGGTTTGAAAGAATGCATTGGCTTTCTGGTTCTGTGTCAAGACTTTTCTTTAAAAAGAAACCCAAGACAGGAGACATTGACTAGTCAAACTCATGGTCCAATCATAAAGCTAAAAAAAGACATTACAAAAATAGAAAGACAGAAATTTCATTTAGCATTGCATCTGGGCTGTGCAGTCATATAAAACCATTATGGTCCACTAGAGTGTTTCAAGTTTGTGGCAATAGAGTTAACAGAGGTCAGTTTGTTCTCTGTTTTTACAAACAAATTACACAGAGTCAAGAGTGAAGGTCGGGCTGGTTCCGCTATTGCTAATGAAATGATCCAAATCAAGTGCTTAAATAACCCTACTTTAAACAAAATTAGAGTGCAGAGTGCAGGTTTTTGTCATTTCTGTAAGCATAAAACCTCCTTCACAGATGAATCACTTAGCACAAAATCTGACGTGGCAAATTCTGTCACTTTATGTTGGACTGTTTTGGAGAAGGTCATGTGATCTTAAACCTGCCAAGCATGAATAGAGAGAAGGAATGTGAATCCATCTTTTGGTTCATTGTTCTTTGTCACCCCTCACGCAGCCAACTGAGTATCTGTCTGTGGCAATGAAAAGGAGCGTTCTTGTTTAAAAGTCTGCTAAATGGCTTTGTGTTGAACAAAAAGTTTCAGGGCTGACAATGAAGGGAACATTACAAACAGGAAGTCAGAGGAAGGCTCTGTATTAGGCCGCTTTGCCCTGTTATCAGATGACTACCTGTACATAATAGTTTGTCTGGGTGTGCGGGAGATGTATGAATTAATATTTAAATCTGGTAAAAGATCAAAACTATGCAACATTTTTCCATAAACAAACATCCAAGGACTGCATTTAAATGGGAAATATTTGCATAATCTGTGCAGGTGCATATAGTCAGTGTGACCGAGCCATACTCTGTCAGGCCTCTGGGGAAATTAAATGAGCACTGATGGTTCACTTGACATTGTTCAAAGGCTTCTCTTCACTTCCTGTCTGCAAGGTCAGTGTGTGTGAAGACGGACAGCAGAGGTCAAGCACCTGTATGCTCCTCAAAAAAAACTGCTCATGTTCCCCAACAATCAGGGGCTTGTTGGACGCTTCCACCGCAGCCCCGGCACGCAGCTTTAGGAAGTGAAACTGTATCCCACTGTTCCCTCTCACTATACCTGTGCCTCTTCCTCCACAGTCATCGCACCTTCAAAGCACCAGCCTTTGAATATCACAGTGGAGTCTATTGTTGACGCAAGGCTCCAATTAACTCACGTAACATTAGAAATCAAGGGCACTTTGGCCTCATCTAGTGTTTTATAGCATCATTGCGAGGAGAAAGAATGGTTAAATTCATAAGCTAGTACAATGTTGCTTAATATTTTGCAGCCATATTAAAATTGTCATGTACGACTCCTAGCTGAAGTCTGTTTTCTCTATATAATCCCCACACTCGGTACCTAATTTTCATGTCCAGGTGCTATCTACTCTGCCCCAGTCGAACAGGAAAAGAGACAATGGGCAAGATTATGTTTTGATTATGGACTATTTGATTAGTTAGTGTTTCAACAATAAAAACAACAAGAACAACATTAAAACAACTAAATCTAGTAAGTTAAACCCTTAAAAGATTATTCAAGAAAAATCACGCAAATAAACACTAAACTACCTCCTGTCAGCACATTCAAATTGGTTGCTCAATCTTTTGCCTTTATTTTTCTCCAAAAAGTTCAGTTGAAGCCAGACCTCACAACTGGGAGCAATCAGGTTCCCCATTCCTCTGACTCACTGTTTACATCCAGTACATTGTTTACACGTTGCCTCTATTCAAACCTCATGGTACACACGTTCCCCCTGATGGACCCTCTCTGCCTCTCTACCCCTTATGAGGAACATTTCAAGACATAATCCCTGTTGCCTTTTGAACCAGATGCCTGTTTCAACTCAATACAATACATTTACAGTGTTACCTGTGTGCCTCTCAAGTGCCAGTCCATCAGCCCTGCACCCAAGTGTCATGAGTCTCATTAAGACGTGTGGCCCGGGGGGTTGGGAGGGGGTCGTCTCTCCCTGGGGAGGAGGGAGTGGTTGTCCTCAGTTGCCGACTGGTCACAGCATGTTGCCTCTGGTTTTAAAATATAAGGTCTTTGTTATGGACTGGACACACCCAGTCTAACTCCACTCTGTGTTCAATTGGAAGTAGATAAACACCCTATTTATCTAAATTTATGTGTGTCATGTCCACTTATTGAGTTACTTTGGTAGAAAATGTGCTCTATAAATACATCTTCTGGGTCTGTATTTTACAACTTCACTCAGAGTGCATAGACACAACTCACAAGAAAATGCAGTAAACTACATTTTAATTGACTGTCAGTGCATTTATTAAGCATGCCCCAGTATCTCTGCTTTGTAACAAATTGCTTTGTAGTTTTCAAATTATTTTTATTTAAAACAGAAGCAAAAAGCTTTATGCGTTTCTGGAATTCTTAACAAGGTCAGATTGGGAATAGGTATATTTTACTCTAAAGCCAAATAGATGTTTATAGCAGAAAAGGTTAGGCTTGTTTTAGTGACTGGTTTTATTGTAATGAATTTGTTTAAAATTAACATAACTTTTTGCTGTTTAAGTTATGGCTCATTCATAATAAAAAATAAATTAAAAAGTCACAGAAAGAAATGACTGAGCTCACAGCAGTCACAGAAATAACTCTCAAAACTACCAAGAGTCAGTTTTCCATCTTTGGCCCAGTTTAAGCTGGACAAATATCAATTCCAGCTGTTTTCTGCCACCTTCAGGGATTGTTCAAACAGGACCACCTGCTGGTCAAGTGGGGTGACTGCAAACCACTGTAGAATCCTGCAGTGATTCAGTGACACCTTGTGGAATTCTTTGTCATTACAACTATAAAAAGAAAACAAAAATACACAAACGTAACCAAACATCATTTAATAAATGATTTCAAATACAAAAACATCTGTGCAAAAATGTTTGGACAAAATTCAAAGACAAGGCCTCTATTGGTCAAATGCTTGTAAACCTTTTGTGATGGGTACTGTGCTACTATCAGCAATATAAAAAAAAATTAATGGATCAATAACAAAATAATTATTTTAGATCAAATCTTCAGCACTCTTCAGCTACATTTACTTCAGTTTCACAGTCTTGTGTCCAAGTGGTTTTAGCACTGTTTTACACATTAGTCCTTTCCATGATTGCAGGTCACATGTACAGCTCAGAGGCATTTAGGTAGCTCAGTCTGCTTCACAAGAAACAAAAACAGACAAATAAAGAAAAAACATGGAAACTTGCTCAACACAGATTTCTTTCTAAACTAGAGTTGACATGAGGAATAGTCTTGATAAGAGCTTTCCCTTCATATTGTTATATTTTGTATAAGATAAATCAATGAAAAAAGCAAAAACTCCAGAAAATATTAGTCGTTCTCTTTTCAACAATACACATGTAGTCCATACAGTATACCTACTGTATTCTTGCCACAAACTTTAAACATTCTGTTGTTTAAGCTCTGCACATTATCAGTTCCAAATGTATGGTGGAAATTGGTTAAAAATATTTTTATAACGGCGTAATTTGGAGCCGTCATTATCAAACCAGTTTCTTGTTGTTACACAGGATGTGCTAAAATGTAAACCAAACTACTGATACAAAAAGAGTCAAAGCACCAATACAAATTAGGGTATCCTAAATAAATAAAAGACACGGGTGCAGAAGAAGGGGCCATTTTAATTTCCTAACTCAAAAACCATCTAAAAGGTATGACAGTTTTCACTAAAGGTTTATGTACTTACACTGTGCCAAAGGATTCTGGGCTGAGAAAGACAGGCTTTAAAAGTGACAAAAATTACATATAATTCTACATGGCTCAGTGAATGAGCAAAATGTAATTTTTGTATTAAATGGGCATAAAAAATAAATTAAAATACATTTTCAAACCTCTTTTTAAAACTAAAAAAGAAACAATCCAGGCATACAATTTAATGAGATAAACTAATTTAGGTAGCACTTGTTAGAACTTGTTTTGTTTAATGGTGGTCGTTTTGCTCATTGGGGCAGATAAACAGAAAAACACAAACAAGCTCTTCAATCCTTCAAAATTTAAACAATAAAACCCCTCTAATTCTTAGTACCAGCAAATAGTATGTTAGTAAGCAAAGTCTTTGCCCTCCCATCTTTAGCTGTGGGGCCTGAGGAGGAAGTGAGCAGAGTGAGATTGTGTTTGTACAACTGTAGGGTGTCCTTTTCTGTCAGCTTTGAATTTAGAAGGCATATCCACACTAGGGCACAAGTGAGGAGAAAGGGAAAGGGAAAAAATACAAATGAGAGTGAGACACTTTGCTTGTGTATCAATGGATGGAGATGAAAGAGTGACATCACATGGACTGCAAACTTCTGCTCATTGTTCCTGACAGAAAATGTCATTGTCTGTTGCAAATGTCCGAAACATTCAGGTGTCTTTTCCAAAGAGATTTGAAGTGTAAATGTTGATATATGTCTGCAACTTTAAGTACCTGGGTAAATATTGTATTCCCTCAGTGTTCTGTAGCCATAGTTCAATGGGAGTGGTCAATAAAGGCCATAAGTTGTATTCACTGGGAGTAATTTGTACATGGAGTTATATTACAATGGTTTGATGTTGCAAACGGTAACCAAATACAAACCAATAGCACAAGGCTAAGAGACAAAAGTATATTAAAAAAATGTGTCCTTATTGATTTGGCTGGCTACTCTGTGTAGTCAGGGGACACAGGAAACAGGGAGGGTTTTTCAAATGATAAGATTTTTTTTTTTTTACAATAAAACATTCTTTTGAATATATATTTTTGCATCACATTCACTGATTCATTCAGGACTTATGTACCATATTTACAGAGGTTAAAATACATCTTCAAACCACTTGAGGCATTATCAGGTCAGCTGTTGTGTATACTTGTGTAGCTGCACCTGTGTCTCTCACACTATTTTTTTGTGATCCAGATGTGTGCAAAGACCTGTTTCTTTGACACATTGTTCGAGCTGGTCCCATTGGAAAAGTGTGAGGTTCCCTCCAGTTGTCTACAGGTCTGCTGTGATGACATTATCGTTGTACATGATTATGTCAGAATTCCCAGCAAGCAGTGCTGATGTGTGCGACGTGTGGTCCAGATGCCCCATTGCCTTCTGGGATATTTGTCCATACATTTGAGCGAGCCCCTCCACTGCCCGGCATGATGCAGTGGGACAGGAGGGGTGTGTTAGCGTCGTGGTTGGAACCTGTGGTGGAGGGACCACCACTTACATGGCCTGTGCTTGTGGAGCCACTGGCACTGCTGGGAGAGCGACTTTTAGGAGGGGGCAGATGGTGCTGGATCACTCTAGCGGGTGGGGCAGGAGCAGCGAAGTGTGCCGGAAAGGCTGCATAGCCTGGTGGGATGGGGTATCCATTAACAGGGATAAAGCGTTGGTGGGTTTGGGCCACAGCCATAGGAGTCCAGGTTGGGATAGAAGTCATCTGTCCCGGTTGTGGGATGGCCTGAGCTGGGTACAGGTATGCCCCTGCGGCTGCAGCGTGTGGGGTTGCTTAGGTTGCTCACGGGGCTGGCGCTTAGAGAGGTTGTCTGGGTTGTGGCATTACCCCCACCACCAGAGGGAGTGCTAGAGCTGGCATGGGAGGACAGGCCTTCCCAGGCTCTGAGCCGTGCATGGATGTCTTTAAAACGAGGGCGACGTGCTGGTCCGTCCTGCCAACACTCAGTCATCAGACCATAGAACCTGTGGGAGAAAGAGGGGGCACCAGAAACACTTAATATGACAGAGGATTATAGGATATAGGTGACAAAAGTGTTCCTTTAAATAGTCCACTAGTAACTGGAAAAAAATTATCTATTTAAATTTTAGATGTTATTTTTGAATTCTTGGTGGCTTTTAGAGTGTCAATCCAAAAATAAATACATTCTTATTAATTCAAAAATAGTATAGTATAGAATTTATGGACCAAAGGTAATCATGAAATTCAATAATACAATTATAAATGATATATAATATTTAATTATACCTTGGTGGACAGTCTTCTGGACAGGGCAGCAGCTGCCTCTTCCTCACCATCTCCATCACTTCCTGGTTGGAGAAACCATAGTAGGGCTGCAGGCCATAGCTGAAGATCTCCCACAGCACAACCCCAAATGACCAGATGTCTGCGTCTGTGTTGAACTTGCCATAGGCAATAGCTTCAGGGGACATCCAGCGAATGGGCAGCAGGGTTTTCGGCTGGATGAGGTAGTAGTCTGACGAGTAGATCTCTCTGGAGAGGCCCAAGTCCGAGATCTTCACATGGAGCTGTTCACCGACCAAGATGTTACGAGCTGCGAGATCCTTGTGAATGTAGGAGTGGCTGGCCAAGTACTCCATCCCAGCAGCCACCTGGAACAAAAGAGTTTTATTGTGAGTCTATTTTAGGAGATACTGTCTATCTATATCTGTATCTACAGTATATATTCAAATTGATTTTTTTCTCACCTGTATGGCCATATGCAAGAAGTCTCCATGATCCAGGCTGGACTTTACAGTCCCGTCTTCATCACTGCTGCAGCCAACATCAGAGTGTGGCGAGCGCATGATGAGGAACTCATGGAGGTCGCCTTGGGGCAGAAACTCAAACAGCATACAGACTGGCTGCTCCTGGGTCACCACCCCAGCAGACAAACTATACTGGGGTGCTGCAGCTCGGTCACAACTGACACCTCCTGGAAAGGACCAAGAGGTAATGACAAATACAAACCACAAATAAAGAGGTTGTGTTACAACTTTATTTTGTTTAGACATTATTTGAACTGTTACTATATTGTTCAGTCTATAATGTTATGCTAATATAATTCTCACTTTAGTCCTTTACATAAAAAAATATTCATTTTAAGGCAAAGAAGTTGATAGCAAACATTTACTGGAGACACACTGTGTTTTTGTGGAATCCTAATTAAAATCACTCCAATTGGAGAATAATCTGACACATAATCAGTGCTAATCAGCATAATCAGCTTTTCAACAGAAAGAGACTGAGTATGTATTTCATGTCCATGGCAAATAACCAGCCATGTTAAGATAAAGTCAAAGAAATGATGTGCTGCATTTTGTCCTGTACCTTCTGAAATTCACCCCATAGCTGGACATTTGACACATCTTTGAGGGTCTTTATGGCCACGAGCTGTGCCTGGTCCATCCCTGGCAGGTACAGATGCCCCTTGTAGATCTTCCCTAAAGCACACTCTCCAAGTTCCTCCATGAAGCACAGCAGACAGCGGCAACTCTTTAGCTTTACTCTGCAAAGACAGATAAATGTTTGGTTTGTGCTAAACTTTAAGATTCACAAAGAGCCACAGCTGCCCTGGGATTGACTAACAGAGACGTGGCAGCCATTTTGCGCCTACGTGCTCATGCCGACCACCACCAAACATTCTCACACATTTATACACCAGAGCCACAGACACTGGAGGTAAGGAGAGTTAAGTATCTTGCCCAAGGACACAACGACAGTATAAACTGTGGGGAGAGTGGGATTCGAAACTCCAACCTTCTGCTTATAGGACAACTACTAAGCCACTAAAACAGGGAACTTGGCAGAGATTTGTAGATTCCAGGAAATGTATGAGATGAATAATAAAATTCCTTTGTGAGTGAGCGGGAGAGACAGGGTTGTATGATCTCTGAGGGGTGCTCGTATAAGTCTGCACTGGTGTGTGTGGTAGGGAGAAGAAAGCATTGACCTGCTGAAGTTATGAAAGAAGCAGATGTTTTTCGTTATGGGTTTGTTGCTCCCCTTTCCTGAATAATGTTAATCAACATACTTTGCTATTGAATGCATTGGATCCATCCATTCTTTTTATATTCTATACAAACCAATTGAGGGCATCCCACCCCATTTTGAATAAATAATTGGTATTGGTCAGGTAAGATTAAACTCGGTGAAAAGCGTGGTCAATGAAAGAGGTTTCAGACCCTTTTGCTGTCACTAAGAAAGAGCAAAGAGTAAGTGAAGGGGTCTGACAGTTCAAGCTAAGGAAAAAAACATTGTTTTGAGCAGGTAAAATACATGGGTGTGATTTTAAATACCTTGTAACACAAAGAATGCAAAGTACACTGTTACAGACAAAAACAAATGTCTAGCTATAGTGCCATATATAATAGAGTTAAAGAAAATCATGCCTATAATGAAAGATACACCATTCCTACTGTGAAACATGGAGGTGGATCTGATGTTTTGGGGATATGTGAGCTACAAAGGCACAGGAAAAGATGAATGCAGCATATATATCAGAAAATACTGGAGGAAAATTTGCACTCATCAGCCTGGTTTATGTTGGAATGTACTTACGTTCTGTAACTGGGCGTTACAACATGACAACAATCCAAAGCACAAGGCCAAGTCGACCTGTCATTCGCTACAGCAGCATAAAATGAAGGTTCTGGACAGTCCATCTCAGTCTCTTGACCTCAATATCATTGAGCCACTCTGGGGAGATCTCAAATGTGCAGTTCATGCAAGACAGCCCAAGAATTTACAGGAACTGGAGGTTTTGTGTTAAGAAAAATGGGCAGTTTTACCATCTGAGAAAATAAAGACCCTACCACAAAATATTTCAAGCTGTTAAAGGTGGCAATAAACAGTATTAAGAAGTGAGGTATGTAAACTTTTTATATCAAGGTCCTTTGGGTAGTTTCTGTTGTCATTATGATTCAAAAAGAGTAAACACAATTCTTTCACAATAAATGACCTCACCCAACCACTAACTATGATTGAAAGAAAGGTTTGGGTGTTAACATTCAAATTCTCTGAATGTGAGAATTGAACTGAGCACAACTGTATATATGAGATATGTGAAAAGTAGGTATCATAACTTTTTAACCATCCCTTTCATTTGACATAATAGTGCTGGCACAACCAAAAAGCATTTGTATGAAAAGCCTTTAAATGTAAACCATATTTCACGTCTTGGTTGTCCACGGAGACCATTTAAAGACCATTTTACGATTCCCAAACTGCCGGGCTGACACAGAATCGGCTTTGATCCCTCAATGAAGTCAACTCTTTACAGATACAAGGTCGTAATCCAAACACAGCACATGGAGAGGCTCCCTTTTTAGGTCAGCGAAACATTTGTTCCATTCCAAGAAAACAAAATAAACCTGAGATATTAATGGCTTGTGACGCTTCTGTGACTTTCTGTGGCTAGGCCTACACCCATTGATGGTAATACTATACACATTACCTTGAGCATCAGCTCTGGTTTTCCACAGACACAATGTCTATATAAACGCTCAAAGGTCGCCAAAATTATGTGGAAAAAGATAAACACGGGACGATATGAGTGTGCAACCTTGAAGGAAATCTGATACAAATCCAAGTGTTGAGCTATGTGTTGGCGTGCAGATATCCATTACAAAGACATTCTGTTAAAAGGATGGGGTCTGGAGGTGCATAGACAGAGGGAAATGCTAAAGAAAAGCAGCAAAGTGAGATGGATGAAGTGGCGGGAGAAAAGAGGTGAGGGACAGAGCATGTGGAGACAGTAGGAGAGTTATAAACAAAGCAGCAGCTGAACATTCCTGGATCTGCAGGGGTTTGATGATAGAGATCTGAAGCACTGACTGAGAGAGGTCGTATCCACCGACACACTCGAGCTGAGCGTGCTGCAACATATCCCAGATGACATACACACACACACACATACACACACGTATACACAAGGCTATGTTGGTGTTTTGACTTCTTGTCTCTAGTCTACTCGCATGACTTTAAATTACACACACAGGGGGGGCAAAGAAGATAACATGGAGAAATGATTATGAGCAGTTAAATCAATTCTTAGTGGGTGGTCAGTTCAATTTGAAAATGGCTGCTACAATTGATAGTAGTCACTGTTTTATTTACTTATCAAACACATAACTCTTTCTGTAGACTTGTGTTAAGTTTACCAAAAGAAATTTCAATTTCCTCTTAACTGTTGATAAAATATACAAACATGAGCATTTTAATATGACCATTAATAATTATTTAGAAGTAGTTCTAAAACTATAGGGTTGATGTAGACTTAAGATCCACATATACTACATGTACTGTTGTTTACCTTTGGCTTGAATTGAGTTGTGAGCATCGACATCTCAACATTTTGTCCCCGGACTGGTTTGGGCTGGCGAGGCGGAGGTGGCCTAGGTGACTTCTGGTTGTTACGGCAGACGCAAATAAAGAGAAAAAGCAAGGCAATAGCCAATGGGATGGCCACACTGGGGACCAAGATGTAGAGGATTTCCATGTTGCTGCCACTAGACTTGTCTTTATAATCTGAGAAAACAGAAACACATTATATGAGACTGTCAGTTTTTTGTGTCCAGGCGTAATCTTATATAGAATTAACTCACCACAGATGGGAATTTCACAGAGCTCCATGCGGACCCTATCATCCAGAGTGAAACACCAGGGGGCCTCGTGCTTATTCCCAGGGTTGCGGCAGTAGGAGTGTCCCCCGTTCAGCTCAGGGTAACGGACCGCCAGGAAGGTGTGGCTGTGGGGGTACTGGGAGTTCCAGGGCTGACACTGTCGGCCCGACTTGGTCATACTGACAGTCCCGCGGTAATCTGCCCCACTGCTGTTGTAGCACTTGTGATCTGCAGAAGAACAAGCACACCATTATAATATCAACATTATAGCATTTCGGCCAAGAGAAGAGACTATAGGAAAGATCATGCATTATGGATATATTCTATAAAAAAAACAACTTAAAGCCAAACAAAAAAATTATTTATCTTTCCTTCTTTGTTTTTTAATCCCAACATTTTGGTAACTTTGTGCTTCAGTTTATTCTTTTGCTTTGTTCTGGACCTTGTTAATGTTGCTTTCTGGAGCATTTCTTACATTATACATCCAAGACTTTGCCTCTTATTTCTGTTTTGTATTGTTTCTCAGTTGTGTATGTGTTTTTTTTATCATCCTTATTGTTGTTTTAGTACTGTAACTAAAAAGGTTTTAGTCGTAAATCTAAAACACCAGAACATGTTCACTTTATAGATGCCCTTTACCTGCCCTTATAGTTGCCCTGAATATAGAAGAATGTGTCTTACTCTTGTTAATTGGCTCTGCCATTGGGATGCCTATTCTCAGACAGTTGGCCGCCTCTGGGCTGTCCGAAGCAGCCAGGTCCTCACAGTTCGGCAGCTTGAGCCTCTTCAAGATGATAGGGTTGGAGGCGATGATGTACTCCGTTTACACAAGTCATTCTCTAATATCTCACACTCATCTTTACACAAGTCTCGGGGTTTGTCTGTGCCTGAGCTGCGGTCACAGGTAGGGAAAGCAAAGTGGCACAGAGACGGGATGGCAAACTGGGAACAACGGTCCGATAAATGGTTGGACGTTCCGATCATGGTGAAGGCAGCTGGACAAAGGGAGACAACATTAGAGAATAGTAGAGTGCCAAAAAATAGATTTTTTAACAGTCTAATTCAAAATATGCCATCAGATTAACGTGACATAATTTTTATTGTTTGGGGTGATGTTTGTTTTTCGGCCTAAGGCAATTGGATACTATTACAAGCATTTTGAGTTATTAACCATCATAAATTGTCAATGGTGAAAACTGAATGAAAATTATTCCGTGTAATATGTGGAGCCTTACTTCCATTGAAGAAAAAGGAACCCAAAAAGGAAGTTATACTTAAATTCAAAGACAATGAGAACACATCTCTGCTCTTTAAGCACTAAACATCAAAGAAAGCTGCTGACAATGAAAACTGCAGCATTAAGTGTATGATTCATAGACATACTGTACAGTTATTGCAAACATATGGCCATGCTTGTAATCATTGGGGAAGTCTCTGTGGGGGATGAGACAAGTAAATATAAAGTGGTTTGCATTAAGCTGGCCTTGATCCATATATTCCTACAGCTTGAGTCTAATAATGCTAGATTTTGTGAAGGTGACATTAAAGCCAGGCTAGTGCATTGTTACTGAGATCTTCAGGCTATCACATGCATGATTTATATCCTACACTGAGTTTGTTTTGACCCATAGCCATAAATCTTAATATGATGCATTTGTCCTTGATGTTTCAGATTAGAGCATGAGTTCATGACCCCCACATGCAACATTAATGTGACCTCTCAGCTCATTTGCACAAATACGCAAAAGAAAAAAACATGAAGCACAGGGAAACAGGTAAAAACAGTATCAAGGCCATGTGTGCTCCATTCAACTGTAACTGAACTTCCTCTGAACCATTGTGATGTCGGTTTCCTTTCGACCGGGCTTTAATTAGACAACATTCATAAATAATCATTACTGCAGAACCTCCTAACCGACACAGTAGATTTACAAGAACATTAGCATATAAGAAAAGTAAACTGTGCAGCATTTTGTGGGCAAAAAAGACCCCTCTGCAATCCGTTACCGGTGATCTGAGTTTCAATCTCGCCCTGCATCTGCAGAGAGTCCACGTAGATGCTGCGGTTGCCAATGAAGCGAGCACAGGCAATGCCTCTGTACGGCTGACAGAAGCCTTCTTCATCAAAATCATCCCTGAAAAACAGAGAGAAGCACAAGGGCCATTCAGAGATGCTACAAGGTTAAGGTTGTTAACATTAAATTATATAGATATATTTAGAAAGCAGTACAAACAAGCACCACTAGAGGTCACCCTTTGCTTTAATACCAAGCCAAACTTAGTTGTAATTTACATAAAGCCTCACTCCAAAATCCTTTTGATTTACCCAGGATAAAACACACACACACACACACACACACACACACACACACACACACACACACACACACACACATAAAGTGAGCACTCACACTGTGTCATGTGCCTTAAGTCGTGCCATATGGAGACAACCACAATTTATATTCTTGCCTATATGGGTTAGGGAATGATGACATTGCACATAAACATACAGACATAAAATATCTAGTGCATATACAACCTGAATGAAAATATATATGTTACATAAACAATGGATAAAAGCACATTTAAAAACAGCAATGATTATTTTGTTTCTTATGTTTAACCGTTAATTGAGTGTAATCTACAGTTGATTTTCTTGGCTATATATAAGGCTAGTATAAGGATTTGTTTTAAAATAAGAACATGCATTCGTTTTTGCAAAGTAGTCAACATTATATAATTTATATCACTACTAGGCCAACGGGAATGGTACAAGAGAAAGTGTGCTGCGAAGAAGTGAATAAACCCACAGAAAAGAGATTAAGAAATATATCTACGATCAGTCGTTATTTGACTTGTTTAAATCTATACCACCACAATACTCCATAAACATTTACCATTGACTCAGCACTTATCTATTTAAAGCCCTCATACTGTGACTGTTTAGTAACGTCATGCTAATTAAGCCCACATGTTTCACTTGTTCAAACGTTTTCAGCTTCTTACTAACAGTTACACAATAGTACACAATTTTAGTTAGTTTTAGATGTGCTTCTTATCAATTCAACGCTGCATCTGTTGACAATAATTAAGATTTTACAGTGTGTTAACCAATTAGCTCACAACTCTTAAAGTTGTAATGAACACTTTGTAACTAAGGTGACAAGTGGCAGGAATGCCAGTCTCTTTGTGTGGGCATCAACAGAGTAAAAACAGTCTGATTTGGAAAAGCGGAGGCTATGGGTACGAGGTCATTAGGGTCCCGTTCCCTGAAGAGTGTTAAGTGACTCAAGGCCAAGGTCTCTGTCGGCTCTGTCAATAAAAGTCAATGTTCTCTCCAGACACACACAGAACTGTGGTTATAAAGCGGTGGTGCCACTACTATGAAGATTTAATAACATTTACAGATTAATGCAAGTTTAATCTGTTTTTATTTCACCAAATATGTAATTTCCTTCTGAAATGTGGAGATCTATAATAATGACTTCCTGTTGCGGCGTGTCTGCAGGCAGCTTTGCACCTCTTCATCAAACCACAAACTGCAACATATTTAGACATTTTTCCTTTGGCAAAGAGCTTCAAGTCTCTAGGTGCAAATCTAGTCTGGGATTGAGGCTCTTTAAAGAGACTAGGATGAAAAACATAATGCTAAATGATTTCAGGGATGATTTGACATGATGCAAAATGGCCCACAATCACTCACAAAGCAGGTACAAAGCAAGTGCTGGATTATGCCCCACACAGTAAAGAGGCTAACTGTGCGTCACAGAAGACAGTGGACACACATTCTCACTAAAGGAAAGCCACACACAGACAAGTAAATGACAAGGGAGAGCAGACTATTTGCATACGCAGCCAGATCCCCACAGGCAAATTATAACTCCAGCCTGCCCCAAAGGCCTCAACCCATAACGCTTGGCTAAAAATCACAATTCAACCCTCACTGCTTCTTATACATTTCCATCCATGTTTTTAGAACTAGCTTTCAATTGAAAGTAGTGTCGCAACAGCGCCGTTTGAATAATGTATAATAAAGTGTTTGAATTGTCAAAGTAGTGGAATAAATGAAGAGGAAACACATCTAGAAATCCAATCACTGTGAGAAAGCCAAAAAGCTCTCTGCACTTAAGTGCATCTGAGTTTCAGTGCTTATGTGCAAGTTATCCCAGGCAGCAAAAGCCAAGTGCGGTTGCTATTTGTGTAAACAGTGGATGGCTGTTCAGGCCTTTTATTTTACACACCAACGCCACGGGCCGTGTGTGTAATGTTTTATAATAGCTAATTACAAGGAAAGGCTTCTCTAGACGAGGACAGACCTATAATCCACATCTAAACAGAAAGTTGAGCCTTACCACAAAACCTAAACAAGGTATTGTGGCAAGGATTTGCAGTCCAATGACAATTTTCCTATATCTATGAAGCATGCCCTCTGAAGCATCCTCGTTTTACGCACCATCTTTAGGGTTATATCTCCATGGTATAATACACAAGATAACCATTAAAATTTGATGAGGGAACACACAATCAAAATCTAAAATCAAAATTATTTCACACTTATGGCACTCTCTAACAAAGTGAATGTATATGTAAACCCACTGTTCTCTGCAAGCTTTTCAGATTAGACTTTTTTGAGTGGGTAGCTTTTAGCCACTGTTGAGCACTAAGAGTGGATTGCTCATAAACATCATTATGCCACAATCCTACATATTACACCTTTAGAATTGCATTTGTGTTTACTTTAGAGTGGTTCCAGTAGAAATTACATAAATGTTTCCATCCCACAGATCATTTTATCCACATTTAACATACAGCAGGGGTCTCAAACTCAAATTACTTGGGGGCCGCGGAGGCAGAGTCTGGGTGAGCCTGGGCCGGATCAGGTATTCCACAAAAAAAGCTTAAATCCTCTCAAACGTCATTACTAACAATTCTTTAACTTCTGAACCTGAGCTATCCTGAACTTAAATGGAATATTGAAGAACATGAATAACCTGGCTGAGTGGCCCCATTGGATGTCCACTCCTCTCGGTGATATTGTCAACAGAACATCGGCGTTAATTTGCAGATTCTTCATGATAACAAATCCACATGGATAGTGGCGATCACATTGCCATCAACTTTCAAACAAATCAGCCCATTTCAAATGATCCGGTAACATTGACTTTGTCCAGCTTAAGGTCAAACATGCTCATTTCAAACACAGTAAGAAGCAGTAATTGTATGACGGCTATGTGATTACACGGGCTCCTCCAAGTTGTGAAATGTTTCTCCACCTGCATCAAGCCCAGCCGATGGCCCGCCCTCAGGAGCCATATACTCCACTGTGATGGTAGGTTGGTCCAGCTTGTACAAAAAGGAACCTTCCACACACAACGTGGTAACGTGCCATTCATATAAAACTAACATTAAACTTTCTTATCGTCCTGCGGGCCAAAAAATATCGTCTTGCGGGCCGCAGTTGGAAAACTACCTCTCCCTTTGTCCTGAAATATTTAAAGCATTGGAAGGGTGTCCTACAATAGACAGTTGGTCAGCAACAAAGAACAAAGAGAAAAAAGAGAAAAGCAATGACAATCTTCAAAAAAAATGTCCATAAAACCTTTTTCCATCCAAAACCCTGACAAGGAAGATAAAGTTTGACTGTTTATAGTTACAAAATGTACCACAAAAATTAAAACATACAATTCTTGCAAGACTTTCACATTACTTGCATATTGTTGTTACTGTATGTCCAGTCTTGTAAAATATAAACTGTAGCGGTATGTTGCAACAGTCAACAGTAAATATATTAGAATGGTCCATTTATAATGCCATTTACTCATAAACAGTGCAAGTCTATTACCAAAAGAGACTTGTAATATGTATGGTTTATGTTCTGTGTTATGATGTCTCATTGACAGGGAGCCAAAATGGCCACCAGAGATGGGGGCTGCCATTGGCCCGTGACTGCGCTGAGAAGGAACAGGAGGGTAACTGAGGCACTCTATGAGAACACAATGAAGAAAGAGGAAAGTCTCTCATGGGTCCTTGTGTTACTGCTGCTACTGAGTTTTAACAATACAGGCTTCTGTCTGAGAGATGGGTCTGTTCATGACGTCCTGCAGGAGGATGGGGGCTCATGTTCCATAAATGAAAATGGTTAATGTATTTTATATACAGGTAGCTCTACATGCATGTTAAAAAAGAACATATAACATACATATGGTAGATGACGTACAACCCAAAGTTTATTATATTGCCATTTAATTCACACACTGCCATTATATAAGTTGTTAAAAATATAACTAGAGTAACTTATATAATTGTAAAAATAATGATTGGGGAGGTCTTGTTGGTTTCCTGGAAATCAATGATCTGATTCTTGGACTTTTGCTCCAAGTCATGCCACCATCTTACGTTCTTTTTTAAAATCTTAATACTCTTGAGTAAGTATGTACATTTTTCCTCTCACAGTTACATTTCTGCTAGTTTCTGTCCCGCTGGTCTCTCTGGACACAGTTAAATAAATGAGGAAGCTGTGGCTATCTGTGCAAATGTTACATTTAAAGTGCTTGTATTTGTTTCCAATGAGCATCTGCTTCTGCTGCCAAGGCATTCAAAAACATTTCCAGTAAGTTAGGAATTTTCCCCAAAATAGAGTGTGGGGCATTTATGAAACTGCCTGTGGATGTGTTCTGTTCTGAGTCCAAATGGAAAGCAAACATTTATTCATATTAATGTTGCTCTAACTTATAATCATTTTTTTTTAATGAGTCAAGATAAGCTCTTGGATAAAAAAAAATTATAGAGCTTAGCTGAAGAATTTATTCAAAAGTTTAAATAAAAGGGAAGCTCTCCTCCAAGCGCTCCTGTGCTGACATCAACACTGCCCCTCGGGGCGGCAGGGCGGGGGCATTTAGGTGGAGGAGGTGTCAGTCACCCTGTCAATTAACAGAATAGCCGACTAATACGTCTCAACAAACCTAAACATAAACCTAGCAATGTTTAGATAGATGCATACACACAAACAAATGGAGCAGGGAGGTCACATGGTACAGTCCATTACACCAAAGGTCATGTGAGGTTGTTAAGGAGTTGAGTTACAGAAATGTAATTAAAAGGCAACATTAAACATTTGCTCAAAGCTAAATAAAAATCTGTAGAAAAGTAATACAACATCTTGTCCGTAGAGCAGTACATGTCTCACAAGTTTCCTTCTTGTTTTGCATTTTTCATCTTTTTTTTTTAATACGCATTCCTTGAACACACTCCAGGGTGCTTTCAAAGATGAGTGTGGAAATAATAATAACAGGAAAAAGCTAAGAGCACAAAGATGGAAACAGGGAAGAAGATATAGCCGAGAGCGTACATTTACTATCACTCACACTCACAACAACTTATTGCCACGATCACAGATCCAATCTGAACACCGACACTTAAAACAGACAGGAGGACACATGTTTTGGCTGACTGGCTACTGACAGTACTCAAGAACAAGAACAGACAAGTCTCAACTAAGCATAGCCCCATCATGAGAAGCAGATTAATCCTTGATGAGTGTGATTAGGAGTCACTAAAGTCACGTATATCAGACAACTGGAGACTACCAAACAGTGGGGTCCATAAATAGTCCCTGTTTCCAAAAAAATACTACTTTTACTACACTGTATATACAATCAATTTAAATAATATTTCTCTAAATATATATACAGTATTGTTCAAAATAATAGCAGTACAATGTGAGTAACCTGAATAATCCAGGTTTTTAGTATATTTTTTATTGCTGGGTGGCCAACAAGTTACCAGTTGGTGCAGTAGATTCTCAGAAAACAAACAAGACTCAGCATTCATGATATGCACGCTCTAGAGGCTGTGTAATTGGGCAATTAGTTGAAAGCGGGTAAAAAAAATACCAGTGAGGCATTCAATCACTGAGGTCATCAATTTTGTGAAAAAACAAGAGTGAATCAGGTGTCCCCCATTTAAGGATGAAGCCACCAGCACTTGTTGAACATAAAACACAGTATTTGTGGGTAAGGAAGTGTTCACGTGCACCAATCAGATTATGGCAAAATTTGGCATCAGCCATCAACTGCACCAGAATTTACCAAGCAGTAGTGAACATGCTACAGTGGGAAAACAACTATTGCACACAATATTTCTACTTTTTTCAATCCATCCTTTATACTATCATTGCATTGTCATAGCTTCAAGTTACTGTATAACATTTCGGTTATGTTTCTCTTGCACTTTCTTTCCTACAGGACTTGAGACTTTATCTGAAAAGCCAAGGGATGTCACTTGGCGTTTCCGTCTCTATAAAAGACTAGACACAAAATGAGTCAATAAATAGATTTTAATATCTTACTGAAGCTTCTTTAAAATGAGGAGTAAGTAATTAAGAATGACCATATATACCAATTTAAAACTTGACAAAAACTCCTCTAAAAATCTTGAGTCTCCATTTTTGGTCATACACATGCAATTCAATAGGCACCAGTGTAATTAAATACAGCCTTAAGAAAGACCTAAGCAGTATAAATGATAACGGAATAGTCTATCCTTGAGACATTAAACAGCATTGATCGACTTACGCTCTACAAATGATATACATACATAACCATACATGACATTCATTGGCTCAGGCTGGCAGCACACAAAACCAAACTGTAAACAAAAGCCTCTTATTCAGAGATATACTTAAATGAGCACAGTGTCTCCGTCTGCTCGAGCCCCAGAACAAAAATAGATCAGGTAGACAAGAACACCTACTGGTCTGTGCTGGTGTTTTTCTGTGGTGGGTTTAGGCCAGAGTTCAGGGAAACCCCGTCTAGGCCTTGTAACCCTTAGGGACAGACTACAATTCACACATATAGACTTTACCAGGCCTGACCTTGACCAGACCTGCCTCAAGGATCACCAACAGACCGGCACAGGGGATTCTGGGAAACAGGAAACAGGAAGTA
This sequence comes from Perccottus glenii, assembly GCA_024416835.2. Taxonomy (NCBI): domain Eukaryota; kingdom Metazoa; phylum Chordata; class Actinopteri; order Gobiiformes; family Odontobutidae; genus Perccottus; species Perccottus glenii. Next base: position 22,402,361 of record CM044559.2, on the reverse strand, counting down.
GGCCTTGTCTAAGCTGAGTGTGAAAGGCCTGTTCATAATGAGTTGCTTGAGAACGTCACTGTGTGTGGTAAAGTGTGTATCGAAAGACTTATGCCTCTATGAACACCTGAGAATATAAACTACTTTAATGACTGATTTGGGCTTGGGCAGCTCTACTTTGACAATCCCCACGTGACTCTGTGTGTACGGTGCCCTCTGACCTGGGCAGCATTTAACTGAGAGGCATCCAGGCTTATAGGAGGGGGCCAAGGTGGCTTCTCTGGTTTCAAACTGCGCCAGAGTTGAGGACCAGGCCATGTCAAAGGGCTGGTCCCCAATGAGCCATATTAGGACCTCGATCCCCAATCAATCAGCACAGTGCTATAAAGAATCCACAACAAGAAGGCAATTAAGCCCCACAGAGAGCTTAACTAAACACATGTGAGAGATAGGGTTTGGAAGAGAAACTGGTGTGGAGTACTTCAGCCATCACTGTTGATGTTGGAGTGGAAAATACAATGAATAAGACCAATTATGTCCAGATACTTCAAAGTTAGATGAGGAATAAGCTAACAAAACTTTCTCATTTCTTTCCATCTTTTAATAGTACATTGATTAATAATAACATTGTTAGAATGTTTATTTATTTCTGTAAGTCTAAACTGAAAAAGGCAAATTCCTGAAACATCATGTGTGTTTATAGCTAAATGCAGAACACTATAACCAGAGGTAGTTGTCAAAATCTGTACATACATAACATAAAAACAATAACTTAAGTGAAAAGTTGAGTATGTATTCAGTGAAAAGATACTAAAAGATAATCAAGTACTTTTGATTTATTGAACAAGTGAGAACCTGTTGCTATTACTACTTTACAGAGAACCATCAGGGCTGCAAAGTTATATGTGCTATTTTGTCCAGAAGTGCTTTATTGTGTTATACAACACAATTCAAAAGATTGTTAAATACATTTTTCTTTTTGACAGTTTAAATGTAAACTGCCAAAAAACAATATACACCCTTGCAACAATATTGCCCAAAGTGTCTCCGATGAATCAGCTGCTAACATTGTACTGCTAAAGGGTCCATTGTTGCCAGATCTGCACAGTTACTCACTCATGTCCCGACTAGAGTGACAGGCATATTTCTTAACCAGATGTGAAATTGAATCAAGTTTAGGCAAACCCCCCCGCATTAGAGGGATGTGTAGTGCTGAAGTGGATCAGTATGTGGCAGTGAAGAAATGCGTCCAACGTTTGAGTGCGGCTGTCATCCCCTTGGTCTGAACGGGCGCAATACTTGTGGTGTAGAGCGATTCATCATCGATCCCTGGGTCAGCGTCTGAGAACCACAGCAGTGTTGACTCTGGCACCGAGGTGAGGAGAAGTGAAACCAAAACCTGGACTTTCTCAACACAGCACAAACACAAGTTCACAGTCTGAGTTAAGAACCTATTGTGACCAAAAACAACATGGCCTGCCTCCTGAAGGAAAGCAAATGGTGGTGGCGTTGGAGGAGGAGCCTGTTTATTGACCTCAACATGGAGATGGGCTCAAACCTGCATGTCTCTGTCCAGATTTGTGCTTGAGCAGGACAAGATACTAAAGACCATTCCGAGAGACACGTCAGGAATGGAAATATACAAAAAACAAAACTTGAAAGTGTCCATTGTATAAAAGTTCCTTTCTCCTTTATTCTGTGCACATTTGTTTAGTGTTCAGTGCGCGCCTGTTTATTTCACTAGTAAATTGGGAAAATGGTTTAAATCCCAAATAGGATATTGTAAAAGCAGTAATTTGTAAAAAAAAAAAAAAACAACAGGCTTTATGATTCCACCTACTGTTTATTAGGGACTAATATATACAAGAACATCCACCAAGGAACGAGAAACCTTGGCCAATCAAAGCTTGCACAAATAACATGCTTGAAAAAGAAGCACTCCCATTGGTCTACACCGGCTTGTCATATGACATTCCAGAAAGTTAAATAGTGTATTTTCAACGCCGAGTATGTCTTTTAATACAGCAGAACAGCTCAAAAAAGAAAAAGATAAATACCGCCAATTTAAATTAAGTAATGTTTAACGAGGTGGAGATAATTGCCGTTCTGACACTGAAGGTGCAGCTAAGCTCTAAACCTCAGTTTAGTGAAAATATATTAGTATTTTGTGGAGTAAAAATTTTACTTTTTTAATAAAAAAAAAAGGAGAGGTCCCTATGCGGCTTTTGGGGACGAGTGGAATCTGAGATTGGGACGGCAAGAGAAAATCAGGTAGTGGAGCTTAACTAAAAGCATCATCTATTCTTTGCAAATTAGTATTGATTAGTAGTTTACAGATCATCCGGGAGCGGGAACCAGCAGGCGGGTGGTCCTGACTTGACATTTTATGATTACTACTATTAATGCAAGGACTTATCAACATGACGATGATTAATTGCTAAAGTGTAGATGAAGTTAATGTTTTATTATGTAGACTGAGACATCGTGAACTGTGGTAGACTGCTGCCGTTTGTCACCTCAGGGCATCATTTCAGCCAGACACACACCCTTTCAAATCAGTCTAACATTGTGTAATAACCTTCCATTTTAATAAATCAGATGCCAATTACACAGGCAAGTATTCACAACAGTTGCCAGTCAGCCTGAGTTCAGCATATAATGATTAAAACAAGATTAAACACGCAACTGGGATAACTTAGTTTGGGTCATTACATGTTATTGTGAGTTGGCACATGCGCTGCGGTGGTCGGGACACACAAGACACACGAGACAGTCCTGTCCACGAAGAGTCAATTTCTTTCAAGCCTAAATGGTATAATTGGATTTCCAGTGGGTTGACAACAGTGCAGGTCTCACAGTCTTCGTCACGTCAAGACTAAACACAATTTTATCTGGTGTTGACAGTGGGTTAATTATAGAGGCATGCATCTGTCACATCTGCCACACACACACACAAAATCAAAGTTGGCAGCAGAGGAAAAGCCCCCGCAGTCTGTGTGTTTATACTGTATTACAGTTAAAAAACACCTGATTAAAGTAATCAACCCAAGTAGATCTCTGGGCAATATGCAATATCTTTATATTAGATATCTTTTTGTTTAAAATTTGTCCACAACTGCTGTCTAAATAAATCAGTCCATGTGTGGATAAAGTCAAAGTAGGTATATTCTACTGTCTAAGGTTAAAACTGATGAAAAGGTGAAGGCAGATACAGCACAGTCTTTATAAAATATATTATTAATCCAAAAGGAGAGAGCCTTGAGGCATAGAGAAGGAGAAAGAAGAAAAAAGATTCAACTAGTTTTGTGATTGCTTTTTTCCAGAGAGAGAACAGTGGTGAGGGAAGGTTGAGAAAACTTTAAATAGCCCTGACAGCCAGGGTGTAGTGGTATTAATCTTTTCAAACAGAGAGAAATCTAAGTTATTATAAACACAGACGGACCAGGAATCAGCTGCCAAGTTGTATAAAGTCTGCATTGTCAGTTTCTAAACTCTGAAATTCAAAAGTTTGATTTGTTTTCACAAGAAGCTGGGGTTAGTATATCACTGAAGAACTAATCATATAATTAACAGTGCACAGTGTAAGATTTCCGTCAGTGAAACAGCTGCTAAAGTTAAATACACTATTCTATGTATCTGATTCCATATAATTGCATTAAAAACACTATTTTAGAAAATAAGACATTTAAAGCTCCAAAGAAACAGCCATTAGTTCCTTCTTTATCATCTGACTTATTTTTACTGGGTTGTTTAGAAAGAATATGTCTCTGCACTGCTCCTGTTATATTTGAAAGCAGTGGTAGAAGTGAGCAGAGAACTCTGGGTTTTGTCTCGAGTTATTAACTGCGTCTAATCCAAGCTTAATGTTAAACCATCCTAATCTCACCTGAGCACCGCCAACCCCACAGAACAACAGGCCGAGTGTTAATGGTACCATCCTCCTCCCACTCAGCTCACACTGTTTTTCTTTCATCCCCAAAAGCATTTTACAAAATCTTGCTATCCACAACAGTAAAAGTCTCCCAGATCACTCGACAATAAACTATGGACCAACTGTAGGCTATAAGTTAAAAACTCCGAATTTGTTTGAAAGCCCTGATCTATGGCCGCGATTCTTGTTTCTTGTTTAATGATAATATGCTTAATACAAAATAAAGCACCACTTCTACTTCCAGTCATTTATGTCTTTCATTCGTGCCCTGTTTTTTCCTCTCTTATGAGCTATTGCTGCTAAAACTGTTATTCAGTCCTTAAGGTTATCAGCTTTGCCTCAAGCTCCTTCACCCCAACTGACCACAGAGTGTGCCCAGTGTGGACGGGATGGAAATAAGAGAGTGCACACTGAAGCAAATACAGCGAGAAGGATATGAACTTCATGTTGTGTTCAGGATCAACGAGGTGGGTGGTAAGAAATGTTCCTCTTGAAATTTGTGAGTAATATTTGTGGCGTATGTGTCCACAGAAAACGGAAGCTACAACTCTCAGCTGAATAAAAAAAAAAAAAAAAAGGAATGCAAATGGATAGATTTACTTTAAAGGAATGAGCACCTGAACCAGATGTTTTTTTTTTTTGGTTAAAAAGACATTTTGACGTTTGAACAGCTGTACTAAATATGAGGTAAGCAGGCCCAGGTCATCACATGTCATCATTAAGTGACCCTGTCTTCTTGACGTCTGCCAACCTATTTTACAGCTAATAAGTTTGCCGTGACACTAATGATGAGCAGCACTGATGATGTGGCTGCCTCCGCCACAGCTCTGCGCCGTCAAAGGAGGCCCCTGTCCTTTCAAATGAACTCTCTAATGACTAGAGAGACATGCGAGCTCTGCTGATGTTTGTTCCAACGCTGTGCTGCATTTTACAAGTAACTAAATATACAAGGCAAGCATAATTTATTCAAGTTTAGCAACCATGACTCAAAGGACCGCACACTTGTAAAATGCTACGTTTAAAAGAGAACTGTAGGAAATAACCAGGTGCATCTCAATGAGGAAAGTATACAAGCTCGAAGTTGAGTCTCCAAACATGGCTACATTTTTACTTTGTGGTTGTATAATTTTATATGGCCACAGATATTTGCTGTTGAAAATAAAATTTAGAGCTAAATGAAAGGATATGTTTGTTAAACTGGTCATATGTTATTTTTATAAAAAGTTATTTTTTATATAAAGTTTATGCCATTATACTGTAAATAATATGTGTACAATGATTTTTAAGATAAAAACATATCTACACATCAAATACAAAACTTATTTTTACCCAGAAAAAAAGCTATTAGGATAATTAATTACATTACAGCTATGATTTCAAAGACAACATGAAGTATTTCTTGATTGATCTCCCTGTTATCCCTTTACTGTTTTATACAGACACAGTCTTTTTTGTTGCTCTTTTTATGGTCATTTCCTTTGAGAAAATAACACTGTGATTTTACTATGAGCCAAGTGTCTGTACTTTAAACCCAGCTGTAATTTACTCGCATAGGAAAAAGCAAAAACATGTAAACAAAGAGAAGGTGGAAACAGATGTAGACAGAATTATTTGCGACTGTGTGGGTGTGTTCAATGGAATCCTGTGAGTGGATTTAGGATGTGTCTGATTTATAATGGGTGCCAACAATTTGGATTCACGCGACGCTTCGTGGCACATGGCGCCGAGCCTTGCCATCGTGACATTTGGGAAAATCATCCTGCCTTACTGCTTTGATCCATGGAGAATCAAATAAACCAAAAACAAAAAAGTTCATTAAGTCTCAAACAGCAGGAAGATATCAAAACCAAGAAACTAAAAGTTGCCTACGTTTTATTTGAAGAGACAAAATCTGCCAAAAACAACATTTTGTTTTAATGCATAATGTGTTTAATATCATATTAGGGGGTCAGACTTGTGGCTACCTCAGAAAGCTGGAAACTAATTGGGTGTCTGTAAAAGTTCCACTCATTTTGTTTGTGTTCACACACACACACACACACACACACACACACACACACACACACACACACACATTTGTGAGTCTAAAGGTAATGAATGGCACCTGATTAGCCTTAGTTGAGAATCCATTAACCTACATTCACTTCTTATATAAGCAACATACATCAATCTGTGTATAGCGCCATTTGTGAATACATCTAAATGTGGCCCACACTTGAGAGTACAAAGTCAGCGTTCAGATGTGAACCATGTGAGATCTGATGGTGGGCCAGAAACACATCATTAAAGCCTCATATCAAATATTAATTATGACCTGCTCCAGTCAAACAGGAAATAAAAACCCTGACTCATAGGCTACAGAATCTATACACAAAGGCTAATTATGAAAGCAGATGCTGTAAGCCAGGGTTGACCAAACGTTTTTCATTGAAGGCCAGCTTTGATCACATAAAAATGCACTGACGACAATACTCCATAAAATAATAGTTAATTTTGTGCCTAAGGTAAATTAAACATGCAATTATGTGACTTATGGAAGTAATGGCCCTTATTTTAAAGCTATTCAATTTCTTAATTCTGTTTGGTAAGAAACAAAGGCAAAAAATAAGATATTTTATGGTCTAAACTCAGCAAACAATATGATTGTTGCCAATTGGTGTGTTATAACTGGCCTGTTATAACTTTAAATTAAATAATTAAACAAGTATCTACCTAAAGTGATTAATAAGGCAGGCTAATGCTGCAGTTTTGGAGCCTTTAATATCACACCTCAACATCAAGGAGAGACAGCAGAAATAGATAGAGTAAACTTACGTGGGACGTCCTGGCAGAGGCGTAGGCATGGGATCTGTGAAAGACAAGGGGATTTTCAGTACAGGATAAACTATATTGTTCCCAGATTTTCCGCAGAACAAGTTGCCAGCTATAACCAGCAATAAGTCAGAAGGAGAGTCTCAACATGGAGCCAAATTTCTTGTAGGGAAAGCTAAATAGGAAAATAAATGTCAATGTTTGTGACACTAAGAACATAAAACAACTCCTCTGTAACATCTGCACAGCAGTAGAGTATTCAGCTTTTTCCACATGAGACTTTACGTGCTCTTACCAAACTTGACAAACAGCACTCCTGTAGTGGACACTGTGCCATGGCTGTTAGCGGCAACACACTGAAAGTATCCCGTATCTGTGGTGTCCAAATTTCGGATTCGAAGTCGTGATCCGTACGCCATGGAGCGGTAAGAGACACGACGTGGCTCTTGTACAACGGGAGCGTCATTTTTCAGCCATCTTACTGTGGGCAGTGGGTTTCCAGACACTTTGCAGAACAGCTCGGCCGTGAGGCCCAGGGATGTGGTGATGTTGTTCATGGGAGCTTCCAGGCGAATGAAGAAAGGTCCTGCGAGATGGAAAAGAAAAAGGAAATATGAGTGAAGGTGGTGAGAAAGGGGAGGCCAAGTGAGGGAATCAGTCAGGTCTGAGGGCATTGAGAGAAAGAGGCAAGAAGATACTGCATTACAGATGGCCAAGAATCAAACAACACTTCCTGTGCAGGAGCGGGATAGTAAAAATATTCTGCTGTATGAAACTGCTGCTGTATTTTGAGAAACATACTCAGTGCTTTGGTTTTGCACCTTATTATGTGGTCGACTCTGCAGTGACACCCAATACACTTCTCACTATGTCTATGTGATGCCAGAGTGTGTTGCCTAAGTCTGAGTAGAAGTCATTTGGCAAACTATCTTTAAAAGGCAACACACAAACAAAATGAGTGGAAAATACATCTAAATATTTCTGCATAGTGATCTGTGGGGGTGAACTTTTGGTGGTCAGTGTGGACACAAAGCGAAGTGGAGGGCCACCTAAGAGTTTAATGTGCAGGAAAAACATTGGTCTGGAAGGTTCCCTAGACCCCATCTTAGGTATGCAGAAATTCTTTCAAAGCAGCCAGAGTAAACAGGGAAGAAAAACACATACAGGGGGATCTCAAATTCTAGTCAGTCAAACTTTAATGTGTACAAACGAAGAGATTAATGAGCAAAAATAGAGGTCACACTCACATATGGGAAAACACTTTTGGCAAAACAGAAATTTGGTTGTCTCTCTCTCTCTCTCTTCATTGAGTCATTTTACCATATACAGTAAAACCAGGACATGTTATAAGCCATATTTCTTGTAAGGAAATGGTAAGAACAGGCATACTATAGGTTAGCTGCTGAGACATTAACATAACTCTTCATTTTGAAGCAGGTGTCTTTTTCCCCGAGGGTTTCCCATACAAGGGCATTACTGTCTGCTCCTAAGGTGTTTTCTGTCTCTTCCTCTTAATCTATGTGTCTGTTTAGGACAGTAAAACACATTTTTTAGTATTTTAAGTGGTTTTATTTGGACAGAAAACAAGTTTGGCTTTGTCGTATTTTGGAAACAGAGGTCTTGAAACATGTAGTTGTACATTTATGGTCCATGTGCAAGCAAATTGAAGACTGATATTTAAATTAAAACATGCCAGTGAATCATGCCACATGGTAAGGACAACCTGACCAGACAGTGCACCTGGGTTTCTGTGACTGCCTCCTAAATATATGCAATATTTTTTTTATTTTTCACTCTGTATATACAGAGATCAGAGATCATCTAGTCATGTTTTTTATTGAAGAGTGTTTCCCATGTTATTAATGGCAGACCCTTCTACACACATCACCCCACTGATACTTTGTGTAATTGTGCATAAAAGTATGTAGGCCTGTGGCAGATTTAATATACTCTCACAACTGTTTAGCACTGTGCCATTTTGTCATTTGGCAACCCTAATGCTACTACTTGTTGTGAAAACACATTTGTCTTGTCAGATACAAACATGTGTGGTCTGGGCTCAACCACAGCACTGTGCTTTAACAAGTGTATGACAAAATGTGACGACTCCAACAATGTCCATATGGCTCAAGTCTTACCTTATATTTGTTATATAGAGCTTATTTGCCAATATGAAAGCAACCAAATGCGATTTTAGGATTACAAACATCTACATGGCTTTTTCAATGACATATTCAGACAACAGTTAAAAAAAAGTCTGTGGTGCCATTTATTTGTTGTTTTATTTGCAGTTTTCATGCCAAGACAAACTGCAGTTTGCTTTAATAAACCTCGGTTTATGTGGCAAATGGATAAATAAAATGTAATAGTTTCTGTGTGGGACCCATATAAATATCAATTACCTACAATTTAGATAAAATATTCACTTAAGAGACGGGTATCTGTGCTTTTGTATTCCTGCAGGAGGCCACTGGAGTTGGCAGATAATTTGTGTCAATCGTTCCTCTTCATAAATTGTTTACACAGCTGGTTAAAAAAAAACTTTATTTTAATCTGTTTTCTCTGATTTTGTTACTATTTACAATCATTTAAAATGTCACAAGACAACTAGAAGGGGAAATAAAAATACATGGACTGTGATATAAATGTTAACCCCCAAACTCTTAATTTTTTTTTAGTTGAACAGACTTGCACCATTTTAGCTTCAAAGGTTATGTCCTGAAAGGTACAGGTAACCAGATGCTGACATCATCAAAAAAGCAACAAATTTTAACTTTGAATGTATCATTTAAGAAAAACGTAAGTGAGAACAGACCCCTCTTAAAAACAGGTTTGTCTGCCAAAACAACAGGGTCACACAAACTGACTGAGTTTATCGCTGTCTCATTAGTTTAGTTGATGGAAAAGAAAATGGCTGCTGGAGCTGAATGCCATCGAACTTCATTAGCTGTCGATATAATTAGCAATAAAACAGCAGGAAGCAGTAGTAGGGGAGACAAAAGAGAGCAGTGCCTTGCAGATATGTTTTTTGGAACTGAAATAAAATATGACACTATAGGCCTATCATACACTAAGAAATGACCCTTGCTGCCTGCATTAAAACCAGTGTATCTTGTTGTAAACAACAAAAAACAGATGGTAACATTTAAATTAATAAAAAATATATAAAAAAGGCTCTATATTTAAGGGGTATTGAACAATCAGACAAAACCGTAGTTCACTTTTGCACCTCATTTACAGTACAGTTGTGCTCATAAGTTTACATACCCTGGCAGAATTTGTGATTTGTTTGGCCAAATTTGAAGAAAATATGAATGATAACACTTTTCTTCACACAAAATTAGTGGTTGGGTAAAGTCCTTTATTGTCAAACAACTGTGTTTTCTCTTTTTAAATCATTATGACAACAGAAACTACCCAAATGACCCTGAAAAAACGTTTACATATCCCAGTTCTTAATACTGTGTACTGCCACCTTTAACATCAATGACAGCTTGTCAGCAAGTCTTTTGTGGTAGTTGTGGATGAGGCTCTTTATTTTCTCAGATGGTAAAGCTGCCCATTCTTTTTGGCAAAAAACCTCCAGTTCCTATAAATTCTTGGGCTGTCTTGGATGAACGGCACGATTGAGATCAGGCCAAATAAACTTTTGATCAGGGTCAATTGGATGGTTTTTGTTGTCATAATTTTAAAAGAGTAAACACAGTTGTTTGATAATAAATAGCTGCACCCAACCACTAATTATGAGTGAAAAAAAAATATCACAAATTCTGCCAGGGTATGTAAAGCACAACTTTATATCTGTTTTATGTTAAATGCCAAATTTCACTTTGGATTGATTTTATAGTTGGTGAGTTATTTAGCTACAAAGATGTCTGTCCACTGTCTGGCTAAAAAAGCTATTCTGTGTGTAATTGTCCCTTGGTGAGTGCTGTGAAACTCTAACCCTTGCTGCAGACTGTCCCTTTAATGTGGCAGCCGACTAAATGGCGTCTTGTCATCAGCCTGCATAGTCTTGCAGCTAGGTTTTGTACAATCACACACTCGTATGTAAACACGTGCTCGCCCACACAACCACAACAAGGGCAAAATAGACATGTTCACAAAGAGACATGTTACACAATACCTATCATTTGCACAGATTCATCTTAGTATTATATACACTTCATGGGAGTTAGTGTTTCTTAACATACATGGAGCTACAGCTGGACACAGAGTATAAAGAACTAAATGGAAACAAAAGAATATTCTTTAATTAAAATAGGGATTATTCTCCCTGTTTTATGTCATAAAGATATTAAAATAAATTTGAAAGTCATTATTTTAATGACTTTCAAATTAAATATTTTATGATAAAAAGTCACATAACGTTGGTTTAACTAGACTCTGAGAACTGTGCCAGCTACAGCAAAAGGTGAACTACAAGAAAAGGTGTCAAAAATGCTTTGGTTGTCCTTAACAAAACAGTGAAAACATTGTGACTAAATTAAGTAATTTAACAATTAATACATATGACACTAAACTAATATAAAGTTTAAATGTGAATATTTTCCTGCTGCTCATGTCCTTCAAACGATGGCTGATGTTTATTTTGGAAAGCTGTTCATTGGAGCTTAAAGGGATTAGGAGCTTCAGTGTTTTATGGCACATGGTGATTCTTCACTTTACTTTACTCATCTGTGAAGGTCATTATCGACTAGAGTTGTTTAGGTATATGATTTTGACGGATTTTTGAGAGATTTATGTCCGTAGATATATAGCCACAATTTTATGTCATTGACGATTAGACCTGAAGTGTTTAAGTCATTGCTTGTCTATTGACATTCATGCGAGAAAATGTGACAATTAAAGAGCAATAGCCAGTGTATACATATTTTTTTTTTGATTGTTTTATTTTATTTTAATTTATACATACCTGCATATAGGGTAGGGTGTTTCTGGGCCACTTTTTATTTCAGCATCAGAAGTGGCCATTAGTAAATGACCTTAATCAAAGTTTTAGAATACAACCATGCAGATGCCTCTGACAGAGAAATACTATCTGAATGTTACTAGGCAAATCAAAACCATTGCCCACATGGCAAACCAAACAATCGGTGCAATCACCATCCATCCATCAGATAAGAAACAGATGCAAGTGAGTTTAAAATGACAGAATGGTTGGAACATGTGCACTGTCTGTGGGATTACATATTATGTGTTGTTGTGAAAAAATATAGCTCTCTCTATAGTTTGTATGAGACTACTCCTTACTTTAATTATGATTTTTTAATCAGCCTTGATTGGTGACCATAATCACTACCCTGACTAAACTTCTCTATCATGCTTCAAAGCTACTGTCTTCATCCCAGCTGCCTGCTCTGTTTTAATGTACACAAAGCCTGTGGTGGTGCGGATGTTGTGGGAGAGCTGGCTTCGCTAGAGATAAATTCAGCAAACCAGACTAAATGAAAGCAAAAATAAAAGGTCAAGTTCAATTAAGTTCAGTGTCAGTGTGAGGGCATCTTTGTGTGGGATTGGGCGGATGTTCACGTTACTTGTTATGCCCGGAGGAGAAGGACAACAAGATGGAACTGATAGCTTGGAAACACTTAGGGGTTTATTTCCAGGAAAGGAAATGATGTGGATTAGTTGTTGAGGTGCTGATACTTCCTCACTTGTGTAATCAGTACCTTTTGCAAACGTCAAGGAAAGTTGTTTATTGTGAGCGGTATACAATATAGGCTGGATTGTTTGAGAGGATGCTATAGATGGGATTGGAGTTGGGGTTTAGCCACAAAACAATAAAAAAAAAAAAATGGTCCAGTCAAAGGGGCACTGTTGCACCTGTGGAGGCAGCCTGTTAAGCACATTAGCAAGTGTTTTCTTCAATTCTTTCATCAATTATCCTGTACTCTAAGTAGGTGTCTGTGTAACAAAATCAAGCCCAATTTTTGCAACACCCTCAACGTATAACACATCATTGAGTGTAATTTTAGCAAATACACCAAGTGTTAATCTACTTTGAACGAACTATAAGTACAGCAAAATCTTTGTCGAGTAGGTCCCACAGGTGTTAAGTTAAACCTTGTGTGTGTGTTTACCAGCACTGGACGTATTCCACGAGGCAGCAGCCACCACACTAGGGTCTTGGGGAAAATCAGACCCTAAAAACAGAGGAAATAAAGGAACCAATTAGCCCAGTTCTTTATATTTCTATAGTGTCTTAATTACAAAATGCATAAATATACATGAAAGTAGCTTGAGTATTTGGCTTATTTTAGTTTTGTAGTGTCCAAAAAAGAGTTAGAAAGACAAAAGACACAAACATTGGTAACAGCAATGTTAGTGTAAGTATTGTATACTGGTTGGAGCCGATCAAAGCTTTAAATGCATTACAGCCCATCAGTGAGCATTGCAAACCTAATGCTATGTTATTAGCAGCTGACGACAGAGCAGCTCCTGCTTTTCATTACAGCCCAGAGGAGACAGAAAACAGCCTTCAACGTGCACTTCGACAGGTCACAAGGTGATCCATGATGAGCCAAAGCTTGTGCCGGACTGTGCACATGCAAGATTGACACTAAACTAGGCCCGGTTTTATTAAGGCACCTCAACACTCAACAAACACACATTCATGTCTCCTTCCCAGGCTTTCCCAATGTGTACATATGTTTTTGGTGACATGATGAATGAGGCAATGGCTGGCAGCCAACTGAGGCCATGTTCTGTCCATACACAAACATACACATGCAAAAACAACTATACAAACACATATCTGGCTGCAAACATAAGCCGTGCTCTAAGTACTTCTCAGCTGCAGTGACGGAGATGGTTAGGAAAGTGAAAGGGTGCAGTGGAATGGGACCAGGCCCCTCACTCTGGGTCATACTAATTGGGTGATAATGTGTTGTTTCACACGTGCTGTGTCAGGATGGTAACAACTGTGCGCTGAAGCTTGTGAAATGAGCTGTGTTAATGAGGGCCTCTGCACCTGTTAGTGAGGAAGTCTAGAGGCTTGGCATGAGCAATGTCCCCAAACAATTTCAAAACTGTTCTTGGAAATAAAATTCCTTTAGGCTCAACAATTAGCTCAGTAATGCAAATAAATAAATAAATTCATACATATGATGCAACTTGTTTATCCAGATAATAAAAGAAAGAATGGACCAAATGTTGAATACTGCAAATTTGATTCAGTTAGGGAAAAAAATAATGAGATTAAGTTGATTCCTGATTATAATTTTTTCTAAACAAGTCAAAAATAAAAAAAAGGTTTCATACTTTTTTATATACTGCTTAGGAACCGTACATGATGCTCACAAAAGGCTGTTATTTTCAAACTGATGTATACTACAAGTAATATGTCTACACGCCAGGTTGTTATCTGTTTTTGAGGACATTTTCTTCATTTTCACATACACTGGTAAGAGCTCCAGACTCTATTTTGACTTCACTAGGCCCCAAGGTAAGACTAAATGCACACTGTTCTGGGGAGATGCACTTTGAAAAGCATACTTCTTTCTGACCGACAAAGCACAGAGGAAGTGGGAGGACGCAGGTCACTAGCCCCATTAACACAGAGCTACCCAAGTGTGGCAGGTGAGAGTTCAAAAAAGACACAGCAACTAAAAAGAGGGATGCTTGGGAAGACTTTCTTGTATCCATTTATGTTACATCTGTATGTTCGTCCACTGGAACAATCACAAGCTTATATCTGGAATGAATATAATTTTTGGATTAGCTTTGTAATGTATTGCGGTAACAGGAGGAACCAATTGTACTAGAGCTATTTGTTAATGAGGGTCTCAAAACAGGAGCCTTTACGTTGCCTGTGTCAGTTCAAATCAGCAGTTGTTGCACTTGCGGTTTCTGGTCATTAATTAGATCATGATCCTAATTCAGATCATTTGCCATATGTTAAAGAGGCAACTCCAAAAAACAGAGACTGTGTTTTTAAAACAAGCAACAAGACCAGTGTGTACAGAGAGCTACAAAGAACCAAGGTCTGTGAAATACAGAGGAGGAGTTCTCCTCCAAGACAAAACAGAGTTATTCATTTATTTTTTCTGAGACAAGAACAAGCCCAGTACAACAAAACACTTATTCCTCCCATACAGATTCAAAAGGGCACTAAATAAAAAATAAAAAAATTATGTAATTTCATTCTGTCAGTCTATGTTTCATGTGGTCTCTGTAGCCAGGATGACTTTTAGCTGGTTGTCTACCATTTCACAAAAGTCACATGTAAACTCAACGCTTAGTGCACAGACACCATCTCTTCATTGGCTTTATATAAGAAGAGTGATTATCTCAATTGTCAAAAATGCTGAACTCAATTTTCCTTTGAGTAGCTTCAAAGAAAAATACGCTCCTTTTGTGAAAGCTGTGTGTTGTATTTCCATCGTCTGTCAGTGGTGATGTGTTCAAACGTCATGGGTCTTTTTGTTATTGGCAGTGAACACCCATCACAAAACTGGACAGTGGACAGAGCTTTACTGTGGGAATACTTGACCCATTTGATTGGTACATCAGATTTTAAATTTAGTTTAAAAAAAAATTCACTTGATACTGAGTGTCACTCTCTTCCACAATAGCTGTAAAAAGCACTATAAACGAACAGACACGGGTGTCTAGACATTAAATCTTTACACACAAAGTTCCATGAGAGCAGCCTGTGATCGCTGTCCAGATGTATTTGGCTGCCGATGATAAAAATCACACTGGGGCATTAGCTTAGCCTCTAGAAGTCTAATAATTTGGTGTGGCTTTACTGAGACAGCAACATGTGGGAACTGAAGCAGGGGGAGAAGGAGAAAGTGAATCAGAAATGTTCACTTGTTCTGTTGTCTGGTTTAGGGGGCTGCAGAAGTAAGGTGGTTGGTATGGTGAGTGAGATTGATGTATGAGCTCAACCGCCCTGTTATTAAGGCCGCTCCCAGGATCCTCCTCCAGCCCTTTTAACTGGAAAACTGACCTAACTCAAAAGGTCATCTGGAAGTGCATTCAACCAACCATTTTCACAATGTAGCTTTGTAGAGCTCCATATCAAGAAGTGTCACCAATATGCACAACTTGAGCACTGCAATTTCCTTACAAACAACCATCATTTCATCTCCAATCGGTCTTTGTTGCCTTAAATGAAGTAAAGGCACTTATGTGAACATCTACCCCCCACTAATACACAACCGCAGAATAAACAGTAAATCAAGTAGCCAAAGTCCCAAAGTAGCTCTTTTAGAGATCCATGTTGGACTGCCTTAATGACTTATTACTGCAAATAGGATTAAGACTGGAAAACTATCGGAAAGTTACTTTGTTTTGTGACGGACAAAGTTTTCCTTGCCAGGAAGAAGAAAGTGAGGATGGACTGGAGAATAAAGTACAGGAACAGGGGATAAATATAGGGAAGAGGACTTGGAAAATGTAAAAGTTCCCAAAAAAGACAAGCAAGCAAACTAAAAGAGTTTGAGTAAACCCAGTGTGAAGGGTGTCGTAAAATATGCTTTTTAAGAATTGGGCGTCTTTCCATAAGCACAGAGTGAAGGTTTGTGTTGGCTTGAGATTTTATATGGTCTCACTGTGAAAGATCTGGATAACTATACATGGACTTGACAGAGACTGACTGATGGACACAAGACAGATGGGAGGTCAAATGGGTTTTATTAACTGTAGTCCAAAGACCTTGACAAAAGATTCAATCCATCAACTTTTCAATGAAAACTTTAATATCTTTTGTAACATGTCTATTTCATAAACTGTACTCATTCATAAAATATGCATAAAATCAAAGTGTAACTTGACAAGAAACACAGGGAATGTCTCTATGCAACTACACTCAGATATTTGTTCAAGTTATGTTACATACACGGTGCATGCAGTATACATAACAGTCCATTTATCAAAAGAAAGTAAGGTAGAGCTTAAGTAAAGGGACTAATGATGTGGAAATGCTTCAGCGGTGTGTTTTTCCAAAGCAGCACCTGTGGGTTTTTGTGTCTATGCACGTGTTTGTTCCCAGGCTCAAGTGAAGCGTACAGTGGAATAAAAGCCCTCCCAGTTCAGGGAACGAGTGCTCACCTGAGGACATCGTGGACCAAAGAACAGAGAGACAAACCAGACAGCCTCTCACTCATATGTCCGGCACTGTAACCTTATAAGACCACAGTAAGAGAGACTGAGACGTGAATAGGTCCATGGCAGGACGCTGCGTGACAAGGCCTTTTTGGGTCAGAACAATAGACAACGAGAGTAAAAAATAAATAAAAAAATAGGATCAAGTAGCAACACACATTAGCACTTACATAAAAACACTATTAACAAAGCGGACAAAGGCTAATAGCATTTGTCATGTACAGGTGCTTTTGGATTTTTGTTAAACTTTACAATTTGAAGATTAAGGTGATTTAAGCAGTGTGCTTTTAGAGTCAGATGACGCTTTTAGAGTAAGTGTTAGAGTTGTTGTCGTCACACTAGCCACACTAAACGAGACCAAGTCATCATCAAAACCAGAGTATAACAAGACCACGGACAAACCAAGATTTTCAGGAATTGAGACCAAAACATTGGAAGGTAAAACTTCGAGTCCAGTCTTAGACCAAGTTCAAACTCATGGAGGGGTTGACGTTAGAGGAATAATATATAATGCATGAGGTTTTCATCCAATTGCAAGAAGAATATTGAAGAATGAACTATTTATGGTCTTGACTAGTCTAATTTTACCTCTATGTCCAAGACCGAGACTAAACTGAGTAAAAAAAATTGTTCTAGCTAAAAATCCCTACCCTAAAAACATTATCAAACCTCGAACTCAGCAGAGCTAGAGTGGTTGTAAAGAAACTTGAATGCACCAAGAATATTCTTAAGATCACAGAGTGGCAAGTGCTGAGATGAGCCTTTTCAACTTTAACTTGTCACTTCACCGAAAATTCTCTCACAGTGACAAGGCAAAACGGACGTCTGTCACTACCCAGCATTCTTTGGTACAATCTGAAGAGTGAGGCTGACCAAAGCAAGGCAGACTTTCTGTCGTAGCGTGACGTACACCACAGTGTCCTTGTGGAAGGCACCAGCATGGCAGTGCGCTGATCTTTGACATTTGTGGCGGTGACATGTAAAACAAGACTTTCCAAGCAGCCATCAAGGGGATTTTCTTGTCATTTTTTGAACTTAAGTGGTAGTTTTACTGCGTCGCTTAGTCTGTACCGCAATTTTATCAAACAACACCCATAGAGATGGAGTGCAAGTACAAAGATGAGCATGGAAAACATACCAGGCACTATGCCACCCCAGAACTGCAGATCAAGACTTCAACTAAAAAAATCTACCAAATATTTTATCTCCCTGCTTTTGCATTTAATTACTGACCAGGTCCATGTGTGCACAGGGGAGGAAAAAATCAAATGCACACAACTTGTGTCTTTGAAATATGGGGGGAAACTCGAGAGTTTCCCCCCATATTAGTACCAAGGAAACCCATGCAACACAGCATGTACACTTCACACAGAAAGAGCCGCAGCTTGGGAATGAAATTGGCTCTTGTTTAGATTTATGTGCAATAAAAGGATTTCACCTGTATCTATTTCAAGAAAACATTTGCTACACATTGACACTGTTAGTTATTAATCAGTTGTTGTAATGCATTTGTCTGTTTTATCACTGCACAAGCTTTCCTTCATGCTGTGTTTTTGGCTCAGCAGAAGCCCAGGTCATACTGTTCACTTTCGTGGGTTAACAGGTTAATGAACAAACCCCTGTTGATTCTGTAATGCAATGCAAACCAGCTGATGGATAAGATCAGGTTTGCCCATTTTGGGTGAGGCTCCCCACGGGTCTAGTTACCAGGCACACTATAAGAATGTGCACTATGTTACCACCTACAGTGAAGCTCATCTGTTTTTCTTTGACAGCCCCATGGATGTGTGTGTGAGATGGCAATGTGCTCAGCTTTCTGTAAAACCTGATCACTTCCAAGGAGATAGCTAGAGCCCTGAGACCTTAACATAATGTTCAGAGGTCGCAGTCAGTCTCAATCTGACAGAGGAATGTGAATGCAGTCATCACACCTTTCGGTAAGTGTGTCATTACAGCAGAGAAGAACAGAGTGAGCAAGGCTTTTAATGATGTGGAAACCGTTTACAGTACGTTGATGTGGATGTCTGATAGTGTTGGTCAGGAGTGGGTAAAGCCAAATATAGTGAGATAGAGTAAAACTGTTAAACTTAGAAATGACTTAGAAATACAGTATAAAACTTAGAAATAATTAGTAGATGTTAATGTCTGTCTGTCTAAGTTATTACTTAAGATGAAAAGCCCAGATATGTTTATTTATTTGTGTATCAATCACATATTTGTGACTTATACTCAAACTTATAGTCACAAAGTTTTAACAACATAATGGTTAAACGCATCTAGTCATAGATCTCCAAAGTAATGGGGGGCCAATGAATATAATTAAAAGTATTAAATGTGACTTTTTGAAAATATACTCATGTATAAAAGAATGTTAAGAGAAATCTACTCTAACATGTTCAATTGACTCAAACTACTCTAGTAAAGTAACTGAAGCCCGTCAAATTAAGATTTAGGGCTTTGACATAATGTACTAAAGCCAGTCTGGCTGTCTGTCTGTGTGTAGGACATGAATATAGCAGTGTTATTTGGCTTTTTGTACGTGACTTTTCTGTAACCACTGTGTCAAGTGAGCCAACACTGCACATGGTGTGAATACCATGTTACATGCCTCACTGTTCGTGTGTGTGTGTGTGTGTGTGTGTGTGCATGTGTGCGTGTGTGTGTGTGTGTGTGTGTGTGTGTGTGTGTGTGTGTGTGTGCGCCCAGGTGTAGACATGTACAATGTGTGTGAGCTCTGTCTGACATTCCCGGATTCCTCTGGAATGACAGATCCATCAGGGGAGGCCCATGAAGATGGAATCTGGAAACTCAGGAATAATGCCCCCAAATTTCAAACATGACTCGGATTTAGAAGTCATGTGACAATAGTTTAGGTTTCATTACAAAACCATTAAAAGTCTCTGTATGTGTACAGTATTGTTATTTTGACAGTAAGTCCTTTTCTCTGCATGACATACACATGTTGGCAGGAAATTATTTACGTCAGATTTTGATAAAAGGTAAAAATATCAAGGCTAGTGAATTCTGTGGGGGAATTTACTTAGTGGAAACATGTTTATTTGCAGAAAATACAGGCCATATAAATATATAACTAAACAATACTATAGTATATTGTTTAAATTTGATCAATATTGAATCCTTTTCGACCAAATCTAACATTGTAAGTACACTTTTGCTTGTTTAAATTACATAAATCTAATATAAAATAAATAAATCTATTATTAAATACACAACTGAGTTTTGGAGATCTTATATTATATCCATTACTTTAATGGGGCGGCAGTGGCTCAGTGGTAGAGCGGTCGTCCTTCAACCGGAAGGTAGGAGGTTCGAATCCCGCTCTGCCCACAGTTCATACTGTCGTTGTGTCCAAGACACTTAACCCACCTTGCCTACAGTAGTGTTCCAGCTGTAACACTGGTGAATGGAACCTAAATGTAAGTTGCTTTAAATGAAAAGCGTCAACCGTAAATGTAACACTGGTGAATGTAAGTTGCTTTGGGTAAAAGCGTCTGCTAAAAAAAAAAAAGTAAATATTTCTTAAAATATTTCTTAACTATGATGTAGGTTATCTACAACCACTGATAAATCCAATTGACTGACACAGGCCCAATCACTGACAACTGCCAGTAACAGATAAACTGTACTTCTAAGATGCTTTTGAGGGGGTGAGACATCATGTCTCCACCAACTCATGACTCGCAGTCATATCTCAAAGCGTAGGCTTTGTTCACACAGCAGAGGAAAGTGAGCTGATCTGAGTCACTTTTGGGAACAGTGTAAATGTAGCAGGTTAAGAAAATAACCACCAGCATCTCTCCAGGTACTCCGGCTTCCTCCCACCGCCCAAAGACTTGCATGTACAGGTCAATTGGCAACTGTCAAGTGTCCCTAGTGAATGAATGTGAGAGTGAATGGTTGTTTGTCACTGTCTGTCTCTAAATGTCAGCCCTGCAACTAACTGGCCACTGTCCAGGGTGTATCCCGCCTCAGGCCCAAACTAGGGATAGGCTCCAATCACCCACGACCCCTAATGGGACTAAGCGGGAAAAAAATGAATGAATGAATAAAAACGTATATGAAAAACATACTGTGATCTAGAATATATATAAATATTGATGTTTTCTTCTACCTTCTCTACGTTTTACCCTTTATGACAGGTGGAGTTGTTCTGGTGAACATCTTGTTCTGTTGTTTATGACTCATGTCTTGGACCACCATTTTTATGCTCATACATTAAAATGTAACTGATCCAGCAAATGCATTTAGCATGCTGTACGGCTTACTTAGGCCATATGATTAAGTTAGCTCTGTTCAGTACAGTATGAAACATTTCCTGTAAGACATAAATGGTGTATTTAAAATCAATTGTCTTCAAAGAATAACAAGTAGTAATGTTGTTCACACATGTGATGGGGCACTCTGATGATGGAGGATCCATAAGGCTTTGTAACAGAAAAGATTCATCAAAAGGCTTCTGTCCCAGTGAAAACCATACTTCAACGATAATGTAAGAGCCAGATGGAAACAAAGCATTTTCCTCCTTGTGTGTGTGAGACCACATATGCAAGGAGGGCTTGAGATCAGGGGACACCTGCTTCTTATCTTAAAAAAAGATAGTGAATGCATTTGTGGAAGAATGCAATACATGTAGGAACTGGATTTTATTGACAGACAACATCAGGTCAGAGAAATATATCCAATGTGTCTTGCTTGCCCCGAAACGCACAACACATGAGCCCAATCTCCTTTTGCTCTAATAAGAAGCTAAATTTTAAAAATCTCAGTAAATATTCTCATATAGGAGTCCACTTTCCCATTTGCCTTAAAAACACCAATTCTCAGTTAAAGTTTTGGCCCTCCAAAGGAAAGACAGAAATGTTTGTGAGGATTTTCAACGTGTAGCTTCATAACTCATTTTGATAGGTGATCATTTTGTGGTTACTTGATCATAAATAATACTAGATTTTTATGGTTTAGATAATGGAAATGGTGCTGTTTTCCTCATGATTAAAGCTATGGCTTCACAATCACAGTTCTAACCAAAAACGCTGGGTGGATCATCATGCCTCATCTCGTTTTATTTGACGTAGTTTTCCATTGGCTGCAACTCCATGCTGATTACCAAAACACTTCCACATCGAGTCATCACTATGGCTTGAAAACAGAGAAAACTTTCAAAAAGCAATGGGCTGAGGGATTTAGCACAAGCCTGGCTTTTATTACAGTGGGCAAAGTGCTGAAAAAGAGAAAAGAGAAAAGCACGTTGCCAGAGAAAGACATAAGATGATCACAGTCCTACGTGCATTTCTGAAGCTTGTGGTAATTTCCATGTCGCTTCAACAGATGACTGGTGTGGGGGCTGACTAAGCACACCTTGTAAAGCATCCCGGCTTACTTCACTTTCTCTTCTCCAAACACAGTCTCACTTCACCTCCAATAAACCCAACTGTCTCAAACAAACACTCCAGACAATGAAGTCAAAGACAGAAGAAGAAAGAGGTGTGAAAGATGGATGAAAAAACACAGATCTTGATTATATTTTCTCATTTCCTGTGCAAAGAGACAGGCAGACAATTGTACAGACTGCTATGTGCTTGAATGATATTTTCAACCCTTTGGTTTCTCGGTGTGTCTGAATTTTGAACCCATCCTACAAGCTTTATACTGACATTCATGCAGACAGGAATATTGGTTGTGAAGTAAAATGAAACATTAGAGTGATTGTTTTACTTCTAACTAAGAAAATGTCCAAGTTTGGCATGGATTTTAACCTACAGCTACACCTGTGTCCTGCTCTTTAGCCTTTAAGTGTTTGCATCGGTCGAAGCACTATAATGGAAAGTTACACTGTATTTGGAAATATCTGTTCCTATTTGCACTGTAACCATGGATGAGCAGGCAACACTCACTGACAATAACTTAGGGTTCATTCATTTTCTGACTAATTTTCCCCAAACAGTCAAACTTATAAATGAGACTGCTTTCCTTGTGCTGAGCATTAGGAATATAAAATTGGTACTGCATTTTCTTTCATTAATATGTCGATGTCTGAATGTGGCTTTTCTGTTCTACTCCAAGTCCAAGGTTTGATATTCCACAGTCTACCTCTTTCATCTTTATATTTATTTCATATTGAGAAGCAAAATTATTAAATTTACACTCATTTACGCTACTGTTTACATAGTATAGTATATATACTGTATATATAATTGTTTATCAAACGATGCACTTGTTTATCAAACGATGCAAAGTTTGCCATTGCTTGTTGTGTTATTACATTATGCCTAGCCCGACTAACTCTTTCTATTCTGTACAAAGAAGTTAGTCTGGTACCCTGTTGCTCGCTCTCAATTTCAAGGGCGTGAGTTTACGGGCGTAAAGGTAACCAATTAGAGAAACACCAGACGTGACGCGAAAAAAAGCGAAACCACACAGCCATCATACCAACAAGGAAGCCATGTTAGTACCACTAATTAATATGGCCAGCAGTTGAGCGGACACCAGAGCGGTTTCAATGTTTTTATACTTTGCTGGTCATTCAAAACCGAGGAAAGAGCAGAAATAAACTGCCTCTCGGTAGCAGCGTCCACCATGTTGGATGTTTTGGAATAGCCACACCCTGCTGCAGAGAAATGGCTTGCGATTGGTCCTTCCGCAAAATCGCAGAGAGAAGGGGTTTGCTATGAGAAATGGGGGACCAGACCGTTCTGCTTTTGAAAAAAGGAAACCGGTCTGGTACAACAGGCTACATAATGCCCCCACTAAAGGAAGGTTTGGACATTTCTGTTCCATTTTATTTTTGTGTGTTTCAAGTTGTTGTAGGAACAGTGAGAGTATTATTTATCACAAATTCAACAAACATTTCTGTTACATTCATATTCAGACCAGTGTGATTTGCTCTATGTTGTGTGTTGTACTGATAATCTGTATAAAGCCTCTGTTTCGGTAAAACAGGGAAGGTACCATTTCTTCAGTGGACAAACCAGAACCATTGCACAAAACATGCACACAACCTAACAAAGAATGCACTCAGTGATGGTAAATTGGTTACAATGGTCCTAAACATAGTTGCAATGTTTGTTTTCTGTTCAGTCAGAAAACCTAATAGTAGTGGTGGGTGAACACAATGTGAGCACGATAAGCCTTCAGACACTGAGCTGTGTGAAGCCTTGTCATGTGTAAGCCAGTGTGTGTGACAGAGTCCATGTACGTGCACTGTCTATGCATGTGTTAGAATTGGCAGCGGCTCAGGGCATTCTGGCCTTGATTAGACATTCCCCCTAACCTAGTCTCTCAGCGCAGCAGTCAACGGGAGGCGCTGTAATTGGGGACATATGCCGCTCCAAACCCCTCCTCTATGACTCCATCTTTAGGTCAAAGCAGCAGGAAGATCAAATGCTCCTCTTTAGCAGAGCATTCCTCAATAAAACAACAAGCCGGC
This sequence comes from Perccottus glenii, assembly GCA_024416835.2. Lineage (NCBI taxonomy): Eukaryota > Metazoa > Chordata > Actinopteri > Gobiiformes > Odontobutidae > Perccottus > Perccottus glenii. Next base: position 22,378,083 of record CM044559.2, on the reverse strand, counting down.
CAGAGAAGAAGATGGGAGAGAAAAAGAAAGGAAATCAAAAAGATGAGGCGAGACAGGCAGAAAGAGGAGACACAGGTGGAGACACTGGGAGCATATGGAACATGTTTGCAGTAATATCTCTGCTCTCCTATGTCCATCTCAAAGCTTCATCTCAAAACATGTATTGTCTCAGCCACTTTTCGTCTTTCTTGGAGTAAAAAAAAAAGTGTTTTATGTTGTTTTTCTTCATTACCTCTACACAAATCACAGTGCTTCAAGTCTGCCCACTAAGCACATACTGTATACATGTTGGCCCTGCTGTGTGCATGACGTAGTGTCCTGGGTCCTTTTCAAAGCAATAAAAGCATGATGGGCTCAGGTCTGGTTCACGCTAACATAAACAATCCTGCTTCTCTTCAAAAGGCAGAGAGAAACGGAGGGTGAGAAATGGGCTACTGAAGGTCCACTCTTATGAGATCGGCACTGACGCCAAAGTAGACGGGATTAGAAGTTATTGCATACTTTGTCAGAGAGCATTAAGCAATCCATCATGAGACAAAAGATGGAGGAATTTCACAGTTCAATCCAAGTCTTTGATGACGCAGTTTGAGTGTGATGACATTCATAACCAAGTTTGAAAGATTTTATTTAATTGTTTGTAAGGCACAGAACATGTGTCATAGTTGGAGGAAATCATTAGAGGATTAACAGAATCCAGATCTTTGTTTGTCAGATACAATGAAAGATTCTGACAACACATAGCAAAGAAATAATATACACACAGTTACAGAATGATTACAAGTGCAGTGCAGCTATGGCCACTAATTGGACCACTGTCAATGTCTCAATAAAGAGAAAATGGTGGAAATTGATTTAGTGACTCTCCAAATCCACAGTGTTCCACTACATCAACGTTATTTTTACAGAGTAGACCAAAAGAGGTGACAAATTAGGACAGCTGAATGGTAAAAGACTGTATTGGTCTCACTTTCTTTTGCCATTTTGTTCTTCGCAGGGGCGTGACTGAGTGTATACAGCAGATACAACAGTACCACAATACATTGGTACTTGATATTGTCTAATGCTATGTAAACATATTGATAGATGTTTGAGCAATAAAGAACTACTGAAAGTTCTGTTATATGAGGCATGCATCAGGGTGTGCCTTGTGTGCCTGCAGGCTGAGATGGACAATGCCGACACTGGACTGTGTCACGCTGCACATCTGGTGGACGGACTCCGTTTGCTCGGCCTGTCTGTGTGTTATTATATCAGATGGAGCCTTTGAACTGAGCAGCCACTGCTGACACACGCCAGACTCCAAACACTCGGGTCACTTTCTCTGATTTCAAGGAAGGCAAGGGCGAACTTTTCTAAGTGTTTTTATGCTGTTAGGAGAGACAGTACATATGTTAATTTTGCATCAAAGTCAGACATAGTGACAGCAAAGGGAACACACACATTTAATCCAGCTCAAAACAAGCCGTATGTCATACTCTTTTTGATACAGTTAAGTTTACAATAAAAATAAGTTTTTTGTGTGCCAAAACCAACAAGTATTGTTTCAAATTCATTTCTCTATGTTCATGAATGTAATTGTCTATGTCTGCAGTATGTTTGAGAGTTATGTGAATTTTAAAGACTAGACCAAGTGGCTTAGTAAAAACCTGCAGGCCAGCTGGACCTAACATTGCTTTGAATGTACATCCATCATCACGTTGTCATGAAAGCCCTGCCGTATACTGAAGAAAATCTGCAGAGCAGATTATATGGAAACATATAAGGCCTTTATATAATGAGCACAACTGCAGCATACAATACGTGGTATTAGTGGGTGGTTCTTTTAGCATTCAGGATCTTCCTGCCTTTTAACCAAGTGTTAGAACAGCCCTAAAGTTTGTTTTGGGACAATTTAGTCAAGAAGCTACAAAGAAGGTATTTGTTTTATAAAGCTTTTCTATAGTATTGCCTTTTGAGTCCTATATATATTCAGCAGCAAAGGCAACTGTCAGTCTGCTGCGCTGTACTCTTGATGACATTTCCAGCCCCGCTCTGATGGTTTGCTTGGTGGTAAAAATGTAATAACTACATAAGAGAGAAAAAAGTGTGAAAAGTGTTAAATGATGTGCAGACTGCTGAGCCTGTTAAATTTTGTGAATAGTGAAGTGGATAGTCTCTAGAGCTCTTACAGCCACTTAATGCGTGTTTAAAACAGCATAAATGTTATGTCAATAGAACTATGCTAATTTAATACAATTTTTAGCTGGGGATACAGAGTGAGTCCTATTGTAATGTTTCTGAAATCCAGTGACATGTCCTGCTTTAGTCCTGGATTTAGATACTTATAATAAAATGGGTAGGATAACACTGTCTCTGTAGACACTGGTAGTTAGAGGCAGGGCATTTTAAACATTCTTGAAAGTTGGGAAGGATGTGCCCCCTCACAGTATATTATGATTACACCCTTGGATGACAGTATTACTTCCATATGTGAAGGAATGGAGCTGATGAGAATTAAAGCTAAATCTGAAAACAGTTTACTTGTCACATTTCACCACAACTGTGATTTTACACATATTTCGATGGTGGCGTGTAATGTCTTCTCTTTGTATGTGTTAATGTGAGGGCCATAGAAAATTAATGTAAAATAATAACACATGAAGATAGAAAAACACACAGAGCATGTTGCATCGTTGGATTCAAATCACTTGCAGACTTGGTTTCGTTGCTCTCCAAAAGCCCTATTACTCCTCTTTTGTTTGACTCAAGTGTGATTTGAGCTCAGACCCTCTTTACATTCTTTCATTACTCTGCAGTCAACACTCAGCCAAGGCCCAACTATCCACACTTCACTTACTTGGATTGTTTTTGGTAGAAAGTGCTATTCTGGCTGCAGACCTCCAATGGCTGTCCAGCACGCTTTGTACAAACTTGGAAGGTTTGTGCTGTAGTGTTTATAATAAGCTCACATATTTCAGAGTTTTGTATTGTATAAATGAATGATAATTAAATGCTTTTTCTTGGGGGAGAGAAATGATTTGTTAATACCTGCTCACTTTTGATTGTCATATTGCCAGTTTTTCTGTACTTCTTTTTATTTTATGACAATATTCACTTTCATTCTCCCTTCTATGTTTTAAATGGTAGATTTGTAATGTTAATGGTTCAAATTGTCAGGAGGGCATCAACCCTTGGGCAGTGTCACATGATGAAATGCCCCTCAATGAAAAAACTCCCCTGGGTTAGACTGAGGCTCATATGTACCACTCCATTCACAAGTTTTATTACACTTACCGGAAGGACACATTCAACTCTTCCTCATTAAGTTTTCAGGGGGCCTCTCATACAGACCCCCTCAAGGTGCCCAGCTGGGCTGAGAATCCAATATTTATCAAGGTCGATGCAAGGACAAGCCATTACACATCAAATTCCTCGGTAATCCGTTTGTGCTTTTAAGGCAGATGACAAAACAGGAATAACCAGAGCTTCGAACAACAGGAATAACCAGAGCTTCGAACAACAGGAATAACCAGAGCTTCGAACAACAGGAATAACCAGAGCTTCGAACAACAGGAATAACCAGAGCTTCGAACAACAGGAATAACCAGAGCTTCAACAACAGGAATAACCAGAGCTTGAACAACAGGAATAACCAGAGCTTGAACAACAGGAATAACCAGAGCTTCAACAACAGGAATAACCAGAGCTTCAACAACAGGAATAACCAGAGCTTCGAACAACAGGAATAACCAGAGCTTCGAACAGCACAATAGCATCAACTGTACCACAGTGACTGTATGACCTTTCATTAGGCCAGACTGACAAGTGAAGCAAGGCAGCTGGGTTCAAATGAGAAATGAGCAGTCACTCAGCCCATGAATAAGTCTTTGTATCATCTCCTTGACTGAAAATGAGAAGACAGAACCCAGATAGGGACATGAGGTGACATGAAAAGTAAGTTACAGAGGCACTTTTTTACTGATTGTTGGAGACTGCCATAAAGTATGTTAACTATTTATCAAAAAACACATAATATACTAAACTTAGAACCAAAGTTGCTATTGCCGTAGCCGACTTGTGACAATAACTATGCATTAGTGACATGGTGCTCTATCCCATTAAAAGGCATATTTATATGAGTGGCATGATGCATATCAAGGTCAGTGGGGTCCATTGTCAAAAAAGCATACTGTACCACCTGTCAGCTCAGCTTCTGAAAGTGCAATGCAATACAAAAAATGCCATAAAAAAGGTGCAGCTTAACTCAAGAGAAAATTTTAATCTTAAAAAGGAAAATATGGCTATAGACTGCCAAGACAATGTTAGGACCATTTTATGTAAGAACCAGGTGTCCAGGTTGGTGAACCAGGTTGACTTTTTGTTGAGTAGAAATAATGTAGACCAATACAGATAAATACTGTACATGTTATTGGTTAAGTTGTTATAATTTCAGTATGTTCCTAACACCGATAAAACAAGGGTTAACAATGATCTAAATGAAGTGGGAAGTCCAGTTGAAGTAGTTTGGATTTGATCTGTTGTAAATTTACTTGAGTTCTGAGCGTGCCCACTGCCTCAAAAACAAAGCCTATGTTTTGCTTTGTACCCTTTGTTTAATCATTTACAGATGAGGGAAAGGACAACAAGGCTGGAACAGAAGAAGAACTGAAGAGCAGTGGATGACAGTAGGGTTAGGGTTAGGCCACAGAGGCCAAAGTCTTTGAAAATTTCCAAGAGTTGAAGAGGGCTGAGGAGACAAGTAAGCAACCAGAGTGAAAACAGCGAGGAGAGAATCAAACAGAAGAGTCAAAGACAAGACAGTAATGCAAATATGTGGTAATATGAATTTGGACCAGATGAGGACACCATGATGTCATTAGTTTGTAAAATAACAGCTTAAAAGAAGGTATTATATTGTCAGTGACAAAGGACCATGTTTGATGCAAAATGCGATCTTTGTTCTGTTTGCTTTAGCTACAGAAGCGGTTGTGTTTGTGACAATTGGATTTAAACACAGTACATGTTACAAATAAACAGGCTGTACCTCATGAGAAAAACAACATAATGCTATTACTAGCTCACATAGCTATAACATGCTAAAAGCAAAGCTGTTAACATTTCATAAGATTTTTGACATTTATCAATGTCAGACCTCCACTAAGGCTACATTTTAATAGGAGCTGGTTCTGTCCCAAAGTGATTCAGTCATTTGGCTCAGTCCTTGCCTTGATAAGCACTGGCTTTAAATCAAAGACAACTGCTGTGGACTAAATTTTCCAGTTCACCTCATCCTTCCAATACATCATTGTCTGTGTTGTTTTTATTATTTTTTAAGATCTCCATCAATTTCTATGCCAAAGATTACTAGATAACGAACCAGAAACTGTGTGATGCTTATGACAATTACTTGAACTCACATTTTATCATTAGTTTTAAATTAAGCAATCTTTTCTATCTTTGTTTTGTTCAATCAAGTCATCTATCAACACTTTTATAGTGTCAGTGTCTAGAGCCACATTTTTAACTTTAGTCTAAAAGCATGAAATAATGACATCTGTACAAACAATGGAGTTAACCTCTTCTTCTTTAAGACAAATAGTTTAAAAGTACACACAAGTGGACTAGCAAAAACAGATATCCGAGGCACTCTTGACTGTAGTCAATTAAAAGACATGTCAACAATAAATTTTTGTTTTGTTTTGTTGTTTTTTATGACATCTGTGTGTGACATGTGTGCATTTAATAAATGACCTACGAAAATCTTCCAGTTGTAAAAAGAAATTCAGGCTTGAGGGGTCATGTCTACTTTTCTTCCTCACCTCTCGATGTAGTAATCCTACTCCACATATTTTTTTTATTTTATTGTACTTGTATCAGTCAACACTGCAAAATAAATCATCACTGTAGTCAAAATCGGACAGACTGATGGTGGCGGGCCGGCAAAAAGCCCAGCAGAATATTAGGGAGTGTGAAAGAGTAAAAACATCGACTGATGCACTGTAGACTGTATATACGTTTTAAATTAAATCTGAGTGTGTGTTGTTCTTACACCGTACACAACCTGATACTTAACTTCAGCCTAGCTACTTTAATGTGCTGGTTTCTGCAAACAAAGATGCATATAGTATCAATCATCACCAGTAAAGAATGATGGGAATTATTATATTAACAACAACTGGGAATTTAAATGCCTTGCTTAATTATGTTCACTGTATTATTAAGAGGATTAGATTACAGTGCACTCTTTTATACAACTGTAGAAATTCAAGAAGGATGTTTCTTGCCAATGAAAGCACCCAACGAAGCCAAAACCTTACTTGTCCTCAAATTAAAACAGAAAACATGGCACAGCTTTTACACGTGATAAGAGATTTTTCACAAGGACTCTTTAATAGTTCAATGATACTTTTTAAGAACTTTAAGATACTTTAATTTAGTTATCAAATTTTACTGGCACTTCTTTGAGAATTGGGTGATCTCTATGGCCTTTTTTTTTACACAAATCACAGTGATTTGGTCATGCTGTATTTGACCTAATGGAGTTTGATAATGTTGTAGAACAACCACAAAATTTTAAAAACATGATGAAACATTTATAACCCGAGTAATTTTAACTCATTTTATCTTGCATCTTGGAAAAGTCTATTTTTTAAACACTATCGGATACAAAAAAAAGGAGCTCATTATTGAACACTAAGGGATCTCTTTATACCCTTGTACAAAAGCCCAGAACTGGTAAAGACCAGTGTGGAAGTACATTTCAGAGCAAAACACTAAATTCAAGTTCCTCCTCTTGTATGAAGTCCACAATAAATAGGCACTGCTGTAATCCACACCCAGTCTTCTAGCTGCTCATAACTCCTCATTCAGTAACATTAGAAGACCCAAACCATTTAAAAGGCTAGGTCCACTATTTATGTACATTTGCCAGTGCCAGATGTTACATGGCCCTATAGGTTGTTGGGTAATATGCATTTGTGGCAGTCAAACACAGGTAGTTGGGCAGTAAAAGCAGTCCAAACACTTCCAGAGTCAGGGCCTGCACTGCATTATGTGGGTTGTTAATGATGCTCAAAGGACCGCTCTGCCTTTTGCTGCTTCCTGAGTGTGCCATGGATATTTTCTTAAGTTGCAGCCTTCAAATTATAATGCATACACCTTTGCCTGTGTGCTTTTGTGGATGCATTGGCAGTTTTTCTGTCAATATGCTGTGTTCAAGGCCATAAGTGTGGCTAAACATCATAAACTAGATCCAGGCTTCAACCACAATAAAAAGTCTCCCATTTTCCATTTTGCCCCATGCAGAGAGATGTGACAGAAACAAGTTTCAGCACAGTCCCATAAAAAGAGGTCTCCTAAACTTTTACAGGCTGACAACAGCCCTCCTGCTACTTAAAGACCCAACTGTCCCAGTCACATGCAGATTATAAAAGTGTGAAACATTTAGCCATAACCTACCAGTAAATGGTAAATGAACCAACCAAAACTAATCATCAGTAATAAATTATGACAAAATAACTTTATAAAGACAGAAATGAAAAAGATAATATTAGTCTTATTATACTAATTTTAACAAAAAATGCAGATAATGTATTTATAAACCAAATCTTTATAAAGATATGTTGAGCACTGGCTAAATCAATAACATGTTATGAACAGATGTCTGATGAGATATATTGCCATTAGTCAGGAAACATGCACCAAGCTCTTTTACACTGTGGGTAAAGGCAACACCATTTAACATGTTAATTACTCTGGCACGAATGCTTTGTTGGGCTTTTCAAATTAACACCACATAAAAGCAGATAAAGCCCACTTAAAGTTAGCAGACACATTCTTTTAATTTTAACAAAGTGCAAACAGTTTAGCAATATTAAAAATATTTTTGTCTAATATGCAGGTAAAACTCTTGACATATCTCTAGATGCCAATGAGCGCCAAGCTATAATACACTTAATCCAGTGTTGACTGCCTGTAATCATTAAATGTGTCCCTTTAAAACAACTGCTATTAATAGAAAAGACATAATGGCTGGTCTGAGTTCCCCAGCTTATGGAAACGACCTGTCTCTCAGATTTGGCCGCCATTTTCATCCTGTCATCTGCTGAGTCGTACGCCCTGGCAATGCCGAGCAACTCTGAGCCAGATCCGATTGCAGGGTTTACGCATGCACCAGCATTGTCATTATCCCTGGAGACATGCAGAAATATCTTGCTAGGGAATAACTGCAAATAATAGGCAGGAATAACTGGCTGGCCGTTGCTGCACTGATTTATGAATGGCTGCTGACAGTGTAGTGCCATCTGAGGGCGATTGAATATCCCTATTTATGACTGGATTTTTCTAGCAGATCAACATGCTGGCTCTCTTTCTGTTTGAGTCTCCAGGGTGAAATTAGACTTTTGAGGCTCTCTGATGGGAGCTGTTCACGTCATTTAGAGAAGCTTGTCAAAAGGTAAGTTTGATCTAGGTTGTGTCCTGGGATGAATCATCTTGTTTAATGGCCCTTTGAAAGGACAAATTTGCTCACACCAGCTTTGGGTTCTTATCTAAAGAAGCCAAAAGAAAGAAGTTGAGAAGTGGGGCCTTAGAGAAGAAGGAAAGTCAAAGTAAGCTCATAAAAGCAGCATGGATCTCTTTAATTTTCAAACTCGCCATGACTTTTACAAGCTGCCGTTGTATAGCGGGGAAGCGTGTGAATACACGGGGCAGGAGTGGGCCTTGGGCAAACAACACACAAACTCAGACTACAATATGATCACAGGTGGGACAGGTTCAATCTTGAGCAGAAACAGGTATTTTGTCAAACAGTATAAGTAAGTGGAGGTATAGTGTGCAGCGTTTAAGTTGCAGAGGTATATGTATGAGCTCATGGTGGTGTTAGCTGATGTGTTTACAGGTCTGTGTCTGCAGTTGTAGCTGAATGCACAGTGAAAGTACTTCTTTGTGGAACAATTCAAGTGATTCAATTCTCAAAAACGCTGACTCAAAAGTCCTCACTCATGAGTCACCAGCAATTTCTTGCTCATAGGCCGTGGTGCAATGCACTTGGACAAATTCAGAGTCAGAAAACAAAAGGAGAGAAGTTAACAAAGCAGTAGCTGTGTCTGAGAAAGATCCCTCAAGGCAATGTAGGCTGAATTAAACTAAATGTGTCAATGTGTAGGTGATGTATGTCAATCGAAGACTTCAGACAGGAAGACAAGACACCAGTGTCAGAAATTATATGGTAACAGCTGGAAAGTTCACTCCACTTTCCACACAGTGTCTGTCAGCCTCCTGCCCTCCGGGTAATTGTCCTTTAACCAAGTTCTGCCATCTGTCTGCTTTTCAGAGAGCGCATGCGGCCTGCGTGAATGTATCGACACATTCTGGAAGCATTTGTATATGATCTAACAATAAAACTTTTCTGCACATAACAAGCAGAAAGACAGACAGCTATTTCGTGCCCTGCTTCTACTGAGATATCACTGGATTCCACATTTATCAATATTATCTCTGGCAATCTGGTCATCTCTTTACAACACACAGATGCATTTGCATGTTCAATCTTTACTTTCATTATTTTTGACAGATTATCTAGCTGTTATGGCATCGTGTCTCCCACTAAGATAAAAACCTCAGGACCCAGAAGCACATTCTTGCTTGTTTTACAACCTACTCAACCATTAGCTCAGTTTCTGGCCCCTGTCATTTTCAGCCGACATGCCAGTGTCTTTAATGCGAGCATCAAGCACATTGGAGAGATGCCCTCAAGAGTCTATTTATATTTCTGGCTTTTTCTTGGCAAAGCAGGTTACTATTAATTGTCAATAATGTTCGAAAAAAACATTCAAAAATGTCCCTCCAATGTGGTGTTGAAAACAATAGGTCTTGTTGAAAAGAATATTCACACTTTGTAATGACAGCCATGCTAGAAAATCTGAATGCAGACCAAAGATTACAAACTGAGCATTTTGAGATCATCCCCAGTGTGATTAAGTTAGGCGGGTATTCAGCTAATGGATCTAATAGATTGCAAACAGAGCTCATAGTGTCTCAGAACAATTGGATCTTTAAACCACATTTTTCAGCCAGTACCAAGTATTCGGATCCTTCCCATTAGCAGCACATTGCCCTTCCTTTACAATGGCTCTACGTCTGGTTTCTAACAAGGTGGAATGCCAAACACAGCACAGCGCACGGCTAACACCTAAAACCTAAGGCACCCGTTGATTTCCTACATATACCGTTATTATAGCATTTACAAATTAGGAAAATTCCTCTAATTTGAACCTTTATGCCCTATTAAAATTAAAAGGTTGAAAATGGCAACCACCCTCTCTAAATGTACATAAGGAATGTAGCCTGGAGAAAGTTTGCAGCGTATATGAACTGCACTTTTTTTAATGCAATCTGTTTGATTCTAGTATTATAATGTGACTGTCTATGTGTTAAAAGACAGTCACATTGTCTTTTAACACATAGACAATGGGGTTGTGTCCATTGGCTGCATCCCTTTATCCCGAAACGTCTGGGGAAGGAGACAAACACAATTGCATTAGCTGAGCAGATTAGGTCAGCAACATCTGCAGCACAGGCAACGACTAAAAATGTGATTTAAACCCACAGCCAACAATGTATGCTTATAAATCATATTTATATTAGATCTCATTAATAGAGCCGAAAGAGGTAATGCATCTCCTGCGCTGCACACATGCTGCGGTGTCGAAAACAATGTCTCATTCTATCAAACACTAATGCATACAGGCCCATATGCACAGGAGACAAAGGGCCCTTTGAGTGCAGTGCAGTAACAGGCTTCATAATAAAGGCAAGCTGGAGCGGCCTGAAAGAAGGAGAATGCACATCCCGCTCCAAAGTCTTCATGAAAGTGGACATCTGATAGCTCCTTCCAGGCCTGTTTGTGTGAGATGGTGACATTGATACCTTCTAATAAAACAGCCCACTGCATCCATGCAATCAGTCCGTCGAAAGGTCACTCCTAATAGGTCAAACTCGGACAGATGGGCATGGGCGAAAGAGGTGCTATCAGTGTGTGGGTCCCGTCTTTCCCTGCTA